>CM053027.1:424600317-425224853 GCA_028564925.1 Lithobates sylvaticus
TTTTAATTCTTTATTTTTTTGTAATGGTTTTTTTTTATGGTGTATGTTTTTATTAATTTTTAAATATTATGGTTTTGTTAATTTGGTATATTATTATATTTAATTTTTTATTATTTATTAATTTTATTTTTTTTTGTATTATATTTTTTTGTTTAATTAATTTGGGTATAATTGGGAAATTAAAAATTTTGATTTGAATATTATGGGGAATATTATGGTAATTTATTTCTAATGGGGTTTTAATTATTTATTTTATTTATGATTAGATTATTTTTTGGGTAGTAATGAAATTTAATGTAATTTTATTAATGTTTTTTTATTATATTATATATTATTTAGGATGGTTTTAATGATAATAATAAGATTTAGTTGAAAAAATTTTTATATAATTTTTTTATATTTTGTGTATTTTATCAGTATTATTGTGGTTTTTAAAATTTTTGGTTGGTAGAATATTTTTTTTGGGGTGGAATTTTTATTTTGTTTGTTTAATATTGTAAATTTTTTTATTTGTAATTTTTTTTTAATTTATGGGGGAAAATGGAAAATGTATTTAGTATTTTATTTGAATATTTTATGATGGGGATATTTATATAATTTTTATGTAATTTGGTGATCTATTAATTTATATTAATTTTTTAATTTATGTTTTTTATTTTATAATGGGGATAATGTTTTAATTTTTTTTATAAGTTATTTGTTGGGGGGACAATTATATTTGTTTATTTTGTATTTTTTTAATAGCAAATAAAATGATTTTTAGGATTTTTGAATAATTTTTTAATATAATTAAATATATTTGTTTATTAAATATTATGGGTTTATTGTATGAGTTATTTGTATCTATTTTTTCTTTTGGTAAAATGTTATTGTTATTTTTTATTATGTTTTTTTGGATTTGTTTTTATATGTATTTTTAATTTTTTTAGTTTTATTTTTTTTTTTTTGGGTTTTGGGTCATTTTTTTATTTTTATTAAGATCATAATGGTATAAAATGTAAAATAGTAATATAAATTGAAAAAATTTTAAAATATGGGGAACAGTAAAACAAATAAATTATTATTTTGAAAAATGGGGTCAAATATTAATTATATTATAAAATGAATGGGGAAAATATAAATATGTTTAAATATATAAAATGAAATAAAATGGGGATAAATAAAAATTATGAGGATGTGTATATGAAAATTAATAAATAATAATAAAATATAGGAAATAAAATGATTAAAATAATAGGATAAGATAATTAATAAAATAAAATAATGGAAAAAGAAAAATTTTTAATAATGAAATGAATTGGATAAAAATAAAAATAAATAAATAATGTAGAAAGAATAATGGAAAGATAAAATAAAAAAAAAATTCGAAAATTAAAATTAAAAAAAACCAAACAAAATGTCATTTGGGGGGGGGGGGGGGATGGGGACATTAAGCTTAAATAGGACCCTTCCAAATTAAAAAACATATATATTTGCCATCTGCATGTGTGTTCACAAATGTCATTTCTGTACTTCATTTGTTAAAAAGCTGCACGTGAAACCAACCTGCTTTTAAGAAATGTCAAAAGCGGCGTCATGCAGAATGTTATTTTTATGCTTTAAACCAGGGGTGTCCACCCAGTGGCCCAGGATGGCTATGAATGCAGTTCAACACAAAATCGTAAACTCACTTAAAAAAGTAGATTTTTTTTATTTTTTTGTAAAATGCATTTACATTTTGTTAACAGATGTGACTGAATACAAATTTGACAGTGTCCCTTTACTGGACTTTTAGACGTTTTATCTTGCCAATGAAAAATATCCCACTCTTCACAACTGCGCCTTATTCATATCATCAGTTTTCAGCAGCGCCTATATATGTGAGCAACTATTTTCAAGAATGAAGCGTACAAAAGGAAAAAATTAGAACCAAAATATCTGATAAACACCTTGAGAAGTCATTGAGAATTGCTACTACATCCATCCAACCAGATACTGATGCGTATGCGTAAGAGTGTCAAATATCACACTCGTTTTTAGGTTGCCCTCTTTTACTTAAAATTAAGTTTTATTACTCAGATAGGTACATTGTCTATATTCGTGATCATTAACTTGTGATCTGCCCAACTTTTTCAGCTCATCAGCTATCCTTCTTTTTATTGTATTTTATGTGTGGCCCAAGACACTTCCTCTTCTTCCAATGTGGCCCAGGAAGGTTAAAAGGTTGGACAGGACAACCCTGCTCTAAACAGTTTCCAAATATTGAGGTTTTCATCAGCATGAAATCAGATTTCCTTATAAACGGGTATAAACAGCCCATTTTCATAATATAAAACGTAAATGATGTAATATGGAGTGTTAATTGAATAGACCAGACAAGGTTCCCTTCTGGCACTGAAGACTGCCATTATCCTGTCTAAGAAGTGGTGCTAGTTATGAAACAAAGCAGACCTTATGAGGCATCATTAATCCTTGTTTCAGAACTATCACTGATTCAGAGAAAAATGTAGCAGCAGATTTCAGTAGTTAACAGGAACATAAATTGACAGATTCCTATTCTATTGGCCATGTCTTGAAGATTAACAAGTCACATAAATCTATAGTGCACATCACCATTACTAAATAGCATTATTAATATTATTATGGTTTAAATGGTAACCACATTCTTTTATTTAATCAGAAAAAATGTGTACCCCACCCTAGGTGGTCTTGGTCACATGGTCTCTAGCTTTTAAACATTACTGCAGAGGGTCTACTGTTTTAATAAACGGTAAGATAAAAGGTTAAAAAAAATCTGCCCCCTCCCCCTATATGTACATAGATCATTACAAACTATACATGGAATATGTTTTCAGTAGGTTAATGTGCATTGTTAATGCTTACATTAGATTGGTCTTCTTTACGGATATATTTCAAAAACTTTAAAAAGATTACTTCCCCTTTAAGAAAAATCAGTTCTATTAAGAATGCTTGAGCTGTAGAATTTGCATTGCACTATACATAGACTTTAGTGAATGTTAACTCATTGAAAAGTAGTAACTCTGCCAAGTACGACTGTAAAAAGTTATTTGAATGACCTAAGTGTGTTCGTACTTTCTCCAATTCCCCAGTATTTTATTAAATCATATTGACTGTTTTTATTGCTTTTAACAGGGAAGGGCAGTACTCTGTAGTGAGCTATTCCCATCAATGCACGGTGCATTTTGATAAGTGATCAGAGGGGGTCACTCTAACCTTTGTATATGTACAGAACTTCCTAGCTATACCACAAGCAGGCTATAAAAGACACTACGGTTTTATTATCCTCATATCCTGTACGTGTACCACATACAGACATGTAGCAAAAATATTTATTTTTGGCTTAATCTCTTTATTCTTTCCCTAAGAAAAATTTAAGATACTGATTTGTTTCATATATGACAATGTATGATGTCAATTTAGCTCAGGCTGTAATTTTAGTGCATAGACAGTAGAAAATTAAATTCTTTGATGTAAATTTAATTTTTTTTTTTATTTTGAGATTTAATACTTGGTGTAGAAAGTTTTCTCATTCTATATATAATATATAGTTTATATTATAAATATATAATAGAGCTAATTTCGAACACAATTGTAATGCTAAATTTAAATAGATAAAAAAAAAAATCTAGTACTAGAAACTCTATTATTAAATCTCTATTATAAAGTACAGAATAAAAACAGTTACAAAAGGTGCTGATATTGACTGCATGTGCTGAAAATCAAGATTCCTACGAATATTTCAGTCCTAATACACTATAGTATAGAAGTTCTATTGAAATAGCGCACCTGTTATGGAATGAAAGTTGCATAATTTTGGTTCATCGTTTGCTCACATTGTAGTTTTGTAAGCATATTATTAGTCTGATTGGCTACTTTATATGTTAAAGAAGCACATTTCAAATTTTCAAACCTCTAAAGCGAACCTGTCACGCATTAAACATAATCTCAGCATTGTAGAACAGATAGAATTATTTTTTTTTATATATTCTGTAAAGCGGTTGCTGGATAATCGGCCACAGTGCACAAGTATTTTGGGAGCCTTTGCTTAAAATGTCTGACTCTTTCTCAGCAGTCTGCACAAAATCATAAGCTCTTAACCCTGCTCTGTGCCCACATTCTAGAGATATCTATACATATTGGCTATGCTCACAGTGAATTTGATATCACACTTTACCATTAATGTGGATGTTAACAAACTCAGCAGAAATATATTGTTTTTTTTTTTTTTCTTAAGCTTTTACATATGAAGCAAAAGAAGTATTGCAAACCAGATTAAATAGTGTATTAATGATGCTATTGCTTAGTATTCAACAGTGAAAAAAATTTGATACTAGTGCATTTGTTTTAATTCACTGGGAGTCTAAAATAGTATAATTTCTAAGTCTTTGAAATAAATGATTCACCACTTCCACCAATTCTAATATATAATTCACAATCTTTATATTTAAAATAAATCTTTAAATAATGTACCCTTCATTGCATATATGTGCTGTAGATTAGGTATTTAATATCAACAATGCTTCACATTTGATTTATTTTTTCAACCCAAAAAATCTGTAAGAGGAAAAACAAAATACAGATTTTGAGATCAGGAAGTTCATTTGGGAAGCAAATTTTGGGAAACTTACCTTTTTCAACAAATTTTGTGAAATTGTCACCTAAATATGTACACACAGGTTTGTATGACCTGAAATTTGATAACATATAGTCATAAACTTTGTTCTCTGTAGATTATAGAAATCTTCTTACACATATATTCTGGTGAGTTGAAAATGTTAATAACACTGAAAAAAGAATTTGCCAGATTTATATAATTCTGAAATTGATTTGCTAATCTTTATTGAAGAAAGTGCTGTAGGTACTCATAAAATGTGGATGATTGTCAAAGTGACCTTTTTGTACACAGCAAAGTTAAAGGAGAAATAAAATCTTTGGCGTGTTACAGAATATGACATATTGTGGCATATTAACATCTTTAACATAGGGAACTACGCTAAGTATTACTGTCATGTCAGATTACTGTTGTCAGAAGCACTGCTTGATGTTGATGACAGTTACGCAGATAAAGCAAATGTTCTGTTAGCTGATAACAGTAACCATGAGCTGCATTTTAGGATTTGTAGTAAAGCATGATAATTGCAGAATGTCGGTAATCTGCTAATGTACAGTTTTATTGAATTGTGTTTTGGATCGTATCATGCACTTGAATCTGAATTTCATCAGAAAACCATTATATAATACAGTATATCATTTTTTTTACAAAGGTTTCCTGTGTAAGGTTAAATAGAATATTCTCTGAACTTGTTTAGAAAGCAGGATAGCTCATAACAGATGTTAGAGGACCAGATTCTGTACAAAGCTAAAATAGTTTTTCCACACTTCATTCATTTCACTGCAAGACTTTGTCTACCTTTTCTCTTAATTTATGAATGTTGGACATTGAAAATTGCAGTGGTGAAGTGTAAATAAATAGTGAAAATTAGCAAGATGGGTGAAAATCAGCAAAAGCAAGGACAATGCAGCAGAAATGGAAAAAATACACTGCATGAGGGCAATTCCTTCTTCAATTCCCCTCCTTTTCAAAATAATGGCTTTTGGCAGGTGTAGAATGGCCTAGTGTTAGTGAATAAATGGACATAATGGTTTTATATTTTGGCAACAATTATTAGAAAAAGGTATATTATTGTGTGCATGTAAAAATTATTTTTTTGGGCAAGCCTTACATTTGTGTGTTTTGGCTTCTATTTTGTAACGTTTCTTTGTTGACTATTTGGAAAAGCATTTTTTTTGTGTTTGTTCAGAGTTTATATTCTTGCTTAAGACCATGTTCGTTTGTTTTAGGTGCATTTTTTGTGAAGGAGCCCATTAAACTGATGGTGGATGGAAAATGCAGGCAACAAACCAAAAATGCAATCTGAAGGGCTTTTCCAAATTCAACTCAATATAACACACTAGTTTCAGCATTTCCCACTGCAAACAAAATTATTTTTATTTTTTCAATAACGTGTATTATTACTGTGCTAGAATTTTTTTTCTAGATTAACCAAGACCTCAGATTAGCCTGTTAGATTTTAATGTGGGAGAGTAACTAAATCTAAGTTTTATAGCATTATACGCCACTTCTTCATCATTGCATTTGATGTGGGTGACCTACCAAAATGTGGGCAGCTTGATCTACGGAATAACGTATTTAGTCATATAAAAAGAAATGCAGTTACCTTGTTTATTGTTTTGGAGACTAGATTGTATCAGGAATACTTTGTGCTAATGAGTGTAGATTTTCTTGTAGAAGTTCTAATTTACGCTTGGATGATTATAAATGGGTTATGTGCTATGCAATGCTAGTAATCTTTTTTTTAAAAAGTTAAGTTGTTAGCATACTTTACACAAGACGTGAAAAACATGAATGCATATGACTTGTTTCAAGTTACTGTTTCTTCATCAGATCTTTGAGGAAAACAAGAAATCCAACTTATTGCATTAATTTGTGCCTTCCTCACACTATACGATAGCTAGGCTATGGCACTGGGGAAATTTCTCCTTGTGTGTTTTATTTTTTATTTTTTTTATATTGCATGCTGATTACTGAAGGGGAGTACCCATATCAACTAGATAAAACAAGTCTTATATGCTATTTGGATATAATCACACTTGTTTTATTAAAAAAAAAAAAAACTGCTAAATCAGCAATTTGTGGGAACTGCCTTACCTGCAAAAATATGTTGCACAATGTGGCTTGGCCAAGACTTAATTAGACTGTAATTGGATAGTAAACAAGCATCAGCTTAATGATGAGGTCAAGTGTGTGGTCTTTCATCCTGCCAGTGAGCATCCTTTGTTAGATTGACACCAACATGTAACGCAACAAGGTCTGATCAATGGCTTTCGGTGCTTCCACTTTCTCTCCTGGTCTTTGTCCTGCAATGCAGGAGACTAGCAGAGGCTGATAGAAAAAAACAACAGGTTGCGGTACTGCTTGACATACTTTTTATTCTTCCTAAAGTTTATGCTTTATTACAATATCTTTTTTTTTTTATTGCTGGAATGTGTTATCTTTTAAACTGTCAGCCTAAGGATCTTGGGCAAAGTTCACGCTATTGCAGTGAAAGTACAGTATGCTGAAGTTTTCTGTACTGCAATGCACAGAAATTCACACATTGCATGTAAATGCACAAACATGCACTGCACATAAAATCCAAACGAAGACAGAAATTACTTCAAAGGAAATACAAATGCATGCAAATGTGCAGTAAACCTCACGTTTCTTGTGTAAATGGGCCTTGAATTTGGTTTCTCAGTTTTTTTTTTTACTATATTGCTGATACTCTGGAAAGTCACAGACATTCTACTGAGGCCACAATGTTTTTTGGTTGTATTCACTAGAATGAAGTTGCATAGATTCAAGGACACCTTTATACATATATGTATACGTATATATTTTATCTACAGTCACTTTATATGTAGCATAGCAAGTAATTTATTTGCTGCAATAATGTTCTTTTCTAGTAATGAACACCCATGAGGCTTTAGATTAGTGATAACCCCAACTCCTCCATGAGAATGTGCTTTTTCCATTTTGCTGTTAAGTGAAGATAATTAATTTGAACGTTCGCTGTTGTAATACATATTGTTATCAATTAAACCGCTATTCATTGAAAGACTATAATCAGTGTAAGTAAATGGCCAGATCTAGAAATTTTCATTTATATATCAGCAAAAAAACTGACTCCAGACTTCCTAAGCAGAAAAGCAAACAATACTATATATTATATACAAAAGTAGAAAATTGCCAGTGGTATGTTGGCAGGAAACTACCATTTCAAAAGCTTTTACTACTACTTATGTGAATATTAATGAGACAGAAACATCCGTGGTTTTGCAATAATACATAAATACTAGCAGATATGGACACGCAACATGAAATGTACCATCAGATTTTGTGCTAATTATTTGGCACCTTGCTCTGCTCTCCTCCTTTACCAACACAGAAAAATGGCAGCTTGAATAGTTTGTCCTAGTTCTCTTCCACAGTCCAAAAACCAGCAGGTAGGTTAATTGACTTCTGCTTAAATTGGCAAGTGAGCATGTGGTTGTGTGACTTTATTGAGGACAGATTGTAAAGTGCACTAGATTAAGACTTAATTTTCTTTACCTCAGAATATGTTCATATACAATAATGGTTTTAATGTAAAAAAATGTGTTATATATATATATATATATATATATATATATATATATATATATATGAATGAGTGGCTTAGTATAACTGTAAAGCAAAAGAGTGGGTATTTTTTTTACTAAGGTGACCATTGGGGTGTCACAGATTAAGATTGTACATTCCTGAAACTATGAAATCAAGAGAGCAATTGCTTTTCTTGTCGACTCTAATCACTGTTTATCTATGTAAAAATTCCCATTACAGTGATCCTTCACTTTGTTAGACTGCTAAGTGGACAGTAGGTTAGTTTGGCTGCCTTAGAAGTCTGGCATCCAGGGTTTAATTTTCACCAAGGGCACCATCTGCATTAAGGTGGTGGGTTGGCCATGTGTTTGTTTTCCACCAAAAACTAAAATTTGAGGCAAAGTTAACATTGCTCAGCTGAACTCTGGGCCTATGTCAGAAACACAATTTAATGCAAAAAAAAAAAATGAAATGAACTCCAGGCATACCATTAAATATATAAATAAAATGCAAAAATGTAGTTGTTTTAACTAGCAAAGGATTGATTTGTATTTCTGTCCATCCAGTTCTGCTGTTTACACAGCTCTATATGTTGTAAAGTGCTGCGCAAACTTGGCACTATATAAACCCGGTATAATAATAATATCACACCACACACTCCTGAACTGTTTTTTGTTTTCTCTGCCTCAATTCATTAGCACTTACTGGATTCCGTCACAACTCCCTCCTTTGATTAAACTGTAAAAGGCGAAGCAGCGCTCTTATGATTTCATCTCTCTGTCACTTTGCTCTTTCCTCCTACGAGGAAACGAGTTTCTTTCACAACTGGTTGGCTGTTTGTGCTGCATCTCCATCTCTAGTACTAAAGTGCTATAACTGCAAGAGGCTGATACCAAGTCAAGTTCAGGTATTTTCACTGTTTGGATTTAAAAAAAAGGATACAATAATCGATGCATCAATGTGTCTGTTATATCTGCCGGGAGTTCAGTTTTAACCTCTTTTGCTGGCAGAGCCGATTTTGTAATTTTTTTTTTTGCACACGTTTAACCACTTGTCGACCTTGCTATAGCCAAATGATGCAGCGCAGTCGTCTAGTTCTGGGACATTGTCATTATTATTATTTAAGGTACTTATATAGCGCCGTCAATTTACCCAGCGCTTTACATATACATTGTACATTCACATCAGTCCCTACCCTCAAGGAGCTTACAATCTAAGGTCCCTAACTCACATTCATGTACAAGGGCCAATTTAGACAGAAGCCAACCAGCATCTCTTTGGAGTGTGGGAGAGAACCGGAGTACCCAGAGGAAACCCACGCAGGCACAGGGAGAACATGCAAACTTCAGGCAGGTAGTGTCGTGGTTGGGATTCGAACCAGCGACCCTTTTAACTGCTAAGCGAGAGTGCTACCCACTACACCACTGTGCCGTCATATGACGGTGTCCTGTGATTGTGCCTGCGGCTAGGTGTGGGCAGCATGCTCTGTGAACTTGGTGTTCTCTGGACGCTGCTGATCACAGATTGAGGTAAAGTGGCAATCAGTGACTCTTTACCACATGCTCAGCTGTGTTAAATCACAACTGATCATGGAGGTAAACAGATGCCGGTTATTGTCACTCCCTTCCCCATGCTAACAGCAATTTTTTTTTTTTTTTACAAAATTGGAAGTTATTTCTCATATAAAGCATTAGCATAATTGCAATTACACCCCAAAACACATTCTACTACTTTTCCTGAGTATGGGGATACCCAATGTGTGAGACTTTTTCACTGCCTAGATGCAGAGAGAGGCCCAACATTCAAGAAGCACCATCAGACTTTATAGGGGCATAAATGATATAATTTCCTGACTACCTATGCCTGAGATGATTGTAGCCATATTAAATGTGCACTTGCGACAGAAACAAGTGAGTATCGTCTGTGATACTTTTTTCATTTGCATTAACATACAATTTTTCAGGACAAGTTTTCAGGGTATGTCCCCCTCTTCAAGTACCTTAATACATTTGCTTGAACCTTGAAGAAGGGAACGTAACCCTAAAACTTGTCCTGAATAATTGTATGTTAGTACAAATTAAAAAAGTATCACGGACAGTACTCAATTGTTTCTGACTACCTGTCACATTTATGGCGGCCCTGGAGAACCAGGACAGTGGAAACGCCCACAAAACACTACAATGGCATACAGTGTCACTGATCACTAACCAGAGCAGTATAATGTCACCATAGTGATAGTGCACTGCTCTGATGTTATTATTTTTTTTACATTTTAAGCGAGTAGTACAGTGCCCAGCGATCGGCTGTGAGAGAATACTGAGAGGCCACCGTGCATTGTAGCCTGTGTTTACATGTGATCTGTTGTGCCTGGACACAGCAATCACTTGGTACAGGGCTGATCACAGTGGCCCTGTATATCCATATGTGATCACTGTGTCCGGCAGACACAGTGATCACAGATTGTGCTGATGAGCAGTCGCCCAGTGCTGTGAAGTGAAAATTGATCTGATCCAGCCAGCCAGTCTAATGCTTCTGGGAACAGTTGCTGATATTCAAGCACGTTATTCTCTTTTGTGAGAAAAAGGTGGCTGGCAGTTGGCATAGACTTTCCTGGCCAATTGCTATTGTATGTGTGTATGTGTGTGTATATACAGTATCTCACAAGGGGTGAGTACACCCCTCACATTTTTGTAACAATTTTCTTATACCTTTTCATGTGACAACACTGAAGAAATTACACTTTGCTCCAATGTAAAGTAGTGTGTGTACAGCTTGTATAACAGTGTAAATTTGCTGTCCCCTCAAAATAACTCAACACACAGCCATTAATGTCTAAACCACTGGCATGGAGTTCACCAGAGCTTCACAGGTTGCCACTGGAGTCCTCTTCCACTCCTCCATGATGACATCACAGAGCTTGTGGATGTTGGAGACCTTGTGCTCCTCCGCCTTCTGTTTGATGATGCCCCACAGATGCTCAATAGGGTTTAGGTCTGGAAACCTACTTGGCCACTCCATCACCTTTACCCTCAGCTTCTTTTTTTAATAACAAGGTTGGTCTTTATTAAGTAAAGTATCACAGTACAAGGTATAGTACGGCAAACAGAATTGTGACAGTCAATGACAACATACATAAGTAATACATGCTACTACAGTAGTCAGATATATACTCCTGCATTAATAGAGCAGCTACATTTCAAAGCTTTCTGAAAAGGATAGGTATTATCGTGCTTTTCCCCCTAACAAGAAAGGGGGGAGGGGAAGGGGGGGAGCAAGGCCCCCGCCGCCCATCCAGCCTAGCGTCACAGATCGCCCCCGTGTTCCAAACATCAACTCTTAGAATTGTTCCAACCAGGGTGTCCAGAGCCGGTCAAATTTTTGTGGGCATCCTCTATTAGTGTATGTTAGTTTGTACAAGGGAAGCACTGCGTTGACTGCAGAATCCCATGATGCCACCGTAGGGGGGGAAGGTGAGATCCAAGTCCTGAGAATTTCTCTTCTGGCGTAAAACACCAGAAGAGAAATCAGCAGCCTAGTGTACCTGGGCCTCTGTTCGTCTTCGTGAATGCCCAGCAACGCTAGTTCGGGCATCATCGGTACATCAAGCTGCAGACGTATATTAATGCATTCAAAGACTGCTGACCAAAACCTCACTATCTGCGGGCACAGCCAAAACATGTGTATAAACGTACCTTCTGGGGACTGACACTTGGGACAGTTAGGCGTCCTATGCGGATAAATCCTGTGTAGCCTCTGCGGGGTGAAATATACCCGGTGCATAAATTTAGTGTGTACAAGCCTATCCCTAGAGGATATCACTAACTTCGCCCCATCTTCAAAACATTCTTCCCATAATTCCCTATCTAGACTCGGGATGTCATTGTGCCATTTGCCCCAAAGGGTGTTCATCTTAGGAGAGTCCGCCCCCAATAGAATAAAATATAAAGTGGAGAGGGTTTTTACTAGCGTTTTCTGGGCAAGGGTCTCCTCAACAGGGTCTGACTGCAAGACTACCTCCCTCGGGAACTGAGCACTGACTGCATGCCTTAACTGAAAGTACCGAAATAACATGTGCTCCGGCAACCCGAACTTCATTAACATAGCCCGAAAGGGAAGCAAGAGGCCCGCCCGGAATATATCCCGGAGTGTCCTAATGCCATAACTGGCCCAAAGCTGCGGGTCCGGGATAGATCTAAGGTGCTTCAAAGAGGGATTCCCCCACAGGGGGGTGTGGGGAGACCACTGGGTCGGTGCCAGGAATCTCTTCCGAGCAACAGCCCAAACTTTCAGGGTCACTTTGGTGGCACTCGGAAGAGAGGGGTAAGCTGCTGGCCCTCTGTACACCAAGTTACCTAGTTCAGTCAGGGAGCCTAATACGGCTGCTTCTAGACATGTGGCAGCATTCGACCCAGATTGCTCAAACCACCACCTCACTGTGACAAGTATTGCCGCCCAGTAGTAAGTGATAAAATTAGGAAGTGCCAGCCCTCCGCAGCGCACGGGGAGTTAAAGTGTAGATCTGGCCAACCTCGGGGAAGCACCTCCCCACAGGAAGGAACCAATGGACCCCTCAAGTTCCTTGAAAAAGGAACCAGGGAGCCACACCGGACTGTTCCTGAAAATATAATTAAATCTAGGTAGATATAGCATCTTGATGACATTAATTCGTCCCAATAAGTTTAGGTGGAGGTCTCTCCATCTAGTACAGTGGTCCTTAAGCCGTGTGACAATGGGCTGTAGGTTAAGGCGATGAAAGGCCTGAACATCTCTGGACACCACTATCCCCAAGTATTTAAATTCCTCCACCCACAATAAGGGAGAGGAGATACCCCCTGACCTAGACTGAGGGTCCAAAGGGAACAGCAGGGACTTAGACCAATTGATGTTAATTCCCGAGAACTTCCCGAACTCATTAAAGATCTCTAGGGCAGTCTGAAGGGATGACTCAGCGTCATGCAGGTATAGCAAAGCGTCATCTGCATACAGGGAGATTTTCTCCTCCAGAGGGCCAACCCGGAGTCCCTGGATCGCCCCTGACTCTCGAATCCTGGCGTCCAGGGGCTCGAGAGCCAGAGCAAAAAGGCTGGGCGATAGAGGGCAGCCCTGCCTAGTGCCCCTCTGGAGGAGAAAGAACTCTGAGAGGGTGTCATTAGTACGAATCCTGGCTTTAGGGGACTTATACAGCATACCCAACTATGCCAGGAACTTCGGGCCAAAACCAAACCTAAGTACCTCCCACAAATACTTCCACTCAACGGAGTCAAAAGCCTTCTCCGCGTCAAGGGAGGCTATGACTCTGGAGCCACTATTGTCATGGACTATCCCCAGGTTGGGAAAAAGCCTTCGAATGTTAATATCGGTGCCCTTCCCCGGCATGGACCCGGTCTGGTCGTGGTGCACCAGATCCTCTATCACTTTGGCCAGCCTAAGGGCCAGGATCTTGGCAATTAGTTTAGCATCAGCATTAATTAGTGAAATGGGTCTGTACGACGAGCATTCTTCCGGGTCCTTACCAGGTTTGGGCACCAATACCACCACCGCCTCAGTCATAGAATCAGGAAGCAGGTCGTGTAAAGAGAACTGTGAGAAAAGGGTGACCAGTCTAGGAGCTAGCATTTCTTGATGGACTGAGTAAAATTCAATAGGAATACCATCTGGGCCAGGGGATTTACCTGGTTGCATGCAGCTCATCGCTATTGTCACTATCCAGGGTCTTCTGCTGGTCAGGGTCAAGCTGGGGGAGGTCAACTAAGTCTAGATATGATGCCAGTTCCCTGTCTGCATAGGTGACTCTGGAAGCATACAATTCCTGGTAGTAGTGCATGAATCTGTTACTAATTGCCTCTGGGGTGGTCAAAGTGTCCCCTCCTGCATCCCTTAACCGGCCTATATGGGTCGTGGCAAATTGGCCCTTAGCCAACCATGCCAGAAGCCTCCCGTTCTTATCACCGAATTCGAACACCCTTTGGGTACTGGCTAGCATAGCTTTCTTGGTCATGTCAATCCGCAGCAGCGACAACTCCCGAAGAGTTCCTTGCCAGGGAGCATAATTTACCTGAGTAGGGTGTCTGACATACTCCCTTTCCATGGCCGATGCCCTGTCCTCTAATTGTTTAAGGGACTGCGTGTATTCGCGCTGCCTGCCCGCAATCTTTTATATATATGTGCCCCTAACCCACGCCTTAAAGGCATCCCAGAGGACCTGTGGGTTAGTTGACTCCGCGTTGTGTATCCAATAAATACATAATTCCTCAGGCATGTCTTCCTGTATCCTGTCCTCCATAATCCAATATTTGGATAATCTCCATAGTCTCGGGCCTCCCTGAGGAGCCAACTGCACCTTTAACAATAGCGGGGCATGATCCGATATGCCACGGGGAAGGATCTCAGCAGAGGATGTCACCCGCAGCATATCAGATGACGCAAACGCCATGTCCAACCGTGACAATGTTCTATATGTCACGGAGAGGCATGTAAACTGCCTGTCAGACGGGTGAAAGTGTCTCCACACGTCCATCAGGTGAAAAGCAGAGTCCCATAGTGACAATCCAGTACTGGAGGAGGGGGAGGGGTGAAGCCTGTCCAGATCGCTGGCCATCACCAAATTAAAATCCCCCACCACCAGCACTCTGCTGACATCAAGTTGTACCACTTTATGCATTAATTCATGAAGCACAGTGACATTAGCCGGGGGCGGCAAGTAAACACCAACTATGACATAGGGAAAGCCCCCTATTAGGGCATGCAGCAGGACGTGGCGCCCCTGGGGGTCCAATTTAACCTGTACCAATTGAAATGCTAGAGATTTGTGGATCAAGATACTGACCCCCCTTGCATAGTTAGAGTATGTGGCATGGTAGTGAGCTGCGACCCATGCTCTTTTTAACCCCATAATCCTAGCACCAACCAAGTGAGTCTCTTGCAGTATGCATATTTTGGGGCAGTGTTGTCTGAGGAACCCAAATACCAGGGAACGTTTTATGGCCAAATTGAGTCCCCTGACGTTCCAGGACATTACAGTAAAATCGGCCATGAATTAGATGCAGCTATAAAAGGAGGACTATACCCTCTAAAGCAGTGCAATACATTCCTGGAGAAGTGCAGGGTACCACCACCCGCCCAGAGTTGGCGAGAGACTCAAACCATGTCGGGTGGCACCTGCAGTCCCCCAGCAAGCCATTTAGTACAGAGCATTGATACCGTATATAGAGACCAACCAACCGTAAACAGAACCAACTTAAAAAAAGAAAAAAAACATTTCCCATTACCTCTTCTGGCGGCATCCCAGACCAATTGAGAAACCGTAGTAGAGTTCTTCCACCCCAAAAAATAATTGCAATAACAATGACTAGAAGTGGACTGCAGGAACTATCTTGGCCAATAAGGATTTAAAGATTATCTCTACTTTTGTTGTTTGTTGCACATTGCAAGGAATTTAACAAACTTTGTTGTAGAGTTCTGCCTGTTTCTGCTTCGAAGATATAGCGGTTTGTTTGACTGAATAGGAATGACTGATTTATTATAATTAGCGGGTACACTTTCAGTGTTCTGATGAAAAAAGTTAGTGTCTACATCACTTTAGAAGTAATTAACCTTTTGGGAGTATCTCCCCAAAAAGAGAATTCTTGTTACAGGGTTTCCTGAAATCTGATTTCTAGTGCAGAATTCTGGAAAATTCTGTGAACCAAGCAGACAAGTAAAAAATGTAATATTTAAAGGTGTTCTGTACACAACCAGTATACAGAACACCTCAATGTTGCCATATCATATGCAAATTGAAATGAAAAGGTATTTTTTAATAATATTGAACTACAATATGGGATGAGCAACAATTGTATATTCCATATTATTTGTATTATATTTTTTGTACTTAAGTGAAGTTAATCCCTTTTAATGCCCAAGGTAGAGAAGTATGTATCTCTATTGCCAGTTTTAGATTGTATTTCCAATAAAGATGATCAGTAATTTAGTAATCATGATCAGTAATTCCCCATATTATATATTCATTCATGGTATAATATTGGGAGAACCTGGTGCTATATCTATACTAGACAAAGTTGTATGTGTTTTTGAGTAGGGATGAGCCGAACATGGTTCGGTTTGCAGCAGAACATGCGAACAGGCAAAAAATTAGTTTGAAAACACAAACACCATTAACGTCTATAGGACATGAACGTGAAAAATCAAAAGTGCTAATTTTTAAGGTTTATATGCAAGTTATTGCCATAAAAAGTTTGGTGACCCGAGTCCTGCCCCAGGGGACATGTATCAATGCAAAAAAAGTTTTAAAAAACTTCAGTTTTTTTGGGAGCAGTGATTTTAATAATGCTTAAAGTGAAACAATAAAAATGAAATATTCCTTTTCCTAAATATCGTGCCTGGAGGTGTCCTTCGTATGCCTGTAAAGTAGCGCATCTTTCCCATGTTTATAACAGTGCCACAGCAAAATGAAATTTCTAAAGGAAAAAATGTAATTCAAAATTGCTTGCACCTGTAATATATTGTCAGATCCTGGGCAAGATAGATAAAAATACCCCAAAAAATGGCGTGGATGTCCCCCCCCCAAATTCCATACCAGGCCCTTATTACGGGAAACCCTGCACCAATTTTTTTTTTAAAATGGCGTTGGGGTCCCCCAGGCACTATATACTCTGAACAGCAGTATATATACTATACGGCCTGCCCTATATACTCTGCAGAAACTTGGGCCTTAGGTGTTGGTACCAGAACACTGTAAGCCCTCACAGTTAATCTTGTTGGGCGCAGGAATGGGCCCTGCTGTGAAATATTATATCATCATTGTAATTACATGCCCCTGTTAAACAGGGGCAGAAAAAATGGGCCTTGGGTGGTGGTGCCACAACACTGTAACGCCTCACAGATACTCTTGTTGGGCGCAGGAATGGGCCCCGCTGTGAAACATGACTGCCAGTTTCTTGTCCTTCTGTGCTACTCCCTCTTTTTAGGCTCTGGTTACTCCCTTCCTCAACCTGGGAACCAACATCGGAGCCTTCAAATAGCTGCGTATCCTCCAGCAGCATATAACCGACACTGTGGTTGAATAATTCTGGAGACTCCTCTGTGCATGATGGTGGGGCTACGGAAGGAGTGACTGTGGACAAGGCCATTTTGGCAGCTGCGTTAAAAGGCAAACTACTCTGAGCCTTGGTGACAGAAGATGAGGACGGCTTCTTTATCTACTCCACTAACTCTTCTGCATGTTGTGGCTCAATAACATGGCCAGCAGCAGAAAAAAAGGACAAGCGTGCCCCACGGCCACCTGCAGAGGATGCACATGTCCACGACCACCACTGTTGACTGTAGACACAGAGGCTGCTTGCCCTCTTTTAGTGGCCTGTGAGTGTCTGCCTCTCCTTGGTGGCCTTCCGGACATGATGTATTTTTTGTTTTGCAACACCACACTACTGTCAATGAAGTGGTGTCAGGAAATAGGCTGTGAAAGTACTGGCAATCTTGCCAGTAGAAGAAGTGGGCATCATAGGTGCATCTTGTGACAGATGGTCACAAGATGCGCTGGCCTATATAAGGCTGGCCTATGTAAGGCTGCCTCTGTGTGACCCAAGTTGCTGGATTGTCTTGAGCTCTTCCCTGTTCCTGAACCTGTGTTATACTTCCAATGATTCCTGTTGTGACCTCGGATTGCCTCCTGACTGGCTTTGATCTCCTCTCCAGTGTTTGACCCCCGGCTTGGCTCACAGACTTTTCTATACTTGCACCTGCCTGATTACCAGTGTTTGACCCCCGGCTTGGCTCATGGACTTTGTTATAATTGCACCTGTCTGATTACCAGTGTTTGACTCCCGGCTTGGCTCACAGACTTTGCTTGTCACTTACCTGTAATCGACCCTCAGCTGGCCTCACTACAGCCTCCAATCTGCTCTCCTGTGTTCTACCCTCAGCCAGGCTTTTACTTGTGTCTGGAATACTCCTTGGCGTCTTCTCAAGCATAGTCTCCAAGTGATCATCAGCTCAAGCGTTCTCAACCTGCTGGCAACCCATGCTTCTTTGAGCCCCACCTTCAGAGGTATACTGTGCTTAGCCGCAAGGGGAGCCTCTCTTAGCATCTTGGCCTCGGAAAAGGTATCTGACAGTACAATCCAGCCATGACACTCAACAGAGTTGGCTACCCACTTGAGGCTCTGTGCCAGCAGGTTATTGCCCTCATTTAGGCAGTAAAGAGACTCCAGGAAGGCTACTTTCAATCAGAGGGTTGTCTGCAGCACCCGACGTTCTCGCCTGCTCCTGTAGATTCAGGTCCATCATCTTCCAATACAGCATCCTCCCCTTCTCCACAAGACCGGGCAAGCTCGACTTCCGCAATAATGGTGGCACCCCCCTGAACCAAGAGTTCCTACACCTGAACGCTTCCTGGGGAATCGGAAAACATTCAGAGCCTTCAAAAATGCTTTCTCTTTGTGTCTAGCCCTCCAGCTCAGGACCTTCTTCTCTGAGTCTGTGAAAGTGGGGTTCATAATCTCCCTGCTATCCGAGGAACCCCAAGCATGGGCCCATAACTTGCTTGAACAAAAGAGCCCTGTATTGAACTTTGTAGACACCTTTTTCGAAAGCAATAGGACAGCTCTATGATGATCCACAGTGCTCATCAACGGCCGAAGCCTCTCTGCATACCTTGCTTCAGGGTAAACGCCCGGTAGAAGATTATACCATTGACTTTCGATGATGCTCTGCTGACACTGGGTGGAACGATGCTGCTCTCAAATACCAATGCCGACAAGCCCTTTCAGAAACTCTCAAAGATGAACTGGCCCGAGTCGAGACACCCGCCACCCTAGAAGGCCTAATTCAACTTGCCATAAAACTTGACAGGCGCCTGAAGGAGTGGTGGTCTGAACACTTTCAAACCTCTCGTCCTACTTGGATGTTACCCAGGATTCCACCTGTTCCTTCTCCTCAGCCTAGTTCTTCCACTCCTGTCTCAGAAGGTGAACTTATGCAGTTGGGTCTGGTTCTCTCTACACTCAAGTCCGATGAGAAGCAATGCTGTAGACAGGCCAATCTTTGTCTATATTGCAGAGGAGCCAGCCACTTTCTATGTAACTGTCCTGTGAGGCCTAGTAAGTCGCACCAACCACTTCCTATGAACTTTCAGGTTGCTGGTCCTTCTTCTTCTCACCTTTATCCTCCCTGTCTCCCTACAGGTGGCCAAAGAGGAGGTCCGGCTTTTGGTCATCGTTGATTCAGGGGCATACAGCTGCTTCTTGGACTTCCCTCTGACAAAAAGACTTTGTATTCCCCTCCAGGGCAAGAAGCCCAGCCTTCAAGTCCATTTAGCCGATGGTTCCTTACCCTGTTCCGGACCTGTTACTCAGGAAATCAGACCCATCCTCCCCATCACAGATTCTGGTCACCAAGAGTTCATCTGTTTTGATGTTATATACTCACCCATGTTTCCCATCATTCTGGGACTTCTGTGGCTACAGGCCCATAATCCTCAAATAAATTGGATAAAAAAAAAAAATATCCTTTTCCTCTGTCTATTGTTTACAGCATTGCTTTGTCCCAGCTCCCAGCAACTCGACCAACTGTTTGACTGTAAAGTCAATACCAAATAATCATCATAATGTCCCCACAGCTTACCAAGAATCTATGGACATTTTTGATAAGAAAAAAAACAACAATCTTGCACCCCATCAAGCTTATGACTGTCCAATCAAACTGCTACCATGAAATGAGATTCAGTTTGGCCAGATATTCCCTCTATCGGAAATCAAGTTGGCAGCCATACAAGAATATATCAATGAAAACCTTGAAAAAGGGTTCATCCGCCCTCCTCCTTCTTCCCCCAGCTGTAGCTGGTATATTTTTCGTTGAGAAGAAAGATGGTACTCTCAAACCTTGTGTGGATAATAGATATCCTAATAAGATCACCATTAAAAATCGTTACCCGCTCCCTCTTGTCCCAGAACTCTTCCAGAGATTTCGAACTGCTCGGATCTTTTTTAAGCTGGATCTACGTGGAGCCTACAATCTTGTTCGAATTCGAGAGGGAGATGAGTGGAAGATGGCTTTCAGATCACGGTTTGGTCATTTTGAATACCTTGTTATGCCATTCGGACTATGCAACGCTCCAGCTACCTTCCAACACCTGGTAAATTACATCTTTTGAGAATTCCTTGACAACTTTGTCATCGTCTATCTAGATGACTTTCTAATTTTTTTCTGCCCCATTGGAACTCCACAGAACTCATGTAAAGAAAGTACTTGCAACACAGACTTTACACTAATGCCACGTACACACGGTCGGAATTCTCATTGGAAAAAGCACTGATGGTTTTCCCGTCGGAATTCCGATGGAATTTCGCTCAAACTGTCTTGCCTACACACGGTCACACCAAATTCCGACGGTCAATAACACGCCTTAAAAAACGTTCGACTGCACTATAAAAGGGAAGTTTAATGCTTCTGAGCATGCGTTGAATTGTTTCCAAGCATGCGTCGGAATTTTGCGTGTCGGAATTGCATACACACGATCGGAAAATCCGACAGAAAGGTTTTCCGTCGGAAAAATTAAGAACAGGTTCTCAATCCAAAGTCCGTCGGAAATTCCGACAGAAAAAGACCGATGGGCATACACACGGTCGGAAAATCCGATGAACAGCTCCCATCGGACTGTTTCCATCGGAAATTCCGACCGTGTGTACGTGGCATAAGGCGGAAAAGTACGACTTTGAGAAAACAGTCATACAGTTTTTGGGACTTTATATCCAGTGTAATATCCACTGAAGGAATCGCAATGGACCCACAAAAAGTAAAGGCAATTCTGGAATGGCCAGCCCCTATAGACAAAAAAGGTGTCCAGCAATTTGTGGGCTTCGCTAATTTCTATCGGAGGTTCATGAAGAGGTTTTCCACTATCATTTCGCCCATTACCCAGTTGACTCTCCAGCAGTTCCGGTTTCAGTCGTCTTAAGAGGTGCAAATAGCCTTTGATAAATTAAAAAATCTGTTCACCTCTACAGCACCCAGATCTGACCTTGCACTGTGTTGGAGGTAGATGCCTCGGAGATAGCTACAGAACAGCGAAACGTCTAAGACCCCGACAAGCTCGATGGGCGCTATTTTCCCCAGGTTCAACTTTCATATTTCTTACGACTGGGATCCAAGAATGGGAAAGCTGACGCCCTTTCCCGAATGTTTGCAGATGCCCCTGAGACAACTGAGCCCAATACCATTTTATCTAAACAAAACTTTTTGCTCATCCAACCTGATCTGAAGACAGCAATCAGACAAGCCTCCAGCCAGTGCACTGAACCTGAAGTCTCCTCCTTGAAGAATCAAGATAGGTTGCTATGGTTTCAGGACAAGATTTTCATTCCTAAACAAGTGAGACGCCAAGTCTTGAGAACCT
The DNA here is from genome assembly GCA_028564925.1 of Lithobates sylvaticus. Lineage (NCBI taxonomy): Eukaryota > Metazoa > Chordata > Amphibia > Anura > Ranidae > Lithobates > Lithobates sylvaticus. Next base: position 424,621,890 of record CM053027.1, read on the forward strand.
TCCATGACCACAAGCTTGCAGGTCATTTTGGGGTACAGAAAACATCAGACCTTATACAGCGCTCCATTTTGGTGGCCCAGTTGGAAGCAAGAGTGTAAGAATTATGTCAGTTCCTGTACAAAGTGACAATGCAACAAAGGGTCCAATGCCATTTTTTATTATTATTATAATTTTTATTATTATTTTATCATTTTATTATGGCCTTTGCCCATTCCAGAGCAGCCCTGGAGGAAGATCTCCATGGACTTTATTGTTGACTTGCCTCCTTCCGAGGGATTCACTACCATCCTGGTTGTAGTGGACCGCCTCTCAAAGATGGCACGTTTTTTACCAATGGTTGGCACACCCTCTGCATCAGACACAGAAAATATTTTTATCACAGAGATTGTTAGATTGCATGGGGTTTCCGACAGAGGAGTACAATTTACTTCCAGGTTTAGAAGAGATCTTTGCAAATCCTTAGAAATAGAAGTAACTCTTTCATCAGCATACCACCCACATAGTTTGCCTATGATAATTCCTTGCATACTGCCACCAATCAATCCCCCTTTTGGGCAAATTATGGGTTCCATCCCTCCTTTTTACCCAATTCCATACCAGAAGCTTCAGTACCTGCGGTCCAGGATCGGATAAACTTCATCCAGTCCAATTACCAGCAACTCCAGAAAGCCATGCAACAGGCCCAAGAAATCTATTAAAAATACCACGACAAGAAAAGAAGAGACAACATTGTTTTCAAAGTAGGAGATGAAGTATGGCTGTCTGCTGTAAATCTTAAAATCTCCTGCCCATCACGGAAGTTAGGACCAAAATTAATTGGGCCTTTTAAGATCAATAGAATGATAAATCTGGTGGCCTTTGAATTATCACTACCTGCCTCTTACAAGTGTCACCCTGGTTTTTCATGTCTCGCTCCTAAAACCGGTGGTCCCAAGTCCCTTTCCAGGAGGGAAGAAACCTACCAGTTCTGGTAGAAGACGAGGCAGAGTTTGAAGTGGAAGCCATTATGGACTGCAGAAAAAGAGAGAGGCAAGTACAATACCTCATTAAATGGAAGGGGTATCCCCCAGAAGATAATTCCTGGGAGCCCTCTACCAATGTGCATGCTCCACATCTTATACAAGCCTTCCACAACAAACATCCAAGAAAGATGGCTAGTTTGGGCATCCAGAGGCTGCCCCTTGGGGGGGGGCACTGTCAGAGAAGTAGTGTGAGGGAATAGGCCGTGGAAGTACTGGCAATCTTGCCAGTAGAAGAAATGGGCGCCATAGACGCATCATGAGACAGATGGTTCCCCCTGCTGGCCTATATAAGGCTGCCTCTGTCTGACCCAAGTTGCTGGATTGTCTTCAAAAAAGGAAACACCATCACCCAGCATGTTCCCCTCAGAAACGTAATTAAATTAGCTATTCACTATAAGAGGCAGCCTACATCTGCTCTACATGGCCTGTATTTCCCAAGCCCTACAAAATAGAAAAAAAAAATAGAAAAACTTCTGTTAACGCCAGGTCAATATTATTCCAGTCTATGATTTCTTAAGTATTTCTCATTCTAATCAATTCAGGAACCTCCATCGGGTGGTATATCAAGAAGTGATTTTTTTTTTCCCCCAAGCAACATTCCTTAGCCATGCAGGGTAAGATATAGCATATAACACTATCAGGTTCTGCAAACAATATTTATTTTAATTGGAGTTGAGCCTATTATTGTACCTTGGCAGAAAAATATGGCTATAGCAATTACTTTGTACCAATACATAGTTACATAGTTGGTAAGGTGGAATAAAGACAGCAGTCCATCCAGTTCAACTTGTGTGGGTGGGTGTGTGTGGGTGTATGTATTTGTTTCTATCCGTTTATATTGTGTTCTCTAAGATGCCCATCTAAACAATTTTTTTTAAATATTGACAGCACACCTTATGCAGTTTAAGGTTAAACCGCTTTTTATTTAACTTCTTTGAGTGGCCATGTGGTTAAGCAACCTGGGACTTAATAGGTTTCTCCCCATGTCAGAATCGCAATTTAGATATTTTGTACATCTGTGTCATTAGGCTCCATGCACAAAAATGATTGACGTGTGTAATCTGTTTAGATGCATCAAGCTCTTGAGTGTTAATTCATTACATTGGGAAGAATTCAGCGTTTTCTCTGCCAAAACGCAGATTCTCCTGAACGCCCCTTCTTCTAAACTCTTCTAAATGCCTGTGTGCATGGACACATAGGTTAACATAGAGGGGCATTTAGAGACAGAAAATAAAAATGCAGATGCCTCCAAAAGCATAGTCTGCTTAAGCCCTTAAGTGTCTCTTTTTCTAGGGAGAATAAGTTTAATGTTCCCAGTCATTCCTTATAATTTAAGTCCTCCTTGTAGCTTTATTGCCCTTTCTGTTGACTATCTCCATTTTCAGCACATCCTCCCTGAGGACTGGTGACTAGAAATGGATGGCATACTCAAGATGTGGCCAAACAGGGGTTTTGTAAAGTGTTAGAATTGTAGTTTTATCCAGGGGCGGCCCGTCCATTAAGGGCGCGGACGCCGCCCCCCCTATCCATGCGTCAGGCTCCTATGCAGGACGCCAGACACATGAATTCCAAATGAGGGGTTTGAAGCACCTAATTAGAGCCAGAGGCTCTAATAGGCTTCAAAATAGAATGGACTCGTGGTGCAAAGAATGCGAATCGAGCCCACCCAGGTGTGTTACAATAGCTAATGAATATTCACTATTTGTAAAACCCTCCCGGACAATCAGGAAGGGGGTCTTGAGACCCATCTCTCAATTTACTGAAAGGACAGGCAATCCTATTGGACACCTAGGTGGACACTGAAGGAGCACTGTGATAGGTAGGAGAAGAATCAGGATAGAGCAGAATCTTAGAGGCCAAGAGTTTATTAAGAAGGAGCAGGTGGTCAACAGTAGCAAAGGCCGCAGAGAGGTCAAGTAGTAGTAGTACAGAGTAGTGGCCATTGGTTTTAGCAGCTACTAAATCATTAGTGAGTTTTAGTAAGACAGTTTCTGTGGAGTGCTGCAAGCGAAAGCCAGACTAAGGGATCAAGAAGGTTATTTTCAATGAAGTAGGAGCTAAGACAGTTGTAGACTAAGCGTTATAGAAGTTTAGTGGTGAATGGGAGCAATGAGATAGGTCTTAAGTTGTTTAGGTTGGTGGGGTCCAGTGAGGGCTTTTTAACCTCCTTGGCGGTAACCCCGAGCCTGGCTCGGGCTTGCGTGCAGGATGCAGGGGGGAAGTTACTTACCTTTTCCCCTGGATCCTGCGATGTCTCCCCGCTGTGTGTGCGAGCCGTCCGCTCGCTCGATTCACACAGTGCCGGGTGCCGCTGATCTCCGTTCCCTGCGACGTTACGACGCACGGGAGCGGAGATCGGCGCCAAATTTAAAAAAGTTTAAAAACACAGTACACATACAGTACTGTAATCTTACAGATTACAGTACTGTATACAAAAAATACACACCCCCTTTGTCCCTAGTGGTCTGCCCAGTGCCCTGCATGTCATTTTATATAATAAAAAAAGATTTTTTTTCTGCCTGGAAACTGGAGATTGTCCATAGCAACCAAAAAGTGTCCCTTTATGTCAAAAGTGGTTTTAGACCAGCTAGAAAACACAGATAAAAAATTAAAATCACAATTTATCATCAAACAATAAATTTAATGACAGCGACTATTCTGCAACTGAGCAAATTTCAGTGTTTTTGATTTGATTACATTATTGAATCATTTTTATATATATTTTTATTATATTATAATTTATTATTTTGTGTTTCAAACTTTATCATACCCGGGATGTCTACTAGACTCTGGTTCGGACAGATTTAAGTGAGTTATTCATAAGAATTGCATGCCTACAATATAAAAACGCCAAATTTCCATGCAAAATAATTGTACCGCTTTCAGCACTAAATTCCAGCCAGAATCATGGGAGTGATCTGTGCATGTTTTGCAGAAGGTGCCACTAGAGAGGTAGAGAATAAAGCGGTTGTAAACCGAAGGCCCCCCCCCCCCCCTGCAAGACAAGGGCATAATTTGCTAATATGCATCGCATACTAGCACATTATGAAATACTCACCTTGGAACAAAGCCCTCTCAACAGCGCCCAGTCACCGCTGAGAGAGCTGACATCTTATTCCGTCTTTTCTTCCAGGATCATGAGCTCTGGCACTGTGAGTGGCTGGAGTCACGATGACGTCACTTCCACGCATGTGAGCGGGAGCCCTTGGTTCCGGCAAGAAGCTCTAAAGTTCTGGCATGGTAAGCTGGACCTTCAGAGCGCATGTGCCGCTGATGTCAGCAGCTGCATGCAGGGTGAATATCTCCAAAACCGTAAAGGTTTAGGAGATATTCATTTCACCTACAGGTAAGCTTTATAAAAAATCACGAAACAAGGTTTACAACCAATTTAAAGACGTGAGTGAGGGAGCATAGGATACAATAGGAGGGTGACTGTAGTAGTTACGAGGGAACAGAATCCAGGGAACAATTGGTTAAGTGGGCATCTGAGAAAAGTTTTGTAACCTCTTCAGTAGTAGCCAGTTCAAAAGAGGAGACTGTTGACTGTGCTGTTAGACAAGGTATGTTGAGTGGGGAAGATGTACAGTGGTGTCCTCGCGTATTGCATTAATTTTGTCTTCGAAGTTAATGGCCTTCTCTTGAGTGAGTTAGTGGGTAGAGGGGGTGGGAGACGAAGCAGAGTGTTATATCATAAAGATGGTCAATAGCAGATTAGAGAAGAGAAGGGTTAAAGTGGCAAAGATTTCTACAAGTAATCATTTGCTGCTTGGATGGATAGGTGGTTGGAGACAAGGATACTGCGGAACTGATGAGGTTATGATCAGAAATATGGGTGTTCAGAGGCGGCTTTAGGCTTTGTGAGGCGTTAGGCAAATCTGAGACATGAGGCCCCACTCATATCCATAATGGGAAAAATAATTCAAGCGATAAAAATTAACTGTATAAATTGGATATATTAAGAGTTTTAAATTCTAGGAACTATGAATTCACCTTTTATAGTATTTTTTCTAACCAATTCTTCTTTAATCAAATATATATATATATTACACGCATATTTATCAATTTACATGAAGGTCAGGTTAATATAACCCAGCCAGCACAGAGTTTTTCCATATATCAGAGTCTGCAGTATCCCCCCTTACATTGCAAGGGAACTCTGATATAAAGGGGAATGCTGCGGATCTTGATCTAAGGGGGAACCTGACAACCTTTTTTTAAAGGGGAACTCTAATATAAGGGAGGGGGGAGCTCTGGTGACCAAAGATTACCTTTATATCAGAGTCCACTGCATTCCCCTTTACATCACAGAGTTCCAACTTGCATTTAAAATGGAAACTCTAATGTGGAGGGGGCTCTGGATCACCTTCCGCAGAGAGAGAGTCGCAGACATGATACAGGAGATGGTCATAGACTGCAGACATGATACAAGAGATGGTCAGAGACTGTGCTGACATACTACAGGAGATGACCAGAGACTGCAGACATAGTACAAGAGATGATCAGAGACTGCAGACATAGTACAAGAGATGATCAGAGACTGCAGACATAGTACAGGAGATGATCAGAGACTGCAGACGTGATACAGGACATGGTCAGAGACTGTGCAGACATGATACAGGAGATGGTCAGAGTCATGGACTGCAGAGTACAGCCACTGTGCCCATCAAGTGCAGCCACTGTGCCCATCAAGTGCAGCCACTGTGCCCATCAAGTGCAGCCACTGTGCCCATCAAATACAGCCACTGTGCCCATCAAATGCAGCCACTGTGCCCATCAAGTGCAGCCACTGTGCCCATCAAGTGCAGCCACTGTGCCAATCAAGTGCAACCACTGTGCCCATCAAATGCAGCCACTGTGCAAATCAAATGGATGCCACCCCCTTTGTGGAAGACGGCATCTGTTTGATTGGGGGGGAGTATATGTGCTGGGAAGGGAGAAAACGTGCTGGGGGGGTGGATTTCATAGCCAAGCCCCCTTGTAGCACAAGTCCTAAAGTGCCCCCTAGCACACAGTGGCGTCACTAGGGTTGGTGTCACTGGGTGCGGTAGAACATGGTGTCACCCCCCCCTGCACTTGGCAGGCTAGTGTGTTGGTGTGGCTCTCACCCCTTAACCTGCCACAATGAATGGAGCAGGGATGGGATTGAGGGGGGGAATAGAGCTGGAATATGATTGGGGGAATGGATGGAGCCAGAATGGGATCAGGGGATGGATAGAGCTGGGATGAGATCAGGGGGATGGAGGGAGCCGGGATGGGATCGGGGGGATGGAGGGAGCCGGCATGGGATCGGAGGGATGGGTGGACCCGGGATGGTTTGGGGGGATGGATGGAGCCGGGATGGGATCGGGGAATGGATGGAGCCGGGATGGGATCGGGAATGGATGGAGCCGGGATGGGATCGGGGGTGGATGGAGCCGGGATGGGATCGGGGGTGGATGGAGCCGGGATGGGATCGGGGGTGGATGGAACCGGGATGGGGTCGGGGATGGATGGAGCTGGGATGGAATTGGGGTGGGGTGGATGGAGCCGGGATGGGATTAAGGGGATGGATGGAGCCGGGATGGGATTGGGGTGGGGTGGATGGAGCCGGGATGGTATGGGGGGATGGATGGAGCTGGGATTGGATCGGGGGGGTGAATGGAGCCGGGATGGGATTGGGGTGGGGTGGATGGAGCTGGGATGGTATGGGGGGATGGATGGAACCGGGATATAATTCGGGTGGGGTGGATGGAGCTGGGATGGTATGGGGGGATGGATGGAGCTGGGATTGAATCGAGGGGGGGGGGTGGATGGAGCCGGGATGGGATTGGGGTGGGGTGGATGGAGCTGGAATGGTATGGGGGGATGAATGGAGCCGGGATGGGATTGGGGTGGGGTGGATGGAGCAGGGATGGTATGGGGGGATGGATGGAACCGGGATATAATTCGGGTGGGGTGGATGGAGCTGGGATGGTATGGGGGGATGGATGGAGCTGGGATTGAATCGGGGGGGGGGGGTGGATGGAGCCGGGATGGGATCGGGAATGGATGGACCCGGGATGGGATCGGGGGTGGATGGAGCCGGGATGGGGTCGGGGATGGATGGAGCTGGGATGGAATTGGGGTGGGGTGGATGGAGCCGGGATGGGATTAAGGGGATGGATGGAGCCGGGATGGGATTGGGGTGGGGTGGATGGAGCCGGGATGGTATGGGGGGATGGATGGAGCTGGGATTGGATCGGGGGGGTGAATGGAGCCGGGATGGGATTGGGGTGGGGTGGATGGAGCTGGGATGGTATGGGGGGATGGATGGAACCGGGATATAATTCGGGTGGGGTGGATGGAGCTGGGATGGTATGGGGGGGATGGATGGAGCTGGGATTGAATCGGGGGGGGGGGGGGGGTGGATGGAGCCGGGATGGGATTGGGGTGGGGTGGATGGAGCTGGAATGGTATGGGGGGATGGATGGAGCTGGGATTGGATCGGGGGTGGATGGAGCCGGGATGGGATTGGGGTGGGGTGGATGGAGCTGGGATTGGATCGGGGGTTAGATGGAGCCGGGATGGGATTGGGGTGGGATGGATGGAGCCGGGATGGGATTGGGGTGGATGGAGCTGGGATGGTATAGGGGGGTGGATGGAGCCGGGATGGGAGGATTGGGGTGGGGTGGATGGAGCTGGGATGGTATGGGGGGGGAGTGGATGGAGCCGGATGGGATGGATGGATATCCTCTCCCCCAAATCACTCCAGATGAACTCTTTGCTTGTCCCCCCTCCCTCGCCCTCTTCTTCATGCCCCCTTCCCCTCCAAGACTCACTTTAAGATTACACAGACAGACCTCAGACCAGCACGCTCTCGGTACAGTGGTGTGCCTCCACTGTGCATTGCAGCTGAGCCGGCGCCCGACATCTCTCCCCAGCTGCCTGACACACACACACACAGTGCACAGAGGAGGAGAAGGGGCGGGCTCAGTTTGCTCCGCAGTGCACTCACTGAACTGTGTGTCACAGTCTCAGGCAGCTGGGGAGAGATGCCGGGCACCGGCTCAGCTTCCGGCAACGCACAGTGGAGTGGAGCTCGTGGCGCTGGTACGGAGACACCCCGCAGAAGCCGCGGGCATTGCGGAAATCTGATTCGCCGGGACTCCAGTTCGAGAATGGCGGGCAGTCCCGGCGAATCATTGAGATTGTGGTATGGGCAAATTAGGCGGCTGTGAGGCCCCTGTGGGGGCGAGGCCTAAGGCGACCGCCTAATTTGCCTAATTAGAGAGCCGCCTCTGGGGGTGTTGGTGAGGTTGCCAGGAGTGCAGAGATGGGAGAATACAAGGTCAAATGTATTGCCAATGGAGTGAGTGGAAGTGTGTGTCCATTGGGTTAGGTCAAGGGATGAGGTTACGTTGAGAAGTTGAGCTTCAGCTGGGCTGTTAATATTAACAGGGATGTTGAAGTCACCGAGAATGATAGTGGGTATTTCAGAGGAGAGAAAGTAGGGTAGACAGGCAGCAAACCATCTATTTCCCCTTCTATTGCAGTTTTTTTTGCTGTTCAGCATTCCTGCATAATCCTGTAGTACTCTTACTGGTGTATGCACTTATTCATTTGGCCTTTTTGATATTTCTGCTGGCAACAAAATGCTCTCCCACAGATGAGGAAGAAATGTAAGATAATTAACTGGACTATGCTTGTGCCAGTAATGCTCTTATGCAGAGTACAGGGCTGTGCTGATACCAGTAGTGCTCCTTTGCAGGGTTTTGCTAGTACCTATAGTGCGCTATACAGGATGCTAGGCTGTGCTGGTATCAATAGGGTGCCTGTACAGGGTACTGGGATGCAATGGTACTTGAAAGTGCTTTTGTGCAGGGTACTGGTCTGTGTTGGTAGCAGTATTGCTCCAATGTAGGATGGGTTGCACTGGTAACATTATTAGTACTTCTTTACAGTCCCAGACCCAGCACAAGATACTCAAAGCACCACAGAATTTGAATCCACAGAGCACCGGATAAGCAGGGACATTTGAAAGCTAGGAGTCGCACAGCATAGGGTACTCAAAACCCCTTGGTACCTGGGTGCCTCACAGAGCAGGATAATCGGAATCCTACAGGTGCCAGGACATCACATCGCTTTCTTCTACTACACTATTCAAGAATACTATCTCTGCAAGGTTCTAGAGAATACTGTTACTGGTGGCTACTACCTCAGGGGAATGTGATATTGACAGATGTTGCCAAATTTGGCAATTCACAAGGAATGTGACGTGCAAAATGTGGTGCAGTTGTACAATGGTAGCTCCTAACTGCAGTTTCTTCAATTAAGTGTTGACAAAAAAATGTAAGCTGATCGGTTTCTATGCAGAGCTGCATTTTGCACTCTCCAGTTTTAGTAAATCAAGCCCATAGTCATTTGTCCTGTTACAGCTTATTTATAGATTAGCAACAGTTTTTTCTCCCAACTTAGCTTGTGTCCAGTAACTTGTCCCTGCATTTGGTTCTAAATCTGCTTCTACCTTGTATGCAGAGCTGGTTTATTTTACTTATGTCTTGATTCCTTTTCCTGCCTCAAAGATAGCTCCAATGTTAGGTCCAGAGTGATATTCATGTTGTCCTCCCCATAAACGGTTTCGATACATATACTGTTAATGCCACGTACACACGATCGGAAATTCTGCCAGCAAAAGACTGATGTGAGCTTTTGGTCAAAAAATGCGACCATGTGTAGGCTCCATCGGACTTTTGCTGGCATAATTTCAGCCAGCAAAAGATTGAGATCATTCGTTGTATGCGGACGACATGTTAATATATCTATCGGACCCCCAGTCGTCTCTCCCGGCCCTGCTGGATATCATGCAGAAGTTTGGACAATTCTCAGGCTTCCGGGTTAACTGGGATAAGTCCATCCTATTTATGATAAATAAGGAAGCGACAGTAACACTGTCCCTCCTGCCCACTGCAGATAGTTACCTCCTTTAGGTACCTTGGGGTCCTGATCCAACATCCACTATCCTCTTATATTAAAATTAATCTAGATCCTCTTATTGGCAGACTGAAAAATACATTGAAGACATGGACCAACCTCCCTCTGACGCTGCTAGGCAGAATAAACATATTCAAAATGATCTTCCTCCCAAGATTTTTATATATCCTGCACAACTCACCAGTGTACATTACCAAGGCCAAATTTAAGGAAATAGACTCGATACTTACCATGTTCATTTGGAAAGGAGGAGCAGTACGGATAGCCAAGAGAACTCTGCAACTGCCGGTGTTGGAGGGGGGGCTGGCCTTACCATGTCTTCAAACATATTTTGTTGCCTCGCAGCTGACTCATGCACATTGGTGGTTCTATCCAGAAACCAACAATGCAGCCACGGCCCTGGAAGCGGCTATTCTCACCTCTTACGAATCCCTTCAAAATCTGGTTCATCGTATGTACCTCAGGGGGAGGGAGGGCACTTCTGTCTTAGCAATGACCCTTAAAATCTTTAAGCTAACAAAACTGCTACCGCCTGATGAGTCCCAAATCTATTCACCCAACACCCCATTATGGGGAAACCCCAACCTGCGGGACATTTTTCTGTAGACCTGATGGGGGATATTGGTCCTGGAAGGGTATAAAAACAATACAGCACTTATACGTAGATAATAGGTTCCGATCCTTTGAGGAATTTCGCCAGGACTTTCAGCTGTCAAGTACAACCTATTTCCTATATTTACAGATATGTCATACAGCAGCTGCACAGTTCGGCCTGCACAATGTACATATTCAATCCTCCCAGTTAGAACGATTGATAACGGACTAATCACATGCCAAACTAGTCTCGACTTACTATAAATCCTTGCTACATTCTACTACCCATAGACTGAGTAACACGGCTGACAAATGGAAGACTGACATCCCGGAGCTGACGGAGGACATCTGGCAGGAGGTACTTCCACTCCAGGTGCCCTCGGTCATCTCGTCTCGGGACAAGGTTATACAGACAAAACTACTGTACAGGTCCTACTTCACACCATTGTTACTATTCAAACTCAAAAAACTGTCCTCGGCAACATGCTCCAGCATGCTCCAGATGTAATCTGGCAGAAAGTACTTTCTTTCATTTAATGTGGGAATGTGATAAAATCAGGTCATTCTGGTCAGAGATCACGGCCTTTATTAGCTCCTTGACTCAAATACCGAATGTGTGTAACCCGCTGAGATGCTTACTGGGCTATATTGATGAGGGCTTATCTAACAACATGCAAACGTTTCTGAGGATAGTGATGTTTTATGCCAAAAAATCAATCACTATGCACTGGAAATCACAAGCTACACCTACCATACCTTTTTGGCTTACTTTGGTCAACCAGGCTGTACCAATGTACAAGTTACCTATGAGTCCAGAGGATGTCCAAAAAAATTCCTGAAAATATGGGGCAAGTGGGTTGACTCTGAAAATACTATCCCACCTGTCAACTAAAACTTGAATAGCATCTATTGACTAAAGGGCATCTAGACAGTATGCTGAGTTATTAATGCAATGTTTGCTATATATAATCCGGAATTGAGCGATGTTCGCTCGCCTAATGTATGTGACATTTTCTGTTCACTGTTGTTTGTAATGTCTTTTATTTCTGTTTGTGTGCAAAAAAAACAAATAAAAATTTACCTTTTAAAAAAAAAAAAAAAAAGATTGAGATCATGTTCAAAAAGGAAATTCCGATCGTCTGTGGCAATTCCAATGCGCAAAATTCCGACGCATGCTCGGAAACAATTTGACGCATGCTCGAAAGCACTGAACTGCATTTTCGCGGCTCGTCATCGCGTTGTACGTCACCGCATTCTTGACGGTCGAAATTTGCTGTGACCGTGTGTAGGCAACACAAGCTTGAGCAGAATTCCGTCGGAAAAAACATCCAAGGCTTTTCCGACGAAAATTCCAATCGTGTGTACGCGGCATTAGACATAATGGGGGTTATTTACTAAAGGCAAATCCACTTTGCACTACAAGTACACTTAGAAATGCAGTCGCTGTAGATCTGAGGGGGACATGCAAGAAAAATAAAAAACAGCATTTTAGCTTGCACGTGATTGGATGATAAAATCAGCAGAGCTTCCCCTTATTTCAGATCTTCCCGTCAGATGTACAGCGACTGCACTTTCAAGTGCACTTGTTGTGCAAAGTGGATTTGCCTTTAGTAAATAACCCCCAATATATACATAGTTATTATGTACTGTATGTGCATTTTTCTATTAAAGTGTTTGTTGGGGCATATATACAAGTCTATGCCAGCCTCTCTATTAGAGGCTGGCATAGCACACTGTGTGTGTTTTATTTAAAAACGAGTGCCGTAAATACTGAATATCAGCTGTTTTCAGGCCGGTCTCATCACTTGCAGACGCTTTCCAGCTCCGATAGATGTCTTCTGTGGGAGGGGCCCATGATCTCCCTCTGACGTCAGAGTGAGATCACATGGCTGCTGGTCTCTTCTGCAGAAGACACCCATCGGAGCTGAAAAGCACCCGTGACCGGCCTGAAGACAGCTGATATTCAGTATTTACGGCGCTTGTTTTTAAATAAAACTTACACAGTGTGCTATGCCAACCTCTAATAGAGAGGCTGGCAGTGACAAAATGTATATTTTAATTAAAAAATAATAGCGGCGGGGGGCAGGGCCAGGCTGGAGACAGACAGAGAGGGCACTGACGGGGAGTAAGGAGGCAGTGAAGGGGAGAGAGGAGAGCAGAGACCAGGCAGCCTATCACAGAGGGAGGCACTTTGACCACGGTGATCCAAGCGCAGCTGCCCTGTTTATCGCTGTCTGTTTAGAGAGGCCATACAGGATGGTAGGTTTAGTGTTTTTTTTTTTTTTTACAGTTTAGAGGGGGACAGATTACATAGCACAAGTGCTGTGCTGTGTAATCTGCTTAAAGAGACCAGAATCCACATATTTTTTGGGGTTACCAAACGCTTTAATGGTCATATGATCTATCTCACTTCACGGCATATATTTATTTTGTAATCTTAAGGTCATCTGTTGTATATGATTGTATGAGATATCTGAAATCCTGGAACAAAAATCTGATTTGTAATGAAAGTCTTGCAGATTCAACTTTTTCATATGCCTTTGAATGTAATTTATTGTTTTCAGCTTCCAACATTTCAGTTTGATCAGTAAGTCAGGCATGCTTACAGCTTCCAAAAATAACAGAGCTTGCATATTGAATGTAATGCCTTCTTCAACTGTGAGGAAGCCAAAGTAAGGTCATATATATGTGATTTTATATTTAAGCTTGGTAATATTCTGTCTACTACTTTGACAAATACTGCATACTTTATTTACAGTAGATGAAGTAGGTGAAAGCAAGTTTAAAGTACAACCCCAATTCCCAAAAAGTTGGGACGCTGTGTACAATCTACATAAAAACAGAATGCAATGATTTGCAAATCTCATAAACCCATATTTTATTCACAATAGATAATAGAAAATGTATCAAATGTTTAACCCTTTGGTGCTGACGTAACACAAAATGCAGCCCCACTGGATTGGGCTTTTTTTCGTCGGTGGCCGCATATTTGTGTATCTCTCTTTTTACTGGGAGCTTGCTGCACGAGAGCGTGACCCGGAATAAGTTGTTCCGGGTTCCGATCGTTAGAATGTGGCCCAGGGCTCTCGGAAAGACTCCGGTCTCTGTGCTGTGAGCGTGCCGCATGTGCACTCCAAGCACAGAGACCAGGGTCTCGCCGAGAGGCCTGGGCCCGGTTCTAATGATCGGGAGCTGGAACCTACAATTCTGGGTAACCTGATCGCTGTGATAGCCTCTGATTGGCTATCACAGTGATCAGTCACTGTGAAACCCACCCCGTGTTGTCTGTCTCTGTTAATGGATGAGACAGATACAGTGCCTTGAAAAAGTATTCATACCCCTTGACATTTTCAACATTTTGTCATGTTACAACCAAAATGTAAATTATATTTTATTGGGATTTTATGATAGACCAACACAAAGTGGCACATACTGTAATTGTGAAGTGGAAGGACAATGATAAATGGTTTTACAAACATGTGAAAAGTGTGGCGTGCATTTGTAGTCTTTTTGGGTATGTCTCTACCAGCTTTGCACATCTTGACATTTTTGCCCATTCTTCTTGGCAAAATAGCTCAAGCTCTGTCAGATTGGATGGAGAGCGTCTGTGAACAGCAATTTTCAAGTCTTGCCACAGATTCTCCATTGTATTCAGGTCTGGACTTTGACTGGGCCATTCTAACATGTGAATATTCTTTGATCTAAACCATTTAATTGTAGCTCTGGTTGTATGTTTAGGGTCATTGTCCTGCTGTAATGTGAGCCTCCGCCCCAGTCTCAAGTTGTTTGCGGACTCTAGCAGGTTTTCTTCTAATGCCGCACACGACCGGACTTTCCGTCAGAATAAACTCAGACGGTCTTCCCGACGGAGTTCCGACAAAGTTCCGAACGAACGGACTTGCCCAAACACGATCGGACCAAAGTATGTTCGTTTCGAACACAGTAACGTACGACAGGACTAGAAAAAGAAGTTTAATAGCCAGTAGCTGCCCTTGTGTCGTATTTGGTCCGTCGGACCAGCATACAGATGAACGGTTTTCCCGATAGAAATTGATTCCGTCGGAAAGATTTAAAGCATGTTCTATTTCTAGTTCTGTCTGAATTTTTTTAAGAAAAACGATCGGATTATCTCACAGACAATTGGAATATCCGACGGAATGATTCTGTTGGACCTTTTCTGCTGGAAAGTCCAGTCGTGTGTACGCAGCATAAGATTGCCCTGTATTTGGCTCCACCCATCTTCCCATCAACTCTGACCAGCTTCCCTGTCCCTGCTGAAGAAAAGCATCCCCACAACAGGATGCTGCCACCAACATGTTTCATGATGGGGATAATGTTCTCAGGGTTATGTGCAATGTTAGTTTTCCACCACACATAGGTGTCCTTTTATGAAGCAGTGAAATCTATTCACTGCTTCATTCGCTGGCATTCACAGAGGCGATCTTTCTCCTCTGTGTGTCAGTTCATGAAGCGGAGTAGATCGCTTCACCCTTGGAGGAGTGAAGTGATCTACAAACGCTTCAAACAGTGGAGAACGGCCCCTGATACTGGAATCTCGTGAGACTTTACGAGATTACAGCACCAGAAATTCACTGAAACACTGAGATGTCCATTTATTAAGCAGTGATAAATTATCACAGCTCAATACACTAACAGACACCAGTGTGATTAATGTTAATAAAATAAAGAGTCCCCCCTACATTATATATACATGTATACACACACACACACACACACACACACACACACACACATTATATATACATGTATATACACACATTATATATACATATACACATTATATATATATATATATATATATATATATATATATATATATATATATATATATATACACACATACATATGACAGGGGGACATGGTTACAGTGTTGGGGGGTCTGAACGAGGCATAAGGAAGTTAATAATCTTCCTCTTTCCTCCTCAGATCCCCCGGGTTTCTCTCTTCACTCCCCGCTTCACCACCTCTGAGTTGGTGAATCGGGGAGTGTGAATTCTGACACAGATCGCCAGTGAAGCGCTCAGATCGCAGCTTCATACACTGGCCGTTACTGTGTCATTCTATGTGGATTCTCCATGTGCAGAGATAATCGGCGGGAGAACAAGTTCAAACACTTCTCCCCCCTATTATCTCTGGTTTATAAACTGTTTATGGGCTGTGATCAGCGGTGATCCTCAGGATCTCCGCTGATCACTGCTTCATAAAAGGACACCATAGTGTTTTGCTTTTAGGCCACAAAGTTACATTTTTGGTTTCATCTGGTCAGAGCACCTTCTTCCACATGTTTGCTGTGTCCCCTACATGGCTTCTCGCAAACTGCAAACGGGACTTCTTATGGCTTTCTCTCAACCATGGCTTTCTTTTAGCCACTCTTCCATAAAGGCCAGATTTGTGGAGTGCACTAATAATAGTTGTCCTGTGGACAGAGTCTCCCGCCTGAGCTGTGGATCTCTGCAGCTCCTCCAGAGTTACCATGGGCCTCTTGGCTGCTTCTCTGATTAATGCTCTTGTTGCACGGCCTTTCAGCTTAGGCGGACGGCCAGTTGTGCCATACTCTTTCCATTTTCGGATGATAGATTAAACAGTGCTCCGTGCGATGTTCAAAGCTTGGGATATTTTTTTTATAACCCAACCCTGCTTTAAACTTCTCCAAAACTTTTTACCTGACCTGTCTGGTGTGTTCCTTGGCCTTCATGATGCTGTTTGTTCACTAACATTCTCTAACAAACCTATGAGGGCTTCACAGAACAGCTGTATTTATACAGAGATTAAATTACACACAGGTGGACTCTATTTACAAATTAGGTGACTTCTGAAGGCAATTGGTTCAACTAGATTTTAGTTAGGGGTATCAGAGTAAAGAAGGCTGAATACAAATGCATGTGTCAGGAGAGCGGCGCCGGACGGACGGCCCGCTCTCTAGTGCGCATGCGCGGGGGCTCGGCGCTCCGGCGCATGCGCACTCGCGGCTCGGCGGTCCGGCGCCGGCGCATGCGCACTAGCGCCCACTTGGCGGCGGTGGCGCGCAATTAGCGTCACTCAGGCGCTTATTTAAAGCTGCCTGACGCACAGGCACCTTGCTGGTCTGTCTCTCCAGCTAAGTGCCTGTGCGTCCTGTCCTTACCAGTGATCTCTGACCTTGTCTCTACTGTTGCCGACCCGGATTGTCTGACGTTCCTGATATCCCCTGTGTTTGACCCCCTGGCTTGCCTTACGGACTTCCTGACATCTCCTGTGTGTGACCCCCTGGCTTGCCTACGGACTTCCTGATATCTCCTGTGTTTGACCCCCTGGCTTGCCTTACGGACTTCCTGATATCTCCTGTGTTTGACCCCCTGGCTTGCCTTACGGACTTCCTGATACCTCCTGTGTTTGACCCCCCGGCTTGCCTTACGGACTTTGCTGACACCTCCTGTAAAGGATCCTCTGGTTGCCTGCTGGACTTCCTTGTGGTTAACCCTCCGACCAGCCCACGTAACCCCTGCCGGATTCCCCGGTGTTGGCACCTCTGCCGGGCGTTTGGTACCTGCCTCCCTTTCCTGCCTTCTGCCGGCCCCCCGGGCCAGGTCATCCTCATCTCCAGGTCCCCTGCCGGTTTCTGCTCACGTATTGGAGGTGACCTGTGCCTCCTGGTGCCGTCTGACTCCTGTCCCACCTCCAGGGGCAGACTGCGCTGGGTCGCAAGGGTGAACCGCTCTCGGCATCTCGGCCTCGGTAAGTACCGCTCTGACAGTACAGACCAGCCATGTCCGAGGCCGACAGGGCGTGTTCTCCCCTTGAGATCCTGTGCCAGCAGATGGCAGCACTTACTGAGGCTGTCCAAAAGCTGCAAGTGGGGTATACCCAAATAGACAGCCGTCTGCAGCAACTGACGGGGCCGTCTGCCCCCGCAGCGAGTAACCTTGCCGCTCCCAGTGGGTTCCCCTCACCTGCAGCACCCACTAACCCCACTGTGGTCATGGCCACTCCAGAGCCCAGGGTCCCTATACCAGAACGGTTCACAGGTGATCGCAAGAAATACCGGGCATTCAAGAACGCCTGCTCCCTGTACCTAGCCCTCCAACCTAGGACCTTCTCCTCTGAAGTGGTGAAAGTAGGGTTCATTATCTCCCTTCTGGCCGAGGAACCCCAGGCCTGGGCCCACAGTCTGATGGAGCAAAGGAACCCTATACTGAACTCTGTGGACACCTTTTTTGAGAGCATGGGTCAGCTCTACGATGACCCCCAAAAAGGGGCCACGGCTGAAACCACCCTACATAACCTTTCCCAAGGCCGCAGGCCGGTTGAGGATTATACGGCCGAATTCCGGAAATGGTCAGCCGACACCGGCTGGAATGAGCCAGCTCTCAAGTACCAATTCCGCCAAGGGCTTTCTGACACCCTCAAGGACGAGCTTGCCCGGATTGACGTCCCCGACGCCTTAGAAGATCTCATTCAAGCCGTCACCAAAATTGACCGGCGCCTGCGTGAACGCCGCGCCGAACGTTTTCAGTCCTCTCGCCCCAGTTGGATGATGCCCAAACCCGGTCCTGGTCCTGCCCCCGGAGTCGAACCCATGCAACTAGGTCTTGTCCGTGCTCCTTTGACCCCAGAAGAGCGTGCCACACTTTTCAGATATTTACCGGTATTTGAAAAGAATTGTGAAAACCATTCATCATTTTCCTTCCACTTCACAATTCTGTGCCACTTTGTGTTAGTCTATCATATTAAATTCCGCTAAAATACATTTACTTTTTTTGTAAGATGAAAAAATTTGGAAAATTTCAAGGGGTATGAATACTTTTTCAATGCACTGTATATTGCATCTCTGTCCTTGCAGAAATAGAAAAAAAAAGTGCGTGTGGAAAAAATTTATAATAATTAAAAAAATATACTTTTTTAAAAAAAATACCTAGATCGAGTTTTGATCTAGGTCAGTGCCAGGGTTAGTGTTTGTGTCAAGGTCAATGTCAGGGTTAAAAGTCAGGGTCATTATTAAGTACAAATATTTAATATTTGGTCAAGAAGGTTCATTGTGCTTACACCAATAATCATGAAATGTTTTGAAAAATTGGTGTGGGATTATAATAAAGGTGGCCATACGTGGTTCGGTTTTTTTCATTCAGCCATTGTAAAATAGAGGTAAAGTATAAATAATTTTGTTTGATTTGTTGACCCTGTTATCACTGCTCAGTTTGCCGTGTTATTGTCCATCCTTATGCTTTATTGCTTGGATTAAATACAGGATTAAATACATTTTGACTTACCCATAAATTCCTTATCTTGGACTACAGTACTGGACACAGGCCACCCTCCCCTTTGTTTCTGTGTTACTTTGTATTGATTCCTGAAAAAAAAAGGGAAAACTCAGAGTGGCGTGGGGTTGCAGAAGTACACCTAGGCATGTTCAGCAAAGCTTTTGTCAGTGTCCAATCTCGAGGCACCCCATTCTAAAATGTAAAGAACAAACTGCACATAGGACACTCAATGTTAGATGTGTTTTATTCTTTCAAAGCAAATACAGCAAAGCACGGGAGGGACAAACAAGGATGCTGTGCATGTGCCTGACGTCCTCCTCATCAACCGATGAGATCATTAGTTGTTTGAACACTGGTAGCTGGAAGGTTGTAATGATGCACAATTAAAACCTGTGATTTTGTGTAACTAAAAGGCAGGCTTGATAACCTGCTGACTTGTATACAATTTTTGGGCAATTTTTAAGCATTTTGCCAAGGCACCCTGGTTGAAAAAGGCTTTGTTAGATGATTACACTTAACTTGTGTGCTAGCGAGAGAATTCTTGAAGGTTTTTTAAGATAGACTTTGATAATACACTTTTCCGAAAACTGCCCGATGCAGAGGTCAGTTTAAGAAGAGGTAACGGGATCTGATTTCCATTGGTTAGCATATACAGGATATTAGCATATACAGGATAATATAACATTTGAAGGAAGATAAAACAAGGAGAATATGATGACAAAGGCTGAAGTAGATTGATCAAACAAGCTGTTAATGTAAACCTGGCAGAGTACACAGAAACAATTGCTGACTTGCCTGGCATGAAATTGTTAGAGATCTGAAAAAACTGAAAGTGGCTCTAAAGCAATGAGTTATTTTTTTTTACGTTAATGCATTGTCTGCATTAAGATAAAAAAAACTACCATGATCCATTTAGCCCCTGCCCCCCCCCCCACACACACACACACTTTAAATACTTACCTGGCTCCTCTTTTGACCCAGTGCTTTTGACACAGGCACAGGGATAGCAGCAGGAACCATTGGCTCAAATCCTGTGAGGAGGGAGCAGAAGCAGGGCCAAGATGTGCTGTGTGTCTCTATAGATGAACACAGCCTGGCTCGGGAGCAAGCCCACATTATTGGCTCATAACATGCGGCTTGCTGGGGGGGCACTTAGAAAAGAGCACCAATGGGGGACCCCAGAGGAGGAGGTTCGGGGCTGTGTATTGCAGTACAAAGCAGGTAGGTATAATTATTATGTTTAGTATTATTTAAGAAAAAATAATTATATCCTTACAACTGCTTGAATGTAATTAAACATAAAACACTGACCGCTGACCCTTTTAAGATTTCCAAAAGTCAGGAGGTGGAGGCCGCTGTGATTGGCTGTTACAGAAGTCACATGATCA
Source organism: Lithobates sylvaticus (assembly GCA_028564925.1). Taxonomy (NCBI): domain Eukaryota; kingdom Metazoa; phylum Chordata; class Amphibia; order Anura; family Ranidae; genus Lithobates; species Lithobates sylvaticus. The sequence continues at coordinate 424,642,101 of CM053027.1, forward strand.
GAAAACTCCTGTTCGCAGGTATGCATCAGGAGCTTACTGATCCCCGCTGGATATCGTGAAGGGAGCACACTCTCCGCACGGTAAGTTGTTTACACATATATGCAGCCGCTCGACGTTAAGGCCCATCCACCAAAAAGCCTCATATATGCGTACTGTTGGCACCAAGGGGATAAATAGAAAAAAATACTGTAAACATGGGGGGGGGGGTTACATTTTGGGGCCGATGCTGCATATTTCCAGGCTAAGTGCAAAATGTATTTACAGTATTTCAATCAACATGTAAAATTGTCACTACTGTACATGTACGTCTCAAAAAAAGTATTGTACACAACAACCATCACCAACTCTGAGACAACATTGTCTAAGACTAACATAATATATTTTAAGCAAACATGGCCACTGTCTGATTGATCCAGATGCGAATCTTTCGCTAAACTTGTCAGTCATCCTATATATTCCTCAGAGATATAAGTGAAGGTCAGTGCCTATAATAAGGTGCTGTTGGTGCATACATCTAGTAGATCAGGGGTGTATTGAGGTAGAAGGATCAATAAATGTATAGTTGCTGCAGATAGTAACCATGAGGCAATTACAGTCCTTTCACGCAAGGTGCATGAGTATGGATCATACAGCCGTAATGATACTCAAGCAGTATTTATTAATTGCAGTCCTTTCATGAAAAAATGCATAAGTCCATCCAGATTATTCAACTGATTGCTGCCTCATGACAGACGGTGGTACATATGAGTAAATGCATCAGTTACTCAGTATGCAAGAGGTTGGCTGAATTGTCCAGTCAGGTTCGCTGTTAATTCACAACATGGAGACACGCATACATCCAGCGCCTCTGTTTTGGGAATGTCAGCACTAGTTACTGCATATGAGACATCTATCTTTCCAAGCTGGGCAATGTGGCGTGTAGATACAATACAAGCCATTAGTATGGCTGAGTGTCTGAGCAGTCTCACCTGTCGGCATCTTCTCATCAATGTCCACTACTGCTGGAAATAATCCTCTCCCAAATTGAGCTGTTAGATTATTCATACTTGCCGTGTCAGTATGGACGGTGTGATCTTCATATATGAAGATGTAGTGCACGTGATTGTGCTCATATACTGCAGCAAGCTAGATCCTCATATTCATGTATGGGGGATCTCCGCTGTTTTGTACATCCCGACACCTGGTCAACTGGTCAATCTCCTGGGGGTGACAGGTGGCTACACATGACGTCAATGCGTTTCACCAGTGGGCGTATCTTCCTCAACTTCATCAGGACCCAGATAGGGAAGTATGATTTGTATTTTGGATTTGATTTCCAAATGTTAGATAAGCACCTCTGTGGATAAACAAAAGGTGCTTCATGAGACAGCAGTAATTATAGCAAGGCTCCACCTATGCTTGAAAGCAGGCTCCCATGGAACCCATAGAGAGTTAAAAGGAGAAGGAAGCTCTAATTTTCGTAGAGGAGACCCATTGTAGAAATGACAGATAACTCATGCATGGAGCAGAAAAAAATGCATCTTCATGAAGGAGATAAAATTAACTACATTTTTGTCAGAAAAAAAAATCACAATTACTGTCAAAAAAACTGTTGCATATCTTTTAACCACTTCAGCCCGGAAGGATTAACCCCCTTCCTGACCAGAGCATTTTTTTCAATTTGGCACTGCGTCGCTTTAGCTGACAATTGTGCGGTCCTGCGACGTTCTACCCAAACAAAATTGACGTCCTTTTTTTCCCACAAATGGAGCTTTCTTTTGTTGGCATTTGATCACCTCTGCGGTTTTTATTTTTTGCACTATAAACTAAAAAAAGACTGCCAATTTAGAAAAAAAAGCAATATTTTTAACTTTTTGCTATAATAAATATCCACAAAAAATAAATAAAAAAACTAATTAGGGGATAGATTTATGGCATTTTTATTATTCATTTTGTTTTTACTTGTAATGGCGGCGATCTGCGATTTTTATCGGGACTGTGACATGGCGGACAGATCGGACACTTTTGACACATTGACCATTGACATTTATACAGTGATTAGAGCTACAAATAGCCACTGATTACTATATAAATGACACATGGCAGGGAAGGGGTTAAACACTAGGGGGCGATCAAGGGGTTAAGTTTGTTCCCTGGATGTGTTCGAACTGTAGGGTGGATGGGCTCACTACAACATGACAGAGATCACTGCTCCCGATGACCAAGACCGCGGCACAGTGGGCGCGTGCCTGCTAGGCGACAAATTCAAAGGGACGTACGGGTAAGCCCTTTTTGCCTGCCCTTGCCATTCTGCTGACGTAAATCGGCGTGCGGTGGTCGGCAAGTGGTTAAACTCTCATTACCTGTCCTGTTTATGCAGGAAATGGTCTTTGGTAGCTAGAAGATTATGCAACACTGCTGTGTTTTCAAATGTGTATGATGCATTACTGAGGTGCAAAATTTACAGATATTCTTTCCTTATGTCATTATGTTATTCAGATAATGCTGAATATGTACATCATAGCTATCCCGAGTGTTTTCTTTGATGGGAAATCAGCATATTACATTCTGCTTTATGCATGCACAGTTTTTCGTAGTGGCTTGAAATGGATGGGAGCTGAAATAACATACAAATTGTAGTTAATTATGATATAACTTAAATCGATGATATTACAATTTTCTTTCCTTATGTACATAATTATGTTCAGATATTTTTTTCATTCTAATTGCACAGTTTATTTTTATTTAATTTCAGTGTATTCAGGCTAACTTTAAAATTTATAATAACATATTATATCAGAATTAAACCCAAGTTTTTATTTATTCTCTACCAACTAGCGCATTCTGTGTGTATTATACATAGCGCATTCTGTGTATATTATACATAGCGCATTCTGTGTGCATATATACAAAAGCCTGTGATATTGATAACACCTAACTGTGGCAAAATTAGACTAGAACTAGACGAGGGTGCACTTCCCTATGCACCAAAAGGCCACTTAACTAAAACGTAACCTTTTATTTTAAATCATAAAAAGTATGTAAGTGACCATATCAGGTATACCTAATAGGATGAGGTCAATGCCATTATATATAAAATCAACGTTCTATCTCTATGTGGTAATATTAACCTCTACCAAGTTTAACCACTTTCAGACCAGACTATTTTGCTAGCTTAAGACCAGACCACTTTTTGCGATTCGGCACTGCGTCGCTTTAACTGACAATTGCGCGGTCGTGCGATGTGGCTACCAAAAAAAATTGATGTCCTTTTTTTTTTCCCACAAATAGAGCTTTCTTTTGGTGGTATTTGATTTGCCCTGCGGTTTTTATTTTTTGCGCCATAAATAAAAAAAGAGCAACCATTTTGAAAAAAACGTATTATTTTTTACTTTTTGCTATATACGTATTCTATTACATATTTTTGGTAAAAAAATCGCAGTAAGCGATTGATTGGTTTACGCAAAAGTTATAGCGTTTACAAAATAGGGGATAGTTTTATAGCATTTTTATTAATAATTTATTTTTTACTAGTAATGACGGTGATCAGTGATTTTTATTGTGACTGCGACATTATGGCGGACACATCAGACATTTTTCGGACCATTGTCATTTATACAGCAATCAGTGCTATACAAATGAACTGATTCCTGTGTAAATGAAACTGGCAGTGAAGGCATTAACCAGGGGGTGGCAGTGTAGGGGTTAAGGGTTCCTAGGGGCGTGTTACTAACTGTGGGGGGCATGGCTGTGTGTTGGTGAACACTGATCTCTGCTCCAATCACAGGGAGCAGAGATCAGTGTCACTTGTTGCTAGGCAGGATGGGGAGATGCTGTTTACTTCCGCATTTCCCCGTTCAGCCTTCCCGTGAGATGATCGCGGGTATCCCCGCGGCGATCGAGTCCGCTGGACCAGCGACCGGACTCACGGGAGTCCTGTCCGGTGCACGCGCGATTGGACGGCGGCATTGTTAAAGGGATGTACCTGTACGCCCTTATGCCTGTCCGTGCCATTCTGCCGACGTACATCGTCATGCGTCGGTCGGGAGCCGGTTAAATGGTGAAAACTTCTTTTGAATATATACGTATAGACAATATGAGGGTTATACTTTCCTCCTATATTCAATATAAAGGCTTCAGGCTGTATTAGAGGATATGTAAATTAAAGGTCTACTCCCCAACGCTACCTTGTAGGAAGAGATGGGGTATATCTGTCTCTCTTCCCATCTATTGGCCACATATAAAATTGAGATGAACAGAAAAAGAGAAGGTATGCTAGTAAATACTGTCTTACTGAAGATATGGGCTATATATCTTCTGCCCTATGAAATTATCTATCTCTAAGATATGCGATACGGGTACACTCCATGTGGGCACAAATAACCACTAATGGACGAGCCCCATATGAGTAAGCACTCCTGGTAGTGTGAAACGCGTTAGCGATTTTTGCTTTGCTGTGACCCTTATTTGTGTGATTTTGTTTCACAAATAAAAGGCATTGGAATTTATTTTGGAGTGCGGCCATCCAGAGTCTTTCAATCTATCGTCATTAGTATGTGCCGTGCCTGCACCTGGGTCTCTCTATCTTAGGAGAAGCTGCAAACCTCAGTTGTGTGGATTATCCTGGAGCGGTGGTTCTCCTACCCCATATATCAAAATGTCCACAAAAAAGCTTCTCTCTTAATCAAGACTGCATTGACACAAGGCATATCTCAGCCCACAAAAAATAAAAATGCAGGGGAGGGGGGAAAAATGTGTCACAACAAAAATTAAATCATGTGAACCGAAATGAAAATAAAATCAGAAGGTGCTCCCAAAATCAAATCACCCAAACCTAACATGTTTCACTCTTCAAGTAGAGCTTCGTCGGAGGTAAAAAAAAATTAAAAACTGAAGAAAATGAGCAACCAAGAGTAGCTGACTGTCACACGGTGAAAAGAATATGGTGTCTTGTTTGTAGTCCCTGTATTTATAACCTTACCAACTAAAATGGCTGCCGCACATGCTCATTGCTGAGGGGAATCCTATCACCATCTTGTGGCTGAAAATCAGAACTACAAGGCAATCACTTATTATTGATTGCCCTATCCCATATATCATTGTCCTGTACATATATAACAAAAATGTACTTTCCCTTTGCTAAATACCAATATGATCCATACAAATATTAATATCAGACAAAGCTATTAGACAATAAATTCAAAGATTTTTAGTCATGTACAAAAGTAGAAATGTAAAGCCTTCATTAAGGCCAGATGGCACTCGATAATTGAGATGGAAAATCCATCTCGCTTCTAACTTCATAAGATATCACAATTTAAATTGTTCTATGGCCCAAAATTCTAATACCTCAGCTTTACCACCATGTTTTTCAAGGACATGCCTAGCAATTGGTCTATCTATTTTTTGTTCAATGTCCTTAACATGCTCCAATATTCTGCGTCTGAATTGACAAATTGTTTTTCCCACATACACAAATGGGCATGGACATCTCATAACATAAATAATTCTCTGTACTACAATTGAAAAATGATTGCATTTGAATAATTTCTCAATTTTTTTGGAATCTCAAATTCTTTAACACTGCCTTACAGTGTCCACATCTGTGGCTACCTAATGGTTTTTCTGGCAGCCATGTGGGAATTACTTTTTTTTGGACAGTTCCTAAATGACTATGCACTAGCATGTCTTTGAGATTTCTACCTCTTCTGTATGTGATCATGGGGCTTTTCGGAAGGATTCTAGATAGATCATTGTCATTGTGTAGTACGTCCCAATATTTTTTAATGACATTTCCTGCATTATCATCACTCTTGGTTGGTTTTTGTCCAAGTAAGGTATCCTTTGGGACAGTGCTCACCTTTTCATATGACTTTCTTAAGTCATTGAGATTATAACCATGTCTACTGAACCTCTCCACCAATTTAAGACTTTCATTTTGAAAGGCCGCATCAGTAGAGCAGTTTCTTTTAGCTCTCATAAATTGCCCAGTGGGAATGTCTTTTTTTTTTTTTAAGGGATTTAGGGTGTTGGCACTCCCAATATAGCAAATTATTGGTGGAGGTAGGTTTCCGGTAGATGGTTGTATTAATAGTACCATCCACATCTCTCCCAATCTTAAGATACAGGAAATGGATGCTGTCATGGTTAATCTTACTGGTGAAAAACATACCAATATCATTATTTAGACTACAAAAACAGCCGAGGTCTATCGCCCGTATTCGCCAGGGTGATGTCACCATGGCCATTCATACAGCCAGAGCCTGTGCACCCGAAAGGAAGGCCCAGATGAAGATGGCAGTGCAGGGCATCTGAGACAGCGATGTGTGGGAGGGATCCACTTTACAGATAAGCTTATCATAATGTGTTAGTATGTGGTGCATACTGGTACATTATGACTTAACGCTGCTGTGGGGCCCACTTAATTTTTATTTTAGTACGGTAGGAATACATGACTGTTTTTAAGATTGATTTACTAAAGGCAAATAGTCTGTTCACTTTGCAAGGGAGTATTCTGTTTGCAAAGGAATTTTCCTTTAGTTCAGTGAATGAGTGTCAGAAACTATGAATCAGACTGAGACAGAAGTACATTTAAATGAGACTTGTTTAAAAATAAAAGTAAATAGAACAAACGTAGTCAAAACATAGCCAAAGTTCAGTAACCGAAACGGATAGTCAGATAAGCTAGAACGTTGGGAAGCCAGAGATCAGCATAGCGGAACAGCAAGCAGGATCTGGAGCCAGAAGGAATGTCAGCCAAGCAAATCTTTAACAGGAATGCAGGAGATGGTCTCTGTGATGTTAACCTAAGCGAAGGCAGAGATCATCTGGGCTGGACGGCTTAAGTAATCAGGACTGACAAGCAGGATATCATCAACAGGTGAGTCACTGTGGAGAGTTAGGAGCTGGTAATTATCCGACAGCTGAGCGGCCAGCTCAGAGGAAGGAAGGGCTGAGCCCAGCCTTGACAATGAGGTGAAGCTCTGCTGACTTCTATTATCCAATCATGTGCATAAAAAAATACCACATTCTATAAAGGAACAGTGAAAATTCTGAAAAACAAACAACCTATTTGCCTTTAGAATATCAAATGATTTGTCTCTCAATTGCACTATTAAAATCTACCTTTTTTTCAGTCACATTAGCTTTCATGAGAGCTGCTACACAAGAGAATTTCAATTGTGCGACCAAGAGACCAATGCCCTGCAATTCATTTAAGGGTACAATTCAATCGTGTGTCAGAAAGTATTACCAAATAATCTCCTCTCCTTCACTTATGGAAAAGAGAACAAACTGCTCAGCAATCATTCATTTGTGGGACTGGAAATTGTTGCCGTTTTATACCCCTGTGAGATTTATCTCAAGAGAATAATCCCTCAGCAGTCACCCTAAAACCTCCTGAAGTAGCATAAAATGGTTATTTTATCTCTAAGAGACTTTTTTTTTTCCCTGAGATTAAAAAGCACCTGTGTAGCCCTAGCCTAAAGGTGCTATAAACTGAACATCAAATACCGCTACTGGTTTCTGTCATATTCCAGCAATCATCTGACAAAAGCATTGTTGGAAAAAAACAATACTTTATCATGAAAAAAAGAGACCAATGCAGCACTTTGTCGTGGACTCAGGGAAAAAATTACAAAGCCCACTAAAACTATTTTCAGTAAAGGCATCAAATGTCCCCAGTCATGATAGAGATCAATGTCCCCAGCCATGATAGAGATCAATGTCCTCAGCCATGATAGAGATCAATGTCCCCAGCCATGATAGAGATCAATGTCCTCAGCCATGATAGAGATTAAAGTTTTGTTAAATGGTTGTTTATTGGTGAGCCAATGGAGGCTAAACTTGATCTAATGTTTAAAGTAAAGTATCGAAAATCTTCAATCCCATTAGCAAACCATAGATCATATTTTGACATCACATGTTTTCCAGCTTGTCCAATAAAGTGATTATTAATACAGAAAAGTATTTGATTAAATATTTTTTATTTGAAAATGATTTTGATGAAATTCCAAATACTGTGATATTAACTATTACCCAATGGCGACCTATATAATTACCTAATGGGAATATTTGTCATCACATTAGGTGATAACTGATGCAGCATTTGGATTTTGCTATAAATTAACTAATTGAATGCTTACTGCTAGGAAGTAGAACTCTTTTTCTTTTTTATTGCTGTGCATCACTAATATATTTTTGAGTGCTACGGGGGGACTCTATGACAGTTCCTTGAAGACAGCTGATGGTGATGCTCCAGAGACTTGAATTTAACACTATTTTCCTGAAGGAAGACTACAATATCAAGGGACTTGGAAGCAGGTGGAATTTACAAAGTTGAAGCACAGGGTTCTTAAAAATGATGTCTTGGGCATTTACAGGAAAAATATTAAAAGAATTGTAATGCATTGTCTATTTACATTTCTGGGTACCATTTTTGGGTACAGTTTGCAAGCATGCTCAAATTTGAGGTTAGATATATTTGTTATTGTTTAACCTGACAGTCTTATCTTTTTATCATCAGTAAATCATATGTAGAATAAGGTTCCATGCACACTGGGCATAAAAAAAACGCTGCTTCTACATGAGTTTGCGTTTTGTCTGTTGAAGCAGCTTAATGTTATCCATGCACATTAGGACGTTTAAAGCCATATTTTAAACTTATATTTTAGAGGCAGAAAAAAAAACCTTTCTGGTTTGCGTTTTTGAGAGGAACTTTCTGGCAGAAAAAAGTTAAATGCTCCTAAACACCCCTACAAAAATTTCTATACGAGTATTTTTTTTCTGGCAAAAGATCTGGCATTTTTGTAAGCCCAGTGTGCTCAGTATACCCAACAGGTATTGAAGGGTGTACAATGCCATTGTGTAACAAAACAGCCTTGAAGCTTATTATTGATCAATCAATAAACATATACGACATTCTAATAGGTAATGCTTTCAACCCTAAGCTGTGAAAGAAATTTGTTATATTATCTTTGCAGTATTGAACCCAGTAGCTCTTCTTTTCACAGAGTATGTCTTTTAATTCTGACTGTGTTATGAGATGAGGTTCGCCAGATATACACAGTTCAAAATCCTGATCATTGCCATGTCTGTGCCTGGCAGGTGCATTGCAGCATCTTCATCTGTTCTGTCTGAGCTTTGTTTCCCTTGGTGCTTTGGTCCTGGTTTGTTGTCATGGGGCATTGGTCCCATGGTTGCACATCTTGCAGAACAACTGTGGGAAGCCCAGGCCTTGCCTTGGTGACCACCAATGTACAGTATGCTTTCTCAACAAGTTCAGTCATGGTGTAACAGAACTTTTAATGGCTGTTTCAGCATTGGTAAAACATTTCTACTGTCACCAATCATGCTGTAGCAAGTCTACAAATGGCTTACTTGTTATGTCAATGACATATACGTTGACAATCACATCAACATACATGGAAGCTGATATGAATAGTATCTGTGCATGCAAGCTACTTTTATAACCTTTCCAGGCGCCATCCATCCAACTTAAGCATGCCTAGGCATTCCCAAACTGGATCAGTTCTAAAATTTTTCCCTGGACATGCATGAACTACACAAAACATCTTATAACTCGTGAAAAAAAGTAATACATTATAAATAAGAAGAAATTGCAAAAACAGAAGATTTCTTTAAAACGGTACATTATATTACAGGTTATTTTTGTGATTAGCAGTCAAAAATCTATAATACACTTAACAATGCTCAGGATGCAAAATCTTTGTTGTTCAGTGTTATCAACCCTGATGTCCTGACTGCCAATCTAATTTCTTGAGGCCCTAAAATGCCATGATAATACGTAAACCTGAAAATAACACCTTTTTGCAAAGTAGACACATCAGGGTATTTAGTAAGAGGGAGGGGGAGGTTTTTTTTTTGTTTTTTTTAAGTTATCATTTTTTGCCACAATTTTTGGAAAATGCAGAAACTAAAGAATTTTTTTTTCACAAAGTTTCCATTTAACAAGTTATTTCTCACATACAACATAGGTATACTTAGAAGTTTACGCTAAAACACATTCTTTTACTCCTCGGGGGGGGGGGGGGGGGATTTCAGCAGCAGGTACTAAGTGAAAGTATTTTTAAACAAAACAAATTGCACCAATTTCATAAAGACTGGAAAACGGAAAAGCTATGTACTGTATTGCTCATAGTGAGCAATCACATCCTTTATTCTATTTTCTCAGATCCTCTTGAAAATCAAACCTGATTTCAGTTTTTTGTCTTTTTCCAGTTTTTATGAACATTGCCCAGTGAGGTTGGCTACTGTCCAGTCTAAGGCCTGGTACTCACTGATTTTTTGTTAACCCCGAATACTAGACAAGAGAAGTGGTACTATGCATACCTATAGAACGTACCTATAAACTTTTGAGCTTGAGAATGAGGGGCATGACAGGGAAGCAGTGTCCTGCAGCGCGCCGCTGCAAAAAGTGGGTGTGGCCAAACATGATAGTGGGAGGGTCTTAAGGGACACGGTTAAATAAAACCTGGGCTTCCTTGTACCTATAAAATATGCCAAAATTGCTGTTGTGTTATCCTGTTAGGCCCTGATTGTTCACATGTAGGGATTTGGGATCGTGGGCAGAATCGCTGTGATTCTGTCCGCAATTCAAAATAACACTGCAATGCTGGCAAAATGCAGCACATGTGTTTGTGTTCCATTCATTTTTTTTTTTTTTTTTCCATTCATTTTTAGTGGCACCAAAACAGTGTGGTTTTGGATGTTTGTTGTGCGATGAATCGCTCAACAATCACAGCAAAAAGACACCACATTGTGGTGCCAGTAAAAATGAATGGACCACAAACACATGGGCTACATTTTGTGGGCAGAATCAGTGGCAGGCAGAATACCAGCAATATTCTGCCCACGATCCCAAATCGCTACATGTGCCTAACAGGCTAACACAACAGCAATTATGGAAGACTCAGTCTAGCGCCTCATTCACCAACTTTGCCAGCAGTTGCCACAATCTCAGATACCAGTAGAATGACAGGAAGAAATTCAGCAGCACTGCAGTTCTAAGCTAGCCGGACTGAGGAGGACACAAGGGAAAGAGGGACACACCTAGTAACCTGAGGTGGACTGGATCAATGGACAGCAGCAGCAGCACTTCAGAACATCATCCACATCTACGTCCACGTGGCAGGCTGGTGGCTAACAGCACCCTTGAGGGTCCAGCTCCTCACCCAAGCGGCAGTCAAAGGTGGAAATCAGCACTTCAAGGAGGTGGAGCCAATGGAAATAGCGAGGACCGGGGGGTGGGTAGGTGCCGGTCGCTCCCACTCTGCTCAGTGCTTCCTGGTGGCTACGGCTGGAAAAGTCAAGAAGACATGATCTTGTATAAAGGAGCCTGGAGGCACTGAGGTGTGGAGGCCTGGAATACAGTTGAAAAACAAATTCTGTTGAGCATTCCGCAGAGGGTAGTGGGCATGACCAGATTGGGTATAAGAATGGCCTAAGCCTCCATTCACATTAGAGCAACTTGTGCGATTTGTTCTGTCAAATCGCATGACAAGTCACACCCTATTGCTGGGAATGGCCATGTTCAAATGCAGCACTGATTTGAAAAAGTAGTTCCTGTACTACTTATGGTGATTTCAGGTGCGACTTGAATAGACATCTGTGCATGAAGCCGCACTGATGTCTTCCAAGTCACACCTGAAGTCGCGCTCACATGCGGCTTTGAAATCCTGCGATTTCAGATGAAGTTGCACGATTTCAAAGCCAATGTGAACAGGGACTTAAAGGGGATGATTAACCAGAACCACCCCTTGACCACCTACCGCTAAATGAATATAGCAGCTGCATCGTTGACTTCACATTGCCATGACATCAATGCTTAGCTTCCCGGTGCAGCCATTAAACTTGCCCATTGATGTCACAGTAGCCTCAGCCACAAGTCAAATGCACAGATAATCAGAAACTGCAGATGGATTACAGGAAATGACCAGAGACTGCGGAATCAACTACAGGAAATGACCAGAGACTGCGGCTGCGACCACAGTAAATGACTAGAGACTGTGGCTGCAAATACAGTAAATGACAAGAGACTGCAGCTACAGGAAATAAACAGAGACTGCGGCTGCGACCACTGTAAATGACCAGAGACTATGGCTGCGACTACAGGGAACGACCAGAGACTGCGAAATGACTAGAGACTACGACTACAAGGAATGACCAGAGACTGCGGCTGTGACTACAGGGAATGACCAGAGACTGCGGCTGCGACTACAGGGAATGACTAGAGACTGCGGCTGCGACTACAGTAGATGACCTATCATGTTTATTGGTAACCTTAAGTGCTAGGACAGGAGAAACACCCACAAAATTAACACATTTTTCCAAAGTGGGCTCTCCAACGGATTTCCTTGGAGGAATGAGGAAAATTAAAATGTATTTAGTTATACAAACTTGTCAACGGGAAAGGGATATAATTTGTACATCTAATTTCCTGACTACTTATCACATTTTTGGAGGCCCACAAAACAACCACATTTTGGAAAGCAAGTCACAAGTATTTTTTAGGAGGCATAGTGAGTCTTTGAATATTTCATTTTTTGCCACAAATTTTTGAAAAATGTGGAAAGATAATGAATTTTTTTTTTTTTTTTATACAACATGTCAATGTTATACCCGGTGAATCCAGAAGTGCAATTGTCCGCAGAGGATGGATGGGACTGGTGTCTGACAGGAAAGTAGTCAGTGTGACGTGCAGATGGGATGAGCACAAGCAGCAGGCAGAAACATGGTCAGTTAACAGCAAAGGATTGGTCCTGGTGGTAGACAGAAACATGGTCAGCAAAACAGTCAAAGGATCAGTCCAGATGGCAGTTAGAAATGTGCTCGAATTAACAGCCAAGGGTCAGTTCTGGTAACTGTGCAGGCTTAGAATCAGTACAGGCAGCATAAATGTGGTCAATAAACACATATGGCTTCTGCATTTGTGAAGGGAGAAATATCCCCCTGGATACCCATCTTATACTGGTCTGGTGACACTGTGACTGTTGTGGCAGCATTGAGGAACACAGTTTCCGACTGCACTGGTCTGGTGACTCTGGCACTGGTGTGGCAGCAATCGGGAACCCTGTTGCTGGCCTACATTGGTCTAATGACACTGGGACTGGTGTGGTTAGCTATCAAGAACACTGTTGCTGCCTGCACTGGTCTGACAACACTGACGTGGTGATGACCAGGAACACTGTTGCTGGCTTAAACTGGTTTTGTTACTCTGGGACTGGTGTGTCTATCAGTCAGGAACATTGTGGTGGGCATCCATATGACATCCAGCAGGATAACGGCTGCCGTATGCCCGTGGGGGGCGCGTATCGCAGTGATCGGTGGTGTGGTGCTTCAGTCTGACACACCGCAACACCGACCTCCGTAAACAGCCTCTGAAGGAGGCTCTTTACCATGTGATCAGCCGTGTCCAATCAAGGCTGATCACGATGTAAACAGGAAGAGCCGCTGATCGGCTTTTCTTCACTCACTTCTGACAGACGCATATATAGGAGAACCGATCGGCGGCTCCCCTGACAGGGGGGGTCTGTGATGGTTGTTTATCAGCGCAGCCCCCCCCCCCCCCCCGCGGATGCCCACACTGGACCACCAGGGATGCCCACAACAGATGGATGACCAGGGATGCCACCCTAGACTGCCAGGGATGCCAGTAAGTGCCCCAATAATGCAAATCAGTGCCCACACATCTTGCCAGTCAGTGCCTGCCAGATGTCTCCTCATCAGTGATGCCCAGCAGTGTCATCCATCAGTGCCACCTATCAGTGCCACCCATACGTACCCATCAGTGCCGCCTATCAGTGCCCATCATTAATGCTCATAAATTCTGCATACCAGTGCCACCTATCAATGCCCATCATCAGTGCCACCTCATCTGTGCCCATTAGTGGCACCTTATCAGTGCCCATTAGTGCAGCCTCATCAGTGTCCGTCAGCGAAGGAGAAAACATATTTATTTACAAAATTTTGTAACTGAAACAAAGAAAACTTTTTTTTCCCTTAAAATTTTCAGTCTTTTTTTATTTGTTGCGCAATAAATAAAAATGCCAGCAGTGATCAAATACCACCAAAAGAAAGCTCTATTTGTGGGAACAAAATGAAATGATAAGAAATGTGTTTGGGTACAGTGTAGCATGACCGCGCAATTGTCATTCAAAGTGCAACAGCGCTGAAAGCTAAAAATTGGCTTGGGCAGGAAGGGACAAAAGTGCCTGGTATTGAAGTGGTTAAAGGGGCACCACCAAAAGTACTCATGTAAAATGGCACGTGACATAGTCCCATGTTTAAAAAAATAAGCAAACTGGTAAAACATATTTGTATTTAGCAATTTAAACAGATCCACATTTAAAAACAAATATCCTGTATTTAATACATTTGGATGTATTTAGCATTTGCATTTTACTTGATGAATATTAAGCTATGATTTATGAAACATCCTAATATTTCTGCATAGATCTAAAGCTGTTCCAAATAAATTATACACCGATTGCTTAAATTAGATGGCTATATAATTGGGAAATGATAAACCTAGCATAATATATTGATGCTGGTTTCATTGAGACACTCCTATCTGCAGCAGCTGTAACTAATGACTGTAGGAAATAATAAATTAATGTGTTTTTTAGAAAGATATGAAAGTCCATTATTGCTTATTGTTCTTATGCTGACATGCTCCAAAATATGAAGACATCTGCTCAGTATGTGGAGATGTTAAATTATGAGTCCTTCACCACTCCTATTCTCTGATATCCTTGGATTTTCCTTTTAAGTGTGAGTTGTGCTGTTGGGCCCTGTTTCATAAAGCTGGATGAGAGAATAGTAGTGCCTCAATTGTGCAGCAGTAATTGCATAAAACAGTCTGCACCTGCAGAGTCCACTGTGGGCCAGGACACCACAGGAGCATTGGCTTTTCCCTGCTTGGCAGTAGTATATTCATTTTGAGTTTACTCATTTTCCCTTAACCCTTGCAGAATGTCTGCATTTTCTCCTTCTTCCAAGCCTTAGGGGGAAAAAGGGACCTGCAATATATAATTTTTTTTATAATTGACAATTTTTATTGAAGTTTTATGTTTTACAATACAAGAATTGAAAAGGGTAACGATCACTGAAAATCATGCAAACTTCCAATAGCGACCCGACATAGAATGCATACATCGCAATATACATGGATCTTGAGTAAAACCATTAAAATTGTTACACAGTTCTGTAACTAGATACTGATTATAATACTGAGGATATTGATAATAATACTGAGGCGAACCAGTAGTGTGGAATCATTACAATAAGTTCTTGAAGTAGCTTAGCCAGTGATTGCAAACCCAAGGAGGTATGGCAAGTGCCTACTGGGCTCATATGAAGTAAGAAAGAGAAGAGAAGGAACAACAAGAGGAGAATAAGGAGTAGACAGACTGGGCTGGTCATTCTTGGGTCTAGAGAGTGTCAATATCCTGGACAGAAGAAGGGCTTAAGAGCCTCATGGAGGGTCTTCCCTGAGATGCCCGGGTTTTCAGATCGCACGGTGGCGATCAACCCTGTCAGCCAGTCAGGCTATCAGGGACTCCATGATCTCCACATCCTTAATCCTAGCATAAAGATCAGTTGTCGATGGCGTCTGTCTTTTCCATTGGAGGGCTATCAGACATTTGACCGCCGTTAACCACATGCCGACCAGCGCGCGACAATGTACATCGGCATAATGGCATGGCTGGCCAAATGGGCGTACAGGTACGTCCCCTTTTAAATAGCGACATTGTGGACGTGCGCTCACCACGTACTCCGTGACTGTGCCCGCGGGTCCCACGGACTCGATGTCCACCGGTGTCCCGCGATCGTGTCACGGAGCAGCAGAACGGGGAAATGCCTTTGTAAACAAGGCATTTCCCTGTTCTGCCTATTGATATAACAGGGATCTACTGCTCGCTGTCATCGGGAGCAGTGATCGCTGTCATGTCAGTGGGAGGCCACCCCCCCCCCACAGTTAGAACACCTCCCTAGGACACTTAACACCTTGATCGCCCCCTAGTGTTTAACCCCTTCCCTGCCAGTGTAATTTACACAGTAATCAGTGCGTTTTTATAGCACTGATTGCTGTATAAATGACAATGGTCCCAAAATAGTGTCAAAAGTGTCCGATGTGTCCATAATGTCACAGTCCCGATAAAAATTGCAGATCGCCGCCATTACTACTAAAAAAAAAAAAAAAATTATAATAAAAATGCCATAAATCTATCCCCTATTTTGTAGACGCGATTACTTTTGTGCAAACCAATCAATATACGCTTATTGCGTTTTTTTTTTTTTTTTTTTACCAAACATATGTAGAAGAATACATATCGGCCTAAACTGAGAAAGAAATTAGTTTTTTTATATATTTTTTGGGGATATTTATTATAGCAAAAATTTTAAAATATTGTTTTTTTTTTCAAAATTGTCGATCTTTTTTTGTTTATAGTGCAAAAAATAAAAAAACTGCAGAGGTGATCAAATACCACCAAAGAAAGCTCTATTTGTGGGAAAAAAGGACGTCAATTTTGTTTGGGTGCAACATCGCACGACCGCACAATAGTGAGTTAAAGCGACGCAGTGCCATATCACAAAAAGTGCTCTGGTCAGGAAGGGAGTAAATCCTTCCGGGGCTGAAATGGTTAAGATGTGGGTGGTCAATTTTTGGGCTAAACCTGGCAATTTAGGAAGGAGTAGTCCTAATAGAGTTTTGGATGGAAAGGAATATCAACCTCAAATAACCAATGAAGGAGGTCCTGCACCAAGCGCCAGTATGACTGCAAGATGGGCATTGCCAGTAGATATGCAGTAGAGTGCCCTGATCTTTGCGGCACCTCCAGCAGTGGTTCAAGGCCAATGAATATATAGCAAGTAGGCAGGAGGGGGTCATATACCAAAGAAATAGTACTTTATAGGTATTTTCCTTGTAGAGGGTGCAAATAGAGCTTTTGGCTGCTCTGGACCATATGGTTTGCCCTTTCTCAAGGGAGAGTTCTTCTCCAAGAGTTTGCGAGACCTGCAATATTAACACTGAAGTACCTAGGTTGTAAAACCAGTACAAATTGTTGCCAAGTTAAGGCCTGAGTTATTGCAATTTTTTCCTGATATTTGAAGTTGTCCTGCTTAAATGATGATTGGTACATCTGTGGAGTTGGAAAAGCATATCACAAGCCAAGTCTAATTCACATAATCTCTTCCTATGGATTACACATCAAAGCTGTACATTTTTGTTTAAGTATCTTGCAATCAAAAGCAATACGAGAATATACAGAAACATTTTATTGCTTTTTATAACAGTATAGGTGTGTTTAAATCCACTCTTTAATACAATACACAATGGAAAAATAGATTTATAAACATTTGTCAAAGCATATGAACTTTGGAAGTGTAGGCTAATGAATTCAGCAGTAAATTATCTATAAATGGAAGATACACAAACTCATAGGCCTAAAGCCACAGGTGGTATACCATTCATTGACAACATGTCATATGTTTATGTCTAGATGTGTCTAATTTGAACACTACCCTTCAAGCCTCCAGTGTTACATCCAAAATATAGATATTGCTATGGAGCTATCTACAATCAATCTACAATACGCACAAATTAATAGGTATAACCTAAACATGCTGTCATGCTGGCCAAATAGATAATAAGATGGCATGCTGATAGTCGTAGGCTGCCTCCAATTCTCTATCCACACAAATCACTGAAAATAAAAAAAATGTAATACACTTCTAGTTTTTAAGGATTGTTACAATCGTGAGAAAATTCTGTAAACACATAGATATGTTCTGGATTTTAGCATAGATAGCTAAAAAAAAATTGATTATTTATTATTCATAATGATAAATATCATTCATAAGGCCCCTTTCACATTGGGGCGGTGGATGAGTCGGCGGAAAAGCGCCGCTATTTTTAGCGGCACTTTACCGTCAATTTTGTGGCGCTATACCCCCGCTAGCGACTGAGAAAGGGTTAAAACCACCGCAAATTGCTGCTGCAGCAGCGCTATGCTGGCGGTATAGCTGCGCTGCCCATTTATTTCAATGGGCAGGAGTGGTTTTGGAGCGGTGTATACACCGCTCCTTCACCGCTCCAAAGATGCTGCTTGCAGGAGTTTTTTTTAACATCCTGCAAGCGCACCGCTCCAGTGTGAAAGTACTCAGGCTTTCACACTGGAGAGACAGGAGCGGCGCTTTACAGGCACTATGCAGGCATGGGCGTCCGCAGAACTTTTTTCAGGGGGGGGCATAATTTTTGGGTCACCCATGCACCGCCCCTTTTCGACAATGTCATTATCACATTATTATGGTCAGAGTCTGCAGACGTATTACATTAAGTAATGGGTAATGGCCAACAGGCTCTCTTACCAGACCCAGCGAAACTACAGCAGTGATCACTCCGGCTGGACGATCGTTCACTCTGGGATCCCACTGGTCAGTAGTGTAGCATGTCTGTACCCTGGTAGTGGCTCAGTCTTTCTCTCTCTGGTGGTGCTGGCCAGTGTGGCTCTCTCTCTGGTGGTGCTGGACAGCATGACTCTCTTTTGTGGTCCTGGCAGGCTCTCTCTCTGGCTTCCGCCCAGCACACTCCTCGTCCTGTAGCACTCTCTCCCTCAGCTTCTTTCCAGACTGCAGTCTCTCAATCTCTCTCTTGATCGAGCTGTAGCCTCCTCCCTGTGGAAAATGGAGCCGCCAATCTTTTGGGACTACCTGTCCCATGAAGCTTGCCTCTCCTAGTCACCTTTGATTGGCCCTCAGTTATGGCCAATAGGGAAGGAACGGAGCAGGGCAGGAAGCTGGGTGGGGAACCTGGTGAGAGCCACCGTCTCTTCTCCCTGACAGAAGAATGGGTGGGGCGAGCGGGGAAAACCTCTAATAGCCCGCAGCTCGCCATTCTTCCGTCCCAGCACCACCAAGTTCTCTGCTGGACTGAGCAGGGAAAAGAGCCCAAAGTCACACTACACTTGACAGCACCTTAATGGTGTCACTGGTGGGTGGCACCCGGGTGCGGCACCTCGATAGAGACACAACTGTGCTGAATTTAAGATCTGATCCCTGATTCCAGTGGGGGGCACTTGACCCCCCTTGCCCCTACCTGCGGACGCCCATGTATGCAGGCGCTATTTTAAGCTCTGTAGCGCCTGTAAAGCGTCTCAGTGTGAAAGGGGACTAATGATAAATAAAGACAACTAAACAAGCATGCCCGACTTTTTGCATTGCTATGTTTTTTTTATTGAAGTAAAAAAGTATTCCTTCTTGATTTAAAGATTTATCCCTCACTCCATTGTCATCAAGACAGAATGTTGTCTCTAGAGCAGGAAGCTAGTGAAAATTCTCTAACTGGGATGCCTGTTCCTGTGACAACTCTACACGATGGGAATTGGCCTTACTTTAGAGAGATTTCCTCTTTACTTTTGCATTCCTGGTCAAGAAGTAAAGGGAAATTTCATCAGTGAAGCATAGGCAGAAAAAAATAACCTGGTAGGAGTTTTAACCTTTTTTTTTAACTTTTATATAAAAATAAAAAAATTTTTTGGCTTTACATACTCTTTTAAGGGAATATGTAATTGAAAGTAGATGCTTTCAGGTGAAGTAGCTTCAATATGTGAAACAAATCCCCTTACTGGACCCACCATGGTTTTTGCATCATTGTTTTTATCCCAATATTCTCTTTTGTTGATTTCCTTGCTTGTGATGAAGTCAGTGCAATTGCCTTTTACCACAAGTGATTTTTTAATGCAATGAACTCCACAGGTTCTTTTTTTAATATTGTTAAAGTTTTAGTTTTGCATGGAAATTTCCCTATACTTCTTTCTATTTGATGGGTTCAAAACGGAACCGGAGATGAGGCAAAAAAGTAAACCCATCAGAGAATAAAATTGCAATAAACAAAAATTTCTGCTACAGTGGAGTAGAGCTAATACATCTCCCATCTTTTTATTGCTGCCTCTGTCCCAATTAGGGAGATTTCCTCTAACTTCCTGGAAAAGTGATAAGTGTCAAAATACTAAACAAGGGAACATTTCCTGAGTGGAGGTACAAACAGCAATAAAAACATGATGGGGGCGCTGAGCTTTCTTCACTACCCTTCTGCACAAATATAGCCCGTTGGAGTGTTTTGGACATGGCTTCAATCATGGCCTGTTCTCCTTCAAGTCCGCTAGTCTTGTAGATGGGTAATAACAAGAAGAAGGAATAGGCAAGAGAAACTCTGGGTTGTTTTGTACCAAACCACCTTTAGCCATTCTGCTAAAACTTTGTGTATTAGTACTGCTTGGACCTTGAAGAACCTAAAAGCTTGTTATGAAAATTTGGATATTGGTGAAAATAAAAAAAAGTATTTTGGACAGTGCTCAGTTGTTCTTGTTGCAATTGCACTAATGCGGCTACAATCACCTTAAGCATGTTGTTGCCTTTAAAAGGCCTATATACCCACCATAGTTTTTCTTTTTTGGATATATATCCATTGGTTCTAATGTTTGTATACAAACCTGTAGAGAGCAATGACTAGTGACCTACACAGAGCAGATGTAACCGACATGCTGTAGGCTGTGATTGACCACTTGGCTTTACCTTCTCTAAACTGTGCAAAACATAAGATAGTTGCACACAGCAGGGAAATAACTGGGTCTTGGAGGAAAAATTTTAGCAGAGTTTTTGTTCATTACTTGTCATTTTGCAAGCTGAATATTTAATATTTGGCAGCGGTTTCTGTAAACATTGGCAATGGAAAGGGTTGCTTCAAAGATATTGGCATTCAATTATTTTGGATGTATTTGTTATAAAAACTGAAGTATAGCTAGAGCTGTTAGCGAAAATGCAACTAGAGAGAATGTGGTAGTACAGGACCAGGCAAATCTTGGTTATAAAAACAGGATAAAGTCCCCGACAACCAGGGTGTGCGCCATACACCTAAATTTTAGGCAGAAATCATAATGTCCAGGCACTACTTCATGCAGAACCAGCATCATAGTGATGTGGTGATTGACGCTAGAGAGATGTTGAAAGACCTAACGTTTCTACCTATGGGCTGGATAGTCAGTGCATTTGACTGATGGATACCAAGGGCTGGATTTGCTTGATATTTACTGCTTTGGGAAGGACAGGCAGTGCATATTAATGAGTTAGGCAGGAACTGTGTTTCCAGTCTCATGTCGGTGGCGAAGTGTAGGGAAGCAGACATAGTTGGTGGAACAATGGCAGCTCTTTGTTGCTTGCAACAGATGGGGGTTTGCAGCTGAAATCTATAAAGTCTCCTGTGGCTACCTCTTTGAGTAGGAGCCAATTCACACCAGGGACATGCGGTGAGGTCAGTGGCTGGTGAGGCACTGGCTAGTATCAGAGCCAGATGCACACAGGCTACATACGCTGCAAACGTTAGAGCGAGAGCAATAATTCTAGCACTAGACCTCTTTTAAAACATTGCCTATGGATTTTTAAGTACCGAAGTTTGGCCCCATTCTACGAGTGTGCGCAATTTTGAAGCGTGACCTGTTAGGTATCTATTTACTTGGCATAACATCATCTTTCGCATTAGACAAAAAAATCTGGCTAAATTTAGTGTTTTTTTTTTATATTCGTGAAACATTTTTTTCCCAAAAAAACATGTGTCAAAAATTGCTGCGCAAATACCGGGTAACATAAGAAGTTGCTACGATCACCATTTTATTCCCTAGGGTGTCTGCTATAAAAAATATTAATAATGTTTGGGGGTTCTGAGTAATTTTCCAGCAAAAATATCAAGATTTTTACATGTAGGAGAGAAGTGTCAGAATTGGCCTGGGTGGCAAGTGGTTTATTACCATAAGTAATCTACAAATAATTAATATATAATGTTTTTTAGGTAAATTGCTATATTTTAAAAAACTGTACTCAAGCAGGTGGCTTAACCATTTAAGGACCAAGCCTCTTTTTGACACTTGTTGTTTATAGAGAGAATAAAATGGCGGTCGTTGAAATACTTTGTCACACCGTATTTGCTCAGCAGTCTTACAAGCGCACTTTTTTTGGAAAAAATACACTTTTATTTAATTAAAAAATAAGACAGTAAAGTTAGCCCATTTTTTTTTATATTACATAGTTCCATAGTTCCATAGTAGGTGAGGTTGAAAAAAGACACAAGTCCATCAAGTCCAACTTTTGTGTGTTATTCTATGTCAGTATTTCATTGCATATCTCTGTATGTTGTGGTCGTTCAGGTGCTTATCTATTCGTTTTTTTGAAACTATCGATGCTCCCCGCTGAGACCACCGCCTGTGGAAGGGAATTCCACATGCTTGCTGCTCTTATGCCACGTACACACGGTCGGAATTTCCAATGGAAACAGTCCGATGGGAGCCTTTTATCGGATTTTCCAACCGTGTATATGCCCATTGGTCTTTTTCTGTCGGAATTTCGGACGGACGTTGGATTGAGAACCAGTTCTTAATTTTTCCGATGGAAAACCTTTCTATCGGATTTTTCCAGTCGTGTGTATGTAATTCCGACACGCAAAATTCCGACGCATGCTCGGAAACAATTCAACGCATGCTCGGAAGCATTAAACTTCCCTTTTTATAGTGCTGTAAAACGTGTTGTATGCCGCAGTGTTATTGACCGTCAGAATTTGGTGTGACCGTGTGTAGGCAAGACAGTTTGAGCGAAATTCCATCGGAATTCCGACGGGAAAACCATCAGAGCTTTTTTCAACGAGAATTCCGACCGTGTGTATGCGGCATTACAGTAAAGAACCCTCTACGTAGTTTAAGTTTAAGGTTAAACCTCTTTTCTAATTTTAATGAGTGGCCAAATGTCTTGTAAATCTCCCTTCCGCAAAAAAGTTTTATCCCTATTGTGGGGTAACCGGTACGGTATTTATAAATTGAAATCATATCCCCTCTCAAGCGTCTTTTCTCCAGAGAGAATGAGTTCAGTACTCGCAAACCTTTCCTCATAACTAATATCCTCCAGACCCTATATTAGCTTAGTTGCCCTTCTTTGTACTCGCTCCATTTCCAGTACATCCTTCCCGAGGACTGGTGCCCAGAAGTGGACAGCATACTCCAGGTGCGGCCGGACCAGAGTCTTGTAGAGGGGGAGAATTATCATTTTATCTCTGGAGTTGATCCCCTTTTTAATGCATGCCAATATTCTGTTTGCTTTGGTAGCAGCAGCTCGGCATTGCGTGATATTGCTGAGCCTATCATCTTCTAAGACCTCCAGGTCCTTTTCCATCCTATATTCCCCCAGAGGGTCTCCCCCAGTGCATAGATTGCATTCATATTTTTGCCACCCAAATGCATTATTTTACATTTTTCCACATTAAACCTCATTTGCCATGTAGTTGCCCACCCCATTATTTGTTCAGATCTTTTTGTAAGGTTTCCACATCCTGCGAAGAAGTTATTGCCCTGCTTAGCTTAGTATCGTCCGCAAATACAGAGATTGAACTGTTTACCCCAAGTGGTGCTTAAGTAGTGTTACAATATCTGTTAGTTTTCTAATGATGTCCTGGGTAGAGACAACGTGTCACAAGAACAGTAAGTGATGAGAAATATTCTCAAATTGGACCCAGATATAACCTTAGAAATGTTAACCAAAATTGAAAACACACATGCACAAATGTGTGTTTGTTTTTTTTGTTTTTTGTTTTCCAATGCCTAAGCCTTTGAAAATATGGGACACTTTGTTTTCTATATATATATATTTTTTAAATCCCTTCTTTAACTAGTAGCTGACCGCCCACTGTCAAATGACGGCGGGACGGTGCAGCTCTTGTGGCGGGCCGCCGTCATATGACGGCGCTCGCTTTTTGGCCACTAGGCTGCGTGCGCTGGGGACCCGATGCGCGTGCCCGGCGGTCGCGATGACCGCCAGGCACCCACGATTGCCCGGTAACTGAGCAGGACGTGGATCTGTGTGTGTAAACACACAGATCCACGTCCTGTCAGAGGAGAGGAGACCGATGGTGTGTCCCTTGTACATAGGGACACCGATCGGTCCCCTCCCCCAGTCAGTCCCCTCCCCCCACAGTTAGAATCACTCATATAGGGAACATATTAACCCCTGCAGCGCCCCCTAGGCTATGAGTTCTTCCATGAACATGCTTAGAAAAGAATGAAACCTTTTGAAGTTTACCTTTGGGTGATTTGGTTTAAGTGGCTCAAGAGACTGTCAAAGGAGGCTGAAGAGTGTGGTGATGTCAGTTTGTAGAAGACCTCAGTGAAAGGAGATTTCTCATGTGTTTGGTGCAATGGCACTAGCGACGGGAAACATAGTTCACTAGTTATGCCAGTGGGATGTGGGTTTAACTCGCATACAAAAAAATATCTTTGTTAGTCCTGATGGCTGGGCAAGATGCAAACTTTGAAGGCTCCCTCATTTGACTATTTGAGATTGTGTGTACAGCATATAGACACTGTTCTCTTGAAGAGACTAATGACCTAGCAATGCCATTTCTCTTTAATTAGGCAATACTGACAAAAAAAGTCTGACTACTAAATGGGTGTTACTGTGCCCACACAATGAAGGGTGTGCTGTGGTCATATTGACAAAATATTAGATTTTTCCGTGGGTGTGGGTCATAAATCTCAGTCTGGAAAATGGCACTTACTGTATGTTAATAATGTAATGTTTGTTGGTGATTATGTATGGCTAGGTATGGCATACATTTTGAGACTATCTTATACCAAGAACTACTGACTGTTGAGTGGCCAATGGTTTGCAGTCCAGGTACTGATTTTTTCTTTTCATGGACAGGTGGCCGACTTTTTTCTTTTGCTAGGAGGACAATAGCTTCAGCAAAATGTTAAAACTAAGACCTTTTCAATATTTCTGATTCCAGTTTTGTTACAAATATCAAAAGCGCTCCACCATCCAACAGTTTCAGGCTAAAATGTTAACGCTCTTCCACACGTATAAGCTTTAATGTCCATATACATATATTAGACTCTCAAATCTGAAAATATGTTTTTGTTAATATTATTTATCTCCATAATGATTGTACTATTTATTATCGGGATATATGAATACTGCATGGCAACTGCACATTCACTTCACATAAAATGGTGTATATTCAGTTACAATGTAATGAACATAACATTTGCAAATAATATTACATTGATGTTACAAGTACATTGTTTTTTTTCTGAAGCCAATATATATATTGACCATGGGGTACCATGGCAAGTAAACATGTACGTGCAAGTAACAATAGTGGAATTTTTATACACAAGACTAAATTTGCAATGCTTCCCCATTTTTTAGAGTAACAGAGCCAATTTTTGAAAAGGTGGAGGAAAGAATAATTGTCTGGAGCAACCAGTCAAGATTAAATTTTCTAATTCTTTGTGAAAAAATGATTGGTGGAATCTTATTGGTTATTATGAACACAGCAGGCAATTTTCTAGTTTTAAAATTGTAATAACACAGCATGGTTGAATCATAAAAATTAAGACGGGTATGGAACTGTAAAGGAGAAAACTGCTGAAGGATATGCTCTACAAAATAGTGAAATCTCCTCATGGATAGCCGCTACAAATTAAAAGTAAGAGCAGAAGGAGTACTGTGCAGTGTTCTGATGAGGAGTTGAATAGGTTGCTTACAAATCTGTTTGTGTATTTTATCGTTTAGCAGATGGTATTTGGTTAACCATTTGAATCAGCGCTCTTTATCAGTTGGAAAGATACACGTTTCATATGCACCCTTCATAAACATTACAGACTGTAGTAGGTCCAGGCCCCTCGTCTGCTCTAATAAAGGAATCTAACTAAAAATGCCGTAATTTCTATGATATGCCACAGTTCAAAGACCCATTAAAAAATAAAGTTCTGATTGTGCTTCTAATGAGTGCTCAAATACACTTTGGCTGAGGATATTAAGACTCATGTGTTTGAATTTCTTTGGCATACATGTCTCCAAAGAGAGACTAAATGGTTTTGTTGGTCCTCTGCCTAAAGTGTTTTTGGGACCGTCTGCTCCTGTATGTTTATTGTATGCCATTCATTAAAGACTATTATTGAGTCTAATTGCATTTGATCATGATATGTTTGGCAAGACGGTCTACAGTTGTTTATCATAATTATGTTGTCCAGAATGCCTGTGAGAAAATTACAACTTAGTGGCTGTATTTGCTCCTGTTTTATGTGTACATAAAACATTTAATGGTTGCTTCTGCAAAAGACATTTAAATGCAACCATAAGCAGTCTGTTTTTCAGTGAATAGCCTACCTATGAAAATTAAAAATATTATTTCCTCAGCCTTTTGTGCATTGTAAATCCTTTATATTGTTCTTTGATGTGTTCCTTGTGAATATATTGCTTTTGAATATATGAAACATCTACCCTGCAGCAATAGTCTAGGCAATATTTCCTTTTATTTTGGTTGCCTTCCATCGTGCACATCAACTGCAGTTTTTAAATATACTGTATGTATTATGTGGTTTATCCACAATATTAAACATTGGTTATTGTTCCAGGGGAGCTATGTTGGATTTCTATTTTTCCTAATTGGAAAAACAAACGATTCTCAACATGTTATAGACTGTTAGCTGTTCTGAAATAAAATACAAAAAAGTCATGAGAACAAAGGCTTGTTTTTTTTTTTACCTTAGGAAAGAAATTTGTTGTTCAAGAGCAACATAGCATAAGTTGGCTAAATTATAACGCCAGGCAGATAATAAGATACCATTTAATTTAGTTGAATACTCCTTTAAAAATGAATGAAAAATAAATAATTTTTACATACAAAAAGCATATATACTATCTATCTTTATAGGCACACATTGTACAACAGCACTCAAACTAGCATGGGAGCAGGAGAAGCTAATTAGGCTCTGCTGTTTGCACATGTACTGGCTGAAGGAGAGAGCATAGTGAGCAGAGTTGATGATCAGTGTGTTTCTGCCTTTACATTGTCCAGTCAACAGGCTCCAGATTAGGAGGTGACACCACTGTCTGGCTGCACTGGGTAGTAGAAGTGTATGTACTGACTTTGGCAGATAACATGAGTGTGTATATTTAACTGATTTCAACTTTAAATTGAAATATAAAAGAGAGATTCAGGATATTTACAGTGGCAAGAAAAAGTATGTGAACCCCCCGGAATAAGCTGGTTTTCTACAGTAATCTGGCATAAAATGTGATTTGATCCTCATCTAAGTCACAAATATAGACAAACGTGCTTAAGCTGATAACATATAAACAATTCAAATTTTGCATGTCTTTATTGAACACACCCATTAACTGCATAAATACTGGGCACTTTTATCCCCTTCCTGCCCAAGCCAAATTTTAGCAGGACCCCCCCCCCCCTCCCCCAAAGCACCCCCCATGTTGAGGGCACATGGCCTGGTACGGATCAGGAGGGGGGGGCGCTCGCTTGTCCCCACCCCCTTTCCTGACCAGCCGGGCTGCATGCTCGGATAAGGGTTTGATATAGATCTTGGGGGGGACCCCCACGCCGTTTTCTTGGCGTAGGGATTCCCCTTTAAATCCATACCCGGCGACGGGGCTAGCAAGGTGTCAATCTCGCTGAGGGAGGCGGCGGCATTGACTTTCTTCGCTAGTCCCATCTACCTGGAGTCACGTTCAAAATGAATGGACTTTACTCCGTGTGTGGGCAAGTCCGTTCATTTCAAAAGTCCGGCGGACTAGCACACAGGCGGCCAGATTGTCCGCCGGACTGCCAAGTCCAGCGGATAATTTTGAGTCAAAACTTCTTTCCAAGTCCGCCCAACTTTTGGGAAGAAAAAGTCCACCAGAGCCCACACACAGGCGGATTGTCTGGCAGACCTGGTCCGCCGGACCAAGTCCGCCGGATAGTCCGATCGTGTGTACGCGGCATAATACAAGCAATGCAACATAATGTTTACATGAATGTTTTGTGTAAATATGCACTAATTTCAATAAAACATGCATAAACCTCCAATCAATGTCCAATTGATTGTTTTAAGTCCTTATATCCCTGCACCCAGTGCAAAAATAAATAAAGTGCTAAATATAATAATATTTCAGTTCTTATTAAATCTAAAATTTTTCTTGCATCCAAATAATGTGCATAAAAATCCAACATACGTCACCAGTGTGGATCAACTACTTACCCCTATATTTGACCTACAAACTAGTGTAGTAATTCATCCAAACCTGCCTTTTTATTAAACCCTAATAAAAAGCACTCACAAGAACAGTGCACTTCAAAGCTCTATTATTGCCTGTTAAGGATCGGCATATGTGTGTAGAACCGCTTACTTCCAGGCCCAGGCATGATGACTTTATGTGGGTCTGCCCCTGACGTGTTTCATCACGTGATCTGTGACTTTTTCACTGGGAAAAGTGGCCATGTCGCTCCTGGTTTTATACACGCTCATTGTTTACTACATCTCCTGGCAACCAACTCCATTTCGCCAGACACTTTCCAACACAGACACTAGTGGTCCAAATAGGTGCCATATTGGAGTTCACCCTAAGCTGGCTTCCGCACCATTTTGAAGACTATCTACAGTGGGTACATAAAAGAACCACCCTCTTTTAAAATAATCACATTTTGTTGCTTTACAGCCTGAAATGAAGACAAACACAGTTTTGTTTTTTTTCCAGCTGTATTTACTCTTACAACATCTTATAACATCCAAGTGAAAGATATAACGCCAGCATGTTGGAAAAAAATATAAAAAAAATCAAAAACACAATCATTGAGTTGGAAAAAGGATTACCCCCTCCTAAAAATGACTTGTAAACTCAATCAGGTGTAGCTAATCACCTTCTCAATTGCACACAATTGCCATTTTACTTTCAACTGTGATCAGCTGTGGTCATTTTGATTAGCTTAACATTTCCAGGAGCATTTCAGTCCCTGGTAATGCAACTGAAGCAAACCATCAACTATGGATGGCAAGGCACTGTCAAAAGATCTCTGGGATACAGTTGAGGACAGGCACAATTCAGGAGATGGATACAAAAACATTTTGAAGGCTTTATCAATGTCTGGAAGCACAGTCTATTATTAAGAAGTAGAAGGTATATGGTACAACACAGACCCTCCCTAGATCAGGACGTTGTTGCAAACTGGATATAAGAGCCAGGAGGAAACTGGTTAGAGACGTTGCCAAGAAGCCTACAGCAACTCTGAAACAGTTGCAGGGATTTATGAGTGGTCATTGTGTGCATGTGACAACAAAATCACAAATTCTCCACAAATGTGGCTTGTGTGGGAGGGTTGCAAGAAAAAAGCTGCCATTTAAAAAAAGCCACATGCAGTCACGACTGAGCTTTACCAAAATGCACCTTGAAGATTCCGAGGCCACATGAAAAAAGGTGTTATGGTCAGATGAGACTAAAATTGAATTAGTTGGCCTCAACACCCCACGATGTGTCTGGCAGAAATCATATACAGCTCACCAGCTAAATTACACTATTCCTACAGTAATGCACAGGGTGGTAATGAGTGGTTGAAGGAGAAAAAGATGAATGTCCTAACATGACGTAGTCAGAGCCCAGACATAAATCCCATTGACTGGTCAGCTACCAGAATGGTTAACATTTTATCTCAAATACATACTCTAATAGTAGATGTAACAGTACCTGACCACTAGATGCAGTAAAAATAATCAGAATTAGATTTTTAATTATTTCATTTTAGATTTTTTATTCTATATTAACCACTTCCCACCCGGCCACTGCACATATACGGCTGGGTGGGAGCCGTCTACTTCTGACTGGACGTTCCGGAACGTCCTTCAGAAGTAGCGGGATCGCGCGGGAGCGCTCCCGCGCATCCGCGCGATCCCGATGCGCGCGTGTCCCCCGCACACACCGCATCTCGGCACGGCAGGTGGGCAATGTATTTGCCCTCCTGATGCGTGCGATGGCTGTGTCTAATCACAGCCATCGCAATGTCAACAAAGGGGGAAGGGCGGCAGATGACAGGAGATCGCGCCGCTGCGTGCCCGCGCAGCGGCGCGATCCCAATCTGCCTGTGTCCCCCAGAGACAGCTGAGCAGTGTGAGACAGGAGGGCCATCTGATTGGCCCTCCTGATCACATGACGACTGTGTCCAATCACAGTCGTCATATAATGTGTAAATAGTAAATAGAGAGCAGTTGTAACTGCTCTCATCTCTTCCTCTCCTCACACAGAGCCTGTCAGTGAGGAGAGGAAGAGAGATCTGTGCTGCAGCCAGGAGATCAGTGAGTTATATAGCTGTTTGTCTGCTGTTAACCCACTGATCACCTAGTTAGTGTCCCCAAAACACAGTGTCCCCAAAACACAGAGTCCATCTGTCCGCCATCATCCGGCACATCTGCCCGCCATCATCCGGCACATCTGTCCGCCATCATCCGGCACATCTGCCCGCCATCATCCGGCACATCTGCCCGCCATCATCCGGCACATCTGTCCGCCATCATCCGGCACATCTGCCCGCCATCATCCGCAAATCTTCCGGCCATCAGCCGCCCGCCACCATCAGGCACATCTGCCCGCCCGCCATCAGGCACATCTGCCTGCCCGCCCGCCATCAGGCACATCTGACACCCGCCATCAGTCGCATCTGACACCCGCCATCAGTCGCATCTGACGCCCGCCATCAGTCGCATCTGCCCGCCATCTGACACATCTGCCAGTCAACATGACTAAAAGGTCATACAGCGCAGAGGAGGCTTGCCAGATACTCCAGAGTATGTCAGACGAGAGTAGCGGGGAACTCTCTCTGTCAGACTCGGATAGCGACTATGAGCCAGTGGACAGCAGTGGCTCAGAGATGGAAACAGTGGATGATAGAATACTAACAAGGAGAAGCAGGAGAAATGAGCAGGCGCAGGCATCCACCAGCAGCGCAGCACTCCAGGATGATATGCAGGCATCCACCAGCAGCGCAGCACTCCAGGATGATATGCAGGCATCCACCAGCAGCGCAGCACTCCAGGATAGGCAGCCATCCACCAGCAGTTTGGCAACCTTCCTAGAAGATAGGCCAGATGCTAGCAATGGAGCATCACATCAACGAGGCAGTACTACCCTTCCAGATGTTCTACTGTATCCAACATGGCTGCCCGATACGTCAGTAGAACCTGTAATTCCCCTTTTTACAGCCCAGCCAGGCCCTCAGATACATACGGAAAATGTAACCCCACTTTATTATTTTCACTTATTTTTTCCCAATGATCTCCTAACCTACATTGTGGAGCAATGTAATCTATATGCCAGCCAACATATAGCCAACAATCCAAGTTCTTCCTATGCCCGCCCTTTTGTTTGGAAACCCCTCACCATTGAAGAATTTAAAATTTTCCTTGGCCTAACCCTCAACATGGGGCTGACAAAAAAAAATGAAGTCCATTCCTACTGGTCTACCCTACATATCCACCACATGCCGATCTATTCATCAATGATGCCCAGAACCCGTTATGAAATGATAATGCGATTTTTACATTTCAATAACAATGCCCAATGCCTCCCTCGAAATCATCCCAGTTATGATAAATTATTCAAAATTCGGCCCCTAATCAATTTTTTTTGCGCCAGCTTCAAACGACTATTTACCCCAGATAAAAATATCTGTGTAGATGAGTCACTATTACACTTTAC
The DNA here is from genome assembly GCA_028564925.1 of Lithobates sylvaticus. Classification (NCBI taxonomy): domain Eukaryota; kingdom Metazoa; phylum Chordata; class Amphibia; order Anura; family Ranidae; genus Lithobates; species Lithobates sylvaticus. Next base: position 424,673,667 of record CM053027.1, read on the forward strand.
TGGAAGACTTGGAATCCAGCAATACATCCCCAGTAAACGAGCCAGACGTGGGGTAAAATTTTATAAGGCATGTGACAGGGCCACGGGCTACACATATGATTTCATAATTTATGAGGGAAAAGACAAAAAGCTAAACCCCCCTGGATGCCCTACCTACATGGGAACAAGTGGCAAAATTGTCTGGCAGCTGATCCAACCACTGCTTGGGAAAGGTTATCACCTATATGTAGACAATTTCTATACAAGTCTCCCACTTTTCCGCCATCTCTACCTAAAGCAGACTGTGGCCTGTGGGACAGCGCGGACCAACCGCAAAGGCTTCCCACAGACATTGGTCGCCAAGAACTTGAAGACGGGTGAAAAGGCCAGTATGCGGACTGAAGAGGTACTAGCGCTGAAGTGGCGAGACAAAAAAAGAGACGTCTACATCCTTTCCACAATACACAACGACACCTTGGTGGAACTGCAGAGAAGAAGAGCCCCCGTCCAGAAGCCAAAATGTATCCACGAGTATAACCTATACATGGGGGGGGGGTGGATATGAACGACCAGATGATGCAGCCCTACTTGGCCACCAGGAGATCGCTTTTTTGGTACAAAAAAGTCGCCATTTATTTGATGCAACTAGCCATGTTCAATTCCTATATTATTTTTTCTAAGTGCACCCAAAGTTCCCTGACCTATCTCGGATTTCAAGAAGACGTCCTCACAGCCCTCATCTATCCCCATGGCCAACCCACTCAACTAATTCGCTCTGATGAAGTAGCCAGACTCCATGAAAGGCACTTTCCTGAACTTCTCCCTCCTACCCAAACAGGTCGCAAACCCCCAAAAAAATGTTGTGTGTGTTCAAGTAGGGGAAATCGCCGCGACACCCGATACTACTGTCCCGACTGTCCCTCCCATCCAGGCCTCTGTATTGGAACGTGCTTTCGAAGCTATCATACTTCACTGCACTAGTAGATGACTTTTTTCCAGTTTCCACTTTCTGCCATTTCTGTGAATGACCTGGACTGTTAACGACTATGCCTCTGCCAAACATCTTTCTGCCTTCAACGTGAATTGACCTCGGCCTGTTAAATGACCATTCTTTTTGCACAGGGGTCTCACATGTGAGGGGCTCCAGAAAAGGTTTTCCGAGTGGAGAAAACATTTTTCTCCAGGTTTTGTTTTCTCGGATTAGGGTCTGGAGACTCGGAGGCTTCGTAGAGATTTGGGTGGGAAGAAGCCTCTACCCCTGTCCTCAGGTCTTACCTGACCAAGGCCTAATGTACAAAGTGCCACCTGCTGCCACCTGAACTGGTCATGCCTCTGCCTGCCACCTGAACTGGCCATGCCTTTGCCTGCCACCTGAACTGGCCATGCCTTTGCCTGCCACCTGAACTGGCCATGCCTTTGCATGGCACCTGAACTGGCCATGCCTTTGCCTGGCACCTGAACTGGCCATGCCTTTGCCTGTTACCTGAACTGAACTTTGACTGCTCTGGAACGGTATTCCTGCCTGCTAGAACCACAGGTGAGCCTTTTTTTTTACCCTTTGCTCAGCAGAATGTATTTTGGGGTGCAATTCTTGGTGTATACATGCTATGTGTTAGAAGGCTAAAGGTGCTACTTGCATGTTGGGCTTCTGTATGTGGCCAGGTAGTGGAAAAGTCTGACACATGGGGTATCGCCATACTCAGGACGAGTAGCAGAATGTATTTTGGGGTGTAATTTTGGCTATGTACATTCTATGTGTTATAAAGATCTTCTAAATTGACAACTTTGTAAGAAAAAAATTGGTTTTAATTTTCTTTCCACATTTTCCAAAAACTTGTGGAAAGAAATTACATGTTCAAAAGACTCATTATGCCTCATAGAATATACATTGGGGTGTTTTCTTTCCAAAATGGGGTCACTTTGTGGGTAATTCTATTGTCCTGGTGCTCCAGGGCCTTCAAAAATGTGATAGGTACTCATTTATGCCTTTAGAACACCTGATGGTGCTACATGGATGTTGGGCCTCTGTATGTGGCCAGGCTGTGTAAAAGTCTCACACATTTGGTATCGCCATACTCAGGAGGAGTAGCAGAATGTATTTTGGGGTGTAATTTTTGCTATGTACATGCTATGTGTTGGAAATATCTTATAAATGAACAACTTAGCGTAAAAAAAATGCGTTTTCATATTTTTTCCACATTTTCCCAAAACTTCTGGAAAAAAATGAACCGTTCAAAAGACTCATTATGCCTCATAGATTAGACGTTAGGGTGTTAGCTTTCCAAAATGGGGTCACTTTGTGGGCGTTTCCATTGTCCTGGTGCTCCAGGGCCTTCAAAAATGTAATAGGTGGTTGAGAAATGAGATGTGTCATTTATGCTTGTAGAACGCCTGAAGGTGCTACTTCACTGGCGGGCCTCTGTATGTGGCCAGGCTGTGTAAAAGTCTCACAAATTTGGTATCGCCATACTCAGGAGGAGTAGCAGAATGTATTTTGGGGTGTAATTTTTGCTATGTACATGCTATGTGTTGGAAATATCTTATAAATGAACAACTTAGCGTAAAAAAAAAAATGCGTTTTCATTTTTTTTCCACATTTTCCCAAAACTTCTGGAAAAAAATGAACCGTTCAAAAGACTCATTATGCCTCATAGATTATACGTTGGGGTGTTACCTTTCCAAAATGGGGTCACTTTGTGGGCGTTTCCATTGTCCTGGTGCTCCAGGGCCTTCAAAAGTGTAATAGGTGGTTGAGAAATGAGATGTGTCATTTATGCTTGTAGAACGCCTGATGGTGCTATTTCAATATTGGGCCTCTGTAAGTGGCCAGACTGTGTAAAAGTCCCACACATGTGGTATCGTAATACTCAAGAGGAGTAGCAGAATGTATTTTGGGGTGGCATTTGTGGTATACACATGCCATGTGAGAGAAATAACCTATTACAATGAACATTTTGTGGGAAAAAAAAAATCTTCATTTTGCAAAGAATTGTGGGAAAAAAATTACAACATCAAAAACCTCACCATGCCTCTTACTAAATACCTTGGAATGTCTACTTTCAAAAAAGGGGTCATTTGGAGGGTATTTGTACTTTCCTGGCTTGTTTGGGTCGCAAGAAATGAGATAGGTCACCAGTACATCAGATGTGATCAATTTTGTATGATTCGCACCACCGCTTGTAGACTCTATAACTTTCACAAAGACCAAATAATATCCACTAATTTGGGTTATTTTTACCAAAGATATGTATCAATATAAATTGTGGCCAAAATTTATGAAGAAAAATTAATAATTTGCTAAATTTTATCACATAAACTAAGAAAAATTCGTTTTTTTTCAAAATTTTCCGTCTTTTTTTCATTTATAGCGCAAAAAATAAAAAACCCAGAGGTGATCAAATACCATCAAAAGAAAGCTCCATTTGTGGGAAAAAAAGGACAAAAAAAAATCATTTGGGTACAGTGTTGCATGACTGAGTAATTGTGATTCAAAGTGTGAGAGCACCGAAAGCTGAAAATTGGTCTGGGCAGGAAGGGTGTTTAACCACTTTAGCCCCGGACCAATTGTCAGCTTAAGGACCAGAGGTCTTTTTTCAATTTCGCACTGCACTACTTTAACTGGTAATTGCGCGGTCATGCAATTTTGTAACCAAACGAAATTTGCGTCCTTTTCTTCCCACAAATAGAGCTTTCTTTTGATGGTATTTGATTGCCTCTGTGATTTTTATTTTTTGCGATATAAACGGAAAAGGAGCGAAAATTTTGAAAAAAAAAAGAGATTTTCTACTTTTTGTTATAAAAAAAAAATCTAATAAACTCAATTTTAGTCAAACATTTGGGCCAAAATGTATTCAGCCACATGTCTTTAGTAAAAAAAATGCCAATAAGCGTATATTTATTGGTTTGCGCAAAAGTTATAGCGTCTACAAACTAGAGTACATTTTCTGGAATTTACACGGCTTTTAATTTATGACTACCTATCTCATTTCTTGAGGTGCTAAAATGGCAGGGAAGTACAAAACCCCCCCAATGACCCCATTTTGGAAAGTAGACACCCCAAGCTATTTGCTGAGAGGCATGTTGAGCCCATTGAATATTTTTTTTTTTAGTCCCAAGGGATTGAATAAAGACAAAAAAAAAAAAAAAAAAAATTTTTTTCATAAAGTTGTCACTAAATGATATATTGCTCACACATGCCATGGTTATATGTGGAGATGCACCCCAAAATACATTTTGCTGCTTCTCCCGAGTATGGGGATACCACATGTGTGGGACTTTTTGGGAGCCTAGCCGCGCACGGGGCCCCGAAACCCAATCAACGCCTTCAGGGTTTCTAAGGGTGCAAATTTTTGATTTCACTCCTCACTACCTATCACAGTTTTGAAGGCCATAAAATGCCAAAATAGCACAAAACCCCCCCAAATGACCCCATTTTGGAAAGTAGACACCCCAAGCTATTTGCTGAGAGGCATGTTGAGTACATGGAATATTTTATATTTTGCCACAAGTTGCGGGAATATTACAAACTTTTTTTTTTTTTGCCCAAAGTTGTCACTAAATGATATATTGCCCACACATGCCATGGGCATATGTGGAATTACACCCCAAAATACATTCTGCTGCTTCTCCTGAGTACGAGGATACCACATGTGTGGGACTTTTTGGGAGCCTATCCGCATACGGGACCCCGAAAACCAAGCACCGCCTTCAGGATTTCTAAGGGCATAAATTTTTGATTTCACTCCTCACTACCTATCACTACCTATCACAGTTTTGAAGGCCATAAAATGCCAAGATGGCACAAAACCCCCCCAAATGACCCCATTTTGGAAAGTAGACACCCCAAGCTATTTGCTGAGAGGCATGTTGAGCCCATTGAATATTTTTTTTTTTAGTCCCAAGTGATTGAATAAAGACAAAAAAAAAAAAAAAAAAAAAAATGTATTCAAAAAGTTGTCACTAAATGATATATTGCTCACACATGCCATGGTTATATGTGGAATTGCACCCCAAAATACATTTTGCCACTTCTCCTGAGTACGGGGATACCACATGTGTGGGACTTTTTGGGAGCCTAGCCGCGTACGGGGCCCCGAAACCCAAGCACCACCTTCAGCATTTCTAAGGGTGTAAATTTTTGATTTCACTCCTCACTACCTATCACAGTTTCGAAGGCCATAAAATGCCAAAATTGCACAAAACCCCCCCAAATGACCCCATTTTGGAAAGTAGACACCCCAAGCTATTTGCTGAGAGGCATGTTGAGTACATGGAATATTTTATATTTTGCCACAAGTTGCGGGAATATTACAAACTTTTTTTTTTTTGCCCAAAGTTGTCACTAAATGATATATTGCCCACACATGCCATGGGCATATGTGGAATTACACCCCAAAATACATTCTGCTGCTTCTCCTGAGTACGGGGATACCACATGTGTGGGACTTTTTGGGAGCCTATCCGCATACGGGACCCCGAAAACCAAGCACCGCCTTCAGGATTTCTAAGGGCATAAATTTTTGATTTCACTCCTCACTACCTATCACTACCTATCACAGTTTTGAAGGCCATAAAATGCCAAGATGGCACAAAACCCCCCCAAATGACCCCATTTTGGAAAGTAGACACCCCAAGCTATTTGCTGAGAGGCATGTTGAGCCCGTTGAATATTTTTTTTTTTAGTCCCAAGTGATTGAATAAAGACAAAAAAAAAAAATAAAAAAAATTATTCAAAAAGTTGTCACTAAATGATATATTGCTCACACATGCCATGGTTATATGTGGAATTGCACCCCAAAATACATTTTGCTGCTTCTCCTGAGTATGGGGATACCACATGTGTGGGACTTTTTGGGAGCCTAGCCGCGTACGGGGCCCCGAAACCCAAGCACCGCCTTCAGGATTTCTAAGGGTGCAAATTTTTGATTTCACTCCTCACTACCTATCACAGTTTCGAAGGCCATAAAATGCCAAAATAGCACAAAACCCCCCCAAATGACCCCATTTTGGAAAGTAGACACCCCAAGCTATTTGTTGAGAGGCATGGTGAGTATTTTACAGCTCTCATGTGTTTTTGAAAATGAAGAAAGTAAAGAAAAAAAAATTTTTTTTTTCTTTTTTCAATTTTCAAAACATTGTGACAAAAAGCGAGATCTGCAAAATACTCACCATACCTCTCAGCAAATAGCTTGGGGTGTCTACTTTCCAAAATGGGGTCATTTGGGGGTGGTTTGTGCCATCTGGGCATTCCATGGCCTCCGAAACTGTGATTGGCAGTGAGGAGTGAAATAAAAAAATTACACCCTTAGAAAGCCTGAAAGCGGTGCTTGGATTTTGGGGTCCCGTACGCGGCTAGGCTCCCAAAAAGTCCCACACATGTGGTATCCCCGTACTCAGGAGAAGCAACAGAATGTATTTTGGGGTGTATCTCCACATATGCCCATGGCATGTTTGAGCAATATATCATTTAGTGACAAGTTTTTGTAAAAAAAAATATTATTTTTTTTTTTTTTCATTATTCAATCTCTTGGGACCAAAAAAAAAAAAATATTTAATGGGCTCAACATTGCTCTCAGCAAATAGCTTGGGGTGTCTACTTTCCAAAATGGGGTCATTTGGGGGGGGGTTGAACTGTCCTGGCATTTTATGCACAACATTTAAAAGCCTATGTCACACGTCACCCACTCTTCTAACCACTTGAAGATAAAGCCCTTTCTGACACTTTTTGTTTACATGAAAACATATTTTTTTTTTGCAAGAAAATTACGTTGAACCCCCAAACACTATATATATTGTTAAAGCAAAGGCCCTACAGATTAAAATGGTGGGTGTTGCATTTTTTTTTTCCACACAGTATTTGCGCAGCGATTTTTCAAACGCATTTTTTGTGGAAAAAATACACTTTTTTTTATTTTAATGCACTAAAACACACTATATTGCTCAAATTTTTGATGAAATAAAAAATATGATCTTAGGCCGAGTACATGGATACCAAACACGACATGCTTTAAAATTGCGCACAAACACGCAGTGGCGACAAACTACATACATTTTTAAAAGCCTTTAAAAGCCTTTACAGGTTACCACATTAGATTCACGGAGGAGGTCTACTGCTAAAATTACTGCCCTCGATCTGACCTTCGCGGTGATACCTCACATGCATGGTGCAATTGCTGTTTACATATGACGCCAGACCAACGCTTGTGTTCGCCTTTGCGCAAAAGAAGGGGGGGCAGGGGTGCTTTTTTTTTTTTTTTTTTTTAGTTTTTCTTTTTATTTAGCTTTTTTATTTTATTTTTAAACTGTTCCTTCCATTTTTTTTTTCTTAGTTGTCATTTTTATTGTTATCGCAGGGAATGTAAATATCCCCTATGATAGCAATAGGCAGTGACAGGTACTCTTTTTTTGAAAAAATTGGGGTCTATTAGACCCTAGATCTTTCCTGTGCCCTCAAAGCATCTGACCACACCAAGATCGGTGTGATAAAATGCTTTCCCAATTTCCCAATGGCGCGGTGGGTATGCCCACCATTAGAATACCTCCCTTCATCCACCCACTTCTAATGATGGGCATACATGCACCATTTATATATGCCGAAGCATGGGGGCATCCTCCCGCAAAAAAAGTTATGCCACGTATACATGGTCGAACTTTTTTCGACCGTATGTACGTGGCATTAGGAGCAAAATCGCTCCTCCGCCCTCTGCTGCCCCCATGCTTCGGCATATATGCTCTTTTTTTTAACTGTGGTGGTGAAATCACCTCCTACAGCATTGGAGTCGCGGCTTTATGTATCGTGGGAGCAAACGCTGTTGCTGTCAAGATAAATAAATCCACGCTGCAACTGAATGGCGTACCTGCTAAGCAAATAATGGTTAACATTAAAACAAAGTAACATTACAGTATAACAGTAAGACCTTACCATACCATACCTGCAAAGCAAATACCAAAAAAAAACATAGTAAAAAATAAAACATTTTGTTAACGCAACCGGTGCCTAAAATATATATATGCCGAAGCATGGGGGCATCCTCCCGCAAAAAAGTTATGCCACGTACACATGGTCGGACTTTTTTCGACCGTATGTACGTGGCATTAGGAGCAAAATCGCTCCTCCGCCCTCTGCTGCCCCCATGCTTCGGCATATATGCTCTTTTTTTTAACTGTGGTGGTGAAATCACCTCCTACAGCGTTGGAGTCGCGGCTTTATGTATCGTGGGAGCAAACGCTGTTGCTGTCAAGATAAATAAATCCACGCTGCAACTGAATGGCGTACCTGCTAAGCAAATAATGGTTAACATTAAAACAAAGTAACATTAGAGTATAACAGTAAGACCTTACCATACCATACCTGCAAAGCAAATACCAAAAAAAAAACATAGTAAAAAATAAAACATTTTGTTAACGCAACCGGTGCCTAAAATATATATATGCCGAAGCATGGGGGCATCCTCCCGCAAAAAAGTTATGCCACGTACACATGGTCGGACTTTTTTCGACCGTATGTACGTGGCATTAGGAGCAAAATCGCTCCTCCGCCCTCTGCTGCCCCCATGCTTCGGCATATATGCTCTTTTTTTTAACTGTGGTGGTGAAATCACCTCCTACAGTGTTGGAGTCGCGGCTTTATGTATCGTGGGAGCAAACGCTGTTGCTGTCAAGATAAATAAATCCGCGCTGCAACTGAATGGCGCACCTGAAAACAAAAAAATGGTTAACAATAAAACATACCTGAAAAGCAAGCATGATAAAACATAATAAAACATTGCAGAATAGAATAGAGTAAAAAAGAGCAACAATAGAGAGAGAACAATAAAACGACAACTATTTTTGTTTTTTTATTTTATATTTTTTTTGGGGTTTTTTTTTTTTTTGTACTTTTTTATTTTTTTTTTTATTTTTTACACTTTTTTTTTAAACTATAACTATAATTTTAACTGTAACGGTCGGGTCTCAAAATGCGATGGCATTCTTGAGACCCTGTAACTATAATTTGAACTGCAACGGTCGGGTCTCAAAATGCGATGGCATTCTTGAGACCCTGTGAAAGTGTATCCTAGCCTGTGAAATGCTGTACCCTACGCTAATACCTCACTAGTTCGTGGTAGCGTTCAAAGCATTCACCAACGCAGAGACCAGGATTGTCAGGACAGCGTGGACAATAATAACGGGTGTCACGCCTAAATCCGCGCTTGCTACAGACACGACATCTTCTTTGGGGGGCTCGTTGGGTAGGGGTACTCTGGAGGGCATGAGGATAATGCCTCTCATGCAGCCGGCTTACTGCATTTGGTAGGGGATGGTGAGGTGTGGAATCGCCTGGATACAGGAGTTCCATGACAACCGCTCCCTGGAATTCAAGGAAGGGTAACGTCCCGCCTGAAGCTCCGTATAGCACATGAGCATTCAGCAAAGCCAATTGGAATAAATAAATAGACACTTTTTTGTACCAGCGTCTAGCCTTACGGACAACTAGGTACGGCGCCAACAACTGGTCGTTGAGGTCCACCCCCCCCATATTAAGGTTGTATTCGTGGATACAGAGGGGTTTCGTCACAACACCAGCCGCCGTACGAATTTGGACTGTCGTGTCTGCATGAAGGGAGGTAAGAACGAAAACATTCCTATTATCCCTCCACTTCACAGCGAGCAAGTTATTACACTTCAAGCAGGCTCTCTCCCCCAGCCTAAGACGGGAATCTACAAGCCGCTGGGGAAAGCCCCGGCGATTAGGTCGCACGGTGCCACATGCTCCAATCTGATGATCAAACAAGTGACTAAACAGTGGCACGCTCGTGTAATAATTGTCCACGTACAAGTGGTACCCCTTTCCGAATAAGGGTGACACCAAGTTCCACACTATCTTGCCAGCGCTCCCTATGTAATCTGGACAGTTCTCCGGCTCTACGTGACTATCTTTTCCCTCATAAACCGAAAAGCTCCACGTATAGCCTGTTGCCCTGTCACAGAGCTTGTAGAGCTTGACCCCGTATCTGGCACGCTTGCTGGGAAGGAACTGTTTGAAAGACAAGCGGCCAGAAAACTTAATCAGGGACTCGTCAACGCAGACAACTTGATTGGGCGTAAACAAGGCTGCAAAACATTGGTTGAAGTGGTTTATGAGGGGCCGAATTTTGTAGAGCCGATCAAATTCAGGGTCTCCACGAGGACGACAAAGTTCATTGTCACTGAAGTGCATGAACCGCAAGATCTGTTCGTATCGTGCCCTGGACATGGAGGCAGAGAACACGGGCATATGGTGGTGCGGTGAGGTGGACCAATAAGACCTCAGCGTCGGGAATTTGTGTATGCCCATGTTGAGGGAAAGGCCCAGAAAGGTCTTAAATTCGGAAACCGTAATTGGTTTCCAATCTCTGGCAAGGGAAGGCACTTGGGGATTAGCGGCGATGTGTTGACCAGCGTATATATTACTTTGGTCCACAATAGATCTATAGAGATCTTCCGTGAAAAACAGCGAATAAAAATCGGATGGCTTAAAATCAGCTGTTTCCACCTGAATACCGGGTTGGCCAGTGAATGGGGGAAGTACGGGTTCTGCAGAAGTGGTGGGCACCCAATCAGGATTGGCGAATTCTGCAGGAAGGACACTATGTGATCGACGGGCCTGCCTTTGTCTTCTTCTTGGTGGCAGCGGGACACTACTTGTGCTTGCCACCTCGCCAGCTTGAACTGCACTTATGGGACTCGCCACGTCACCAAGTGTTACTGCAGTGCTGGTTTGACTACGTCCAGGGTGTACTAGGCCGCTGGTGCTTGCCAGTTCACCAGAAGGAATAGCGGCGCTAGTACTTCTCTGCTCCATACGAGAGACCTGCGGTTCCTGCACCTCAACAACATCAGAAGATCGGGATCGGGTACGCCTGACCTTAGCAGGGACCACACCTTCGTCGCCAGAGCTATCTGTCATGGAGCCGCTGTCGTCTACTGGATCGTATTCTGAGCCTGATTCTGACAGATGAGTGACCTCCTCTTCACTATCTGACATACTCAGAAACAAGTAGGCCTGTTCACTAGTGTACTTGCGATTTGCCATTTTGGGCTCTAAATTTAGTAGTACACTAGTGAGATTCACAGGAAAAAAAAGCTCCTAGGCTGCTGGCGAATGAATCAAAACGCTACCAAAAAAACTGTTAGCGATCGCAGGGATCAGGCCTGACTCTGCGAACGCTGCAGTTATGTGTGCTTAGTGTTTTGGAAGTGACAGTGATCGATCGATACTGCACTTGGGTGGGCTGGGCTGGGCTGGGCGGAGGGGGAAAACGCAGGTGCTAGCAGGTATCTGGGCTGATCCCGCTAACAATGCGTTTTTTGGAACCCTAAACTGCTGGGACGCTAGTATAGATCTGATCAGATCAGATATTGATCTGTTCAGATACTATACCACTAAGGGAGGTGTATGCTTTGCGCGTGGGTGTTTGCGGTACTGGCACTAACCTGGGGCGACGCAGACCTTATTTGACCCTAACACCTAATTGATATCACCCGCCGGGCGATCAGGGGGTTAAACCGATAGTTGGGTAATAAATGGCGGGTGCCCTGACAGTATAAAAAAACAAGCTAACTAACCAGCGTCACCCGTAACAGTTATACGGTGATCACTGGTGAAAGGGTTAACTAGGGGCAATCAGGGGGTTAAAACCTTTATTAGGTAATATATGGGGGTACCTGACGATATATAAAAACCTGACGGGGAACCTAAATAACTAACTGGCTAACCAGCGTCACCAGTGACACTTATACTGTGATCACTGGTGAAAGAGTTAACTCTAGGGGCAATCAAGGGGTTAAAACCTTTATTTAGGTTGTAATATGGGGGTACCTGACCTATAAACCTATTTATAATCCTATATAAACCTGGCGGTTACCTAAAAAAAAAAACTGGCTACCTAGCGACAGCAGTGACACTAATAGAGCGATCAAAATAAACGATCGCTTAGTGACACTGGCAAAAGGGGGTGAAAGGGTTACCTAGGGGGCAATCAAGGGGTTAAACCTTTATTGGGGGGGGGTAGGGGGCTACCTTGGACCTAAAGGGGCCTAAAACTAACTGCCCTGACAGTTATTGCAGTCACACTGACACTAAATGCAGTGATCAGTAAAATAAATGATCACTGCAATCAGTGACACTGTGACAGGGGGGGCAGGGGGTGATCTGGGGGGTGATCAGGGGGTGACAGGGGGGTGAAATGTGTGCCTATGTGTACCTGGTGTCAGTGTAGTGTTTGTGCACTTACTTGATGTCTTCTCCGCTCGGCGTCCCGGTCAGAAAGACCGACACGAGGAGCGTGACATCACTTCCCCTTGCCTGTGTTTACAATTACACAGGAAGGGGAAGGAAGCGGACGAATCCTATTGGCCAGAGCGATCGGGAGGGGGTGGCCAGAAACGACTGGCCGTTACCTCGTCCCGCATCGCTTCTGAAGCGATCCCGACCGTCCCCGCCGGCGGAGGGGGGTCCGATCGGACCCCCCAACCGCCAGAAGAATGTCACGTACAGGTACGTGATTCTGCCTGTACGTGCCATTCTGCCGACGTAAATATACAGGGGGCGGTCGGGAAGTGGTTAAGTGCACAGTAAGCAAGTGGTTAAGAGGTTATTTTATGTAAAATGGTAGGCATCAGTATAATATATGTGTATTTGGGTATTGTAGGTGGAATTGTAGTGATTGGTAGATTTTTGGTCTAAATTAAGCAAACTACAAATTTCTGTTCTGGTAACTCAGAAATTATTTATAAAGATTGAACTCTTAAATTATATTGGATAGGTAGAATAACATCAGTTAAGATGACAATTCTACACAAACCTAAATTAATGCTATGAAATCATACCAGTTAAAATACCTTTGTTAGAACTAAAAGCTTTATATATAACTAGCCTTACCTAACTTCACTTGGAGTGACGGAGTGACATAGTGGGAGGGGTTAATTTAAAAAAAGGCAAATGGACTGTTCCCTTTGCAAGTGAAGTTGCAGAGCTTAGTGAATGAAGTAAAACACTGCTGATTACCACCATCCAATCAAGAATTTTTTTTATATTAAGAGTGAGCTCTTGGGAAAATTCCCTTGCACAGTGCAACCACCATAAAGTGGCAAGAACAGCTTCTAAAAACCTAGGTGGCCTAACATTTCCAATACCAAATATTATCTAGTAGCCCACCTTCGACCCCCAACCACAAAATCAATGATTGGAATTTAAAGCTATGTGGATAGCTTTGCTCCGATACCTTCCAACTGCGTTAATCCACTTTGATCCCTCCCAAACCATCCAATCTACTGCTGGCCCATTTGTAGGATGTTTTGGAGTCATTGTAAAGACAAACTGACATCAAAATCCACACATTTGATACCCTACAATGCACTACTACCAAAACAGCATTTCTTATACAACCTAACATGCCCGGCTTCTCAAATCAATATTCCATTTCACAGGTATTACAAATATGATAGAACCTCATTGCCATTCCAATCCCTTCATCATACATTCTCTCTACTATCTAAATCACCTTTTCCAAATCAGAAATTTGTGTACAATAATACAAACTCCCTAACATTCTCAAAGCTGTCTCCATTTAAAAGCCTTTGTAAAGAAGAAATTACTTGAAAAGTTTAAATGAAGGAACACTATCATCATTTCAAAGCCAGAAAGAATATAACAAAGTATGTAAAAAAGGAAATCAAGGCCACAAGATTTCAAAACGAATGAGGGGTTGTGAAATAGAGAAGGACAAACCCCCTAAAATTCTTCATATATAATAATAGAACAAAGGTCACTGTAGTCCCTTTTACAAGATAACTCTGAGTTTGTGACTGGTAAAAAGAGAAGGCAAATTTATTAAAATTATATAAGTCCCTCTCTGTGCTTGGAACAAACTGCTCTGTGTGAAAATATATTTCAATAATAAATAAAGGTGAATAAAAATCCAATTCTCCAAATTTATATGTGACACTGCTGCTGCACTAAATTCTACCCATAAATAATAAGAAAGAATCCAGTTCACACTAAATCATTTAAGCAGTGCTGTGTGAACAGTGTAATACATCAGTGAATACAAAGTAATAATTATGCCATCAAAATAATAATAACATTCAGATGCCAATTAATTTATTCAAGGAAAAATGGTAATAGCACCCAGTGTAGTGCAAAAGATCAACAATTTTTTTCAAAATCTAATCTTCAGACCAATTTTCACCATCAATGCCTGAAGTGTCTCCACCAAAAATTAGACAGACACTCACCAAACCACTATGTCTTTTTAAAATAAAGATAGGCATGCAGAGATTTTCATTCCAGGACCATCCGTCTCTTGAACTCCACTTAGTTCTTGAATCACTAAAATTAGCTCCCAGTCTTGGCAGTATCCATAATAGTAAAATAAAAAAAGAAGCTCCAAAGTGTAATACCTTTAAAATTTATATTTTAATAATACAGACATGCACTTACAAAGATCAAGATATATGCGGTATTGTATGTGTAATGACCACCAGGCGGAGATCCTGATATGTGGCCACTAACCAAGTAACTCTCATATTCGGCAGTCGACAGTCAGAACAATTGGATTGACACACTCTGACACCACTAGCACTCCGACCCTGAGGCATTTTACCAGCACAGACTTTCTCAAATTGTTACAACTGCCAAGTGGAAGAGTTACCTGGTTAGCAGCTGTATATCAGTATCATTGCCCTGCAGGAGCTCAAAATTGATATGGTCCAGAAACATTTAGACAAAATAGGTGAAAAGGACAACTGGACCAGATCGTATACAGCCATGTGTCTTCAAAAAGCTGAGCTCTGTTATTTTAAAGACATTGTTTCTAATGTTTTAATGTCTGATCCCTTTTTAAATATAGGCACCACATTGGCCTTGTGCCAATATAGGGTATGAAACCAAATACCAAATAACTATCGACTGGTTATTTAACTTTTTTAGTCAGGACATTTCTTGAGAGTTTGATAAAAGACCACATAGAAGAGTTTTCACTAGAAAACAATATTATAAACAGCATTAATTCAGAATGTACAGAAGTTGTCAAACAAATCTGCTTTCTTTTTATGAGAAAGCAAAAACCTCAACAGTGGCTGTGAATATAGTATACTTAAACTTTGCAAAGGCATTTGATACAGTTCTTCACACAAAGCTAATATGTGAGTTAAAGTTCAGTTAAATTCAGAAAGTTTGAAAATGAATAGTCTGTAAATGGATTCAGTAGTGATTAACAATTCATGCTCTGAATGGTCCAAGGTTATTATTGGTGTATCTCAAGATTGGTTTTGGGACCATTACTTTTTAACCTTTTTATAAATTATATTGAGTTTGGCATTAACAGTATTATTTCTGTGTTTGCAGATGACATTGGAATATTGGAATAACATACTCACAGGATGTCTCCAAATTACAGTCAGACCTTTATCTACTGTTTGATTGGGCAACCATGTAGCAAATGAGGTTTACTGGTTTTAATGTTGATTAATGTAAACTTATGCACTTGGGGGGGGGGGGGTAAAAATTATCATGCACCATGCCTTCTAGAAGAGTACACCTGGGGGGAGTCATTGGTCAAGAAGTATCTGGGTGTAATAGCATGCAATATCAAGCTGCAGTTTCTGAAGCAGGCAAAATACTTTCTTGTATTAAAAGACTTGGAAAACTAGAGAGAGAGACATAATTGTTCCCCTGTACAAAGCATTAGTAAGATCTCATCTGGAATATGCAGTTTAGTTCTAGGGCACCCGTTTTTAAGCAGGTGCCTAATGAGGTAATGCTGTGTTAGCTAATGAGGTACTGCTGTGTTACCTGTGTTAGTTGTCTTTTTGGTTGGGTTAGGTTCTCTATTAAAATGTGTTAACTGCACAGCAAACCTTCTATTGTACCCCCACCCCCCCCCCCCTTTCTAAGTCCCCCCAAATATTACCTGAGCCTGATCTCTATCCAGTGTTGGTGCCTGAGAGCACTCTCTCCCTCCTTACTGGATTCACTGAGAGCAGCATGAGCCATTGGCTCCTGTTCATGTCAATCAAATCCAGTGACATGGAGCCTGGGGAGAGGGGCTGAGCTGCACTGTATGTGTGAATCAACAGACAGAGCACGGTTTGGGATCAAGCCCACATGTGCCACCATATGAAGCGGATTCCAATGGTGGCACATGGAGAATAATAATTTTACAATCACCTTAATGTTTCCCTGCAGAGGTGGTGCTGCTTGATAGGTAAGGTTTAACTTTAACTATTGGGAAGAGAAGGAGAGTTCTGCTGAGGATGTAATTGTCACTTCGCTGCCTTACCACCCCTTGTGGGAGCCAAGTCGGGGTTCCAGGGAAATGGACTTCTGCTGCTGAAACAGATGGGCTAATGGACTAAAAGTCTTATTTAAGTTATGACTACCTCAAGGGGCAAAAGGGAGCACCACAGGCACAACTAGAAGGGAACTTAGAGGACCTTGTTTAGGAATGTGTCTGGAAGATGTCTTTGAGAATTGTTCATATGTTATGTTAAACCACTTAAATCATTTTTTGTTACATAAATTGCCTGGTCTGAAGTCACTAAATGGTTTCATCCATGGTGCATCCAAAGAACAGGGCTTGATAAGGGGATGAGAGGAATTGCCAGAGAGTTTTAGTCTGCAGTTTCTTCTTCTTTTATGGACAGTTACAGGGTAGAGAGGAAATCTGCAAGTGAAAGTAAAATTGTACCAGAGAAAAGGAAAGTCTTTTCCCCTGCAAGACAGGACTGCTTCAGAAAAGGATGGACATAAATACAAATCCTTTAGCAAGTAAACAGCTCTATTATTTGTTTCATTTTATTTAGCTGTTTGCCTGAAACTCTGCTTTAAACCCAGCTTCGGCCAAAGTGACTGTGTCCCCCATAGTGACGCTGGAGTCAGTGGAGGGAACCAGTGAATACAGAGGGGTCAGTGCCGGATTTATAAGGGGGCAAAAAGGAAAATTGCCTCAAAACTTCAGTAGTGTGTGCATCAAGGAAGTTGTCCAGTTTGCAGCCTTTGCCAAGCTCTGGTCATTTCTCACTCCATCTCAACAGGTAGTTTTATTGCATAATGAAGGGCTTGCTGATACCTTTCCAGGTGCTAATGTAGCTCTTAGAATATATTTGAGCATGATGCTCATTAGTTGTTCAGGAAAAAGGCCGTTAAACGAATTGGCACTGATAAAGAATTAGCGGAGAAGCATGATCACCTATGAAAGACTAAGTGCTCTGTGCCTAATCTGGCTGTCAAGAGCAGTGTCCTCAAGATGATAGTTTAATGAGCTAGGAAAAGTTTTTGCAGATGCTAAGTGCAGGAAGAAAATACTTTTTGTAAATATTAGTGTGATGCGTAACTGTGATGTATGACTTGCCTGTGTAATGTGTATTCTTACAGTCAAAAAGAATTGAAAAAAAAAAAAAAAATTATACAAGTATCTTTGGAACCTAACTGATATATTTTTTAAAACGAATGCGGTTTATCATTCATAACAAAGCCTGGCGAATGGGGCAAAACATGTCAGAGGGGCGTGGCTGGAGCGGAGCTGGCTGAGGCCACATTCATCTACATACTAATGCACTTGTTTGGTGAGCGGCACCTTTTCTTCTCTTTGATAATTATTGTTCACTTCAGTTCACTTTTTTATTTGTCAGATAATTTCATTTCTATGTTGAGGGGCTTCGAACTTGAAGTGCCCAAGTCCCCCATGGTTTAAATCCAGCACTGAGTAGGGTAACAAGGTTATTGATACTCCTGGAAGTGTCAGTTTTAGAAGAAACTTCTGTCGAATGGTGTTTGTGAGAGCAGGTCGCTCTTTTCTTTGACATTTTTGTCATGTAATAATGTCACTTAAGCTGTTCAGAGAAGCGTTTAGGGGATAAAAAATAAATGTACCACCAGCGCATTCAGGAGGGCAGAAAGAATGCTAAACGTGCCCAAACACGTGTAAATGCATGTCAATGTGCCTAAATTCTAGGTGTGCTTGGCATTTCAGCTATTATTCATTCATTAATTCATTCCAATGGGCAGAATAAAATAATATTCTGGTCAATGGAAGCAATGAACACTGAAATGCATAATGCGTCTAAACCCGTGTGCAAAACGCAGCTTTAGGTGCATTTTATAAGCTGCTTTTTTCCTGGCAGGAGCAAAGGCGGCCAGGAAAGGGAAAAAAAATCCTGTGTGCATGAGGCCTAAGGATTCAGATTTCTAATTGAAGTAGTACATACTGTACAGTATATTCATTACATTTATTAACAGAGAATAGCAGATGTTTGCTTCTAACTTCAGTTGTCTGGGTGCACAGATTGTTTGCAGGTTTCACTTAAGGTAAACTCTGCTTATAATTTTTTAAACCTATAAACTCTGTTTGCATTTCTTGGATTTGTAACTACTTTAAATTTATTTAATCTCATTTTATAGTAGAAAGCTCTATTAAATGTGGAGAGCTGTTCACATGGATACTGTGAATAACTATTTAGTAGGCCTCTATCTATAATTAAGTTAGTGTTATTTTGTAACAATTAACTATACTATGGCAGACTTGGATGAAATGTTATTTAATTTAATTGGTCAACTACTGCATGCCCATGTGCTGGTTTCCTTTAAATTCCTGAAATTTTATTGAAAATTACTTCTGCCGATAGCTTATTGCTTACATTGGCATGGTAATATTAAAGCAATCCCTAAATTGTCAGTGTTCAAAGAAACTGCTTCCAAATCTAAATTGTACAGCTTTCAAACATTTCACCGGTGCAAAATTAGTAAACAAAACTCTGCTCCCTGTCCCTAAAGACTTAATAATTTTTCCGTTCTGCCGTCTTGCCTCTTGTACAACATACAGCCATGTGCGAAAGTACACCCCATAGAATTTATTTTTCAACATATTTGAACGGGCAAACGTTGAATTTTGATTCGATTTGTGTCTACCAATAAAGTTGATATTGTTGAATAGTGTTGGGCGAGTGGTTCGGCCGAGAATGATTTTGGGCCGACCATTGGCTGTTCATCCCACTGAAAGCCCTGCAAGACCCCCCAGTCACCTAAAGACCCCCAGGCACTATATTTAATTTTTATTGTAGCACTTAAAGCATCATTAAAATCACTGTTCCTGAAAAAACTATTGTTTTTAAGAATTTTTATTGCATTGATACATGTTCCCCAGGGCAGTACCCAGACCCCCAGACCCCTTTAATGGCCAATTACCTGCATATAAGCCTTCAAAATGGGGACTGGGAAGCTTCCATAGACTTCAATGGGGTTCTCCATTCGGATTAGAACTTTTCCCCTGATCAGGAGTTCTGCTACGAATTGAACAGGGGGGTGTTCGACTCATCTCTATTGTTGAACAAATCACATGTAAAATAGAGGGGTCTCCAAGCTACAGCGGGCCAAATCCAGTCCATTACAGTATTTTTTCCAGCCCACAGCTAGGCATAGTGATGTATCCTTAATGTACATAGATTGAGGATTAAGCTTCGTACACACTGAGAATATCAGACATTTTTGTTTATGCATACTAGTGTCATATCAAAAATAAAGAGGTTACTAAAGTTACAAAAATTCATGTATGACAGAATACAACTTTGGAAATGATGTGTTGTACTGTATTATAATGTATTCTTTAGTTTCCAAGAATGCGTGGTCTTGGTCTTCCTTTTTTGGATGAATGCTGTACTGATTAAACGAAAATCGAACGTTCTGGTATCGTATGCGAAAATGTTTTTGTGTTTGTCCTTTCGGATAATTATGCATGAACCTGTGATGATTGACTCTCAAAAGCTGTGTACTAACAATCAGATTATCATACGATTGCTTTAAAAGCTGTACAGGGGGTCCCCGAGTTACGAACTCGTTAGGGACTGGCCGCCTGTACGGAAGTCGGAAATGTTCGTAAGTCGGCCGCGCATGCGCAGACCGACAAATACGGACATTTCCGGACATTTCCGATGTTCCGTCTAATGCCGGTCTGCGCATGCGCGGCAAATTACGGACATTTCCGGCATTTTCCGACGCTCCGTATGGTCGCGCATGCGCAGAACGGCCGAAAGACGGCGAAAACCACCGAAAAATGGCAGAGGGTCCCCGCAGCACCCCGTTCGTAAGTAGGGGTTGTTCGCAGGTCGGGTGTTCGTAAGTCGGGGACCCCCTGTATTTATTTTCAGTTTTTCTGATTGTGTGTACTAGGCTTTAGGGTCAGCAGAGGCTACCGATGGTCTCCGCTTCTGATATCAGAGGGAAAACTGACGAGGACCCTAATGTAAGGCTAGGGGGGATTCTGCTGTGGACCCCCAATGTAAGGGGATGCTCTGATCATGAACCTGATGAAAGGCGGACCTTGATGGACAATTTTTTATAGCCCACAAATATTTGAACATTTTTACAATGCAGCCCTTGTAATGAAAACTTGGAGAACCCCTGGAAGATTTGTAATGTGAAAAAGTAAGTATACCCCTACATTTACCTTCCCTTCAAATCCATGAAATTTGCATTCGATGTTCCAGATTAGGTTTTAATGATCGTGACTTTTTTTAGGGAGGTTTATTTAAACATCTAGGACCTGGTCTCTGTTTGCTATTGACATGTGTGGTCATCATGCCAAGATTAGTGGAGCTTTTTAAGAAGGTTGTGGATTCCTATGAGTTTGTCAAGGGATTTAAAAAGACAGCCAAAAGATTTGAAATGTATCATTCCTTTCTCCGTAAAATTTTTTTAAAGTGGTGTCGATTTTAAACAGCTGCTAGTTTGACCAGGACTGGCCAGCATAGCAAATTCAACCAAGAGCTTAACTTTGATATAAAAAAAAGAATCACAAAATGTCATTGTGGGATGTTCAGGTAACTCTGGCAACGGTTGGGGTTAACGTGCATGCATCTATAATCAGAAAGAGATTGTGTAAATTTAATTTGCATGAGTGGTGTGTCAAGAACAAGCCCTTGTTGTGCAAAAAAACATGAGTACAAGATTACAATACCAGTTTTTGATGCCAAGAGTTGGATTATGTTTTCCACAGACCACCATTGCATCTGTTCATATTTTTGAGCTGAAATTTTTTAGAAAGAAACTTTTTGTTTCTGTTATAAGATTTTGCAAATAAAACATTGTTCTTCATAAATTTTGGCCAAAACTTATTCTGCTACATTTCTTTGGTAAAAAATAACCCAAATGAGTGTATGTTATTTAGTTAGAGTCCAAAAACTATTGTATGCAGTATATCTAAAAATGTATCAATCCTGATGTACTGACATTTCATGAGACCCTAAAATACCAGGGCAGTACAAATACCCCCCAAATTATCCCTTTTTGGAAAGTAGACAGCCCAAGGTATTTAGTAAGAGGCATGGCGAGTGTAATTTTTTGTCATTTTTGGGAAAATGTTCACAATTTTTTTTTTAAATGCTGGCACCAGTGCACTACAACATCATCATATAACTGATGTGGTGGTGATCATGGACACTGACTGGATGAAAGAGCGAAAATGAAAAGTAATATTTTTTTTTCTATTTTTTTTTATTATTTATACATTTTTTTTGACAATTTTTTTAACACACTGTAACCAAAGCAATGTAATGTTACCATAGTAATATTGTGGGGAAGCGATCAGGATTTTTTTTTTTTTTTTTACACATTATGATTGCTTATAGCAGTGAATTACATTGCTAAAAGCAAGCATTTTACTGAATTCATTCATTTTGTTTTGTTGGGATTAGCTTTGATTAGTCCAAGCTAATCACATGGTACAGATGGACTATGATTGGCTCTGTTGGTACCATGTGACGACATTGGCGAATTGCAGCTAGTAACACAATTGTACACAATGGCTGGCATAAAAGGAAGCCATCCATTGTTTACAACTGTAATATAACCTGCTGTGATATGCGGCAGCGAGCCGGTATACTGATCAGTCATCGGTGGACACGGCCAGTGACAGATTGCGCCACCCTGCTAACGGCACCTTCTTTCATATGACGTCCAGTTAGGATCCTAAAGCCACCGCTCGGCCATCATTCTGCTATAGGCCGGACGGGAAGTTAAAAATAGAGAGCGGATATCGCTGTTTTCTCCATTATACTTGTTATACTGCATGGCCTACATCTGGCCAATTCATAAAATGTGGAACACGGTGCTCACATAACCACGCTCTCCCCTTGTTTCTTTTTTTTTTTTAAACAACCTTTAAGCAAACACTGACTTCCATTGTGCCTTTCCCCCAGCTTCAGACTTTTGAAGCTCGGGGTGCGCATTTGTAAAGCAGGTCACTGTGCTTTAAATGTGCATTATTTGCAGTATGGCCAAACTTCTGCTTTTTAAATGAGCCTATGCTGCAAGTCTCACCCCCAAACCTTCAACAAATCCATAATTGGCAAGTTCTGTTGCCCGCAGCCCTTGGCGATTGTTTACATCTCATGCCGCAAGTTTTCCTCTCTTGGTCATGCTTGTCCAAGTTCACCTGCTGGCCAGATTGATGGCCTCATAAATGTCTATGGGAGTGTATTGCACTAGTGCGGCCAACAGAGAGAGTCTTGCAGCGTGGGGTGTAAACAATCCCCAAAGGTTGACTTGCAAGCAAGTTTTGGTGCCTGAAAATATCTATGATGTTCGGTATATTGTTTTCTGTGTCCAAATAAAGCACCTGTCATTCAGCAGTGAAACACTGAGCCTTGACTGCTCATTAAATCTTTGGCATGTGAATGAAAGGGGCATGGCTTTCCAGCAAGAATTCAGGGGTGCAAGCTTAATTCGGAGAGAAGGTTAGGCTGTGTACAACTTGGGCCTAGATTCCAAATTATATAGTAAACGCTTTCTACACAAAGACAAAGGGGTCAGTTTGGCCATTCTTATAAGTATCTGGAAATGATTTAGCCACAATACTACTTTTTTTGTACAATAGAGAATTTAAGCTCTAATTATATATATATATATATATATATATATATATATATATATATATATATATATATATCTACTTATTACAAATACATTTTCTAAACATAGATGAAATCTCTTTTGCTACTAGGTCTTTTTTTTTTAAACTGCCAAAACACCTTTATTTGATTTTTACATGTTAAAATTTGAGCACAATTTTAGCCACTCATTTAGGAAGTTTAATTAACTGGAATCTTTGATGTCCTGCTGGGGGAATTACTTTGGATTAAGAAAGGCAACATAAAAGATTTCTTGTTCCGATTTAATTAAGGTTTATTAAAAGCTGGAAAAAGTGCTCAGAAAAAACGGTTAATTATGGATTGATTTCTCTTCTTGCTTACATAAAAACAAACAGGGGCCATTTTATCTTGCTTACCTTGATTACTCATTTGCATATCTATGCACCTCCACAGTAATGTTTTCAAAATGGATTAGAATGGCTAATTGCTGGACAAATAAAATACAGTTTTAAATTTATGACACTTAAGCACTTTTTTTGTAATAAATAACAAAAGTTGCCATATCTCAATATGTATCTCTCTAAAAATAGGAGGCTAGAAGATATCTTCCTGTACATAAATGCCTATACCAAGCACAGTGAATGTCATCCACTGTCCTTCCTGTCCATATTGGGATTTGTGCATTTGACTACTGGATGTGCTTGTTTTCATGCTGTAGAAGGTGAAACACAGCCTGATCATACGTGATGTGTCATCAGGTACCTAAAGTCATACCTCCCACCCTCTCAAGATTTAATTGAAACCCCTGCATGCTGCCGATTCAGGCTAAATCCCAGATCCCCATGCGGTGAAGCTGCCTATCCTCCTCTCCATCCCATGGGCTGCACTACATTGGGATCAGTTCCAATATCTGCACCCAGTACCCCACTTTCCCACTTTTATAATTTAACTTAACCCATTTTTAGACCATACACAGTTTTCACTGCTGCCCTCCTGAAGTGTCCCTAATTCTCAACTTCAAAAGTTGGGAGGTATGCCTAAAGGTACCTGTAAATATGAGATGACAGTATCCTGATTTCATGTCTATAGGCAGCTTTAGATAGTCCTGGCCAACAACTATCAAGTGGTATAAATACATCTTCAAAAGGGTATCTAATGTTTTTTTTAAAGCTATACTAGTATATTTACGTTTTATCTTTTTCATCTGGGCTTGGCTAATATTACATCATATTGAGCATCACTTGCAATCATTGGACAGTTTCTATACTGCAAAAGGGTAATAATGAGTTCCAGTCACTTTTCATGAAGAATCAGAAGAAATGCTCATGCACCACTGGGAGCGCTGGACTAGGATTATTTTAGGTCCCGCACTGATACATGCAAATAGTGTATCCATACCCATAGAATAGCATATAAATAGTCCTATCTATTGTTATGTGCAAGTAAAAAAACTGCCAAGCATATTTTGAGTTCCCATCTCTTCGATTGTACCTCATGGCTGCTTAGAGCACCAACCTGTTAGGAGGCTACTTAGACATGATGCTTTTTGAACAGAAGGGACAGATGTCTGAGAGGTAGATTCCTCCACTTGTGTTGCCTTTTATATTGCTACCACGCCTGCTAAGCTAAGATATATGGAGACTGTTCATATGGTAGTTTAAGCTCCCCTCACCCTAGTCTAAGTGCGCTGATATAAGGACTTGCACTGCTCAACAGTGGAGTCATCAGACAGATGCCCTGCTACTGCTAGTAATTATTTTTTTGTGGGAAACTGTGTTAAACAATCAATTGTAAAAATCCAACCTCATCCCATTATCTCATGTCAGAGAAAGGATTTTGTTAGGAACTCCTCCAAATTCATGTTAACGCTTTTCCCTTACATGTGTTGTCTTTTGTGTTTGTTTAAATTTTTGATTACAACAGGTGCCAAAGCAAATGGTGGGGATGCTTTTTTGGGGAGCTAATAGTTCAAGTAAGTCTGTCTCTAGGTCTTTATGACTTAATTTCCTATAACCAAGAGTTCCTGGCAATATGGAGTGTCTTTCATATTTTACAAAATTAAGGGTGACTGACATTTTAAAAAGCCATTGAATGAGGAAAGTAGTGTCTTTGTGAAGAGATATTCAGGAAGATCACTAATTTTCTGCTCTTCAGATGTAGACCTTTGTGCACACAGAAAAGCCATCTACTTCCTAATGACCTCCAATTTATTATCCTTTCCAATGGGAATGATTCCAAAAATATGAAGAAAAACAGGTATTGACAGAATTGGAGTGATAGTTATTGTTGCAGAGTGGGGGAAGAGGACATCACATTCTTCTAAATGTTGCAGAATCCTTGGCTTCTTTACTTAAAAAGGGACATTTAAATAGTTGATACTAATTGCTAATCTTAGCTTGAAACAATTTATCTGCCAGGCTTTTGTGTAGCTTTTGTAAGAAATTTTTTTCAGCTTTTAAAGGGACTATAACCCTATATTATATGTGATTTCTACATGAATTGGTGGATGTGTTTCAGGAGAAATGTTACATTAAAAGCACACGCTGCATGGTTGGTGTATACCAGTTTGCCTCCAGGCCTATAGAAGTTATGTTGAGCGGCCACACCGTCAAAAAAATAATGATGACTGTATGTGATGGCATGCCAAGATTTGTCCTAAAATTGTTTTATCTTCAAGTCGCGGTCTGACTTCTATAAAGGAAGAGGTGAATGTTTAGGATTCCTCCTACCTGTAATGCAATGAAACAGGCCATTTATCTCACCTTGATAGTAAAGGAGGTTAACTGTAAAGTACTAATTTTAAAGCAGAGCTCCACCCAAAAGGGGATGGTCCACTTATCTGCCCCCTCCCCTCCGGTGACACATTTGGCACCTTTCAGGGAGGAGGGGGAATGGGTACCTGGTTTTGACAGGTACCCATTCCCACTTTCGGGAGACCTCGCCGCAGCGAGATCTCTTGGAAGTTCGCCCCCCCTCCTCCTTTCCCTTTACCGCTGGGCCATTCAGAAAGCACAGAGCACTTCACATATGCGCAGTAGAGAACCGGATGTGGCGCCACAAGGCTTTACTGCCAGTTTCCCTTACAGGCATTGGCGGCAGCAGCACCCGAGAGCCGATGGAAACATCAGCTGGGGTGCTGACTTCCCTGGATTCCAGGACAGGTAAGTGTCCTAATATTAAAAGTCAACAGCTACAGTATTTGTAGCTGCTGACTTGTATTTTTTTCGTGTGGGGGGGTTTGTACCTTCTCTTTAAAGTGTATTTACATTTTTGCAGTCAAATTTAAAGTACCCCTATTGTAGGTCTTATGTGATCCTATTCAAACAGCATACCTAAAAAATAAAAATATTACTTTTCAGATGTTTTTGAGAAGAAGACCTCATGGCAGATTGCAAACATTTCAGAATATTCTTGCAGTGTCTCTATCCCCACAGAGACTGGGAACATGCTGAGGTATCCCTCATTAACATACCACAATGCAGGATGCCAGATTCTATATTTGTAACCTTTTCTTAAAATGATGTTCAAATCTAGTTTACAATTGATAGAGATCTCTCAGAGCAATATAGACAGGGTTAATTATAGTAAACTTTAACTTCCCAACCCACTTGCTTTCCACAAGAATTTATTATAAGTAGTAAAAAGTAAAATGCATTGTAAGTAAAAAGCTAATTTTTAAATAATCTTTAAAATGCAGTGAGAATAAAATGATAAATACGGTATAAAGTTGACATTATCCAAAGTGGAAACACAGTTTAAGGGAGTGGGATGAGGCTTTTAATTTCTGTGCTAAAATCTGTAATTCCAAATGTTTTTTTACCTAGTGTGGTAACTTCTGGTAACTATAGGAAGGAAGATTGGTAACTAGTTTGAATTTGCGGGGCGTTCAAGGGGATGTTTGTGTGCTGCATTGTGCATTCTAAGGCCCCTAATTAGATGAAGCAATGCACCTGACCGCTGGTCAGGTGCAAGGCTTTGCCCAATCAGAGCACAGAGCACAGTTTGAGCCATGATTGAACAAAATCGCAATGACTTTGCCCAATCATGACTTAGTGCTCATAGTCCCACCCCACACTATAAAAGGTTCCTTCCCACAGGAACCTTTTGAAGTGTGTTGTTGAAGTGGAGATAGATAGAGCAGGGCTCAGTTTGCTACTAGTGTGTTATTGTGACTCTGAGTATAGAGCGTTAGTGTAGTGTCAGTATAGTATAGTGTTTTAGTGTACAGCAGTGTTTAACACAGCATTATATAACATTTATTACTTTTTTTTTTTTTTTGGTTGCTACGTTTTTTTTTTTACCCCTGCCTGTCCCCACTTTAAAAATTTCAGCCGCAGTTTTTCTGATTTTGACACTGTTGTTCCCTCTTTTTTACTTTTTTTTTTTTTTTTTTTTATAGTTTTTGCATTTGTCAGCAGCCCTCAATTTAAAGTGTACCAAACACCACTTTTCATTGAAAAAAGTGCATCAGTTCAAGCATCTATTAAATTTGGGTAATAAGCCCCCCCGTCATGTCTGGGATGCCAACAAGGAGTGGCAGACGGTTCCATGCCACTAATGAGGGGGGCCAGTAGCATCTGTGTCCACAGGCAAAGGTGGACATGGTCCGTCCTCAGGCAGGGCACGTTTTTCTCTGTTTAGTAATGTTGCCAGGGCTATCCAGCCACAGCATGCAGAGGAGGTGGAGGACTGGCTTACTAAACCAACCTCCTCATTCCTTATCCTCTATCACCCAAGCTGAGTCTAGTGCACAGTCCACTGCAGCTGCCAGAGTGGCTTATTCTGCCTCCTTATCCACAGCTACTTCTGCCATAGCCCCAGCATCATGCATGGAGGAGTCAGCTGAATTTTTTTGAACACCACGTCACCCACTTGCTTCTTGACTATGCACAGGCATTACTTGATTCTGATGTTGGTTCTGAGGTTGAAGAAGGTAGTAACATGAGCCTACAGAGAGGGGAGAACACTGATAAACAACAAATTGGCAGTCATGTTCCCCCAGCCTCAGCATATTGCCAAGTTGGCTCCAGTGACAATGAGAATGGAGGGGATGATGATGATGAGGTCACTGACTTTATCTAAAAAAAAATTTAATCTTGGCCTGAGTGTACTATAATTTGGCTTTGAAAACAAGAACAAACCCCTTGGATCGGACTTATAGGCAAATTGGACCACAACAAATTATAAAAATTATATATTTTATTATACATAGAAAACATAAAAGAAGATTTTTTTCCACATCAATAGACACAATTAAAAACATGTATTCACATCTGTACAAAGTTCAGCCCACCATGGCCAATTATTTGCAAATTTGTTGTTACGCAGTATAGCATAAGTGAGCCCCTATGTGTCAACGCCTTTCTCTGATTCACTTCCTCAGGACACACAAAAGGGTGACATAGGATAAGACAGCCCTACCCTGTCCACCTTTAGCATATCCCTGAAAACTCATTTATTCAGGGAAGCCTATCCCACACCCACCTAACAACTGTCCCCGAGCCACCCCCATCAAATCATTCTCTGCAGCTATTACCTTTTGTACCACCACCCCCTCCCTTTAGAATGTAAGCTCTATGAACAGGGCCCTCCTGTACCTTTTGTATTGAACTGTACTGTAATTGTGTTGTCCCCCCCCCTATACATTGTAAAGCGCTGCGTAAACTTTTGGCGCTATATAAATCGTGTATAATAATAATAATTATATAGATAGATATACATATAAATAATGCCACACATACATACATCACACGTACATACATCATAAATAAACAATGCAATAAATTACATTTCTATATTCTGGAGCTGATCCTGGGCGTGTGCTGACTGTTGAATACATGCAGGAAGTAAGGATTGACTGACACTCTGTTACCACTACAGAGGCTGTGAATCTCCTTTTTGGGCTGCATTTGCTTGCACCGCAGACCACAGCAAAAGGGTTGATTTATGGTCTTCGGTTCTGGGACTTCTTGAGATTTCCTGTAGTAAAGCTGAGGAAAGGAGTCATCCAGTTTGAGTCACCCCACGAGTGTATCCAGGTTGATCCATTTCAATATACACAGTCCGATACAGGCCAATATTTAGTGGATGTGTGGAGTTGGGTTGTGGAAGTCCCGCTGCTGATTCGACATTAGGATATCATTACTCTACAGGCTCTTTATAGCTTGCCTTCTGGTAAGCATATTATCCGTGTGGTGGTGGATCACAGCTTTGGTGTCATTAATTCACACAAGTCATCTATGTTTTATTGGATTTTACATTATTAATTTATACAAGTCACCTATTCACCATTGGATTTTTATATATGGACTTCACTGAACATTATTGCTACAGCATTATTTTTTTTTCACTTATAGTCAAGTACACAGCGCAGCTTTTTTCTGTTATATTCACCTTGTCTGGATGTGAGCATGCATACATAAAATGTGTCTCCACTGGGCGGGCACCGGGGCAACAGGAAGGATCAAACATCCTAACCCCCACGTGGTCTAGTGTACAAAAAATAGGCTAAAATAATACAGAAAATTACCATAACTAGATTAATTATGTTCATTTTCAGTTTTCTATATTATTTGAGCTTTTTGAGTATACTAGACCACGTGGGGGTCAGACTATTTGATCTGTCCTGTTGCCCCAGTGCCCGCCCAGGAGAGACTCTGTATGTATGCATGCTCACATCCAGACAAGGTGAATATGGAAATGTAATTGATTGTACATACATCATAAACAATGCAATGTATGGCATTATATATATATATATATATATATATATATATATATATATATATATATATATATATATATATATATATATATATATATATATATATGTGTGTGTAATAAACAGACATTCTTAAATATGCTGTATTTTTCTATCTATATAGTGAGGTCTATCTTAATCTGTCACCCTTTTGTGTGTCCTGAGGAAGGTAATCAGCAACATCAGCACAGGGGCTCACTTATCCGTTACTACGTAACAACAAATTTGCAAATAATTGCCCGTGATGGGCCAAACTTTGTACAGATGTGAATACATGTTTTTAATTGTGTCTATTCATGTGGGAAAAAAATCTTCTTTTATGTTTTCTATGTATAATAAAATATAGAATTTTTATAATTTGTTGTGGTCCAATTTGCCTATAAAGTCTGATCCAATGGGTTTGTTCTTGTTTTCAAATTAAAGTGTACAGTTGTGGCAATGGAGTGATTTCAGTAATAATATATATAATTTGGCTTCCTCATATAAGGTTTGCTGACTGTAGTGTAAAATATTGTTATTTCCATACAAAGTCTGCCAAAGAGACACCAGAATTTATCCAAAAAATCTCTAATCTTGTTCCGAGTGCACTAAATTGTGGCCTCATCATACAAGCCCCACCCCAAGCCGTTGTTTACAAAATAAAGAGAGTTTGCAGGAAAAATCGATTTATTGTAATTTTTTTATATATATATATATATATATATATATATATCAGTTTTGCTGCAGCAGGTTCAGATGCCCCAATTTACTGGTAGACTAAGGGGACCCCCCAGGCACTATATTTAAAGGAATTTGTTATTTTTATTGTTTCACTTTAAGGATCATTAAAATCACTGCTCCTTTAAAAATGTACTTTTTAAAAACATTTTTTTGCATTGATACATGTCCCTCAGGGCAGTTCCCAGGCCACCCCATACCCTTTTTGTGGCCAATAACTTGCATTAAAATCGGCACTTTTGATTTTTCAAGTTCGGATTCTATAGACTTTAATAGGGTTCGTAGTTTGGGTCCGACCCCCATAACTCTCAAACTTTTGCGATGTTTGAGATTTCTGAGGGGGGTGTTCGGCCCTACTCTATTGGTAACAATGATTTATTTATAACCAAACTATAAGATTTGGAATGTAATGTAGATGGAGAGAATTGTTAGTACTAATCTGCCTCACCTCCATGCTCCATGCAGCATTCCAGCATTGAAAATATTTAGAGCCAAGCCCTCCAGCTAAAAGTCTTGTGGCTGTTTGCAGTCTGAGCTTGGGCCACTGGTTTGAACAATTCACTATGGATATTTATGACTAAATCTTTTGTTTGACACAAATAAGCACATGCCTTGCTACCTGTTACAGTCTGAAAGCACATCCCCCCCGCTCCTCACTACTAGGGATGAGCTTGGGCCGGTCTGAATCTGGAAGGAATCTGTCTGTGCCAGGGCCAGTGCCAACATTCTGCCCTTTTCTGTATGTGCAACTGCGGGGTTTGAAATGCCCCGGCTAAGGATGACTGGGCTGACACTGACAGCTTTCTTCTGGGTTTTACCTGCCTACCTAAAAAGGCTTCTGGATGGCACATACACCCCACCAAAAACCATGCCCCTGCCCAGCCGAGACTGTAGAATCCTTTATACATAAGTTCTGTGGATATCTGAGTAACGTCTCTTTTTTTTCTGAAATTGAGGACAGTTCTACAAAATGTCTAAATCTGCAAAGAGGTAAAATATGTAGATAGGCACAAATGTTAAGCTTTCATAACGCATAGGAAGCCTAGGCACACTATACACCTGCAGAACTTGAATTTGAAAACATTTTGAACAGAATTTCAAAAAAATACACATTTATATAGAAACAAAGTTAGCCCGTTTGCTCTTGGAACTACTAAAATGTAAACAACATTAACAGCAGACTGATATATCTTAGCCTGTTCCACTATGGGTGTGAGTATTCAAACTCTTCTTTAGCTTTTTATAACTTGAGTTACAATTGAGAATAAAGAAAGATGTTGAAGCTAGCAAGCTCACCATGTTTTTTATGGTAGGAAAAGCTGCCAGTGCTATTGATTGCATTAGTGGAATCTCAGGTTTTGCTGCACTGCGGCAATCCTAGAAGAAGTTGGTACCATCTCTCTTAACACCCATCTGTGCTGCTGGCTGGAGACCTTCTGAAGAACTAAAATTAATGTACCATTAGGGAAAAAAGCCCGTCTACTCTGCTTGGATTATTTTTCTCTTTATTTCTTTTCATAGTTTAAACCATTATAAACCTTGGCATCCTATCTGGTGTGAAATATCCAATATGTTGTGCTACTTAACCTAAGTAAACATTGTGATACTGCACTCACTATTTTTGTACTCAGTTCACCATTGTTTTGAGGAAACTAATATTTTAAAAATGTAATTGTAAAACACTTGCGTTAAAAAAAAATGCAGTTTCCAAATCTTAGCATATTTTACAGAACTTATTTTTGTTCCTTTATTTTGTAAAACCTTTTTCCTCAAAATGATTTAATATAGGACTTTTGCTTGAGACGTTCAGAATAACCAAACTGTTTACTTGAAATGTATATGAATTAATACCAGTACTTATTATTATTTTTGTATTTCTGAAACAAAACAAAAAAACGAATAGTTTTGCGGTTTAGAACTGTGCATGTATATCTGTAGATATTTGCTTTATTTTAATGTCTCTTCCTCATTCTAATGAACTTTACAACCAGACTATTTGATCATGAGTAAGCTTATGAACAATGCAAATGGAATTGCCCCCTGATGGTAAGGAATGGGGACCAGATGGCCCTTAAAAGGTGATAATTAGGAAATATAGCATATTTGAGTAGCAAGAAAGAGAGAAACTTGTTAAAGACAGTCAATCTGTTGGAGGCAATGTTTCTTAATTATATCCGTTTCCATTTTGAGCTGCTGTAAAGAAATGTTTCTAAGATTATTGGACGTGTATCTAAAATTGACAAATAATTTAATTTCTAGTCGGTGTAATATAATACTTGTAGATGCAGGTGTGAGGAAAATTAAATAATTGTAAATGCATGTAGAGTTTGTTATATTAGTTAATAAAGTTTGGTGGTTTAGTACACTCTAGTAATTCGCTTTAATTCCCCTTTTAAACAATTCCTTAACATAATGCAGAATGCTGCCACACTTTGATGATGTTATACATGTTGGATATTGCTGAAGAGCAACTATTACCCTTATTCAAAAAAAATTCAGACATATTTCCTATCACTGAAGACTAAGTTTTGAATTTTGTAAATGTAACACTGCATTTATTATTTGTAATTATAACATCTATTCCTAGCATAAGTGACAATATCAATATTTGCCTTTAACTTTTTTTTTTTATATATTTTGTGGAACATGTAGCGGTTTGTGTGTATGTACTGTGTGTGTGTGTGTGTGTATATGTATATATATGTGTGTGTGTGTGTGTGTGTATATGTGTGTGTGTATATATATATATATATATATATATATATATATATATATATAATTTTTTTTTATTATGGTTAAGGTAAATGTCAAATATTGCACATTATTATTATTGATTTTTTAGCCAGCAAGGAAAGCTTGGGACTGTTTGTCAGTCTATTGTGAAACGGCTGTAGTTTATGGGCTCTATAAACTGCAGTTAGACAATATATTAGAATTAAAATAATAGAATAAATTGTGCTTTGCCTATACCTCAAAAAAACAACCTTCATCAAAGGTGAACGCAATGATAATTAATAACAACAAATAAAATCAGGATTTAAATGTGTATGTATACACAACAGTGTACTCCCTCCAGATTGACTTTTGGGCACGTTTACCCTGGTTTAGAGCTTGTTTGAACATTCAATATGCAAGTGCAATATATGTTGTTTTAGTAAAGCGTTTGACATTTAAAGCACTATGGAGCTTCTCTGTTTCTTTTGAGCTTTACCTTTCAAAAAAAGATCCAGGAGTGTTTGCCAGTAGCTGTTCCCAGCTTAAAGGAAAAATGCTGTTTTCAAACATTTTATAATTAAAAGGTACACCTTTCAAGGTGAGAGGGTGCCTAGAGGGGAAGGTGGAGATCAAGTTTTGGATGGTTTTCTGATTGCCTTATGATGCACAAATGGTGGGATTGAAATGTTTTTTTTTTTCATTTATTTTAAATTGTTTATTAAAATATATATATATATATATATATATATATATATATATACAGTGCCTTGAAAAAGTATTCATTCTCTTGAAATTTTCCACATTTTGTCATGCTAAAACCAAAAATGTTAATGTATTTTATTGGGATTTTATGTGATACACCAACACAAAGTGGCACATAATTGTGAAGTGGAAGGAGAATGATAAATGGTTTTCCAACTTTTTTACAAATAAATATGTGAAAAGTGTGGCATAGATTTGAAATTCAGCCCCCCGAGTCAATACTTTGTAGAACCACCTTTCGCTGCAATTACAGCTGCAAATCTTTTTCGGTATTTGTCTCTACCAGCTTTGCATATATAGAGAGTGACATTTTTGCCCATTCTGCTTTGCAAAATAGCTCAAGCTCTGTCAGATTGGATGGAGAGTGTCTGTGAACAGCAATTTTCAAGTCTTGATTCTCAATTGGATTTAGGTCTGGACTTTGACTAAGCCATTCTAACACATGAATATGCTTTGATCTAAACCAGGGATATGCAATTAGCGGACCTCCAGCTGTTGCAAAACTACAAGTCCCATCATGCCTCTGACTCTGGGGGTCATGCTCGTGGCTGTCAGGGTCTTGCTATGCCTCATGGGACTTGTAGTTCTGCAACAACTGGAGGTCCGCTAATTGCATATCCCTGATCTAAACCATTCCATTGTAGCTCTTGTTTAATGTTTAGGATTGTTGTCCTGCTGAAAGGTGAACCTCCGCCCCAGTCTTTTGCAGATTCCTACAGGTTTTCTTCTATGATTGTCCTATATTTGCCTTCATCCATCTTCCAATCAACTCTGACCAGTTTCCCTGTCCCTGCTGAAGAAAAGCATCCCCACCATGTTTCACAGTGGGGATGGTGTGTTCAGAGTAATGTGCAGTGTTTCTTTTCCACCACACATAGAGCTTTGCTTTTAAGTCAAAAAGTTTAATTTTAGTCTCATCTGAGCAGAGCACTTTCTTCCACATGTTTGATGTGTCCTCCACATGGCTTCTTGCAAACTGCAAACAGAACTTTTTTAATGTCTTTTTTTCAACAATGGCTTTCTTCTTGGCACTCTTCCATAAAGGCCAGATTTGTGGAGTGCACGACTAATAGTCGTCCTGTGGACAGATTCTCCCACCTGAGCTGTGGATCTCTGCAGCTCCTCCAGAGTTACCATGGGCCTTTTGGCTGCTTCTCTGATTAATGCTCTCCCTACCCGGCCTGTCAGTTTAGGTGGACGGCAATGTCTTGGTAGGTTTACAGTTGTGCCATACTCTCCATTTTCAGATGATGGATTGAACAGTGCTCCGTGAGCAGTTCAAAGCTTGGGATATTTTTTTATAACCTAACCCTGCTTTAAACTTCTCCACAACTTTATCCCTGACCTGTCTGGTGTTTTTCTTGGCCTTCACAATACCGGTTGGTCACTAAGGTTCTCTAACAAACCTCCTAGGGCTTCACAGAAAAGCTGTATTTATACTAAGATTCTGCACAGGTGGACTCTATTTAGCGATTAGGTGACTTCTGAAGGCAATTGTTTCCACTAGATTTTATCAACGTAAAGGGGGCTGAATACGAATGCACACCACACTTTTCACATAATTATTTGTAATTTTTTTTTAAATAAAATACATTTAGATTTTTGTTTGTAACATGACAAAATGTGTAACATTTCAAGGGGTATGAATACTTTTTCAAGGCACTGTGTATGTGTGTGTGTGTGTGTGTGTGTGTGTGTGTGTGTGTGTGTGTGTGTGTGTGTGTGTGTGTGTGTGTGCATGTATGATTATATATAATGTAGCACTGCCCCCGAAGGAGCTGCTTTTTGTTTGGGCTTAACGTTACCTCACCTGCTTGGTCTTAGGGGTTCCATTGAAAAGTGGCCCAAAGAATGTTAAATCCGACACGTAGTCCTTTTTTGCTTATTTATTTGACATAAAGACAAAGTCTTTCAATAAAGGGTCAGAGGGTTAAGGGTGAGTTCAGGCCCTTGGTAATTGCAGGGTAGAAGTATTAGAAGAATCCAGAGGACAAACAGCTCCACAGACTGGATACAGCAACCCCCGGATAGGCCCTTCTCACTTGGCCTAGCAGCCGGTGGGGTGCTCGTCAAAGTCTCTGCCACAGACTTGATTAAATTTAAGCATTACTGAGAGATCTTGAGAAATTTTAAAAACTGCCATACAGTACCAGTCTCTTTCAGCCGACCTGGCAATACTGCATGGGTGCTGATCCGGGTTGCGTCCTCTAACTGAGTTTCCAGGATTCTCTAGAGATACCAGCCTTACGTTCGGTCCTCCCTTGGAAAAGTCCTCCCCTGGATCCTCCAGTTTCTGGGCTTCTCTCCGCAGGGTAGACAGCACCGGATCATCCCTGGATCAGTAGGCCCCAAGACTTTTCCGGGCCTACCCTCTGTTGCACAGCCTCGGGCCAGCTGACCCAGAGACACAGGATACATAGGCTACACACCCCAGGCCAGGAGGGCCATGAGGTCGGGGCAGCGGACCCCAGGAACAGCCAGGTAAAAACCCAAAAAGCAAGACCCTTAAAAATGGCGTCAGTACCTTAAATACCATATCCCAGAAGCCCACTGGGCTATTTCCGAGCAATAGGTGGCATTCAATACATCCAGCTGAACTGCGTCTCTACACTTACCGGCGGTGACAGTGACACCTATGGTCAAGGAGAAACCAGTGCAACCCAGCTGAACTGGTACAGAAATCAGAACTTTTAGAATAATTAGCCTGAAGCCCAACTGCGGCTTCAGACAACTTAAATTTAAAAAAACAATAGCGTGTGCTCATTAGGAGACGGCGCTATATATATATATATATATATATATATATATATATATATATATATATATATATATATATATATAATATGTATGTATACACACACACACACACTATATTGTCAAAAGTAATGGGACACCTGCCTTTACATGAACTTTAATGGCCTCTCAGTCCTCAATATTGACTTGGCCCACCCTTTGCAGCTATTACAGCTTCAACTCTTCTTAGAAGGCTGTCCAAAAGGTTTAGGGGTGTGTCTATGAGAAAGTTTGATCATTCTTCCAGAAGCACATTTATGAGGTCAGACACTGATGTTGGACGAGAAGGCCTGGCTTGCAGTTTCTGCTCTAATTCATCCCAAAGGTGTTTTATCGGGTTGAGGTGCAGGCCAGTCAAGTCCCTCCACCCCAAACTCACTTATCCATGACTTTATGGACTATGCATTGCGCACTGGTCCAAATCATTTGGTGGAGGGGGGATTATGCTGTGGGGTTGTTTTTTTTTAAGGGTTGGGCTTGGGTTCACACCGGAAGACGCAGCAGCTGATAGCAAGAGTCCAGTGTGTCTCCATTCACCATTTCAGGTCCAATTTCCACTCGAATTTTGGGCTGAATTCGGACCTGAAACAAACCAAAAGATGCACAGGGCTCCTGAACAATTTGCACCAGAGCCGCTGCGAAGCTGTGTAAACCAGCTCCATAGAGAGACGGTCACAATCTCCTGCTATGCAAATTGGATACAGGGAAACCTGCATCAAATTTGCATAAGTGTGAACCCAGCCTAAAGCGTCAGCATACCAAGACGCTTTGGACATGCTCCCAACTGTGTGGGAGCAGTTTGGGGATGGCCCCTTCCTGTTTCAACATGACTGCTCACCAGTGCACAAAGCAAGGTCCACATAGACATGGATGAACGAGTTTGGGGTGGAGAAACTTGACTGGCCTGCACAGTCCTGACCTCAACCCGAAAGAACACCTTTGGAATGAATTACAGCAGTGAATGCGATCCATGCCTTCTCGTCCAACATCAGAACCTGACCCCACAAATGTGCTTCTGGAAGAATGGGCAAACATTCCCATAGACACATTCCTAGACCTTGTGGACAGCCTTCCCATAAGAGTTGAAGCTGTTATAGCTGCAAAGTGTGGCCCAACTCAATATTGAACACTACGGACTAAGACTGGGATGCCATTAAAGTTCCCGTGCATGTAAAGGCAGGCATCCCAATACTTTTGACAATACAGTGTATGTTATTATTAATCATATTTTTTTTTTACACAGAGGGTATAAGCGTGGCACAATTAAAAGTATGTATATGATTTTACTTATGATAGTAATTGTCATTATATGTGGCAGGTGCGAACAGCTGGGTTAGAAATGACATTTTTATTTCATAATATAAAAGGACTGATTTATGGTCACAGTACCGCATCCCTAATTATATCATATTGCAAACATACCATTGAAAACATGGTATTTTGAAGATACCAATAATCTAGAACATATTTTTTTTAAATCTATATAATTTAGTTCCTGCTCATGTTCATGTATCTCTTAACCACTTGATTACCCCCCAGGTAACCCTTTCACCCCCTTTTGCCAGTGTCACTAAGCGATCGTTTTTCTGATCGCTGTATTAGTGTCACTGCTGTCGCTAGGTAACCATTTTTTTTTTTTAGGTAACCGCCATGTTTATATAGGTTCATAAATAGGTTTATAGGTCAGGTACCCCCATATTACAACCTAAATAAAGGTTTTAACCCCCTGATTGCCCCTAGAGTTAACCCTTTCACCAGTGATCACAGTATAACTGTCACTGGTGACGCTGGTTAGCCAGTTAGTTATTTCGTTATTTAGGTTCCCCGTCAGGTTTTTATATAGCGTCAGGTACCCCCATATATTACCTAATAAAGGTTTTAACCCCCTGATTGCCCCTAGTTAACCCTTTCACCCCCTTTTGCCAGTGTCACTAAGCGATCGTTTTTCTGATCGCTGCATTAGTGTCGCTAGGTAACCATTTTTTTTTTTTTTAGGTAACCGCCATGTTTATATAGGTTCATAAATAGGTTTATAGGTCAGGTACCCCCATATTACAACCTAAATAAAGGTTTTAACCCCCTGATTGCCCCTAGAGTTAACCCTTTCACCAGTGATCACTGTATAACTGTCACTGGTGACGCTGGTTAGCCAGTTAGTTATTTCGTTATTTAGGTTCCCCGTCAGGTTTTTATATAGCGTCAGGTACCCCCATATATTACCTAATAAAGGTTTAACCCCCTGATTGCCCCTAGTTAACCCTTTCACCCCCTTTTGCCAGTGTCACTAAGCGATCGTTTTTCTGATCGCTGCATTAGTGTCGCTAGGTAACCAGTTTTTTTTTGTATTACTGTTACGGGTGACGCTGGTTAGTTAGCTTGTTTTTTATACTGTCAGGGCACCCGCCATTTATTACCCAATAACGGTTTAACCCCCTGATCGCCCGGCGGGTGATATCAATTAGGTTTTAGGGTCAAATAAGGTCTGCGTCGCCCCAGGTTAGTGCCAGTACCGCAAACACCCACGCACAAAGCATACACCTCCCTTAGTGGCACAGTATCTGAACAGATCAATATCTGATCTGATCAGATCTATACTAGCGTCCCAGCAGTTTAGGGTTCCAAAAAAAAACGCATTGTTAGCGGGATCAGCCCAGATACCTGCTAGCACCTGCGTTTTCCCCCTCCGCCCAGCCCAGCCCACCCAAGTGCAGTATCGATCGATCACTGTCACTTACAAAACACTAAGCACACATAACTGCAGCGTTCGCAGAGTCAGGCCTGATCCCTGCGATCGCTAACATTTTTTTTGTGGTAGCGTTTTGATTCAGTCGCTTCAGTCAGGAGCTTTTTTACCTGTGAATCTCAAAAAAAATAAAAAAAATAAAATAGTTGTCGTTTTATTGTTCTCTCTCTCACTCTATTCTCTCTCTATTGTTGCTCTTTTTTTACTCCATTCTATTCTGCAATGTTTTATTATGTTTTATTATGTTTTATTATGTTTTATCATGCTTGCTTTTCAGGTATGTAATTTTGTTTACTGTGTGTTTTAGTGTTGAGCATTTTTTTGTTTTCAGGTGCGCCATTCAGTTGCAACGCGGATTTATTTATCTTGACAGCAACAGCGTTTGCTCCCACGATACATAAAGCCGCGACTCCAACGCTGTAGGAGGTGATTTCACCACCACAGTTAAAAAAAAGAGCATATATGCCGAAGCATGGGGGCAGCAGGGGGGGGAGGAGCGATTGGCTCCTAATGCCACGTACATACGGTCGAAATTCCGACCGTGTGTACACGGCATAACTTTTGCGGGAGGATGCCCCCATGCATCGGCATATATAAATGGTGCATGTATGCCCATCATTAGAAGTGGGTGGATGAAGGGAGGTATTCTAATGGTGGGCATACCCACCAATCAATCTCTTTTTTTTCGTTCAGCCAAGAGGCTGCATGAAAAAAAAAAGATTACAATATATGTCCAGTATGTTGCTGGACTTTGAATGGTTATACCAGAATGATGCCTGCAGGTTTAGGTATCATCTTGGTATCATTCTTTTCAGCCAGTGATCGGCTTTCATGTAAAAGCAATTCTAGCGGGTAATTAGCCTCTAGACTGCTTTTACAAGCAGTGGGAGGGAATGTCCCCCCTCCCGGATATAAACCGCGCCATTGGGAAATTGGGAAAGCATTTTATCACACCAATCTTGGTGTGGTCAGATGCTTTGAGGGCAGAGGAAAGATCTAGGGTCTAATAGACCCCAATTTTTTCAAAAAAAGAGTACCTGTCACTGCCTATTGCTATCATAGGGGATATTTACATTCCCTGAGATAACAATAAAAATCATAACAAAGAAAAAAAATGGAAGGAACAGTTTAAAAATAAAATAAAAAAGCTAAATAAATAAAAAAAAAAACAAAAAAAAAAAAAAAAAAAAGCACCCCTGCCCCCCCTTCTCTTGCGCAAAGGCGTACACAAGCGTTGGTCTGGCGTCATATGTAAACAGCAATTGCACCATGCATGTGAGGTATCACCGCGAAGGTCAGATCGAGGGCAGTAATTTTAGCAGTAGACCTCCTCCGTGAATCTAATGTGGTATCATGTAAAGGCTTTTAAAGGCTTTTAAAAATGTATGTAGTTTGTCGCCACTGCGTGTTTGTGCGCAATTTTAAAGCATGTCGTGTTTGGTATCCATGTACTCGGCCTAAGATCATATTTTTTATTTCATCAAAAATTTGAGCAATATAGTGTGTTTTAGTGCATTAAAATAAAAAAAAGTGTATTTTTTCCACAAAAAATGCGTTTGAAAAATCGCTGCGCAAATACTGTGTGGAAAAAAAAAATGCAACACCCACCATTTTAATCTGTAGGGCCTTTGCTTTAACAATATATATAGTGTTTGGGGGTTCAACGTAATTTTCTTGCAAAAAAAAAATATGTTTTCATGTAAACAAAAAGTGTCAGAAAGGGCTTTGTCTACAAGTGGTTA
The DNA here is from genome assembly GCA_028564925.1 of Lithobates sylvaticus. Lineage (NCBI taxonomy): Eukaryota > Metazoa > Chordata > Amphibia > Anura > Ranidae > Lithobates > Lithobates sylvaticus. Next base: position 424,714,762 of record CM053027.1, read on the forward strand.
GAAGAGTGGGTGACGTGTGACATAGGCTTCTAAATGTTGTGCATAAAATGCCAGGACAGTTCAAACCCCCCCCCAAATGACCCCATTTTGGAAAGTAGACACCCCAAGCTATTTGCTGAGAGCAATGTTGAGCCCATTAAATATTTTTTTTTTTGTCCCAAGAGATTGAATAATGAAAAAAAAAAAATATATATATTTTTTTTTACAAAAAGTTGTCACTAAATGATATATTGCTCAAACATGTCATGGGCATATGTGGAAATACACCCAAAATACATTCTGTTGCTTCTCCTGAGTACGGGGATACCACATGTGTGGGACTTTTTGGGAGCCTAGCTGCGTACGGAACCCCAAAAACCAATCACCGCCTTCAGGCTTTCTAAGGGTGTAATTTTTTTATTTCACTTCTCACTGCCAATCACAGTTTCGGAGGCCATGGAATGCCCAGATGGCATAAAACCCCCCAAAAATGACCCCATTTTGGAAAGTAGACACCCCAAGCTATTTGCTGAGAGGTATTGTGAGTATTTTGCAGATCTCGCTTTTTGTCACAAAGTTTTGAAAATTGAAAAAAGAAAAAAATTTTTTTTTTTTCTTTACTTTCTTCATTTTCAAAAACAAATGAGAGCTGTAAAATACTCACCATGCCTCTCAACAAATAGCTTGGGGTGTCTACTTTCCAAAATGGGGTCATTTGGGGGGTTTTGTGCTATTTTGGCATTTTATGGCCTTCGAAACGGTGATAGGTAGTGAGGAGTGAAATCAAAAATTTGCACCCTTAGAAATCCTGAAGGCGGTGCTTGGGTTTCGGGGCCCCGTACGCGGCTAGGCTCCCAAAAAGTCCCACACATGTGGTATCCCCATACTCAGGAGAAGCAGCAAAATGTATTTTGGGGTGCAATTCCACATATAACTATGGCATGTGTGAGCAATATATCATTTAGTGACAACTTTTTGAAAAAAAAAAAAAAAATCTTTTTTATTTTTGTCTTTATTCAATCACTTGGGACTAAAAAAAAAAATATTCAATGGGCTCAACATGCCTCTCAGCAAATAGCTTGGGGTGTCTACTTTCCAAAATGGGGTCATTTGGGGGGGTTTTGTACTTCTCTGCCATTTTAGCACCTCAAGAAATGAAATAGGCAGTCATAAATTAAAAGCGGTGTAAATTCCAGAAAATGTACTCTAGTTTGTAGACGCTATAACTTTTGCGCAAACCAATAAATATACGCTTATTGGCATTTTTTTTTTACATTTTGGCCCAAATGTTTGACTAAAATTGTTTATTTTTCAACTGTCTCAAAACCTCCTGCTGAGCTTATATAAATGATATAAAATTAAATTACAATTTTGTTTTTACACTTAGCCAGCCATGCACCAACAATGCTGAAGGGGATATGAGAATCTTCACGGCCAATGTTGGTACCCGGGTTTAAACAATATTGTATACATATATTTTATAATAACTTGCTCCAAAGGCCCTCAAACTTACATATACTAATAATATAAAAAATGAATGAGCAGAATATTCTCTTTCCAAGGGCTGGAAATCAATAAACATCCATATAGTTAAGTTATTACTTAACTGGTTATAATGCTGCCCAGATCAGTTAAAGATGGTTCAAAACTTAAAAGTCATTATTGATGTAATGGTGCAAGCAAACTACAGTTGGTAAATAGGTATCTGAATAATGAACAATATCAGCAATTACCAAATTTTCCCCCACAATAAATGAAAAACCCGACTTTCCGTCTTACTCTTACCTACACCTTGGCCAAAATGGAACTCACAGAGCCTCCTCCAGAAGACAAATTTGGGCAGGAAGTTCCTCTCAATCAACAGAGGACCTGGCCTCTTTTCATATCTCATGTCGTATGTGCACCACACCTACCAAACAGACATCGTAAGTTACTTTGCAGCAGGGCAGACATGGCTCCCTTATGTGTACTCCAAGCTCGAGTACATCAGGAAACACAGATACATCTGCCAAGACCAGCCATCGATTGATACTCCATCCCATACAATGTCTAAGCCAAGCAGGGTGTGACCAATGTTAGCCGAAACCTATAACAAGGCAAATGGCCTAGCCATGCCCTCCCAGCTAAGAGGTAAGCCAAATGGCTCAGCACACACTAAAGACCCACTGATGGGGGCAACAGGGGCGGACCAGGACAGGCAAACTAGGCACATCCCTGGGAAAGCCACTTCCTAAAATCATGAAGTAACTTACATCCAGCAGAACCAGCCTGTATGGCTTACCAAAAATACCCACAAATGGGCAACAAAACTGTTACAATACAAAAGCAAATAAAACACAGCATATATTTTAACAAAATAGAATAAAACCAACTATAAACATGATTATCAATATTATATAAATCACAAAATAATGTACAAAACATAGATGCTTTGCCACTATACTGATGCTGAAATGATCACCCCTATCATGTCCAAATTCACTCCTATCATATCTAAACTTGAGATACTTAACACTTCATTGTTGTCTTGCATTGGTTAGTTTCCATCTAATATCTCTTTTCAAGATCAATTTATCAAGAGTGTTCATGAATTGGTGAGGGGCAGGCATAGCCATTTCTACCTAAAGTCACATTTTCTGCTTTGTGGAACATTTAACAAAGTAAAGCCTCATCCTCCTCTTATCGTCATGTCCTCTTTACTCTGCTCCTTCAGGTAACCACTGAACTCAGTCATCTTTCAAACTCTAATCTACTGTGCATGACTGAAAGTGAAATCCTCCTTGCTGTTGCTCTGGTAACCACTGACTTCAATCATCTTTCAAATACTCTGAATAACAATTTTTACGCGTTTGGCACTTTTCACATGGCACTTTCACTAAGGCAAGAAGGCAAATACAAACAGTGCTCCATTCCAGTCTGCAAACATACTTGTGTAACTCTTATTCCTTCCCATGGCCTGTACATATCATCTTCATTCCTGCCCTCTCACTATTATTGCAATCATCACCTCCTGTGCTTTCTGAACACACACAATGTCATAACCTTCAAGACACTGGGACATGTGCCCTAATATAAATCTAGCTTCCACCCCCGCCCTCCTGCTTTTCCTAATTTCTGGGGATATCGCCTTAACCCTGGCCCACCACCATTTAGCTCTCACGAACTTGCATCCTACTTCTGCCAGTAGCCACAACCCTCACACTCAAATTTCTATTCCTCTGCTTCCATGAGCCAGCCCCCCCTTCTTATGTGCCTTCTGGAATGACTGCTAGGTCTGTAACAACCTCAGCTCTGTCAATGACATTTTCAATCTCCAACAACTTTAACCCACTTGCTGTTACTAAAACCTGAATTCAGGAATCTGACTTTGCCTCTCCAGCTGCCTTCTCCCATTGTGGTCTCCACTGCACTTACTTGCCCAGACCCAGCAAATGAAAAGCAAGTAAAGTTTGACCTTTTAAGTTCTTCCTACACCTCCCTCTCTGTCCTCTTTTGAAGCTCGCTGTGCTCATGCTTTTTCTCCACTTTCAGGTTTGCAGTGATATTTCAGCCTCCTGGTCCAGTGTCATGCTTTCTTGGCAACATCTCTGCCTGGCTACCCTACTATTTCTGCACTGAAATACTGACCATGATCCTCAGTGACTTTAACATTCCAGTCAATGTTAACACCTCAGCCACCTCTGAACTTCTCAACCTTCTTTTAACTTAATGCATTGGACACACACTATTACTCACTCTGATGGCAACCTACTCAGCCTCGTATTCTTCTGCCTATGCACTCTTTGCAACCTTTTTAACATTTCTTTTTCTCTCTCTGATCACAATTTTTTTAGTTTTTCACTCTACTTGTCTCCAACATCCTATTCCTTCCCAAATAGAAAAGTTAACCATATGAAACTTCACAGCTTCCCTTCTCCATTCTGCTACTGACTTCCTTTACAATAAAATCTCCCCTCTGTCCTGACCTTGCCTTTGCTGTCTGCAACAGCTCATGCTCTTCCTCCCTTAACGCACTACACTTCCCTCTCTGCTACAACCCTGGCAAACAGATGGCACAGCCATACTCTTTAGCAACTGTGGCATAAAACGAAATCCCTGCATGACTTCGCCATGTACAAATCTGCTCTCCTAAAACACAACTCAAGCCTCCATGTTGCTAAACAAACCTACTACCACATTCTCATTAACACCCATTCATCCAGTCCTCGGAAAATCTTTTCTACCTTTTAACTCTCTACTTTGTTGCCCACTGATTCCACCCACAAGTTTACTGCCCATGAGATTGCCAATGTTTAAAAAAAAAAAAGATCAATACAATTTGTGATGAGTGTCACCACTGTCACCAGGTCTACTACCACACTCGATACTTACCTCTTTTGACCCTGTCACTATTGATGAATTTGGTAAACTTCTTTTTGAGGCCCACTTGACCACCTGTCCCCTGGACCCTATTCACTCACAAATACTATAGTAACCCTCTGCACTATTCTACACTCTAACTCACATCTGAAATCTATTCCTCCTTATTGACATCTGCCCCACCCCTCTTAAACATGCACTGGTCACCTCATACTTTAAAAAAAAAACCTCACTGAACCCCACAAATCAAGACCCATCTCCCTCCCACTTGTTTGCCGTCAAACATCTTGAACACCTTGTCTACAACAGTCTCAGCTACAACCTCACTGACAACCTCCTCGACCCTCTACAGTCTTTGCCAAAACATTCTACCAACACTGCTCTACTAAAACCAATTAATGACAACAATTAACTCAAAATGGACTTTATAGGCACCACAACACACAAAGTCATCTAAAAGTATATATTTTTATTGTTTATACAAAAGAGTCAGGATTAAAAGGACAAGCAAAGTGAAGTTAAAAATTCCTAGCATTGAGGTCTAGTACAACTACCACATAGACATCACCATAACCATTCATAGGCTGAACTGTGACTTGACAAGACGTTTGTACAGATGTGGTCATCAATATTGCGATAGGCCTGGTATAAAGGTTGATGTGAAGGTTATAATAACTTGAAGCTCTACATGTTTTGCACTGGCGCACTTCTTCAGGAGCTTGAAGTTCATACAGTAGTCAATAGTATTCAACTGCCAAGAGTTATATGGGTAATTTAAAAAAAAAGTAGAATGCACTGTGTACCAGTAGGAGTTTAATGGTGGGGAATCCACAAACATAAGAAAAACACTAGTAAATCAGCAAAATGATAATCAATAGGAAAATATGTAGGGAGGAGTAGCTAGGTGAGCCTCATAAAGGATGAACTGGGGCCCCCAGATACAAATGCATAATAACCTCATAGATTACATTCGGGCTGCCACATAATAAGGCCCATAGTCAGACACCAGGTCAGCAATAAAAGTGGCAAGCTCTCCAGTGTCTGTGCATTGGTACAGCAGTAAAACCAATTAATGACTGGTAAAACCAATGGCCACTACTCCATATTCATACTCTTAGACCTTTCTGCTGCCTTTGATACAGTCCATCTCTCACTCTTTCCACAAAAAAACTCCTCTCCCTCGACCTCTGTAGCTTTGCTCTTTCCTGGTTCCCCTCCTACCTATCTTTTCTATCCTCTTCCTGTTTTAGTTGGGGTCCCAAGGCTCTGTCCTTGGGCCCCTTTTATTCTGTCTCTCCATCTCTTTCCTGGGCCATTTGATAACCTTTCACAGCTTCCTGTACCATCTTTATGCTGGTGATACCCAAATCTATCTCTACTTAGCCCACCCTTTCAGTCCCCTCACTCATCACTAATTTACTGACTGACATATCAGTATGGATGTCATGCCACTTCCTCTGTTTTAATCTGTCAAAGACTGAGCTTATAATATTTTCTCCCTCCAGATCCCCCTCCCCTGATTTTACTATTGAGATTAATAGCACAACTATCAGTTCTTCCACACATGCCAGGGTACTAGTTGTGATCCTTTCTGAAATTTGCCACTTCTTAACATGATTTGGCCACTGCTGGCCAGTTCAATGTTTCTTAATGTAAAATAGTGCACCTAGGGAAAAAGAATCTCTTACTAGATCACAATATTGAGGGTATGGTGCTGGTCACCACTACAGAGCTAAAAATATTTGGGGGGGTTCTTATTTCATACGATTGCAAAACAGTGTGGCCATGTAGTGGGAAAAGTGAACAGAATTCTAGGATGGGTCACCAGCAGGAGAAAGGAGGTCTTGATTCCCCTATATAGATCTTTTGTTAGTTAGAATACAGTGTCCAGTTATGAAGACCTCATTTACAAAAAGATATTGATCTAATTGACCAAGTCCAAAGATGGGCAACAAAAATAGTTAAAGGTCTGAGACATAAAACATATCAGAAGAGACTTCGGGAACTTTATATATTCAGTCTGTAAGGGAAAGGGAGACGTGATTGAAACCTTTAAATATATCAATGGATATGAATAAAATTTTCAAAATGAAGCTAAAAACAAGAACACCTGGACATGACTTTAAACAATATAAAAGTGAAAAATACCTGTGCTATGGAACCAAATTGCAAACACATAAAGTGAAAAAAAGATGAAATGAATGAAATATCCCCAGCAGCAGTTTCCAATGTGCTCCCATCTAGTGCACAGGTGAGTAAAAACTGATATCAAACAGTGAACTGCGCTTACTCAAAATAAATATATGTGAATATGTACCAATAATTAATTTATGATATAATTGCACGTAAATATTATAAATAAACATGCATGAGAAACTGCCCTCAGAAAGACATATTATGTAAAAACTGGAGCACAGATTGTTTCTTATTTGTCTACAGCACAGTCTGGACATTGTGGCACAGACTGGTTTATTCACCCTTTTGGCACACAGTTTACGTATGTCTTTCTAAGGACAGTTTCTCGTGCACTTTATTTTTTTCATTTATAAGATTTTCATGCATTTATTATATCATAATTTCAAATTTAATTATTGGTACATATTCACATATATATTCATTTTGAGTAAGTGCAGTTCATTGTTTGATATCGGTTTGGTTTATGACCTCAAACTAGCAGGAGGAAAGTTCAAAAATGACTAGAAAGAATTGTAGTTTATGCTTGGATTATACTTTTAGCAGAGGTAGTGAGTCAGGTAATGGTAAATGGATTCAAAACATGCTTGGAACAAACATAGATCTATATTCAGGCAAAAAAAAGTAAAAAAATAAAGACAATAACATAAAAAATAGGACAGACTGAATGGACCAATTTTCTGCTGTCACTCATCTGTTTATATTCTTCTAATGACACCACAAGGCTACTAATTCACTCACTGGTTATCTCCCACTTCAACTCCCTTCTCATTTTGACTACCTTTCTAAAGGCTATCTCGCCTTCATTCTCTCAAGGCTGCTGCTACTAAACTGAAGCTCCTGCATCACCTCCATCCGACTTCTCCAGAGCCTATCTTCTGGAATGCCCTAAACTAATCTGTCTGACTCTCTCCTACTCTGATCCCTGAAAACTCATCTCTTTGGGTAGCCTATACTCCATCACCTAAAAATTGTACTTTCTACCTTCTCCATTCTCCCTTGAGCGGGAACACTCCTAACCATCTTATATCATTTGTAACTGTTCTGTTTCCCTGTATAGCGTAAATGCTACTATACTTGTATGTGCTTTTTTAGTGTCCCCTCTCTGTGTATACCATTGTAATGGCTATGAATAAGCCTATCCCCAATTGAACTGGACCTTCTGAACACCATTTCAGGAGTGTCTTTCCCCCACCACGACCATCACTCTCATCTGTTTAGCTTTGGCATTTAAAATTGGTATATTTTGAGAAGTACCTCCTAATCCTAACATATTGAATGTATAGAATAGTATAAATTGGCAGTAATCGACGCACACTTTTTTGCATGTAACATGGTTTATTTTTTTTATAAAGAGTTGTATTTGGGTAGGAATCTTCTGGTACTAAAATTTCAATGTCAAGAAAGGGGCTTCTTCACTCATGGCAAGTCATAGTAAATTTAGGCTTGAAATCAATAATATTTAAGCCATGCAATTTCTGATAATTCATTTCTGGCACCTGTCCAAATTAGGGAAATGTTATCTATATATCTGTGTCATGCTAAATTATGCCACAGATATGTAGACAGGGCCTACAGGAAAACTATTTTCTTTCCCACCCTCATTTTGTTTAATCTCTTAAAGTGATCCTAAAGTCTTTTTTTTTTTTTTTTTTTTATATCAAATATATCATGGTTATATTTTTTTATACTAACCTGCACTGTACAGTGCAATTACAGTGCCCCGAACATCATTTTCTCAGGTCCCCCACCAGCGCTCCTGGCTCCTCCTCTTCTCCATGTGCCCCCATCTTCCTAATCCCAAGCTGCGCTGCCTACTTTCATAAACACAGACAGTGTGGCTTGGCCCCCCTATGCTCCCTCATGCCAGGATTTGACTGACAGCAGAGGGCTCCCGGTTCCCACAATGGCTTCCGCCTTAGCAAAACCTGTGAGAGCAGGGAGAGACCTTTTAGAGCCACTTTCAATCTTTTTTGCAATTAAATCCTTATTAAATCTTAACAGATGTTACCTAAGTTTTTTCTTTTTAATACCAAACAAATGGAGGGGTTGGCAATGTTGCATTCTGTGAATATACTGTAGCTTTTGTATTTCTTGATCAGTATTTAAAACCTCCTTTTAATATATCCTTCTATCCTTCTATATCCTCCTAATAATACCCAATAAGTAATTCCATCACATTCCGCTTGCTTTTTTGTAGATTTGTTTCCCAAAGCTGTCTAAATCTTGAATCAATATTTCTAATGATCGGAAAGATGCTTATCAGTATATTTACCAAAGTATTTATTATGTTGTTTTCTTTTTAATTTATTAGGTTTGAACATGAAGGTATTTATGTCAAACTAAATTGTAAGTGGGATTATGTATACTATAAATTAAAGGCATTAGTGTGAAAATCTTTGCCATACACATATTACTATATTGATTTCATTTTGTGGATCTACTACCTTCTGTCTTCTGAAGAAGCAGAGTTAACATCTGGGAAATTTGTTGAGAAGTGGTCTAGTTCCTCCAAAAGAATTGATTGGAAAATCGAATTATAACTTACTATATGATATTTACAAGCAGATATACACTATATACCAAAAGTTTTGGGATGGCTCCTTCCTGTTCCAACATGACTGTGCACCAGTGCAACAGGGTCCATAAAGACAAAGATGAGCGAGTTTGGGGTGGAGGAACTTGACTGGCCTGGACAGAGTCCTGACCTCAATTCCTATAGAACACCTTTGGGATGAATTAGAGAGGAGACTGCGACCCAGGCCTTCTCGTCCATATCAGTACCTGACCTCACAAATGTGCTTCTGGAATAATGGTCAAACATTCCCATAAACACACTCCTAAACCTCGTGGACAGCCTTCCCAGAGAGTTTAAGCTGTTATAGCTGCAAATGGTGGGCCAACACAATATTGAACCCTACGGTCTAAATCAGAGATGCCAAAAAATGCATGTGTGTGTGTGTGTGTGTGTGTGTATAGGCAGGTGTCCCAATACTCTTGGTAATATAGTATATTTTATATATGCCAAACCAGAGGTTTTGCAAAAGTTGGAGGCCATTGACCTTATATATTCATGCATATTTTTTTCATGTTTAACATAAACAAGAATAAAAGTCTGCTGATTTTTCATTTATATTATTCTAACTCTGATTATTGTTACCTTCTTACCATGGTATGTGTGCTATGGGCTCCATAGCTAAAGGTGCAAATTACACACACAAAAAAACAACCCATCGAAGCGACTTAAAGAGGAGTTCCACTCAAAAATTTAACTTCCACTTTAAGTGCTGGTGACCCCCTGACGTGCCACATTTGGCATGTAATTTTTTTTTGGGGGGGAGCGGATACCCTCTTTTTAGAGGGATCCAGCTCCCACTTCCTCCCGGGGCACCGCGGCATCGGAAGGAAGTTCACCTCTCCCCCCTCCCTCTCGGCAATCATCTGGGACACATCACAGGTCCCAGATGATTGCCCGGCCAGTCACAGTACGCAGCGTGGCTCGCGCATGTGCAGTACGTGCCCGGCTGTGAAGCCACAGCCGGGCGCACACAGTGACAATGCCGGCATCGTAGAGAGGAGGGGGAGAGGAGCGGGGCTTTGTTCGCCCGCATCTCTGGGCCGTGGGACAGGTGAGTGTACACTTTTTGTAGCGGCTGACTTTTATATGGGTGCAACTCCACTTTAACTTTTATCAGATACTTCAGCCTGACGTTTCAAACAGACAAAGCCAGCCATGAGGCAGGCTGTTACATCTGTGCTAATAGAACCACAGATAATAGCGCACACATACAAAAACAAAAAAATAAAATTGCTTTCAAATCTGGCAAGACTACTTAAAAACACTTGATCTTAATAAGTAACTATCGGGATTTAGTCACACCATGCTTAAAGGGTAAGTTCACCTTTGTACACTTTTTTATTTTTTTCAAAATTCCAGCTCCCCTATGCACCAATATAACATTCATGTACTTTTTTTGCAAATATTTCAAAGCTTTCCATAAAATCTAGAGTCACTTACTTTTCTTGTCTAAATCCACATTTCCAGACATGCCATTAATAATGTCTTCTTCCTGATCAGACTGTAGGTCATGACACAGGACGGAGTTGACCAGCTGACCTCATTAGCACACACTCTGCATCATCCACCCACCCATTCCCAGGTGCACGTTTTTTTTAATGAAATTGCAATCAATCAGTGATCACCCTTCTCACTAAATACACAATCAGATTGCATAGTGTATGGCCATCTTCATACAAGTACATAGGAGGGAGTGGACAGAAACACTCAGCTGTCAAGCCCCATTCACAACTCTGCATAGTGGGAACTCGCATTCCCACATGCGTTTTTATTTTATTTTTATTTTTTTTAGTGAGGGGGAGGCATTTTGGAGCATTTTCACTCATCACACATAGGGAGTTGTACTGTGATTGTATATTGTGTATTTCAAGGGTGTCAAACTCAATTTCATCGTGGGCTGCATCAGCATTATGATTGTCCTCAAAAGGGGCGGTTGTATCTGTAAGATTAGATGTCCAGCCATCCCATTCCCTTACATTAGATGTCAAGAGCCACCCCACCATCAGAAGTTGAGTCCCCTACTCTCCCTAACGTCACAGTGCACCCCCTTTCCTTATGCTTCTCCGGGGAAGAAGCTGGATGCATTGCTTGAAAGTAGGGGTCCGGAGGAGGACCAGAGGAGAGCTGGAGCTCTCCTGCAGCTGCAGGAGAGGTGTGATGGCCACATGAAATGGCCTGGAGGGTCAGATTCCGCCCATGGGCCTTGTGTTTGACTCCTGTGGTGTATTTAGTGAGAAGGGTGATCACTGATTGATTGCATTTAATTTAAACAATGTACACCTGGGAATGGGTGGGTAAATGATGCAGGGTGTGTGCTAATGAGGTCAGCTGGTCAACTCCTTCCTGTGACATGACCTAAAGTCTGATCAGGAAGAAAGGCATTACTAATGGAATCGTGGATTTTGACAAGAAAAATTAGTGACTTTAGATTTAGCTTTGGAAAGCTTTGATATTTTTGCAAAAAAGTACATGAATGCTATATTGGTGCATAGGGGAATTTAGAAAAAAAAGTGTACAAAGGTGAACTTACGCTTTAAGCCCACCACTGCGTTAAAGTACCCCATTTCCAGTGGGTCCTACACTAGTCATAGAATGAAAGATAAATCCCACTTCTCTAAACCCTGGGAGATGCTTACTCCTTACATGGGAGAAGTGTGCTAGCTGCAGATTCCACTGCTTAAACTGCACTATAAAGGGACTCCTATAACTACTTGGTTAACCTGGTCAGGACCCAATATGTAACAAACAAAGGGTTGGGGGGGGACACCCTAAACATACATTTCTAAAGCCCCATACACACGGTCGGACTTTTTCATCAATTTGGTCCGATCGGACAAGGTTGTTGAAAAATCAGACCGTGTGTATGCACCATCGGACAGTGTTCGTCGGTTTGTCCGTCGGACAAAGTCTTATCTCCTACTGGAAAGATTTCCCGTCAACCCGGTCCGATCACACCAAATCCGAGCGTGTGTACGCTTGTCCGACGGACAAAGTGCTACGCATGCTCAGAAGAAATTCTGTGACGGAAGCGCTCGGTCAGGTAAAACTACCTTTCCTAATCGACACAGCACATTCGTCACGCTGCAATGTTAAAATGTCTTTAATGCAGCGCATTCTCTTTTTCTTTACAATGCAACAAGAATGACATCTTTTAGCTGCTCCTATTCACCCGCACTTCTCACAAACTTACTTCTTTATTACTTTGCAGCATTTATACACTACATGTTTATTTTTACTCAGATCGTAATACAATCTTTCTTATTTTTTTACCCAGATTTTTTTTTTTTGGGGGAATACATATTTGAAGGAGATTTTTTTTTTTTTGGAGGGGGTTTGTATGTCTCAACTTAGCAAAACCACATTATTAACATTTGTATTTCTTGCTTACATTTACTAGGAGTTTGTTGGTTGTTGGTGCCCCTTGTTAATTCTAGGATTAGTGAAATGTACCTGCCTACTCAAAGAAAAACTGTCATTGTAGAAAAGTAAAACACAATAGTCAATGATTATTTCAAATCAAAAAAACCTTTATTTAGGTCTCAGCAACAGACCAAAGAGGAACGCAGCCATGGTGAAACTTGGGGAATTTGCAAAGCCTTGGACACCCATGGCAACCATCATTTTACAGACTTAAACAATTGGGGGCATGAAGACTACCTATCTAAATAATAAGGGAGCGCAATCTGGTCCTGAAGTCCAAAACATCCGGAACTGCAGCAGATGCCATCTAGGTCCCCAGGCTCTGGTACTACGAGAGGCTCCATCTTCTCTCAGACCAGACTGAGTCCAGGTTGTCACTCTCTTGTCTTCCTTGTACGCTTCCTTCCACGCCGTGGTGCTGGTGCTGGTGGGGTGGCAGAAGGAGGAGGAGGAGGCGGAGCAAGGTCACTCTCGCAAACATGTGTGAGGGGAGTCATCTCCCCAGCCATCCCCTCATTTAGTATTTTGAGGATGACCTCCTCACACATGCTGCGTTGCCCCGCCTCCATACCCGTAAATTTACTTGTAACCAAGGAGGCAAAGGCCTCCTCGTAGGTGGGTGTGGCATAGAGGGAGGCTGAGGCATCTTTTATCAGCTGGAGCGCTGACTCTCCCACCTCCCCCATGTTTTTCGCCCTTCTGTAGGGAAGGCGGAGGGGAGAGACTTGGGAGACAGTCAGGCTCCTACGCCTACCCCCCTCTTGGCTGCCACTACCCCCTGCCTCCTCCTGACTGCCACCTTCCACAGCCACCTCCTGGCTGAGGTCTTCCTGTGTATGAAAAAGGGACATAGTTTCAGTTATTTGTTCATCAAACACACACAATTCTCATCTAGTGACTGTTGCAAAATGTTTTCAAATACAAAACCATACAATTCTCAGCCCTGCAGTTTAGATTCTTCCCAAAAATGTCTCCCACACCACTGTCTGTTGATATGTCAATCACGTTAGGAAATAAGCAATTGGGGATCCTGAATTAACTGAACATCATTCATTATTCAACAAACTGGTTCCAAAACTACTATACCTGGAACAAGCTGGGCACCTGCACATATTCCTGACTGGAAGGCCCAGGTTGGTCCTCGGAATCCTCATCAAGGGTGGCGTGCGTGGAAGGACGCGTGCAAGGAAGAGTCGAGAGTGACTTCCTGACAGTAGCCTGGTCTTTGAGAAAGTGGAGCCTGTCATAGTACCAGAGCGTGGGGACATGGACATCAGCTGCTGCAGCTCCAGATGCTTGTGACTTCAGGACCTTATTGCGCTCCCGGAAATAGGTAGTCTTCATGTTGGTGATCTTCACTTTTAAGTTTGCGACGGTTGCCATGGGCAGGGTAGGCTTTACAAATGCCACCAGTTTCAGCAGGGCTGCGTACCTCTTTGGTCTGTTGCTATAATCCCTGTGTTTTGCCTGCCATAAGAGGGGGAATTGCCGGTATTTATCAATGAAGTGTGGGAGAAAGCTCACGTTGTAGAAGGCATCCATCACCTCTGCAAGACACAACGCCACACAAAACAATATAAATAATGTCAGCCTAAACTCTCCTAATCTTCTCCATAAAGAAGCCTCAAGTTCTAATCAGTCTAGGCTAGTTATGTACCAACGTCAAATTGTACCTTCGTTTGTAGCGATCGTCTCGTGCGTGAGCTTTCTCTCCCCTCGTCTCCCAGATCGTGGCTACGACACAGGCGTGTGACGTTTTATATACAGTGCGCATGCGTCAAACTCCGCCCGCCCCTGACGATCTTTCTCGTCTATTCCCCACCCCTTCTCTTTACGGCGCAGTGGGGAGAGCACATGGCGGGGACACAGCAGGTGCGCCCCAAATATCCCCCCAACGAGGAGGTGGACGAGGAAAGTCCGGAGGCAAAAACGTCCCGATCCCGGAGCCTGAAATTCAAGGCCTCCAATATGTCATTTGGAGAAATGTTGGAGATGGTGGACATATTAAAGAGGAGCGACTATGATGGGAAGTATGGGCCTTACCTCAACCCCAATGTCCGCAAGGCCAAGATCATGTCTAAAGTTGTGAGAAGGCTGTACAATCATTTTGGGGTACAACGATCCAAGGAGCAACTGAGGAAACGCTGGTCAGACCTGAAACTGAGGGAGGCCGATCAGTACAGAAAGATCAAGAGAATTCTTCAAAAAAGTAAGTAGTTGTGTTTTGTGTTTGATTTCTTGCTTGCATACTGCTCCATGTGGTTTGATTTTTACAAAGTTGTACATTCCAAAATGGCCACTTTCATGTTCGTCTGTGCATTCGATCGTACTCAGCCTCGATCTTTCTGCCACTGTCATGGTCGTGTGTGTGTCCATTCGATCGTACGCAACCTCGATCGTGCGGCCACTTATAATACGATGTTTGGTGTTTTTTTGGGGGAAAGGAAGTTTGTTCTCCCTAGAAATGTCATCCAGAATGTAAAGCCAATTTATTCAATGTAAAGGAGAGGTCACCCAGTAGCTGTTTACCCATCTGGACTCGAGAGCACTAGTGCTGGGACACCCAAACCCCCTTTTTATTAGCCTTTTCCACACATGTGCTCCAGTGGATACTAGAGGGGGGTCTCCATCACACAAACTTCTACCAAAAAGCTAGTCAGTTTAGCACCTTTACAAAGTGACTACATTCATGTAGTTGACATTTGTAACTGGCCAAACTAAAATAGTGTCCGTCACTTTCAAGCAATGTTTGTCATTTCCTATTTCTGCCCTCAATAGTTTGTGTTGCTAAATCTTCCTTTTGGACATTCTCATAGGGGAGCGAAAACTTGGGCCGTCTGAGGAAACCCCCAAACCAACACCTCCCAAAAAAGGGGAAAGAGCAGAAGCAGAGGAGGAGGAGGAGGAAGGAGAGATCATCGAACTTGGAGAAATTGTCACCACAACAGGTGAGTGTGGGAGAACACAGCTACTGGTAAGCTAATCCATGTATGGCTGCCTCATTTCCAACACCCCATTTTTGTTTGTTTGTGGTTTTTAGGTGACGTGGATGTTGTGGAAGAAAAATCGCACTTTACCACAGAGAGTGCCCACGTACTCATCGGAGAGATAATGGTCTGCAATAGAGATCTAGATTACATAAAGCAAAACATCAATGATGTTCAACAAAAATTGAAGAACATCATTGATATTTTAGGAAAAATATGAAAACGCACCAAGTAATTAACACACATTTGTGCCAGCTTCAGAACACATTTGCAACTTAAAAACTGTCTGAAATTTGGAACATGCACACATTGTGTCCACATGTGCTAGCTCCCACCATGGTGGATGAATGGCAACGTTTTTTTGGGGGTGCAAACACTTTACGAACTACGAAAGTGGTTGTGGTGAAGGGGTTGCACCCCCAAAAAACGTCCATTCATCCCCATGATGGAAAATGGCACTTTTGAAGCTTCTAGGCATGTGTTTTACCATCTAATGACCATTTTCAGTCCCAAATTGTGTGCATGTTCCAAATTTCCACTTTTCGGGGGTGACCCCCCCATGTGATGAAGGCAAGATCAAACACACTTTGAACATATAGTCATGTCTGATCTTGTCTTCACTTTACAAAGTTGAACTTTCCAAGTTCCTAGGTTCTGTTTTGCTCCATGCCTGGTTTTACCAATTGCGGAATGTTTGTAAACAATGTTGTAAATAACCAAGATGTTGTCAGTTTTGGCGTGAAGATTGTAAACGCACTTGGGAATGTTTTCCTAGTAAACTTTTATTTTTCTAAATGTGTGGCTTCCTTATTTAAAAAACACAATGCATTATGTATGTAAAATGAAAAGGATATGGGGGGCAATGGGTGTTATTTACTAAAGGCAAATCCACTTTGCACTCCAATTTTCTTTCCCGGGGAACTTTTTCAATGCACTTGTAGAGCATAGCGGATTTGACTTATGTAAATGACACCCACAGTGCTTTGTACGAAAACACGGAGCACAGCATTTTGGAGAATACACACATGTCAGACCTGGTGATGAAAAGGAGTATTTTGGGTGTCAGTTATGCAGTACAAACCTTCTCTAGACCAAAGATTAGGTAGCAAACACACAACATGAGAATAATCTTTTTGGGAAGAAGAGACTGTTACCTCCTTTTGCCCAGAAAGTGCATTCCCACTGTCGAAGGCAAAGGGAAAAAATGTCAAAGTAAAATAAGCTAAAAAGAAGACTGAAATGACATGAAATCATAGGTTGGTTAAAATATCAGATTTATTAAAAAATGCCTCTCACACATCGTCAGGCAGAGCAATGGCCCCCCTACCCACAAAGTACTGCATATATTGGTCCCGGACCACACGGGCATTTAGAGGGGGCAAGCCTGGACGTGCCACTCGAAGGGCTGTGAGTTCGGCATTTGGAGGGCCCTCCACATCTGGGCCAACGGGCACCACATAGTTCCTGTTATGTCTTTTGAGGAAGTTGTGCAATATGCAACAGGCAAGAACTATGTGGTTCAGTTTGTATTCCGCCAAGTTAAATGCCGTCAGGAACAGGCGGAAGCGGCTGGCCAGGATGCCAAAAGCGTTCTCCACAACTCTTCTGGCTCTGGACAGCCTGTAGTTGAAGACCCTCTGGTCCGGGGTGAGGGTCCTCATCGGGAACGGCCTCATCACATGGGGAGTCAACGCAAACGCTTCATCTGCGACAAAGACGAAGGGGAGTCCTTCGGCATTCTCCTCTGGAGGTGGCAAGCACAGACTGCCACTTTGGAGACGCCAGTAGAACTCCGTGTGCGTAATGGCCCCACCATCCGATATCCGGCCGTTCATCCCCACGTCCACATACATAAACTCGTATGTTGCCGACACCACCGCCAACATCACTACACTATTAAACCCTTTATAATTATAATAGTAGGACCCCGAGTTGGGCGGTGGGACGATGCGGACGTGTTTCCCATCAATTGCCCCTCCGCAGTTAGGAAAGTCCCAACGGCTGGCAAAGTGGGAGGCCACAGTCTGCCATTCCTGTGGCGTGGAAGGGAACTGTGGAGTGAAACAAGAAAAAAAAATTAGTCACTTTGCACCTAAACATTGCAAGCAGATTAGACAATCAACATCTTGGAACAAGAGCATTGTCTAAAATTGGAGGCTGGAAAGTATTTGCACAGAAAAGTAGAGGCTCCCCTTCACAGATTACTCACCCCCCCATCAATCCCCCCACTTCTGATGGGCCATTGGCAATAACTAGGGGTTTTGGGGGGGGGGGGTGGTGGACAGCTAACCCTCTGCACTTCATTGATTGGCAAATGGCTCAATAATGTGGGCTAGTTTGGCCAGACCCTCTGTACTTAACACTATTGGCAGGCCACAGGAAAGATCAAATAACATTTCTACCCCCCCCCCCCCCCCCCCCCCCAAAGAAGGCAGGCACAGTGTGACATTATTAAATTACCAAGCAAGCTAATAGGAGGGAAAGAAGACAAAAAAATAGGAAATGGAATGTATGGAGGCAGTCCCTTGCACTACATGCTTTGCTGAATTCATCCCTAAAGATGCGCACTATAAAGAGGTAGGTATATAGTGTGTATGGACCTTGGGAAAGCCAGCAGATAAAGGATTGGTACCATCTGACAGAGCAGTTGGGGGAGGGGGTTCCTAATGAGTTTGCCCCCCCCCCCCACCAAAAGAACAAAAAAAGGGGGCTCTACATGAAGTAAACCACACAGCAAACATTTGTGCATATTTTAGGGGGTGTTTTGGGGCAAACAATACTATGCAGCAGACAAAAGACATTGCTTAAGTGACTAGGCCATAGGTGTCTATTGGGGCAGAAGAGCATGCTGGTGAGGTAAGTGAAGGGAAAAATGCATGAAGGAGAAAAGGGGCACAGCATATTAGAACATATTGCAATCATGGTAATTAGGGAAGGAGGTCAAAAATACAAGTCATTAGCAAACAGAGCATACATAGAAGGGAATAGTAAAGTAGAAATGTTACCTTAATATAGTCCTCCTGCAGGACCTGAATGATGGCAGAACAGGTCTCTGGAATAATGATTCCCAGGGCCTGGGGAGAGATACCTGAAGAGAACTTCAAATCCTGAAGACTTCTCCCTGTCGCCAAGTACCTCAACGTGGCAACAAGCCTCTGCTCCGGAGTAATGGCTTGTCTCATGCAGGTATCCTGCCGGCTGATAAAGGGGGTCAGCAAAGCCAAAAGACGGTGAAAATCGGGGTCCGTCATCCTGAGAAAGTTCCTGAAATCATCAGGATTATTCTCCCGGATCTCACGAAGCAAAGGCATGTGCGAGAACTGGTCACGCTGAAGCAACCAATTCTTGGTCCACATACTCCTCGTCACTCTGTTCATGGACGGGTCTTGGGTCAAAGCTAAAAGCCCGACACCAATTCCGCGTACAGCACGAACTCGGCGACGAGTACGCACGGGAAACATCGCTCAGAAGGTCACAAAAGGTCGGCTGGTCAGAACGGACAAACAGAAAGCACCGATAAACAGCAAGGCCTGAAAGAACGAAGTGAATACCAGCAACGAGCAGACAATAAGCAGTGCAAATCAAAGCGTCCTATATCAAGATATAGGCCGCAATGACCAACAAATGCGAACTGACTACACGCACTAATAAACAGATACGCACGACAAGCACAAACTGAAGAGCAGTAACGATCTGAGTCAGAAAACTGAGAAGCGCGAATCTTAAGTCACCAAACTTCCACTAACTCTCGATAAACACGGGATCAGCAGAAGGAGCCCAACGGGTGCCTGACGTGGTGCTGAACTTCCCTTTTGTAATCTCGTGGACGACGACTTACGTCACGACGTTCTTCCGGACCGGATATTCCGACAACGTAGTCCGACCGTGTGTACGCAACGCCAACATCGGACAAAGTACGTCGGACAAAGTCCGACTGACCTGGTCCGCGGATTGTCCGAGCGTGTGTATGGGGCTTTAGGTTGGTGCTGCTATAAAGACCAATATACAAATAGAATCACAGAGAATTGTCCACACATACTCAAAAAAAAAGTTGCTTTCAAATCTTGCAAGGCTACTTAGAAACACCTAAACACCTGATCTTATAAGTAAATATGGGGATTCAGTCACACCATATGGCCATACCATGCTTAAACCCACCACTGCATCAAAGTACCCCATTTTTTTGTGTATGTGTGCGCTATCCTCTATGGTTCTATTTTTATATTGGTCTTTATAGCAGCACCAACCTTTGAAATGCATGTTTAGGGTGTGCCCCCCCCCAACCCTTTGTTTGTTACATCTATGCTCTTTGCTAACCCACAGTGTTCAGAGAATTCTGTCATATGTGAAATATTCTCTTGTAAAACAAAATGACATACTGTGTAATTTCATTTTTTTTGTTAATAAATCCTAAGCAAATCCTAAATATTCATCTAGTATAAATATTTTACGGGTCATGTTTAGATGCTTAAACCACAAGACACCACATAATTGGCGAGTAACAGAGGAAAGTATTCTCGCAGAATCTTTAACTGGACCCCCAATGACAAGATACCACCAATGTACAAAGCACATATAATTTCAAAAATGACACTTGGAACTTCAGCATTGCAGGAAGTAGATCATATATTAGAAAGTTTAACGCATTAACTGTTCTCTATTAAAAGAATGGATTAAACCACTTCCCGCCCGCCCCATTGCGGATTGACTTCCGCAGTGTGGCTCTGTTATCCTGACTGGGCGCCATATGACGTCTAGCATGATAAGCCGCGATCGGTAGTGTAGTGTGTCACTCTGACACGCTGCAACTCCGATCATGGTAAAGAGCCTATGACGTAGGCTATTTACCACGTGGTTAGCTGTGACCAATCGCAGCGTGTAACCAGGAAGTGCCGGTAAACGGCTTTCCTCGGTTTGCCCTGACAGGGAGAGCCGATCGGTGGCTCTCCTGTCAAAGGGGGGGAGGGTGTGTGCTGATAATCAGTGCATTGATTATCAGTGCAGCCCCCATCAGAGATGCCCACCACAGCTGCCAATCAGTGCCCATCAGCTGCCAGTCAGTGCCCACCAAAGGGCCAGTCAGGAGCCATCAAAATGATAATTAGTGCCCATCACTAACACCTGTTAGTGTCCTTCACAGATGCCAATCAGTGCCTATCAGTAATGACTGTCAGTACCTGATAATCAGTGCTGCATATTAGTGCCCATCAGTGCTCCATATCAGTGCCGTCTATCTGTGTCCATCAGTGCAGCATATTCGTGCCGCATATCAGTGCCTATCAATTCTACATTAGTTCCTCCTCATCAGTGCCCGTCAGTGCAGCCTCATCGGTGAAGGAGAAAACAACATTTTATAACAGAAACGAAGAAAAACTTTTTTGTTTTCCAAAATTTCGGTCTTTTTTAGTTTTAGAAAAAGATAAAAACCCCAGTGGTGATCAAACACCACCAAAAGAAAGCTCTATTTGTGGGAAGAAATTTATAAACATTTAGTTTAAGTACAGTGTTGCATGACCGCACAATTGTCATTCAAAGTGTGACAGAACTGAAAGCTGAAAATTGGCCTGGGCAGGAAGGGGGGAAGTGCCCGGTATTGAAGTGGTTAAACAGTATGTAAAAAAAAAAAGTTAAACCAAAACCTATTGGGGAAAAAACAAAGTTCTACCGCAGCACCTAAGTAAAGGTGATATCAGTATCCTTTGGCAGATATGCCTATAAATGCAGAGTAGCACACAACTCAGAAAATATAATACTGTGCTGTGCTCTAGTGTCATCTTGAGAGATTTGAGAAACTCTAATTCCTAGAGATATTGCCCAAAGGATGCCAGGACCAGGCATGTATACTATCCCATGAGCTCCAGTGCTGTGGTAGTGCTGTCATCCTTCTATGTAATCTACAGGCAGTCATGCTTTTATCCAGTCTTCAGTCAATGCCCTCTGCTGATTGATTAATACCTTCACTGACCATTTAGCATCTGAAATTGGCTTCAAGCAGCTTCTCACCTCCCACAGCCCTGGCCTTTCAGGGTGGAAACACTAAAATATCAGTCACATGAGTGCTAACAAAAATCAAATGCAAAATGTATTTTTGTCATTACAAAGCGCAAAGAGTTATTAATATGGTATGCCTGTGATATATTATTGTGAAATGCAGGGTTCATGTATACTGTACAGTGGTTATTTGGCAGATTGCATAGATTGCTATATGAAGTGGTCTGCATTTGGATGATATAGTGTCAGGGGAAAAAGGTAGACTTCTGAGGGCTGTATTGTTTTTCAGATATATAAAAGCATGCATATAACTGTCACATAGAAGTTAACATTGCGGTATTACGTTTTCCCCAGATTTTTGATCATATGTTTGTTCAAAGCTGTGAGGAAGCAAATCCATCATACAACTGTTCCCTTAAGTTATTCATTAGATCATTTTATTTCTTCGCAGATTTTATCTACTAGAGAGTCATCATTGCCTTATTGCTGTCCTTTATACTGTATTTCACTAATTAAAACCTTGCTGATAATTTCTCATTCACCACAAAGCATTTTAACAGATGCTGTTCTCTGTCACTTGGTCTACAACATGCTGCCAACTTTTTTATCTTGGTGAAGTAGCAGAGGTCAGGACTGTCCAGCTGGTGGCACATAGGATGAAGTTGGCACAAAATAGCTTTTTGTCTGGTTGTTGACCCGGAAACTAGAACACACCCTGTCTTTCTATTACATTTCTGTCAGGTCCTGTATATAGAGTCAGTTTACTTTATTTAATCATAAGCACTTACATTTATTTTGATGATAAATATGCTGGATTATATGGGGTTGATTGGATGTATCAAGAATAAAGGATACATTTTGCTGTTTGTCTAAAGTATTATGTTGGTTTTTGGACACTAATCATGTGCAGAGATGAAACTATACAATGCACTTACCAAGAACTGACTGAAAGTATACTTTTCCATATTCTTCAATCTTATGATAAAGGCTGGCTGTCTGGTTTCCCTTCAAGTCTCTCTCAACTACATTTCTGAAAATTGTTGCCCTCCTTTCACTGTTTGCATCACAATAAATACATTATATGTTTATGAACATTTCAAAATTTGAATAAAGCAAACCTGTCAGCTCATAAAAACTGTCTAACAAAATTGCTGAAATGCAGACATCTGCTTGTGGTGACTGAATGTACCTATGATGATCCTCAAGACAATTCCTTTATCTGCCTGGCACACTTGATTTCTAGGCCCATTATGTATACCGGGTCTTTATGTCTTTTTCAAAATAAGCACTAAGCCCCTAACATTCAGTAGTCCAGTTCCAGATCCGCAGTAGCCAGTAAAGGTTCTGTGATAGGACTGGTAAATGGCAAGTGATGTATACTACGACTTCATTGTATGTTTTATTTGATAGTTGGGTTCCATGCTTGTGGAGCTACCTTACTCTATAGAGTTTCTACAATATCCATGATAGCAGGACAACGGAATGGAGCAGGTGAAGAGAACTGCAAGCCTCTATAGTAACAGTGGTTTTGTGAGTTTTTTGTTAATTCAGTTTTGTTAATTCAATATAGGCACAGAAAATCGTGGAATAAATATATATCCAAGTATAGAATCCATGTAATATCTAGTATTGTCCATCTGTAGCCTGGAGAACAGTGAAGGGCAATTAGGTTTTTCATTTGTTAATTTTCATATGTTTATTGACTTTTTTGGGACTAGGAAGAGTACAATAATAAGAAGAGTACAATATCTCACAAAGTTTGTACAGAGGCACAAAAGTCAAAACAGAGTCAGAGTCAAAAAGAATACATTTCGAAATGCAGAATTGTAAAAGACATTATAAAACAGTAATAAAAGAAAAAATCTGCTTAAAAAATCTGCTTAAGATGAGTTTTTACCCTTAATCGCAAGTTCTAAAAACTATAGGGAAGACAAACAAACAACAAACAGAAGATGTTACACCGAGCCTTAGACAAAAACTGCTGTGTTAATGGCAGTGACGTACTAATGGGTGTGTTCTCTTTGGGGGTGCTGGGGCTGATTGACATTTCTGCAGTGCCATGCAGTGCTATGCACCTCAAATAAAAAATGTCAAGT
The DNA here is from genome assembly GCA_028564925.1 of Lithobates sylvaticus. NCBI lineage: Eukaryota > Metazoa > Chordata > Amphibia > Anura > Ranidae > Lithobates > Lithobates sylvaticus. The sequence continues at coordinate 424,738,365 of CM053027.1, forward strand.
CAGCCCAGCAAGTCTGCAGTTGAAGCTTCAGTGACAACAGAGCTTGGAGTGAGGAGGTCTTATAGTGAGTGAAAAGGGAGAGCTGTACTGAAGATTCTGTGCTTGGCGGGGCGGGTGGGGTGGATGGAGGAGGGGTACACTCATTTGTTTTGGAAAATGAAGAAAGAAAAGGAAATTTTATTTTTTATTTTTTCAATTTTCCAAACTTTGTGACAAAAAGCAAGATCTGCAAAATACTCAATATGCCTCTCAGCACATAGCTTGGAGTGTCTACTTTCCGAAAAGGGGCCATTTGGGGAGGGGGGGTTGTGCTATCTGGGCATTTCATGGCCTCCGAAACTGTGATAGCTAGTGAGGAGTGAAATCACCATTTTACGCCCTTAGAAAGCCTGAAGGCGGTGATTGGTTTTCGGGGTTCTTTACACAACTGGCTGCCAAAAAGTCTTACATGTGGTATCCCCATACTCAATAAATCATTTAGTGACAACTTTGTGTAAAAAAATAAATACAAATTTTGTCATTTTCCTGAAACTTGTGGTAAAATATTAAATATTCCATGGACTCAGCATGCCTCTCAGCAAATAGCTTGAGGTGTCTACTTTCCAAAATGGGGATCATTTGGGGGGGTTTGTGCTATCTTGGCATTTCATGGCCTTCGAAACTGTGATAGGTAGTGAGGAGTGAAATCAAAAATGTTATCCCTTAGTTATTCTGAAGGCGGTGATTGGTTTTCAGGGTCCTGTACATGGATAGGCTCCCAAAAAGTCTCACACATGAGATATCCCCGTAGGAGAAGCAATCACTTCTCAAAAAAATAAAACATTCAATGGGCTCAACATGCCTCTTAGAAAATTCCTTGGGGTGTCTACTTTCCAAAAAGGGGTAATTTGGGGGGGAGGGGGGTTGTACTGTCCTGCCATTTTAGCGCCTCAAGAAATGGTAGTTTGTAGACGCTATAACTTTTGTGCAAACCAATAAACATATGCCTATTTAATTTTTTTTTTACCAAAGACATGTGGCTGAATACATTTTGGCCTAAATGTATGACTTAAATTGAGTTTATTGGATTTTTTTAATAACAAAAAGTAGAAAATTTTATTTTTTTTTCAAAATTTTCGGTTGTTTTTTTATTTATATCCCAAAAAAAAAAAAAATCCCAGAGGTGATCTAATATCGCCAAAATAAAGCTCTATTTGTGGGGAAAAAAGGATGCAAATTTTGTTTGTGTACAGCATTGCATGACCACGCAATTAAAGTTAAAACAGCGTGGGGCCAAATTGTAAAAAGTGCTTGAGTCATTAAGGGGGTAAAACCTTCTAGGGCTGAAGTGATAAAAGCACCGAATATGGAAACTATTGGATGCAATATTTTTTTTTCATGATTCCACGGACACACAAAAATTGGGTAACATATTTTGGTTATTTGCAGTATAATACATTTTTATATTTTCTTTCCTGAAATTATACATTTGATAAAAAGATGTGCAAATATTTTGTGGCAAACAAAACTGCAACTACCACTAATTTATTCTCCATGATCTCTGCTTTCAATATGTAATATGCACTTGTTTGGTGGTCTGAAGAAATTTCCTGCAAAAACTGCAGACTTTAACACGTGTGAAAAATAAAAAAAATGAATTGCCGTGGTCAAAAAGTGCTTAAAGTGAATGTAACACTAATGCTGCGTACACACGATCGGACGTTCCGACAACAAAATCCCATGGTTTTTTTCTGACGGATGTTGGCTCTAACTTGTCTTGCATACACACGGTCGCATAAAGTTGGTCGGAAATTCCGAACGTCAAGAACGCGGTGACGTACAACACGTACCACAAGCCGAGAAAAATTAAGTTCAATAGCCAGTGCTGCTCTTCTGCTTGATTCGGAGCATGCATTGCACTTTGTGCGTCGGAATTGTCTACGCACGATCAGAATTTCCGACAACGGATTTTGTTTTGTCGGAAAATTTGAGAACCAGATCTCAAATTTTGTGCAAAGGAAATTTCGATGGAAACTGTCCGAGGGAGCCTACACACGGAATTTCTGACAACAAGCTCCGATCGCACATTTGCCATCGGAAAGTCCGACCGCGCGGAAAGCGGCATAACAATGAACTCCTTCTTATTTTCTCTATTTTTGCCTAAAAACGGCATACCCTTGAAATGTTTTGTTATGCAGTATTTGATGTTTAAATTTGTTTTAACTTCAAAAATGTCCGTTAATCCAAACAGAAATTCCGTTAGCTTGTAACTTCCTGTGCACTCTCAAACAGTCTTATCAGCCCTGCCCAGAAATACAGAACACCTTACTCTTATTTTATTGAGATGACTTGAGGAGAGGGTGTTCCGTAGTCAAAATAGGGAGAAAGCATTTTAAGGTGACAGTGCTGCTCCTCCAGAGAAACTGTACACTGAGCAAACATCATTAGGACAAGTGTTTAAAAGGCTGGAACACCAGGTGAAAAAAGCCAGAAAAATAAAACAACACCAGCCACCACATCTTAGGACTGTTAAGATGCAATATAATACATTTTTGTTCTTGGGTTTAGATACATGTTTTTAATTATATAGTCCTCAGCATAAAATAATGGACTCTTTTTTTGGAAGCTATTTAAAAGCTAATTCTATGAAAAACGAATTCCTTCTTACTAACTTCTTTTGCACCCAACCTTTTAACGGAAGTGAATATTCACATAATTTACTGTGTGAACTCTTTTACTCAATCAGCCTAAATGCTATTCGTGCTGGCAGTAGAAAAGACAACATTGGTAGTGACAATGATGGGACAATATAGTTAAATTTTTGCTTTTGTTAAATTTTTGGTGTTTGAATGATTATGATTTCTTTGATTTTATTCAACATTGGTATTGTTCATTTACTAAATAACCAAATTAATTAAATCAAAGAATTGCTGGCATATTTATATTTAAAAAGTTTGTGCAGAATAATGTGAGACCTCCAGACTCCAGCAACTTTGCACTTGACGTAGGTCAAACAATATTATGTATCCTGTAACAATTATCCTATCTTGCTTTTTTTCTGTTTTCCCTGGTAGCCATAGCTTATTTTTGAGCAGAGTTTTTGTAATTAAGTTTTGAGTATTGTGGGTTTTAGTACAAGAAAATTTGGTTGCTATTGATAGGATCATTGGCATGGCAGTAGTATGTATTTGTGATAAAAGTATTTTCATGTTTGTGATTTAATTTAATAATGTTCATTAAGACTTAGCTTTGGTAAGTGAGTTAAGGTTAAAGTAAGAAACACTGTATATTTATATGCAGACAGTTATTTTTCGCTAGAAAGTTAGTGGCAAAAGAATGTCTCTCTCCAACACCACCCACAATTGATTTGTGGATAAAAAAAAAGGTAAATTTCTGTCTCAGGCTGGAGAAATATATGTATCAAAAATGCTGCCATAAAAAATTATGGTTAGGAGGCTTAAACACACATCCGAAGTGGATACATCACATTTTAACCACTTACGGCCCACAATGGTCGGTATACGTCGGGACTTTGAAGAGGGATATCGTTGTTATGGCAGCAGCTAGCTGCCATAACCCTGGTATCCTCCTCTTAAGCGGGCGGTCGGCTTTCAGATAAAAGTGGCCTCTGTGGCAGATTTGCCACAAGATCACTTTTATCGACGGTGGTAGAGGGCCCCCCCTCCCGGCGTGCTTTGGTGCCCTCCGTCGCTTACCAGAGCCGTCTGTAGCAGTGGAGGCGATCGGGTCCTGTGTCCTGTTGGGTATGGAGACGAGTGAGGGGAAGATGGCCCCCACCCGTCTACATACCATTGCAGGGCGGAAGCGATGTCAAAACGTCACTTCCGCCCATAGCTCTTAAAGACACTTTTTTTTTTTTATTGCATTTTAGTGTAAATATGAGATCTAAGGTCTTTTTGACCCCAGATCTCATATTTAAGAGGACCTGTCATGCATTTTTTCTATTACAAGGGATGTTTACATTCCTTGTAATAGGAATAAAAGTGACACATTTTTTTTTTTTAAAAAGAACAGTGTAAAAATTTTAAATAAAAGGTAAGATAAATAAGAAAAAATATATATTTTTTTTAAATGAACGCATACGTGAGCAGCGCCACATATAAAAATGTTGTTCAAACCACAAGTGAGGTATCACCGCGATCGTTAGAACAAGAGCAATAATTCTAGCCCTAGACCTCCTCTGTAACTCAAAACATGCAACCTATAGAATTTTTTAAACATCGCCTATGGAGATTTTTAAGGGTAAAAGTTTGTCGCCATTCCATGAGCAGGAGCAATTTTGAAGCGTGACATGTTGGGCATCAATTTACTCGGCGTAACATTATCTTTCACAATATAAAAAAATGGGCTAACTTTACTGTTGCCTTATTTTTAAATTCAAAAAAGTGTATTTTTTCCCAAAAAAGTGCGCTTGTAAGACCAATGCGCAAATACGGTGTGACAGAAAGTATTACATCGACCGCCATTTTATTCTCTAGGGTGTTGGAAAAAAATAGAATGTTTGGGGGTTCTAAATAAGCTTAAGTTTCTAGCAAAAAAAAAATGTTTTTAACGTGTAAACACCAAATCTCAGAAAGAGGCTTGGTCCTTAAGTGGTTAACCAGACTGCTAGGATAGTACCCTATTCTCTATGTTGTTCATGGTGGAATGCACATTACCTTTTTGGGTGTCACCCTGTTATGCATCTGTGACTAGCATCTAATGGACATATTACTGGATTTTGCCGCCGTGCCATTGTGCGCCGCCGGCGGCGCAAGTGCGTGCCAGTCGGGACCCTGTGAGTCTGGTCGCGGGTCCCGCGGACTCGATCGCCGCGGGGATACCAGCGATCGTCTCACGGGAAGGCTGAACGGGGAGATGCTGTTTACTTACGCATCTCCCCGTTCTGCCTAGCAACTAGTGACACTGATCTCTGCTCCCTGTGATTGGAGCAGAGATCAGTGTTCACTAAATCACAGCCACCCCCCCACAGTTAGTAGCACGCCCCTAGGAACACTTAACACCTACGCTGCCACCTAGTGGTTAACCCCTTCACTGCCAGTGTCATTTACACAGGAATCAGTGCATTTAAATAGCACTGATTGCTGTATAAATGACACGGGTCCCAAAAATGTGTCAAAAATGTCCGATGTGTTCGCCATAATGTCGCAGTCACAATAAAAATCGCTGATCGCCACCATTACTAGTAAAAAAAAAATTACTAATAAAATTGGTATAAAACTATCCCCTATTTTCTAAACGCTATAACTTCTGCGCAAACCAATCAATAATCGCTTATTGCGATTTTTTTTTTACCAACAATATGTAGAAAAATACGTATTGGCCTAAACTGAGGAAAAAAAAAGTTTTTTTATATATTTTTGGGGATATTTATTATAGCAAAAAGTAAAAAATAATGTGTTTTTTTTCTTCAAAATTGTCGCTATATTTTTGTTTATAGCGCAAAAAATAAAAACCGCACGGGCGATCAAATACCACCAAAAGAAAGCTCTATTTGTGGGAAAAAAAGGATGTCAATATTGTTTGGGAGCCATGTCGCACGACCACGCAATTGTCAGTTAAAGCGACGCAGTGCCGAATCGCAAAAAGTGGTCTGGTCTTAAGCCAGCAAAATGGTCTGGTCTGAAAGTGGTTAATGACCTACTCCTCAGAAATGACTAACTAGGCAGAATGCTGATAATATGTTTACATACCATATTTCAACATCAGTAAGTAATATTGGGCATAGTGTGAGGTCCAGGTATCATGCTGGGGGATATTTTGATTATTAGCACTGTAATTCTTTGTGTTGTAATTATTATTTGCTTAGAATTGTACACACAATTTCTAGGGATGCTTATACAGTAGAGCAAAAGCTTTTGCCTTTCTTATCCTATATACATTCTATATATTAATGCATTATGTGCTCTTATTGTGCTGCTAATAGTAGGAGTGATCTAAAAAAGATAAAATAAATAATTACACACATATTGAAATTCAGCCATTTCAGCAGGAACAGGCTGAATTTCAGTCAGTGTTTACTGCTAACTGCTCAACAGAAGCCAGTCTAATGATCAGCTTCTGTTGAACGGCTGATCTTTGCTGATCTTTGTATTTTGGCAGGGGGAGACTCCGGAGACCATCTGGCCCGCTGGAAATCTCTATGGTCAGCATCCGGCGCAGGTCGGTACCTTCTCCAGCTCACCGATCGCATGGGTGCGTCGGTTGAAGAACCCGAAGGTAAGAACGATCAATCGGCTGAACATCCGCTATGATTGTTCTTATGGTGTAGGGAATGGCCAGCTATAAAAGAAGATGTCTGTATGATGTCTGTAACTGCAGGCATCAGATATCACTGCTCAAACCCGATGATGTCATATGATGTTGGGTGGGTGGGAAGCGGTTAATGGGGACTCCATGCATAAAAAAAAAGTACCCTTGTTGGGGGAGCAGTGAACTGGTCCAGTGTTAACAAGTGCCCCACAATTCTCTGGCTGGCATCATCATGTGTGTCCCCAAAAAGAAAAAACTTATAGTGTAGTACCTTTTACTTTTTTTTACAAAGCAGGGGTGTTTTATTTCAGTCAACAGCATTACAAAATAAAATAAACACATGGACACGGTTCAGCACGTTACAAGACAAGTGCGTAAGTGCGCTTAAAATATGATGGACCATCTGAAAATGCAGTAGCCTCCAAGTAAATAAGGTCAGATATAATATGCATAACGTATTACAGAGATGGTAGGCACATAGCAATTCAAAAACTAAGTGAGAGAGTCAGTGTGTACCCAGAAAGGGGAAGGGAAAGGGAATGGCAAGGGATGGAGAGGGGAGGGTGAGCAGGAAGTACAACCCCAGACTCAGCACATAACCATCAAACCTAGCCAGACAGAATAGTGCAAATAAGACACGTTAACCTGAGGCCCAAGGGGACCAAACATTGTCATATTTCCAGGGGCAGCTCCGATTAATGTATGTTAACTTATACATAGGTAGAGCTGCATCCACCATAGCCCCCCAGGAAGGGCAGAGGATGTCCACTTAATGTAATAGAGGAGATAGGAGATCAACAAATTGGTATGGTGAGAACGTTGTTCATCTTCATGAATACCCAATAACGCTAGGGATGGTGAGGGCCACCCCTCATTTTTGCCCTGGCCATAAAGCTTTTGGCGAAACTGTTGAGATCTGATCCTGGTATTCCTGGCCTAATAGTGAATGGATTGGAAGAATAGGTGTCCCGAATGCGGACAATTTACTTATTTTGGTGAACTGGGACATGTTTATTCTCTTTCCCTTAGACCCCGCAGCTACCACTTATATCCCACCTTCTTGCCCTCTTAAGGTTGTTAACTTGTTTAGATACTTAGGTGTACTTATTCAACAACCCATCCATAAGTACTGTATATAGATAATAATCTGTCCCCTGTTATCCATAGATTAAAAAATACTCTTACGGTATGGACTAAGCTACCCCTTAACCTGCTAGACAGGATTACAATTTTTAAGATGATTTCTTTGACACGCTTCCTCTATGTTCTAGGTAAGTCTCCAGTCTACGTTCCCAAACAATGGTTCTGAATCATTGACTCCTTGCTCTAGTTGTTTATATGGGCAGGTAAACCTGATAGAATTGCTAGTGACACATTACAGTTACCACCATCAGAAGGGGGTCTAGCTATGCTCATCTTACAAACTTACTATTTTTCTTCCAAACTGGCTCATGCTCATTGGTGGTTTCACAATGAATAATGCGTCAACCGCTTTAGAGGCTCCAATCCTTACATCCTATGAGTCCTTACAAAATCTTGTTCACAGGCAATCTTCCCAGAGGATGGAGGGTACGAAAGTTCTCAATATGACGCTTCGGGTTTCTAAAGCCTCCTATCTGTTATCAACTGGAGATGTTGGTAAATTCTCTCCCAATGCTCCCTTGCAGCATAATCTGCAGCTCGTGAATTTTATTCCCGAGAGGATCGGTTGTTCCAGGCTAGATATGGTGTTAAAACTGTTGCACAATTATATAATGTAGGGTCTTTTAAATCCTTTGCAGACTTTCAACGTGATTATAATATAACTAATACTACTTACTTTAGATACTTACAGATTTGCAAAATGGCTACCGCTCAGTTCAGGCTTCTTAAGGTGTCCTTCCAAAGTTGCTCTAGTTAACTCTAAACTTACCTCCACATTTTACTGTATAGCTCCCTGTTACATTCCAGAAATAAACAGCTTGATCAGGCCAAATTGAACTGGAGACAGGACATGCCTGATCTTACAGAGGAAGCGTGGCAAAAAGTCTTACCTTTACAATCCCCCTTTATTATATCTGCCCGAGATAAGGTCCTCCAAGCAAAATTCCTTGATCTTATTATACCCCTTATATTCTTTGCAAGATGGGCAGACTTCCCTCTCCCACTTGTACTAAATGCTCTGGAACTATAGGTTAATTTTTACCATATGGTCTGGGAGTGCCCTCTTATCTTAGCTTACTGGTCTGAGGTTGTGTATTTTACTAGTACAACTGTCTTTAGATTCCCAATATCTGTAATCCACTATGATGCTTACTGTGTTATTTAGAGGATACTCTCCCTACTGGGAAAATACTAATGTGTACAGTTTTTCTATGCCAAAAAAGTGATACTAATGCACTGGAAGTCTCAGGCCCCACCCTCCTTACCCCTATGGTTTAATCTTGTTAACCAAGCTATACCTATGTATAACCCAACCCACGAAGCACGAGGCTGCCACAAGAAATTTACTAAAGTTTGGTCTACCTGGCTGGATTCCCTTCCAATCCTTCCAATCTTCCTTATCCAGAGAAGGGATATCTTCCTTCCAATACTCCCATAGTCACTCAACCTTGGGAGAATCAACACCTAGAAGTGCCCCATACAGGGTGGAAAATGGTTTGTCCAATTCTCCAGGAGCCAACAACTCCTTGATAGGATCAGTCTGGAGGAGAGGCGCCTAAGGAAATTGATACCTGACAGCATGGCAAAGCTGGAATAAACTAAACAGCATCCAGCTCGGTAACCTAAATCTTTGGGATAATTGAGAAAAGGACAGCAGGGTACCTGAGGGCATAATATCCGAGAGCGCCCTGGCCCCATATTGTGCGCAAACCTGAGGGTCTGAGATGGTATAGAGATGAGGAAAGATAGGGTTACCCCAAAGGGGTTGAGCAGGCAACAATTGGTTTGGACATACAAATCGACGCATTGCGGCCTTCGACACCCTCCAGGTAGCAAATGTTGGCCCCGGAACTGCTTCATATACTCGTGGTCCCCGATAAGTGCGCAGGTCCGATAAAACCCCCAAAAATGCCACCTCTAGACAGTAGCAGCATTGGATCTAGAATGTTGAAACTACCAATAAACCGAGACCAACACTGCCACCCAAAAATACCCTTGGAAATTGGGTAATGCCAAACTCTGGAAGAAACAGAGTAGACTTCGCCAGTCAGGGGGGTGCAAAATAAGGGAACCCACACAACGATCAATACCACAAATAAAAGGATTTAGAATCCAAATTGGACAGTTTTGAAACATAAAATAAAAATTATTGATGATATTAATTCAACCTAACAGGCTCAGCAGAAGTCTGGACGAGGAGGAGCATCTCACCTTAAGCAGGGACAATATAGGAAGAAGGTTACGGTCAAGGTAACACAATAGTTCTCTAGTCACTTGAACCCCCCCACTCACCTAAATTTGTTGACCCAGCATAGCAGGGAGGGAGACCCCAACCGATCCCAATCATCTAGGAAAAAAGTCTATTTGGACCAGTTGATTCAGATACCCAAAAACGATCCAAAAGTATCAAAGATCCCAAGTGCTGCCATGAGTGACAGGTCTGCATCATTAAGGTACAGTAGGGCGTCAGCTGCATATAAGGATACATTTTCTTCTAAAGCACTTACCTGCAACCCCCAAACTTCTAAGGATTCCCTGACCAAAATAGCATCCCTGGTGCATCCCTGGTGCATACCTCGATGAATAGGAAATGCATTAGAGAGCCAATCATTAGTATGGACCCATGCCCTGGGAGCCCTGTAGAGCAGTTGAAACCAGTGAAGATATTTAGGACCAAACTCATATCGATGCATAATTTCCCGAAGATAGACCTGTGTCGAATGCCTTTTCGGCGTCTTTAGAGGCGATGACCAAAGAGAGGTTCAGAAAGGAGCATTGTATATTGATATCGGTTCCCTTGCCCGGCATAAACCCAGTTTGGTCCACATGAATTAAGTCCTCAATTACTGTGAAAAGGCGACCAGCCAACCTTTTAATTTTTAAAACGTCGTCTCTAATACTCTGCTCACATGTGTATGTGATAGCATGCCATTGACCACCAAGCGATCCTTGCCAAATCACAAAGATTTTATATCATGTATCACGTAATTGCTATCTTCTTCCAAAGAATATTCCCCCAATCCTGAATTCCACCTCAGGTATATTTTTCTTAAAGGAAAAAACCTCAAAAGTGTAATATGTTCACACCAAACATCTAAATCACATTATAAAATTGTGCTCACATTGCATTGTGCTCCAGTTGTGCAAAACAAGTTACCCTGTGATCACTCATATTGATGTGAGCCTTCACCCACACTCTAAACACCTTACCCAAATGTGCCCCTATGACCCGGGGTTAAGTGGTTAAGTGGGATCTCCTTCATCTGGTTCTTCAAACACGGTATTTCCCAATCAAAGGTTGAATTTTAGACGTGCAAAAGAAGAAAAAGGCCCATAGTGAAGAAAATCCCATTTAAAACCACATTTATTTAGCCAACAAATGCTCACAGTGGCAGATGAATACAAGTTTCCAGTTTCCAAGATGGCAGAATGGGCACTTCCGGTTCCAGGGTATGCATCTGACATCACTTTCTGACACATTTTGTCAACGGATGTGGCGTCAGACAGGAAACGCCCTTATATAGTCCCCTCCAACATTCTAATACTATATCTTTACTACAAAAGTTCAGTTTAGATGGATCTCTATTGTGATGAACCCTAAAATGATTGGAGAGTCTGTGACTTTTTAGGCCCTTTTTGATAATCGAAAGTGTTCACTGAGTCGCACATACAATTTTCTAGTCATAAGGCCCACCTACTGAAGACCCTCCAGCAAATTTGTGTTAAAGGGGCATGTTAAAAGTAATGAAATTTCTAATCTGATAAATCTTTCCTGTCACATTTGACTTGAACTGATTTTTCTAGCTTTCATCCCCATGGTTTTGCACATGTTACACTTCTTACATGGGAAAATATAGTCTCTGCCTACCTCATACCTCAGTTTCTCTAACCTTTTTTTATCATATCCTTTATCGAAGAATCTTTTTCACTATAATCTCAGATTGCTATATATAGTCATTGAACCTCAAAAAATTCCTTTTTATCCTATTGCATTGTCCCTTAGGGACCTTACCTATCGACTTAGGATGACAGCTTGTGACCAGAATGTATCCATTGTGGTCATTTTCCTTAAATTTCGTTTTGGTGAACACTCTGCCTTCTTCTACAAAATATTTGGATCCCAAAAAAAATAATGGACTGAGTGTCCACTGTCTTAGAGAATTCAATTCCATACCTATTGTAAAAAGGGAAAAAATCCATAAGGGATTTCATGCTGCTGTCCCATATTATAAGAATGTCATCAATAAACCTTTTCAAAACCTTTAATTCCTTCCATTCCCTCCCAAAGATGTCCTCAGATTCCAATTTTGACATCAAGAGGTAAGCTAAACTCAGGGCAAATTTAGCCCCCCACAGCTACACCCCTCTTGTGAAAATAGTTATGTCCCCCATAACAGAAGTTACTGTTAGAGAAATGTCCTCTGTGTTTTCTTTGGAAGAAGATAGCAATAGCGTGATACATGAAATAAAATATTTGTGAACTGGTAAGGATATGGAAAAGGGGGAGTGAAGACAGCATAAGTCACTTGTGGGTTAATGGCATGCTATCATGTACACATGTACGCAGAGTATTGGCGAATACATTTTTTAAATTAGAAGGTACTACATTATATGAGTTTTTTCTTTTCAAGGACGCACATGATGATGATGGACAAAGATTAATAGTGAAGACACAGACATTGTGGAGCGAAAGCTTTATTGGACCCATTAGTGTTTTATGAGTCAGAGAATCTGGTAAGAGTTTGGGACATTGAACACATAAGGATATTCAGACCTGCTGGATGATATGGGAAATTTCTTCAGAATTGAACTGTAACTGAGACTCTTGGTTTATATAGGTGTGCAGTGAAGACTGATTTCCCTCAAAAGGCACTTTGTCCACATATTCAGGACAAAGGACTCATCCCCACATCCCTATCCCAGTGGATGTGGGGGAGTCTGCAGGGGGGAAACTTATTGGAATCTGGAAACCCTTAAACCACTTCAGCCTCGGAGGATTTGGCTGCTCAATGACCGGAGCACTTTTTACAATTTGGCACTGCGCTGCTTTAACTGGTAATTGCGCGGTCATGCAATGGTGTACCCAAACAAAATTTGCGTCCTTTTTTCCCCACAAATAGAGATTTTTTTATGGTATTTGATTGCCTCTGCGATTTTTATTTTTTGCGATATAAACGGGAAAAAAAACAGAAAGTTTTGAAAAAAATTATATTTTCTACTTTTTGTTATAAAAAAATTAAATAAACTCAATTTTAGTCATACATTTATACCAAAATGTATTCAGCCACATGTCTTTGGAAAAAAATGGTAATAAGCGTATATTTATTGTTTTGCCCAAAAGTTATAGTGTCTACAAACTAGGGTACATTATCTGGAATTTACGCAGCTTTTAGTTTATGACTACCTATCTCATTTCTTGAGGTGCTAAAATGGCAGGGCAGTACAACCCCCCCCCCCCCCCCCCAAATTACCCCATTTTAGAAAGTAGACACCCCAAGGAAATTGCTGAGGCATGTTGAGCCCATTGAATATTTTATTTTTTTGTCACAATTGATTGAAAAATGACACAAAGTTGTCACTAAATGATATTTTCTTCAAACGTGACATGGTTATATTTGGAATTACACCCCAAAATACATTCTGCTGCTTCTCCTGAGTATGGGGATTCCACATGTGTGGGACTTTGACAGTCTAACTGCATACAGGACCTCAAAAACCAATCATCGCCTTCAGGCTTTCTAAGGGCGTACATTTTTGATTTCACTCCACACTGCCTATCACAGTTGCGGAGGCCATTAAATGCCCAGATAGCACAAAAAAAACAAAATGACCCCATTTTGGAAAGTAGACACCCCAAGCTATTTGCTGAGAGGCATGTTGAGTATTTTTCAGATCTTGCTTTTTGTCACAAAGTTTTGAAAATTGAAAAAAGAATAAAAACATTTTTATTTTTCTTTCTTCATTTTCAAAAATAAATGAGATCTGCAAAATACTCACATTGCCTCTTAGCAAATACCTTGGGGTGTCTACTTTCCAAAATGGGGTCATTTGGGGGGGGGTTGTGCTATATGGACATTTCAGGGCCTCCATAACTGAAGGCGGTGATTGGGAGCTTAGCCGTGTGCAGGACCCGGAAAACCAAAGTCTCACACATGTGGTATCCCCGTACTTGGGAAAAGCAGCAGAATGTATTTTGGGGTGTAAATTCACATATGCCCGTGGCATGTTAGAGCAATAGATCATTTAGTGACAACTTTGTGAAAAAAAATTTTTTAATTTTCCTGCAACTTGTGGCAAAATATTAAATATTCCATGGACTCCAAGGACTCAACAAGAACTAGAACTTCTAATACTTGAGTTGGATTTTGATTTTGTGGGAATTTCAGAAACCTGGTTTGACAGCTCACATAACTCGCTTGTGACTATCCAAGGGTATGCTCTGTTTCAGAGGGATGGAGTAAGCAGAAGAGGGGAAGGGGTGTGTCTGTATATCAAGAGCGATTTGATAGTGAGAGATGACATCACGAATGGGACTAGTGAGGAGGTGGACATTTTGTGGCTGGGGCTTTAAAGCTATAAAGCAGTGATGGCGAACCTTTTTGAGCCTGAGTGCCCAAACTGAAATAAATACATTGGTTTTGTGTTGCAAAGTGCCAACACGGCAATTTGCGAGAGAGGGGGACTGACCGAAAGAGAGGGGTTGTGTGAGAGAGAGGGGGGTGTGAGAGAGAGAGAGAGGGGACAGCGAGATTGAGGGGTGTGAGAGAGATGCTGAGAGGGAGGGGGGCTGAGAGAGAGGGGTGTGAGAGATATGCTGAGAGAGAGGGAACAGAGAGAGGGAGAGGGGCTGAGAGAGAGGGAGGGGGGCTGAGAGAGAGGGGTGTGAGAGATATGCTGAGAGAGAGGGAACAGAGAGAGGGAGAGGGGCTGAGAGAGAGGGAGGGGGCAGAGAGAGAGAGGGGTGTGAGAGATATGCTGAGAGAGAGGGAACAGAAAGCGAGAGGGGGGACAGCGAGAGGGAGGGGAGCTGAGAGAGAGGGGTGTGAGAGAGCTGCTGAGAGAGAGGGGCAACAGAGAGAGGGAGAGGGGCTGAGAGAGAGGGGTGTGAGAGAAATGATGAGAGAGGTGAGCTGAGAGAGAGGAGGAACAGAGAGAGGGAGGGGGGACAGAGAGAGAGAGGGAGGGGGGACAGAGAGAGAGAGGGAGGGGGGACAGAGAGCGAGAGAGATGGGGGGGACAGAGAGAGAGAGAGATGGGGGACAGAGATAGAGGGTGTGAGAGAGATGCTGAGAGAGGTGAGCAGAGAGAGAGGGGGACACAAAGAGGGGGAGACGGAAAAAGAGGGGGGCTGAAAGAGAGGGAGACCTCCAACTCTGTCCTGGACCCCCTCGTGTGCCCACAGAGATGGCTCTGCGTGCCAGCTGTGGCACGCGTGCCATAGGTTCGCCATCACTGCTATAAAGCAAACCGTAAATGAATTGTGTGTGTATTCTATAGACCCCCTAACCTCAAGGAAGAAGAGACCCATCTCCTTTCAAAGTTAGAAATGCCAGGGTAATGTTCTAATCATAGAGGACTTCAACTATCCTGATATTGATTGGGAAGATGGAACTACACACTCAATTAAAGCTTGTCATTTCTTGAACGCAATACGGGACAATTTCATGAATCAAATGGTGGAAGCCTCAAATAAAAATAATGTTTTGCTGGACCTACTAATTTCAATCTACACAGAGCCGATTGCAGATGTGGACGTGAGGGATTATTTAGGTAACGGAAACCACAGAGTAATTGCCATTGCCATAAATGATATGTAAGGGAGACACGAGGGTAGGACAAGAACATTACATTTCAAAAGAGCCAACTTTATTAGGCTGTGCTTCATACTGCATGCTACTAATTAGGAATATCTTATTGTTCCAAAGAACACCGAAGAAATGTGGGAGTGTTTATAGGACATATTAAACCGCATTCATCAGTGCATTTCACTAGGCAGCAAATATAAAAGTACAAAAGTTAGACCTGGGTAGCGAGATACTAAAGTAGAAAGGCATATTGAAGCGGAACTAAACTGCCTCAGAGCACCACAAACCGAAAATGCTATTTAATTTATTTTAAATATTGAAAGCAAACTCACCCATTCTTCCATGTCTAAATGCTTTATTTTGCAGGGAAATCACATTCTTCTCAATTTATACAACTGAAAAAGGAGGGGTATATTAAACAAGACAGCAATGATAATACCAATAAATGTAATGTACCTTGGTGGCTGTGATTAAGAAAGACTAAAAAAACATAATGTGAATAAATCACCAGGACCATTTCTTACATCCATAAGTTCTCGAAGAGCTTAGTAATGTTATAGCCAGCTTACTGACTGAAATGGTACAAGTGAAAAGTAAACGCAGTACCAAGATTCAAAAAAGGGCAGGATACAGTATATACATTTTAATTAATGACCAGTCAGCCTAGCATCAATAGTATGTAAACTATTGGAAGGCATGATAAGGGACCATATCCAAGAATTTGCCAATGAAAATACTGTTATTAGTAATATGTCCTAAACATACACTTGTCACTGTGAATGACAGAAATACATCAAGGAATGAAGATTAGGCATTACCAGGTTATAGGCAGTGACAATAGGTATGACACTATACTTCCAGTTAACCTCCATGAGTAGAAGAAGAGGTGCAGGTGTCTAGTGAACACACTTAGCTGTGGTAGCACCCCAGTCCTGTATAGATAGAGGACCAATATCCTTTGCCCAGAGACAACCTAAATCCAGCTATAAACCTAACCCTATATAGGAAAAACGAAATTACGTCTTGATTTCACATTAATAATAATATGTATATATGATTTATATATATCACTCTTAATCTGTACTTAACCACGTCAACACCAAGCCGATTCTGACAGTTCTCACATATATGTAAAATTCAACCTTTTTCTTCTAAAAAATTACTTAAAACCCCCAAATATTATATTTTATTTTAGCAGAGGCCCTAGAGAATAAAATGTTGGGTGTTGAATTTTTTTTTACATGATATGATATTTGCTCAGGGTTTTTTCAAATGCAATTTTTTGGGGAAAAATACACTTTAATGAATGTTGTTGCACAAAAACACTATATAATACCCATTTTTTTGGGTACAATATAAAATCTGATGTTACACCAACTAAATAGATACCTAGCATGTCAGTCACTCTTTAACCACTTGCTTACTGGGCACTTAAACACCCTTCCTGCCCAGACCAATTTTCAGCTTTCGGTGCTCTCACACTTTGAATGACAATTACTCAGTCATGCAACACTGTACCCAAATTAATTTTTTGTCCTTTTTTTCCCACAAATAGAGCTTTCTTTTGGTGGTATTTGATCACCTCTGGGTTTTTTATTTTTTGCGCTATAATTGAAAAAAGACCGAAAATTTTGAAAAAAAAAAAAAATTTTTCTTTGTTTCTGTGATAAAATTTAGCAAATTATTAATTTTTCTTCATAAATTTTGACCACAATTTATACTGCCACATGTCTTGGGTAAAAATAACCCAAATTAGTGGAAATTATTTGGTCTTTGTGAAAGTTAGAGAGTCTACAAACTGTGGTGCAAATTATACAAAATTGATCACATCTGATGTACTGGTGACCGATCTCATTTCTTGTGACCCGAACAAGCCAGGAAAGTACAAATACCCCCCAAATGACCCCTTTTTTGAAAGTAGACATTCCAAGGTATTTAGTAAGAGGCATGGTGAGCTTTTTGATGTTGTCATTTTTTTCCCACAATTCTTTGCAAAATGAATTATTTTTTTATTTTTTTATTTTTTTCCACAAAATTGTCATTGTAATAGGTTATTTCTCTCACATGCAATGTGTATACCACAAATGTCACCCCAAAATAAATTCTGCTACTCCTCCTAAGTATTACGATACCACATGTGTGGGACTTTTACATAGCCCGGCCACTTAGAGAGGCCCAACATGCAGGGAGCGCCATCACGTGTTCTAGGAGCATAAATTACACATCTAACTTGTTGACTACCTATTACACTTTTGAAGGCCCTGGAGCACCAGGACAATGACATGTGACACTGACGTGGCACTGATGACAGGTGGCACTGATGACACGTGACACTGATGTGGCACTGATGACAGATGGCACTAATACGGGGCACTGATGACACGTGACACTGATGACAGATGGCACTAATACGGGGGCACTGATGACACGTGACACTGACAGATGGCACTAATATGTGGCACTGCTGACAGATGGAACTTATACGTGGCACTGATATCATGTGGCACTGATGAGAGATGGCACTAATACGTGGCACTGATGACAGATGACACCGATACGTGGCATTGATGACACGTGCCACTGATAACAGATGGCACGTGACACTGACAGGTGGCACTTTTGACAGATGGCACTGATACGTGGCACTGATGACACGTGGCACTGATATGGCACTGATGACAGATGGCACTGACGTGGCACTGATGACAGATGGCACTGACATGGCACTGATGACAGATGGCACTGACGTGGCACTGGGGACAGGTGGCACTGGCAGATGGCACAGATGGCACTGGGGGCAGGTGGTACTGGGGACAGGTGGCACTCTGGGGACTGGTGGTACTGGGGACAGGTGGCTGATGGTACTGGGGACTGGTGGTACTGGGGACTGGTGGCTGATGGTATGGGGGACTGGTGGTACTGGGGACAGGTGGCTGATGGTACTGGGGACTGGTGGTACTGGGGACTGGTGGCTGATGGTATGGGGGACTGGTGGTACTGGGGACTGGTGGTACTGGGGACAGGTGGCTGATGGTACTGGGGACTGGTGGTACTGGGGACTGGTGGCTGATGGCACTCTGGGGACAGGTGGCTGATGGCACTCTGGGAACAGGTGGCAGCGGGACAGATCGCTTTATTTTTCTTTTTTTTTTTTTTTCTTTTTTTTACTTACGGCGCCGGCGCCGTTCCTCTCTCACTCCTCACACGCTGTCTGTGTGAGGAGGCAGAGCGGCGCTGACAGATGATCTCATATGTTTGCATATGCAAACATATGAGATCATCTCTCATTGGACAGCTGGATCTCGCTGTAAACGGCCGCTGTGATTGGCCGTTTACAGCGATCTGTGACCGGCTGTGTCCGACGGACACGGCCAGCACAGAACTTCCCCGATGCGCGCTCTCAGGAGCGCGCATTAGGGAAGTAAACAGGAGGACGTCCAGGGACGTCCTCCCAGCAGAGAGCGTCCGCGCTGCAGCCGTCTTTCGGCTATAGCGCGGGCGCGAAGTGGTTAAAATTTCATACGCCCATGGAATGGAGCCAAACTAAGGTACCTAAATATCTCCATAGGCAAGGCTTTATACAGGTTAGCAGTTTAGTGTTAAACAGGAGTTCTGGAGCTCCATGATCAACTTTATTGCTATCACATAGGAAGAACATCATCCCTTGTGATAGCATGGGTCATGACAGGTCCTCTTTATGGAGATCTGGGGTCTATTAGAGATGGGTAAACAAAAAAAAAACTTAACCGGAAGTGACAAAATCTTTGTCACTTCTGGTTTCTAGGGTCACAGAGAGGGAGGAACAATGTCCTTTCCTATCTCTCTCTGTGTAATGATGTTGGACCAGTCCTGGGCTCTCCCGTCTGATCAGGGAGCCAGGGAAAGGCAACAGCAGCAACAGGAGAGGGGACATCTTACTGCCACCTGCAGAAATGATCGAGTGACTGCATACCCACTCAATTTACTTCTGCTTTACAGGGCATTGGCTGCTGTAAAATGTAATGCCTGGGTGATTCCTGCAGGTACAGGTCCTGGTATAACCACTGAAAGCCCAGGATGTCCACCTAGGGAAGTGGTTAACCACCTGAGATCCAGGCCAATTCTGACATTTTTCTCCTACATGTAAAATTCCAAATTTTTTTGCTAGAAAATTACATAGAACCCCCAAACATTATATATGTTTTTTTAGCAAAGACCCTAAAGAATACAATGGCGGTCGTTGCAACTTTTTATCTCACACTGTATTTGCGCAGCAATTTTTCGAACGCGTTTTTTTCAGAAAAAAAACAGTTTCCTGCTTTAAAAAAAAACAAAACAGTAAAGTTAGCCCAATTTTTTTGCATAATGTGAAAGATGAAGATACGCCGAGTAAATAGATACCCAACATGTCACGCTTCAAAATTGCATGCGCTTGTGGAATGGCGCCAAACTTTGGTATTTAAAAATCCCCATAGTCAACGCTTTAACATTTTTTACTGGTTACATATTTTGAGTTACAGAGGAGGTCTAGGGCTAGAATTATTGCTCTCGCTCTAACGTTCGCGGCGATACCTTACATGTGTGGTTTGAACACCGTTTTCATATGTGGGCGGGACTTACGTATGCGTTCGCTTCTGCGTACGAGCTCGCGGGGACAGGGCGCTTTAAATTTTTTTTTCTTTTTATTGTTAATTTTACTTTATTTTTTTAATTCAACACCTTAAAAAAATATATATATTTGTTTACTTTTATTCCTATTACAAGGAATGTAAACATCCCTTGTAATAGGAATATGACACGATCGGACCTATTTACAGTGAGATATGGGGTCAATAAGACCCCACATCTCACCTCTAGGCTGGGAAGCCTAAAATCAAAAAAAAAAAAAAAAAAAAAAAAAACGATCACCGCTTCCCAGCCGCGGTGCCGCCGGTTTTTGAATGCAGAGGCTGGGCGTGACGTCATAACATCGCGCCCGGCCTCCGAACGATCATAGAGACTCTGGCGACCATCTGGTCCGCCGGAAATCTCTATGATCATCATCCGGGGGCCGGCGGATCCTGAGTCCGACTCACCGATGGAAGCGGTGAGTCGGTAGAAGCACCGGAGGGTGGCGGGAGGGGGGGGCCCTCCCGCCGCCCGTAAGAACGATCAAGCGGCGAAACCGCCGCTATGATCGTTCTTATGGTGCAGGGAATCGCCGGCTGAAGACGGCAATATCTGAATGATGTCTGTAGCTACAGGCATCATTCAGATATACCCCTGAGAACAAAAAGACGTCATATGACATACTCTGGGTCTCAGGTGGTTAAAGATAAACCAATATCCCCCCCACACACACAAAAAAAATGGTGGTAGTTAGGGATTTTTTCGCAGAAGAGACTTTGCATACTCTCAGGATCAGTAGGATGCCAAGATTGGAACTATGTGCTGGCACAATGTAACTCCAGGGCACATAGGCAGGAGGTACATTATCAGAGGAAGAGAGAAGACAGTGAGTTTAAAAAAGTAGAGGAAACGATGGGCAGCAGATGGAGGGGATCACTTTGCCATAGATGGAATGTGCAAGTATGCTAATTCCACCTTATGTGGGGACCCCTTACTAGAATTCACCAATTTGCATGAATAATAACAAAATAGTATGGTATTTCATAGCAATACATGGATATTTTCCTTTTGGTTTTCTTGAAGCTGCACTATTTGCATCTTTCCAGTTGTATATGCTCTTTGCAGGAGGCTTCTCTTCTGTCCTCTTCTGTTCTCTGCTTTGTGAGCCGTGTTAGCCATATGCATGGACTGATGATTTGTATATGGTAAACTTTTTGAACCCCTCTATTTAAAGCTTAATATAAATCCCAGAACAAATATATGCAGTTAGATAGACATTGTACTAACAATCACCCTATTTATATTCTTTTCTACGCTTTCCTGTTATAGTAATAACTACACTACAATTAGACCTAGTGCACCAGGTAATCATCACTTGGCAAGACCTGGTTTGACAGGCTTCTCTTTTCCTCTGAAATGGAGATCAGTGTGAGGACACCCATGCTTGAGGGGTGTGTTTCGTTTCTTACGTATGTGAACATAGAGCACTAGAGTAGGAGGGAAGGAAAATAAGAGACTGTATGACCTCACATACTGTAACTGAGGTTTTTTTGATTGCATCTTGGATGATTATAGTTAGCACAGCTTCATCTCATTCACCAAGTGGAAATTCACTTTGCATAGTGAACTAACTTTACTCCTTTCGTAAATCAGCCATGCCGTTTTTTATGTTCTGAATGTGCAGTTTGTAAGGTCAAGCATTTGTCAGGCAGCAACAGCCAAGTTTCAGTTGACCTGCTAACACTCTAAGGCCGGCCATAGACAGATCAAATTTCTTTCCTGCAACCACAGACGGCGTTGGCAAGGGAATCTCTCCAGAGGAGCCATTGGTGGTTATTTACTAAAGGAAAATCCACTTTGCACTGCAAGTGCACTTGGAAGTAAAGTCGCTGTAGATCCGAGGGGGACATGCAAGGAAAATAAAAAAACAGCAGTTTAGCTTGCACATGATTGGATGATAAAATCAGCAGAGCTTCCACTCATTTCAGATCTACCCCTCAGATTTAGAGCGACTGCACTTCCAAGTGCACTTTCAAGTGCACTTGCAGTGCAAAGTGGATTTGCCTTTCGTAAATAACCCCCATTGTGTTCTCCCAGCAGGGGAAGCAATTCCCACCAGGAGAACACTGTGATTATTACTAGAGGCTATAACAGCTGCTAGCAATAATCGCAGGTAAAATCTGGCAGGCTGGTTGTATCAATCGATCAACTTGGGTACATTCAGCCTGCCCATACATGATTCGAACCTCATGTGGCCGGCTTGACACAGCTAAAGTTTCAGACATTGAGTAAAAAGAATGGCAATATATATATAAATAATTACAAACAAACCAATAATAATGTAGATTCCTGAACAACCTCTAATGGTTCTATTTAAATTATATTGTTTCATTGTGTTAAAATATCAGCTTTGTGTCTCAGTTATGGTTCTTTTTTTTTATGTTTCTTCTAACAAGTCTCCATTTTATAGCACAACACCAGAAGGTGTTGGCATACACACAATTTGCGTTTTAAATGTTTATAAAGTATGCCACTCAGAAACTAACCCCGATACTCTTTACAGTAAGCCAAAGTGGGAGTTTAAATGTATATTATTAAAGGCACATTGATATTTAAATCTAATAAAAGGTTTGTTGTCATGCCTCAATTTTCTTATTTAATAATCTTCAGTAGAGATATTAGCTATACTCTTTGTGGTTCTGTTAATATCCTTGTATAACAATGCATAATAAAAAAAGATGATTGTGTATTAATGTAGAAAATTATACATTTTAAAACTAATACTTATTTTTACAACAGTGTATCAACTCTTTCTTATGTTTGTGAATGAAATACTTCTTTGTTTACCTATATTTACCCAATATTTAAAAAAAAAATAGTAAGTATGTTTTTATTTATTATTGGATGAATAGATCCATTTTTCCACAAGCAATGTAGGAATAGACATTCTTAACATTTGAAATTCTGGGCTCTTGATTATTCTGCATTTGCTTCAATACTTATCCAGATTCTAGACTGGATGTGTCCTAAACTTGAGCCTTCTTAGTGCGTACACAGCAGCATGTGCCAAAGTCTTTGTATCCACAAAAAATTCTGTAATTACTGTGCCACAGATACAAATCTAACAGAAACATATAAACCTCAGCACAATCATTTGTTACAAAAAAATAAATAAAATGAACCTGTTGAATTACATATGCTTTTTTTGAAGAAGAACTTCATTAAAATAATGACTACTTAGCAACCAGCAACTGTTGTGCAATATAGCATAAACCATGCAGTGGCCAGGAGTTTGTCATGTACAGCCCAGTGTACCGAGTAAAGAGTAAGTAAAGTAAACTATAATTAGAAACCTCCATACTGGAAAAATTGGCATGACATATACAGTATATAATGCACTAGGTACAGATATAATGAATACATATACATGAGTACATAAAATCTCCTAGAAAATAATGTCCCATCATGACATCCTATAGAAAATACTGTGTGATTGGTTTATCCTAATACATGGAGAGTCAGTGGATATACAAATCTGATCCAATTTTCATAGATAATAAATTATTGTTTTATATTAGATCTCATCCCTATAAGTTTCTTTACTTTAAAGCTCTTCCCATTTATATACCTTTGAAAAACATGGATAGTGTGATCTTTGTGTGATAGTAAGTATTATTGAGTCGAAAGTTACCACTTGGGGATCACAAGCTTGTTTGCCATCTTTTTTCACTGATATTTACAATGTGCACCACTCAGAGATATTAAGTAGGCCACTTCACTTGAGTACATATACCAGGCTTATCGTGTTCATAATGGGTCCAGTTAGGTCAATGGCTGCCTAGGAGGGGGAAAACTATAATGTAATATGAGGCTGAGCTGTGTAAGATGTTATACCCAAGAACTTAAAGATGTATCTGCAAGGCAACAGGATTTACATGAATGTGTTATATCTGGAGGATGAAAGCATTGACATGGTTGCTGTGATCTGTTTGAAAAGGTAAAAACCTTTTACTTGGCATGCATGCATTTAACAAATACCTGCCAGATGCCAGATCCACTGGTGAAATGCTATTTAGTTCTTGCTGAAAACTTTGCACATTGAGGGCCCACTGAAATCAATCACCTTACACCAGGTAGGCTGTCACACAATGTAATTGTTCATCTAAAGGAGATTTTACAGTGACATTGTGATATTCCTGGCCATTTTACAACTAACAAAAATAGTGTTGTTAAAGTGAAACTTTACCAATAACTACTTGATAAAAAATAATGTTCTTTATGAAAGAACATACATTCCACATTAATAATTATGCTACTAAAATTACTATATGCTGTAAATGGCCTCCAGCACTCCTGTCTCTTCTTGCCGGAGGCTGCCATTTTGGTGAAGCCCAGAGCCCCTGAACAGCAGTAAATCATAAAGCGGAATTAAACCCATCAATTTTAACGATTTAAAAAAAGTTACATTTGCTTGTGTCTTTAACCAAACTGTCAAACCATCAAATGGCTGGTGTCATAACTAATTACATGTGCAACACCATGGCCATTGCAGATCAAACAGAAGCAGCTTCCTTGACTGTAAAGGATAGAATGATTTAATTCCACGTTAAGGCTGTCAGCACATCAGCCTCTACAAATTCAGCAGTGCCTAAAACTACAGAGCAACTGAGCATGCGCAGAGCAGGGTGATACGAACCAATACATTTTTGGTCTTTAACCACTTCCTGACCGGCGCACGACGATGTACAGCGGCAGAATGGCATGGACGGGCTAAAGGGCGTACAGGTACGTCCCTTTAAGATTGCCACTGTGCCATCACGTGCGCGCCGGCCTGGACCCCCATTCCGCGGATCCCGTGGACTCGATCGCCGTGGGGACCCCGCTATCGTCTCACGGGAAGGCTGAACGGGGAGATGCGGAAGTAAACAGCATCTTCCTGTTCTGCCTAGCAACTAGTGACACCGATCTCTGCTCCCTGTGATTGGAGCAGAGATTGTGTTCACTAAAACACAGCCACGCCCCCCCCCCCACAGTAACACGCCCCTAGGAACACTTAACCCCTACACTGCCACCCCCTGGTTAACACCTTCACCGCCAGTGTCATTTACACAGGAATCAGTACATTTAAATAGCACTGATTGCTGGATAAATGATAATGGTCCCAAAAATGGGTCAAAAATGTCCGATGTGTCTGCCATAATGTCGCAGTCACAATAAAAATCGCTGATCGCCGCCATTACTAGTAAAACAAAAAATATTAATAAAAATGCTATAAAACTATCCCCTATTTTGTAAACGCTATAACTTTTGCGCAAACCAATCAATAATCACCTTTTGCGATTTTTTTTTTTTTTTTTTACCACAAATATGTAGAAGAATACGTATCGGCCTAAACTGAGGAAAAAATATGTTTTTTTATATCTTTTTGGGAGATATTTATTATAGCAAAAAGTAAAAAATAATGATTTTTTTTCAAAATTGACGCTCTTTTTTTGTTTATAGCGCAAAAAATAAAAACCGCAGGGGCGATCAAATACCACCAAAAGAAAGCTCTATTGGTGGGAAAAAAAACAACGTCAATTTTGTTTGGGAGCCACATCGCACGACCGCGCAATTGTCAGTTAAAGCTACGCAGTGCCGAATCGCAAAAAGTGGTCTGGTCTTAAGCCAGCAAAATGGTCCGGTCTGAAAGTGGTTAAACAGTATAGACACTTATTTTTAATGTTTTACCTGCAAAAGGGACCAGCCTGAATGATCTAACAGGACTTAATTTTTTTACTTAAGTTCCACTTTAACCCCTTCAGATCCGCGCTATAGCCTCATGACGGCTACAGCGTGGATCTGTTTTGCCAGAAGGCCGTCAATAGATGTCCTCCCCTTTGCTCCCTCCCCGTGTGCGCGCTGTGATCACAGAGTCAATGAGACTCGGGTGATCACAGATCATAGTAAGGGGTCGATCCCGGCCCCTTACCATGTGATCAGCCAATGACAGCTGATTACGTGATGTAAGCAGAGGATCGGTAATCGTAATTTGAGGAGAAAAAAAAGCCGATCACCAGCTTCTGTGCAAGGGACATTGGTTCAGAAGAGGAAGAGGCGAAGCCGCTTCATATGTGCCTACCAGTACCGCCTGCCAGTGCCACTGCGGTGCCACGAATCAGTGCCCACCAGTACATAAATGCCAACAATCGGTGCCACCTATCAATGCCCACGAGTGCCACCTAGCAATGCCCACCAGTGGTGCCTCATTAGTGGTGCCTAGCAGAGTCACCTACCAGTGCCCATCACTGCCACCCATCAGTGCCACCTATTAGTGCCCTTCAGTGCCACCTATCAGTTCCCTTTAGTGCCGCTCATCAGTGCGACCCATCAGGGCCCAACAATGCCACCTATCAGTGCCCACCAGTGCCACCTCCGCAGTGCCCATCAGTGCCACCTTATCAGTGTCCATCAACGCAGTTTATCGGTGCCCATCAGTTTTGCCTCATCAGCGTACATCAATGAAGGAGAAAAATTACCTGTTTGCTAAATTTATTAACAAACTATTAAACGGTTTTGAATTTTTTTTTTTAAATCAGTCTTTTTAAAAAAAAATAACAAAAAATAAAAAACCCAAATACCACCAAAAGAAAGCTCTATTTGTGGGAAAAAAGTGATAAAAATTTCATTTGGGTACAGTGTTGTATGACTGTACAATAGTCATTCAAAGTGTGACAGCGCTAAAAGCTAAAAATTGGTCTGTTCGGGGGTTAGGTGCCAAGTGGTTAAGATCATTTGCATTTGGCTGACTATTATCACATATTTATCTAAAGCAAATTAAAATCATTATTCTTTTAACTTTATTTTCTTCTACATAAATAATGTACTCAAAACTGTGGAAGCTTTTGTTTTCCAGTAGGATGGCAAACTCGACACTTCCCATTTTAAGCAAAGTATTAATAGCAAAGCTCAAGAATTATTGGCAGTAAGTTAGAAATAGAAAACAATGTTGGATAGACTTTAATTACTTATTTTTCTTGACATCTGATGGCCACCTGCAAGTCAAGAAAGCTATTAAGGAATTTCAGTTTCTTTTTGCATTTTTATTTGTGCAGGATATGCTGTCCTCCTTGTCATGCATGATGTGGGAAACTTGATGTAAAAAATTAACATTTTTCAGATTTTCATAGAGGATCCAACAGAATGTATACACATGTTATTTTCTAACTTATATTAATATTTTGTTTGGAACCATGATATGAAGTTTAGAGACAGCACTGCACAGTAAACATTTAGTAATTTACAGCATAATTAGAATTTGATAGCTTGAGCATCCCAGGAGATCTGGAAAGTATGAAATAATTTTGAACAAGTACGAAACATATGTAGTAATACTATTTATTTGGGGCAATTTAGGAAAGCATCTGCTTTGGTAGTGTCAGCACATTAGAAATCTTGCACATAACTCATGAAAGCATTGTGACAGTTCCATTAACAGTTCTAACATGTGCAACGGATTCAAGTAGCTCTTATTTGCACCACTTTTACAATGTCTTGCTATGGCTGTAACTAATTAAAAAAAAATGACTGCCAGTTTGTAGATGAAGAAACTGGAGGTAAATAAGAGCAACCCTAAGTTGACATATAGAGATAGGCCAGAGTGCTTAGAATTGGGCAACTGTGTAGTAAAGAGCAGGGCATGTTTTCTCTGTTAAAAAAAATAAAATAACAGGGCATGTTTGCATGCGCTACTTCCCCCCCACTTGTTATTGGTTGCTAGAACTATGTAGGCTGTTGGCTGAATAGCTCCTTTGGTTGCTAGAATGCCAGCATTCTAGCAATAAATGATGTTAGGCTAAACATTGACAGTGGACAGAGCCTGATGGGTGATGTTGAGAGGCTAGTTCCCCATGAGGTGATTCCCTGTGATTAACAACAGTGGGTGGATTCTTAGCTGCTAGCGGGCTGTCTAGTGACTGTGAAATCTGCCCACTGCCATCCTCTTTCAATCACTAGGAAGGCCAGCCTGATCGGGAACCAGTCTCTCAACTTCCCCATTAGACTCCATCCACTCAACAGCTCAACTCTACTGGTGGACTTTCCAGTCACTGAAGAGGCTTGCTTGATGTGCCTATCTGTGTGACAGGTGACATTGCAGGGCAGGGAACTCAGTAATGTTGAGCCTGTGATTTTATCAGGCCCGGTGTTACTGAGCTGCACTGAGGATGAAGGAGTATGCAGTAAGGACACTCCAGCCTCAGTGCTGTCCCCACGTCTCCAGCCTTAAAATTCATGAACATGTTTCTGACATATACAGTACATGGATCTGTGGAATGTGTACATTTCATGAATTACCTAGTGAAGTAAATATTACACATCAAACGGACAAGCCAGATGCAGTTAGAACTTAGTGCAAATCAACCACCCAGAAATTGCACTGAAAAATATAATTTCCATTGTTTAACATCAAATTCTCTCCCTGCATTTAGTTGTATTAGAAGACAGCTTGGGCACCTACTTTGGAGTGGTGGAAATCCCTCTTCTCAAGCATGTAAGGTGTCACGTGATCATGTAACGTGGTGAGATGGGGGGGGGGGGATTGGTTAGGGCAACATTAATTTAAAAAAATAAGAGCTAACGAGTTTTAAGCCATCTCCTGGACATACAAAAATGCAGTTTGTTTTCCTGCAAAGATTTACACAGACAACAATTATACAGTTTACATTTTTTAGGGCTTCTCTGTGTTGTACAGCTAAAGTGCTGCTGTGTGGAAGAGTGCAAAGTCCTTAGGAACCATGTTAAAATCACACTACTGAATGCTAGATCTTAGACACTGAACAAAAAAAATTCATCATAATTTCATTGAGAATCTGGTACTTATGCATATTTTACGACAAATATTTTCTTTCATGTTTTTAGTTTTTGAGCTCTATCATAACTATGATTTCCCCAAATAGTCTAACTTCCTTCTTTATGTCCCTGCACAGTGTTTTCTTTCACTCATCTTGTGTTACCAGTTTAGCAGTGTCATCAGCTTTAATAACTAAATGAGCCAGCAACCCCACTAGAGGCTGAACATGTGCAGCAGGTCCAACATGAACACTGCTGCTAATTAGACAGGTAGACATGCTGTGGAGGCACCAGAATGAATACTGTGTTTTTTCTTTACTAAACACAATCTCTCATGTCCATCAGCAGCTGCCTCTCGAGCAGGGAAATCGAACGTGCGCTCAGTTTGGCAATAAAACAAGTAAATATGGCAAGAGAGATGTCTTAGGAGACGTGTCCTTGTTCTTCAAGTAATATGGGTGGATGGATTTTTAACCTTTGCAGCATTGATTTTTTTTTTTTTTCGATGAAAATTTTACTCAGTTCTTACATGACTGAGAATGGTAGCAATTTAAACATAAGGTACAAAAATATACAAATGGTAATTTAATCCTCGTAATATGAAAATAAAAAGTGAAATTATGTAAAAATGATAGAAGCAAGTACTGCCAATTTTGTAACTGTGCTCTGATCAGTCATTTGGAGTTTGTATTCTATGATAAATAACATTTATGGAGCAGCAAGTAAGCTGAACTTCTTAGTTTGCAATGCATGCGTGCATCGTTATTTACTGTATTAAATAAAGAGCTTGCTTTCTGTAAATTATTGATCGTATTTATCATATCAGTCAAACTGATATCTAAGCATAGACAAATGTAAAACTGAAATTACAACATCGGTTCATCGTGTCTTTTTGTCTGAAAACAGAAATATTTTTGAGTGCTTTGTCTCTAGTTCTAAAATTATTGAAGATCGGATCATAACATTTTTGAAACATGTTATAATGTAATAATAATTATAGAGAAAACAATACAGCTAGAAAATAAATGTGTCTGCTGTATTAAAGAATGCTTTACAGTTTATGAGAACCCTGACACTGTTGACTATATAGACTAGTTAACATTGAAAATGTAGAGTTTAGAGGAAATGCTTTCTGAGTTTTCTGGGAATTGCAGTGAGTTCATTTAAAAGGAAAGCTTGGGATTCTTTAAATGATAAAGACGTGGGAAGATAATGGACCCATTTAACAGCTTCACTTTGCTTGATGTATGAAGGTGGATTGATGAGTAATTCCCATAACATTTTGCTGGTGGTTTAATACATAGCATCATTACCAAAAGAAAGGACCAAAAGAATTGCAGAGGACAAGGCACTGAGACAGTTTTCCCCATTTGCCTTTTAAGGAAGCTTGTCTTTGATGAGATATAGCTGCAGGCTATCGTTTTACATTTTATGTCAGCTACCTTTGTAAGAGACTCATTATTGATGCTGAGTTCTGTTTTAATTCACACATCTCTGCTAATCAATTACAGCGTTTATCCATTAATCAGGTATTTTGACAGGGTCAATAAGTGGTTTTCACTTTTGTGATCTTCTTCCGTGTTAGTCCGTAAATAATAACAGTCAATAGAGTAGCAGTTTTTTTTTCTCAGGCTAATGAATGAAGGAAAAGGTACTAGGGGCATTTAATACCTTTTCCATGCGTGGTGATGCATATTTATAAGATTCGATATGCTCTGTGTAAAACGTATTCTTTTACTCTAAAATATTGGGCAGATTTATAAACAGTGAAGCAAATAAAAAAAGGAGGTGTTGGTTATAGCCACCAATAAAATCTTCCGTTTGACCGTTCGGATTTAAAGTGGAAGTTTAGGCCAAACCTAAAACTAATGCTAAACCTGCTCTCTGCCACATTCTAAACCTAATCTATCTAACCCAGAAAAGCAAAAATCTATATACTTACCTATTCTGCAACGGATACGGTCCCAGCATCAGCTGTCAGGGGCAGCTTCAGTGTGGAGGTGGGTGCAGGAGAGGCAGCGGACAATGGAAGCCCTGCCATTTCACAGCCATTGTCCATCTTCTCCTGCACACAACTTCTGCCGCTGGAAACTGAATCGGACCTGATTGGTTGTAGAATAGGTAAGTATGGCGATTTTCGCTTTACTGGATTAGATAGATTAGGTTTAGAATGTGGCAGAGAGCAGGTTTAGAGTTAGTTAGTTTTTGTCTGGACTTACACTTTAAAGCAATATTCAAGAAAAAAAATAACAATATAAAAGTGAATAGTTTGTTAAAAGATAAAATAACGAAACCGGTTTTGCTGCATTATTAAGAAAATTCTGAGAATACCCTTGCAGTACTGCTAGATGTCCTCAATCACCACCCCAGCATCATTCACCCCCCTTTTCTCTGAATCTAGGTCATTCTGGATGCCGCTCACCTGTAAATAGAAAATGAAAGGAGAAGCAGCACAGTTATGATCTTTGTCACACTACTTTGTCCCCCTGTCAGCATGCATCCTGTCAGCACATTAATTGATTGGCTTCTTGTGCTGCTGCTTTCTCTCAAAATCAAGCTCTGCTGTACAGGGACTGCAAAGAGTCTGATACCAGGTTCAATTTATTTTAAAAGAATAAACACATTTAATGATGTATTATTGACTACCGAGTTGCATTATTTTTCAAGATAACACCTGATTGGTTGAGGTTACGAATAACAGTGTATTCTTTCTTTCTTCTGGAGTTCATTACTAAGCCCTGTTATATATTGAAATCACTCATTGATTAAGCCAATATTTGGAACATTTTCAAAAACTGTCCAAGTTCTGGTTTTGCTTTGTCAGTGGTGTCTGTGCAGTTGTTTACTACAGTTAATACATCAAAGGGGTGCTGGGTTGGTTAATGTAGCTTTGCAGATACATTGTAAGGTATCCTACAAATTAAAACAGACAAGTCAGACATTTTTTATAATTTAATAGTAGGTGTAAATGTTGGATAGAATAATTTAATTAGGGGAAGCTATTGCAGATCACCTCCTGTATATTGGATGATGGTAACAGGTTTCAGTGATCTCTTTATGACAGATGTACCAACATCTAATTGTTTTTCATCAAGTGT
The DNA here is from genome assembly GCA_028564925.1 of Lithobates sylvaticus. Lineage (NCBI taxonomy): Eukaryota > Metazoa > Chordata > Amphibia > Anura > Ranidae > Lithobates > Lithobates sylvaticus. The sequence continues at coordinate 424,770,079 of CM053027.1, forward strand.
ATAGAGAAAGGACACTTCTGTAGATTTTTCAATTCTTATCCGTGTCATTTAGCTGTCTACCCCATTGTCTGTGCTCCTTTCTCTCATTCCTTTTTTCAGCAATGAGTTGTGTCATTCCCTCATGATCAGCACTTTTGTTGTCTTTGTTTTTGCTGTACCTCAGAAGTCCATCTTTCCTTTCATCTCCTTCCCATTCATGCATGAGGGAACAGTTGTGCTCTGTTGTGGGGATGTTCCGCTGGATTTCAAACAGTAGGGTTTCTTTTTACACTCTTCTGAGCAGTACAATGGATTTGAATGTCTGTTGCAGAATGCACACACTAATATACCAGGTTATTTTGTCTCAAAGAAGTCAATAAAACCTCTACATTTGGTCTTCTGTTACTTTCTTTTTATCATGAGACATAAATCTGTTAGTTTCAGTTTGAGCGGTATGAATTTCAAAATTAATTTCAGGGATTTAGTTAACTTGTAGTTAGTTCAGTGGAGCTGGCATTTGACTATTTTCACACCAAAAGACTTGGCAGTCTACCAGTCATAAGAGTGTGAAGTCTCAGCCAGATCTAATTAATGTGGAGTGTGTGGGGGGGTGGGAGTGATCTGTGATCTTGGATTTGTTTTGGCAAAACTTTTTTTAGTGCTCTCAAAAAGAGGCTGAATGTATTTAGTTTACACTTTTCATTCAAAAGTTTTTAGATGCCAAGCTTATGATCGTTAAAAAATAGCCAACAGACAAGAGCCGGGTGCCAACAGCAGCTACTTTTGTATTATATGTAAGAACTTTATCTAGTTCTTTCCTTTAATAAAATAATAAAGAAAAAAAACAATGGCGCAAGAGGTACTTTTTATGTATTTTGGACCTCAGTTCTCAAACCAAACACTAAAGCAACTCTATCACAAAAAAAAAAAAAACTGCTACCAGGTATAACGTGCAGGCACCTAGGGGTGCAGAATAGGGGGACAAGCTTACAAGCTTTGACACTTTGGGGTTGATTTAATAAAACTGGAGAGTGCAAAATCTGGTGCAGCTGTGCATGGTAGCCAATCAGCTACTAACTTCAGCTTGTTTAATTAACATTTACTAAATGAACTGGAAGCTAATTGGTTTCTATCTAGAGCTGCACCAAATTTTCCACTCTCCAGGTTTAGTAAATTAACTCCCATGCTCCCATTAGAATAGGTGGAGATTGGAGCTTTAATATAGTGTATTTAAAGTCAAAATTTGGGATACATTAAGGTAATATAGTGCAATGTAACTTTATTAAATGTGTAGTTTACTCGCTCTGGTACATTTAAATGAGTTTTGTACTTGTTGCATTGAAGTTACTACTCATTAAATATTTACCAAACTGGAAACCACAAAAAGTTAGTGCCCAAAACTAGGTCAAAGGTTAGTTAAAACCTCTTGGCGCCAGCCGCACACAAATATGCGGCCTCTTGGCAGGTGGGCCCTGGCTCAGAGCCCTGGTGCATATTTGCATGCATTAGTGCAAAAACAGCTGTGCTGAGAGCTTGCCCCCTCTGCGCTCCCAACACAGTTACTGGTGGCTAATGGCGGTCACATGATCATAAATAAAAAGGCCAAGAGGCGCCGGCTCCAAGGGGTTAACCGAGACTGACCATAGACAGGAAGACATCTGCTTGTCTTCAGTCGCTGACTATCCTTCAAGTGTTGTGTCCTCTTTACTCTTCTTACTGATGGCTGGCCTGATTCTTTAGAGACCCTAAATATGAGAAGGTATACTCTGAGCATATTTAAAGAGTTGCATAACACCCAAATGTGCACATAGTAAAAAAAAAAAAAAAAAAATCACCCCTTTCTCTCTTTCTGTAGGATAAAGAAATAAAAAGAACACTTTTTAAAAGTGTCTATTTCCTGTGTCCCCCACTGTGCTGAGTAGCTCTTCCTGCATTATTTCTCTATATATAAAATAATGATTGTACACAAAATAAATCAAGTTTAAATAAGTAACAAATTAAACAGTCCTTTAAGAGGCTCTGTCACGCTAAAGCCTCATACACACGATCGGACCTTGTACCAACTTTCCCATGGATTTTTGTTCAAAAGGGCGTTGGCCCCAAGTTGGTATTGCATACACACGATTGGACTTTTTAGGCAACAAACATGAACGTAGTGACGTTTCAACGTACTGACGACACTTCAAAAGAGGACGTTCGAATACTCCTGGGCCACCTTTGGTCAACTTCGGTATTGTTGTCTGATCTTTTGCATTGGTTCTGAGCATGCGTGTTTCTACTTTGTACAAAAGTCCGATGGTTTTTTTGTACACATGGTCGGACTTTGCTCCATCGGACTTTTGTTGGCAGAAAGTTGGTCCGTTCGCACAGCCAACAAAATTTCAACGGAAACTGAAAAAGTTGGTCCGATGGAGTGTACACACGGTCGGATGTTGGTCCAAAACAGCTATATTGCATGTTTGTTGTCAAAAAGTCTGATCGTGTGTACGAGCCTTTAGAATGCTGAAGGCTGCTTATAGGTAAGTCCCACATGCTCTGAAGAAGGGGTTCTGCAAAGCTCTTAAACATTGCACTAAGGTGGGATTTATTCCATTTGTTGCTTCAGGGGGACAGCTGATTAAGAGGAGGCCAGGTAGGTTTGTATTAAAGGATAAGTTCACCCTTGGTAACATGGTACTGTTCAGTACCTCAACCCCAGCTCCCCACCCCCTGCGACATTGGGCGGGGGATCTTCGTACCCACTGTCACTTTTTAAAAACAGCACAGAGATCTGTGAATGAAAAAACGACAAGTCCTGTTTGCCACTACAGTAAATTCAATGAACTGCAGTCATCTTCTAGCTTTGTAACAGAAAGTCCATACAAAGATATGGGCACAAGGCTGGAGAAATACTGTGCAGGAGCCTGACACTTCAACTGAAATCTGCTGATCACAGGTGCAATGCTCTGCAGGTTCCTAAAAAAAAATATATATATATATATATATATATATATATATTTTCAAAAATCCATGTCCATTTTTTTGTAAAGGTGAACTACTCCTCTAAAAAAACTCTATGAAAAGGAAAAAAAACTCTAAAAAGTCTATGGGGTTAACAGGCTGGAGAAAGCCAAAGAGGGTATTGGTCTAGACATGCTGTAGATATGGATAAAGACATACTCAGGCATCTAAACCTTACATTTTGCTGTATTCTGCTGAGCCTATCCTTTCATGGGAAAAAGTATCTCTTATTTTATCTAATTTTCGAACGGTAAGTGGACTGACCAGTACCGTATTTAGTCCAATACATATTAGCTCACCTTAAAGTGGTTGTACACCCTGTACAACCACTTTTACCTACAGGTAAGCCTATATTAAGGCTTACCTGTAGGTGCTTGAAATATCTCCTAAACCTCTGCGGTTTAGGAGGGCACAACGTGCCATTTCTTATAGGGGTCATGCCGTGACTGGTGGATCCCGCACACATATGCAGGAGTGACGTCACGCGGTTCTGGCCAGTCACAGAGCCGGAGTTTGCGGGCCCGGAAGGAAGAGGGGCGAAGATGGATGCTCCCTGCTCGTGGGGACAACGGAAACATTGCGGGCTTCACTGTCAGGTAAGTGACACATAATGGGCTACTTTTTACTCTTACTTTTTTTTTTCTTATTATTACCACAGTGTAGAGGATATATTTTTACCAGTTTAGAGACTTTATGCTTATACCATTGATAGCGCTTTTTAGTACTTTTACATGGTTTGAGACATGTTTACCGCTTGCAGCTGATTCAAAGAGGACTTATTGATTTATTATTGTTAGTGGAGGCTCACAGGACGTTCTATATAATTTTACAACAATCTGATGCTATCTTGTTTTTGACTGAATTTATTATATCTGGATGAATAAATCATGCTTCAATGGTGATTCAATCTTAGATTTGCCTGCAAAGAACCTCCATCATGCTTCACAATTACCTGCATACATTCATCAATCCCCTGTTCTCAGGTCCCAAAATGTCTTCTGTTAGATACAGATATTTTACAATTTGACTAAGCAGTCCAGAACACCTGCTGCTCTTTTTTCTGTATTCCAGTCTTTTTGGAATATAGGTAAGCTGTTTTACATTACATTCACCTCCAGAGGAATTGCTTTTTGATCACAAATTTTGAATAAAACCTACATCTGACAAGGACCTCTGCTAGTTCGGAGATGATATTTTGAATTTTGAAGAACTAAGCCTGATATATAACTCGTCTGTTGCACTTAGTTTCCCTAACGAATCACTGCATTTGCTTCTGTAGAAAAAGCTTAGACAGTACATCTGGAAACAATTGTTTGCCTCAAAATGTATGCAAGGAAGAGACTATGTTAATGCAGAATGGCTACTGTGTGTATTGTTGGCTATGCACACTTCTGTCATGGTGTCTTATTTGAAAGCTAAACTTCCACATCTATCACAACCTCCCGGTTTTAGTATATTTGATCATTGTTTATCAGCATCTGTTGAGATGCTATGTGCCTTCTAACACCTCATGGCATTCAAGGGATTCAACTCCCTGCATGCCAGAGTAAGAGGAATCATTTTATGTCCACTATTTGTTGCTAACTTTAAACGAATGAGCTGGAAAGGTTTTTAAAGCACCGCTTACTGAAAATTTTGGATATTTTTTACCATGTTGCGGGTGTACGCTATTTGTGACTTGACATATTTGGTATTTATTTACTTTACACAATCTCATCTTTTTTATTTTAAGAAAAAATGGGTATTGTGTTTGTGTGTGCATTAATTATTTGCAGTGTATTTTTACAGAAAAAATTGGTTTCACGCATTGTTTGCATTAAAAAATTGCAACTACCATCATTTAATTCTTCTGCATTTATAAAATATATAATGGTTTGGAGGGTTTACATATATTTCCAGCTAAAAATGCACATTTTAACGTGTGCTAAAAAAAATATATATTAAAAAAAAATGGTCTGACAGTGTAGGGTCTAAAGCAGGGGTCTCAAACTGGTGACCCTCCAGCTGTTGCGAAACTACAACTCCCATGAGGCATTGCAAGGCTGACAGTTACAAGCATGTCTCCCAAAGGCAGAGGCATAATGGTACTTGTAATTTTGCAACAGCTGGAGGGCCGCCAGTTTGAGGCCCCTGGTCTAAAGGGAATCTGTCAAAATGAGATTCTCTTTTTAGGGCACCCCCACCCACTAATATACTATTCGTCTGCAAGTGCAATGAGAAGTACCTGAAATTTTGTGCTCTGGTCCGAGCAGCCAAGTTTAATGTCCATCTAGATTGTTCATATAAGTTTTTTTTTTTTAAAACATTACCATTGTTAATCTTTCATTGGTTTTATACAACCAGAGAACAGTATTTCCTAACTTCACGTGCTGTAATATGGCTACCTTCCTAGTTCCAAAGTTCTTATGATTGTTCTCATCATCTCACCAAGCCAAGGTGTTTATCTTTAGATAGCTGAAAAGAGCAAGCCCATCATTTTTGTGGATGGTGATTGGTAGTCTGCTGAATGAATGCATGACAGCATTTTTATTGCATCTTAATTATTGTCAAATAAATGTGAGAGTGAGATGTGTGTGTTGAAGTGTGGATCTTGCTGGTGGCATGGATACAAGGACTTGAGCACCGTTTACTGTACAGGAGATATCTCTGGTGACATGGACAATGGGGTGTGAGCTCTATGGGCTTGGAATGCAGATCACACTGGTGACATGGATAGTGAAAAATTAGTCACCTGTTTTAGGGTTCAGCACGTGGAAATGCTATAAAAACTAAAATATGAACTGTGTGTGCTGGGGACAGACTGAACAATTCTGTACACATACATTTTTTGTGTGTACAGGAAATCAGATCAGTGATTTGGGGAAATGTACTCTAAATAATATGGATTAAGATATACTGTAAGTGTGTGCATATATATATATATATATATATATATATATATATATATATATATGTATAAACAGAATATTGAACTTACATCCATGTAAAATTATCTCTTTTTGCTTTATATTCCTTACATTTTCTATTACAAATCAATCCACCATACTTGCACCACTGTGTGGAAAACATGCAAAAATAATTGAAAGACTGTGTAGCCTCCTGATTATTGTGATAAGTAATAGGAGCTTAAGCTTAATGAAGTACTTACACGGTATGACACTGTTACTAATTTGAATAGTCAAATGTCTAATGACATGCAGAAAAGCTATAGACCTTGAACTAGTGAGCTTCTTCATAAGCTAATTAAATCAATCCATGTAAGAACAGAGAATATTAGATGGTGATTTTTGTACATTAATCAGTTGCTTAAAGGGATGTATGTTACTCACCTCATAAATTGTATTCCTTTGTTTGTGTAATACAGAAAATTGTGTTCCACTTCCTCTAACTAGCATGTGATTGTCTTACCTCTACATGTGTACTCTGCTTTTCTACAGATTGAATAGGAGCTGCTTAGTATGGCTCTTAGTAAACAAATGTTCCCTTACTTATTTGAAGGCAAACTTGTTGAAGTGATGAAAAGTGCAGAGATAGATGTTTGGGTGCAAGGGGCAGACACAACAATCCTCATTAGCTTGTTCCCTCCTGTGCAAGCATTTTTTCACTTTGTTGAGAATTCAGAAAAAAAAAGTCAATTCATTACATTCCAGCTGTGAACCTGGTTTGAATTGGTGTACAGAGGCAATCAAGGCATACTCAACAAAACAAATCTTTCCACAGGCAATAAAAATCTCAACAACTTTCTTGGAATGTACAAGTGTTACATATTGAAGACAGTGGAGCCCTTTAACATTTCATTTTGTCCTAGCTGTATGTAAAGATATTTATGAATTTTTAGGTTTTAGAATAAATGCATTTAGAATACATATCTGCATACGTTTGTGGTTTTCATATTTAGCACATTTCAAAACATTGTGTTGAAGTTTTTGGAAGGTTTTAATTTGACAATCTTAGTATGCATAGAGTTCATGGAGGGGGCCTCGGCTTGAAGAAATTAGCAGGCTGTTGGTTTTGCAACAACATCTCTAATCGATGTTTGACAGCAGCCATCAGATGGCTTTTTGATTAATTGTTAATTAGTCATTTGGACAATTTATCCAAACAAATCTATAAACTAATAGATTGGATTTTCTGTTTCATGGAAAGCCATGTTTTCTGTGTTATGCCCATTTTCGCATGCAAACACTCTTTCAGAAATGCTGTAGTTGTTTTTAAAATAAGAACTGTGTGGTATTGATATCAGTATAGAACTGAGAATATGCCTCATTTACAACGTTTTCAAAGGAAGAACTGTCCATAGCAGAACACCAAATCACATTCCACGATAATATGTTGAGCTATCAGATAAGTGCTCCTGAGCCAAAATTGACCACTCTTGGGGTACTTGATGAACAAGTACTCAGGTTTTCAGGTTTCTAGTGGACTGAAAAAAAAACAGTTGCTATATTTACATTTAATTTCAATCCAATTTAATTCCAGTTTATTTGCTGTGAGATCTAATTTTTGAATTCTTTGTTTTCATATTTTTCTTATTCATGAGGATGAAGGAGGGGGACTAGAAATCTGAGTGAAACCTCACAGCAGCTATTTGTTGTATCTGCCAAAATAAAAGGAAGTGTTTTCAGGTGATTTTTTTTTAGTATGCTATATAGCTAGAGGTGTAAGAGTAGCTCTTCATCCTCACCATGCCCTTTTAATGTTGTAAGCTTAATTTGGAAACGTTCCCAGACAGCTATTTGAAAGTTTTCCAGTCAGGAGTTCCATTCACAAGCAAAACACTGCAAAGAATGCAGGTTGGTTTTTCTGCCTTCTGGCCCCTGCCATGTTCAGAGTGGCATAGTTACCAGCATGTGCCAGTTGCCATGGTTGCCAGTTGTAAGATTGGGCGTAAAGAGCATGATCTGTATTCAGTATAGTGTTTTGTTAGTTTGCTTAGATCCATAGATTCAGGGGTAATAAATTGATCTCACATGACAAAAATCCATAACTCTCCATGCAGTGCTAAGCACAACCACTGATCTGTAACTCATGAAAGTAGGGATAAGTCCTCGCTATTAAGTGTACTTTTAAGTCAGTATTTTTATAACAATACCTTTCATTTGTTTTCTTGATGTTTTACAATAAGATACATGAATAGATTTTGTTATTTAGGAAAATATACAATCTAAATCTACCTAACAATAACATATCCATATACATTTGGTAGTGTGCAGCAAGCAAAACAAATTGTTATCCGTCTATCTACCACCTTTCTGCTTTTTCTTTTTCATTGCTTTTGTATTTTTCTAACCAGTTGGTGGGCAAATGATATTGTTTCAATCAATGCCAAGCATGAGCCTCCTGTTGCACTGTCGCAAGAAGTGTTATCATTGAAAAATTTTAAACAACCTAAAATGTAAATAATTCTAGCTACTGCATTATACAGTAAAATTTTTGTAAAATAAAGGCATAGGAATACAGCCCTTTTGAGAAGACACTTGTTTGAGTAACATAATAGGCTTCTGCGATTGCCCAATATGTATTTACTGTAAATGTCTTTAGACTTGATAGTATTCCAGCATTAAAGATATTAGCAGCTCTACAGCCTGTGTCACTAAAGGTTTGCACTTATTTTGGCATGTTTTCACGTACCACTTTTTTTTTTTTTAATCCTTTCAACATGTTTCTTTGCTGTCAGGTGTCATTTCTTTTTATTTTTGCATGCCAAAGTCTGTGCTCAGATTTCGTATATACCAAATGAACACAGTGTTTTGTGGATTTTGTGACTTTTAGGTTTTTAAAGTGGTTGTTTAGGGGAGCAACTGTGACAGCCCCGTTTTTAGCTGGTAAAATGGGAGGATATTTAGCTGTTGGCTTTTATAGTGCTTTAGGAAGAGTTTCAGTTGCCACAAAGATGGTAGTAAGTTTTACAAGTTTGCCATTATATTATTTTGACATTTAAATGTGTCTGTATTCGTGTAAACACATATGCAACTTCATTAAATATATTCTCTCTCAAACTGAAAAATGTGGTAGTTAATGCAATATTTTTATGTTTACCTTGACATTGGATAGCTTGACCAGTGCCATTAGTGAAATGCCAGCAATTACCATCCAGGAACATGTTCCTCTTATTGATTTACTTTCTGCTCTTTCTGCCATTAATGAATACAGAGTTGCATTAATTAGTGTCTAGTCACCTATTTGTCTTAAATATTTTCTGTCACCTGACCAGTATAAACGTGCAGCTAGTAGAGGACTAGGATTTAGAACTTACAGTTGGCCCAGTACAGTGGCTGAAAATGCTGAAGATACTACAGTATATTAGTGAGACAGCCAGGAAAGTACCATTTGCAGTGGGAAAGATTACCAATGGCAATCTCCATATTGCATTCAGTATGCATAGGGTAATATAGCCCCTGCAAACTACTTTGTAATGGCTTAGTAACATGCACAACTTAGAATGTTATTGCTGACCATCAGGGGCTTTGCTAGGTCTACAAAATATCTGGGTATAGAGCCCATAGCAGCGTAGTAAAGAAAGTCATACTCTTGGGCGGGCATACACATGTAAATACAGTAATATACGTGTGTGTGTGTATATCCCCAGAGAGCCCCCCCACTTACATCAGGGTCCCCAGAGAGCCCATCCTTACATCAGGGTCCCCAGAGAGCCGCCTCCTTGCATCAGGGTGCCCAGAGAGCCCACCCTAACATCAGGGTGCCCAGAGAGCCCACCCTAACATCAGGGTCCCCAGAGAGCCCACCCTAACATCAGGGTCCCCAGAGAGCCCACCCTAACATCAGGGTCCCCAGAGAGCCCCCCCCATACATCAGGGTCCCCAGAGAGCCCCCCCCCCCATACATCAGGGTCCCCAGAGAGCCCCCCCATACATCAGAGTCTCCAAAGAGCCTCCCCTTGCATCAGGGTCCCCAGAGAGCTGCCCACTTATATCAGGGTTCTCAGAGTGCCCACCTTACATAAAATACTATTTAAAATCAGGGTCCCCAGAGAGCCTCTCCCTTAAAATCAGGGTCCCCAGAGAGCCTCCCCCTTGCATCAGAGTCCACAGAGAGCCCCCCACTTACATCAGGGTCCCCAAAGAACCTAACCTCCCCCTTGGGGACCCCTACAGAGACTCAGGGCTATGGGCCCCAGATTCGGGGCTATAGCCCCAAAAGCCACCCCCTAGTGATGCCACTGCTGACCATCATTTAATACTGATTACTGGATTAAGTTGAAAATTAAAAATGCAGGCAATAGCTTTTGTGTGAATAACAGATTTATTTTAAGGTGCAAGCTTTCAGAAACCCTTAGTTCCCTTTTTCAGGCACGGTTTTAATCTTCACTTACATTTTACTTTCCCTTACCTTTAGCCCAATTTAGTGAATTAACATTTTCTGATTGCTATATAGTACATCACTCTGTACAACATCCTTGCTTTACTAAGTCTGTGGGTCTGGAAATCCCAATCTCAATGATGATAGTTATTTTGGGAAAACACTGTATTCATATTGTTACAGATTGGACAGTTAAGGACCATACTTGAATGTGCAAATGGATGCTATTGTCAAAGTGTGTATCTCTATATCAGTACTGTTTAGCTTGTTTTCATAAAAAAAACAAAAAAACCTGTGTAAGTACTAAATACAAATTAAAATTGGAGCATTGAATAATTTAAGAACATTCAAGGCAGAAAGGATTGGAGGATGAAGGAGTAAAGTGAAAATATAGTGTAAATATATTTTGAGTTGGTATTGAAGTTTTAGCGGACAATAATTATGATGTGATATGATGTGATATATGTTTTAAATGCTTTTAGTTTGACTTTTATGGTTATTTTATTAGGTATAGAGATTTGTAGGTTAGCCACAAGAAGAAGCTCTTGGTGAAATCGCTCTGCCTCTGCTTTTACCAGAACTTCACTCATTTTTACTACTTTATTGCACCTTACTCCTTCTCGACCCTTTCAGTAAATCACAGCAAAAATTTTTTTTGGGGGGGGCACGAGTAACCTTTTGTGTGGAACGTAGCATCCCTGCTCAGAGTCTCCTGGGATACCCACATCATGCATTCTGGGAGGCTTCATAGCTATGTAGAGCACAGTGTATGTATGTGCAGTGAAGTATCATTAGAGGGCTGGCTGCTAAGACCTGGAAGAGAAAGCTCCAGCATGCGGAGGAACTCAGTTGGACAGTGTTGAATTCGCTGGGTGGGCAAGTATGCTTTTTAAAGATTCCAGTGGGTCAGTTGACTCGGACTTGTATTGTGAAATATAACTGTAAAGCACAACTATTTTATAAGATTGCAATGCAGGAGACAGAATCTGCATATTTAATTAACAAATATGGCTACCCCATGTGCAAATGCAATTATACATTAAAAAGGCTTCATGTTCCCTTTAAGCAAATGTATTTAATACAAAGCAATATAAGCAAATTCAAAGAGTAGCTTCACTTTTGTTGAGAAAAAAAATTCTCTCTGGGTGATCCATTGCAAGGATTTTAACAAATTTCGTTGCAGAGTCCTACCTGCTTCTGCTCTGAAGAATTATTTATATGTTTTGTGCAGTGTGAATCTGAATGGGAGTGACTTTTTTTTTAATATTCAGCTGATACACTTTCAGTGTTCTAATGAGGAAATGAGCAAGGTCTGCATCCCTTTAGAAGTAAATAACCCTTTGGGGGTATCTTGTCAAGTTATTAGTGTCTTGAGTGCAGAGTTCTGGGAAAATCTGTGAGCCAATCACACATGCTTAAAAATCATCCAAAATGTGGGCTTGGCCTTTTCCTTTTTTGATGTATAAACATTGAAGAATTAACGTGTCACACCTGCACTGCTGTTGCCTTTCTATCGCACCTTGGCAAATCTTTCTGTGATTGACAGATATTTCCTCACCCACTGTTTAATTGACTGTAGCTGCTGCTCAGTGTATTCTGACAAGAGGCGGGTCCTGCAGGGGGGATTCCTCCATACACCTTGTTTGTGTGGATGGAGGCATCTGTTGTTCTTTTTTTCATTCAGCCGCCAGCTCCCTAACCATCTATGGCCTTCTTAAAGCGGTAGTAAACTGCCCCGAAAACATTTTTTTCGCCCCCTGCACGTTTATCCCATAATGTGATATTATGCACCGCATTACTAGCACGATGACAGACTTACCTGTAAACTGAGCCCTCCAGCACAGTGCTGTCATGGCTCCCCCAGCGCTTCCATCTTCACTCAAAATCATGAGCTCCAGCTGTTTGAATGGCTGGGGCTGCAATAACGTCATTCCCGTGCATGCTCACGTCAGGCATGGTTGTGACACAGTGCTTTGAATTTCATGGCATGCTGTGTACCCTGAATGCTGAGCATCACTATGCATGCACATGTGATGTAATCGGCTATTGCTGATGTGAATATCTCCTAAATAGTCCACATTTAGCTGTACCTACAGGTTAGCCTGATTGTAAGCTTACCTGTGGGTGCAAGTTCAGATAGGGATTTTACTACCACTTTAAGGGTTAATTCACACCTTTACATTTTTAGTGCTTTTTGCATTTTGCAGATTTTTGCTACAAAACGTGTTCCATAGGAAACCATGTTAAATGGACTGTAGTGCAAATCTGCAAAATGCAAAAAGCACTAAAAATGCATAGGTGTGAATCAAGTCTTAGCTAACCAATGCTAATATTGTAAGTATAGTAGTGGGGCTGTAAGATAGCAGGGTAGATGTAAGCACACAAGATGCACATATTTCCACATGAATACTAAATCCAGATTTATAAACATATTCCTGTTTTATTTATTGTTTTTTTTTGTTTTTTTTTAGCCACATCAGCAAAACTTTTATCGATGTCAACTTAGCCGTTCATCTCTGTCCCATCTCATCTTAGCATCATTGTGGCTTTCTTTATTTCAAACTTTCGCAGTTTACATGTTATGTAAATATTTCATAAAAAAAACATTAAATGTTACTTCTAATTTCCCATCTTCTTACATACTCGTCTCTTTCTATCCCCTTATCCATCTTAATTACCCTTTACCCTTCATTACCCCCCCGCCCTACTAATCTACCCCCCCCCCCCAGTCCCACCATCTTATCTCCTCAATTTAAATCTGCAGTCCAATTACTTCACTGTACCTCTCCGTTAACCTAAATTTTTTCCAGGCTTCCCACCTGATATTGAGGCGTTCTCTTCCCCCCTCTTCGCCTGCCCTAAGCCCTTCCATTTTAAATATTTTGTTTATTTTATCAAACCATTCCTTTACTTTTGGTCTATCTACTGTTTTCCATTTTTTAGGGATCAAGGTCTTGGCTGCATTCATAAGATGCACTATCAGAGAGTTAGTGTATTCTCCATATGGGGTTTCAACTCCATGAAACAGACAGACCCAGGGGTCATACGGTACCTGGGTATTCGTTATATCTTTGATGTATCTTAATATTTCCTTCCAATAGAATTCAATCTTGGGGCAGCTCCACCATATATGTGCCATGGTCCCTCTCTGACCACATCCCCTCCCGCAGCCAAGAGCCTGGTCTCCTTGGAACTTTGCTACAGTCACCGGGACCCTATACCACCTTGATAGGCATTTATAATTTGTCTCTACTATTCCGATATTAACTGAGGATGTATGTACCAATTTTAATATTTTCTTTAACTCTTGATTATCCCCTCGCTTTTTATGTATGACGGTATCTCCAACTCGTCCCTCTGCTGCAGAATTTTATAGATGAGATATCCTCCCTTTTTTTGTCTCAGATTCACACATCTCCTCTATCGCCGTCAGTTTTATTTATTGTTAATTATTTTTTTTAAATGTATTAAAAAAATAAAAGTGCATATGTTAAAAGTGATAGTAAATGAGGCAGTAACTATATCACTAGTCATTAAATAAACAAAAAATACTCTTGCAGCTCAAAATCTAACACCAGTCAGTTTTTCATAGCTGGCACAAAAACATGGCAAAGGGCCAAGCTCTCTCTTAGTTTCCGTTGGATAGTTCACCATATTATCAGTCGACAAATGTTTTTTATTGTTGATCCATATGTTGCTATTATTTTTACAGAAATCATATTGCTTTGATTTTTGTTGAAGCTCTTCCATACATTCTTGTGAAATGTTGTTTGTGCATGTAGTCATCCATCTGTTTTGGTGTGATTTTCTGGCTGTAAAATAATTATCTTTGATGGAGTTGAAGATATAATTTTATTTAAAAAAAACAGTACACTTTTAAAGTATAAGAAGGTGGAATTTGCATTGCAAATATTGAGTACTTTGCTGTGCCTTTAGATCTACTAGCAAGTGTTTGGGGCTAATTTCCTCTATATATGCTGTGTCTTAATTATAGATTCTGCTTTCAAACGTGTATCAGAGCTTCTCATTACTGACTGTGAATTAAGGAAAGATGATGAACGTTTAGGTGTGCTGTAGTAATGGCAGAAACAAAGGGGTTTATTTTATATATAAAAAAAAAAAAAGATTGCATAGTTATTCATCCATTGAATCTGCATGTACATTTGTTCTGTGCGAATTGGGTAACAAGGAGTATTCTTTAGAATATATTTATCTTATGAACAAATGTTCTTTTATTAATATAGGCATTTGTAAAGTACTGCATTATGGCCACTAGAGGGTGCATAGGAAATACATATGTCTTTGTAACGAGATACAGTGGGGTGGGAATAGCCTGATTTTATTGTTAAAGTGGACTTCCAAATTCCAATAAGTTCCCTGCCAGGGTTGTGGGGTAGAGGCCTTTGTCCTCATAAACATGGGGAAAAGATGCTTTGCCATGGGGCTCCATGTGTCTTGCTATGGTTCAGGAAGGGGAGGGGGTGCGCTCGCCCTTCCCTTCCTTTTCTGACCTCACAGGCTTGCATGCTTGGTTCATGATCTGTTCTGTATTTTCTCTATTTGTTCCCTGTTTATTTGCATAACCCCCCCCCCAACACTTTCCCTTCAGGAATGATTTGGATTTGGGAGCACCCCATGCCTTCTTTTGTGGGTGGGGTCTGGTGTGTATTTTTAGGGAAATACTATGCTATTTACTTGTGTGGGGATCCGATCCTCCATTAACATCTTCATCAAGAATAGGGGTCTGGTATAGATGAAGGGAATCCCCAGCCCCTTGTTTACAAAAAGTAGTAATGGCCAAACTTGCCATTTGCTGGCAATTTAACCCTCCATTTTTCTTTTTGGAACTGTCAGTTTTGCTGTAGTAGGTTGTGTACAGATACACAACTACGGAGGCAGGTTAAGGGCAACCCCAGGCATGTTATTTAAAGGAGTTTTACATTTTCAATTTTGACCAATCCCTTGCCCATTAGCCCAGAAAATGGGCATTACTGTTTTTTTTAACATTTGGCTCCCATTGACTTCAATAGGGTTTGGATTTGGCACCGTGTTGTGCGATGATCCAAACCTAGGTACATTTGATGCACTCCTACATATCATACACATTCTCATTTTTTTTTCTGCACTTCGTTACATACTCAAATACATACCTAGCTGGTTTTGTATTAGAATGAAATTGTTACCATAGAAATATGGGTACTTCCATTTTAGACCTTTTTGTGGACATCGCAAGGTGTCTAGTTATCATGCCTATCCTCCCTCTTTACTACTTAAGCTGGCTACTAATGAATCGACATTTAGCCAGTTCAGCAGGGACTGCCCGAATCTCAATCCATCTATGACTGCTCCCAGAGAAGTTGATCTAATGATTGGCTTCTCTCAAACGGGACTGTTGAAAATTTTTCACTTAATTAGCTCATGCAGCCAATGGCTGCCATTTCCTTTTCTCCTGACTTCTGTAATCATAGAATCCGCTGCTGCCAATGAGGCAAACCTGAGATTTGCACCTTTTTAAAACATATTTGATTAAAATTAAGTTGAAACAAAAAAGTTGTTAAATTATATATATTTTTTCAACCTTGACTGATTAAAATAAACTGGTATTTTCAACAAAACAGTTTTGCAGAAAAAATTATTCGGTGCTCTGTATTATTATGCAGGATTTATACAGCACCAACAGTTTATGCAGTGCTTTACAATGTAGAGGGGGGACAGTACAATTTACAATACAGTTCAATACAGAAGGAATAGAAGGGCCTTGCTCATGGACATTACAATCTAGAGGGAGGTGGTGCAAAAGGTAATAACTGCGGGGGGTGATCTGATGGAGGAGACTCTGGTACAGTTCTTAGGTGGAGGTGGGGTAGGATTCCCTGAATGAGTGAGTTTTCAGGGATCGTCTAAAGGTGAACAGGGTAGGGGCTGGCCAGACATACTGGTGCAAGGAGTTCCAGAGGATGGGAGAGGCTCTGGAGAAGTCCTGGAGGCGAGCATGACAAGGCAGCTAGAGAGCCGGAGGTCTTCGTAGGATCGGAGAGGGCAATTTGGGCGATATCTGCACATGAGATTGGTGATGTATCTGGGGGCAATGTTGTGGATGGCCTTGTATGTTGTGGTTATTATTTAGAATTTTATACAAAGCCAGTGAAGGGATTGGCAGAGAGGAGCAGCAGTCACGGATCGGTTAGTGAGGTGTATTAGTCTAGCAGCAGCATTCATAATAGACTGAAGGGGGATAGTCTGTGGAAAGGTAGGCCAATGAGGAGAGAGTTGCAGTAGTCAAGGCAGGAGATAACCAAGGAGAGAGTATAGTAAGTTGTTTTGTTAGTCATGACATCTGGAAATGTTGTGGAGGTTAAGGTGGCAAGATGTTGCCAGTGATTGGATGTGGGGGTTGAAGGAGAGGTCATAGTCTAGGGTTATGTTGGGTTTTCTTTACGTTGACTTCAACTTGAAATCAACTTGAAATTGTTGACTTGAAATTTAACAATAAAATTATTTCTTATTCCAGAGATTGGTAGGCAGAAAATACAATTTCCTTGGGTGACATTTTTTGGTTATTGTATAATTTAGTTTATCACTAAAGCCTGATGCAAATCAGACACGTGCCCATGCATCTTACAGCTGAAGCAAGATGCATGAAAAAATAAAATGCATTATTTTCTACAGGACTCATTTATACTACCAGTAAAGGGTCATATTGTTGCATAATTTGTGTGGTAACCTGTGTGGTCAAGTCTATGTAATCAGGCCTTTTAAAACTACAGTACAATGCATGCCATGAAAATGCAGGTTACTGTGTGAATGATCTTTAACATACCGACAATAGACCATAGCTGTTGTCTGCAACAAGGGACAACTAAGTAGGCTTTTATTTGTTGTTAAAGTAAAAAAGAGAAAGAGAAACATTTCAGAAACCCTCCACAGTAGTTATAGACTAAATGACAAGTGCAGAAAGGGCTGGTTTAATAAAAAAATAAATTGTCCTCCGCCCACCTGGGTTGGGGACCACAGGAGAGTAAATGGTAAAAAAAAGTTTGGTGTTCCTTTGAGGACGTTTATATCTTTCTCCAAGACTTTCCTAGACTTTGAGCGTATGATTTCACATGTAGAAGGAAACAGACAATAATATATTAAATGCCTCTTTATACTGCTGGCTTATCATTTGGAGCGTAGCGTAGCAGCATATCTGTTAGCGTGGGTGAACTAATTGATCTTTGTTTAACCAGCAGGTTGAATGCAGAAAAAAATTGTCCAATTCTTTCATTCACACATTTGTGGAGGGAACCCTCCCGCTGTGCTATTGTGTTCTGACGGTAGGCAGAATATAATAATCAGTGCTGCCGCTTATAGCCGGCGGCACTGATTGATCAGGAAAAACCCAACAGGCTAGTTGTACAGAAGTTGATCGGTAGATTAACTTCTGTACAACCAGGATGCCCATACATAGATCAAAATTCGGCTAGTCCCCGCTGAACCATCCGATTTTTCAATCCATGTTTGGCCAGATCATAACATTTAGTGATCTACAGGTAGGATTCAGGGGTAGAGGAGGCAAGCTCAGTATTAATATTAAAAGGATTAGGCGCATGGAACGTGCTACTACACTGCCCATCTCTGCACCCTCTGCTCTCATTTTACAAGTCCAGAGGTCTGAGCTTATGATGGCATTGTGCTTTATAGCTTCTGTACCCTTGCCTTGTTTTGGATTGCTACTCTTGCTTAACCCCATGCCTGACCCTTGCCTGGATACAGATGATTCTACTGATTGCTGCCTGCCCTGACCTCTAGGCTAGATATGGATTATTCTATTGAATGCCACCTGCCATGACTCTTACCTGGAAAACAGATATGATACTAAGTGCCACCTGACCTGACCCTTGCAAAAACTTACAACACCCTTTTTGATGAGCAAAAGGGAAAAAGAAAACAGACAAGTTTTGGGGAAATGTACTATAGAGACAAATGTGGACCACTCATCTCAATTACGCTTCTCTTCTTTGAGTGTAATTAAAGCAAAGTGTTTGTTAACATACTGTATGTACATTCTTTGTCGTCTTTGCGTAAAATGTACATTTCTGGGGTTAAGACTATTCTGATATATATTTACAAAGCACGGAAACACATATTTTACCTTCCTGTTAACCTGAATGACAATATTTCCATCAAAGAATTAAATTCAATTGAAAGCAAGCATGTATTTTGTCCATCCTTACCAAACAAACATCCCACATAGCAAGGATAACTTGCCACAAATTTGTGGCAGTGTTGAATTGTAAGTCTGTTAACTTGTTGAACATTTTCACTGGCATGCTCTACACTTGCAGAGCACTTGAAGCACAAATTGTAGTTGACACTTTTGCAATTTGTAGCAAATTTGCATGGCAAGTCTCTAGCAAGAGCAAAGTTGCAGTGGCGAGTCTACAGCAAGAGCTTTGCAAGTCCACAGCATGAAAATTCAACCACAGTGACCCCTGTGTTGGGATGACCATTGCACGACATAACTGAACCAGAACTTGCAGCAGACTTGCAGAATGTTTGCAAAGAAATTTGATCTGGAGTCCCGCAATGTGGACTTGCTGCAATTATGCAACAAACTTGTGAAGTCTG
Source organism: Lithobates sylvaticus (assembly GCA_028564925.1). Classification (NCBI taxonomy): domain Eukaryota; kingdom Metazoa; phylum Chordata; class Amphibia; order Anura; family Ranidae; genus Lithobates; species Lithobates sylvaticus. The sequence continues at coordinate 424,788,988 of CM053027.1, forward strand.
GCAAGTCTAGCAATAGCTTAGAAAGTCATTTTAGAATTTGCAGCACAATTGCTTGCTATCTGGGTGAATACGCTATTGATTACTCTTATGCCCCGTACACACGGTCAGAAATTCAGACCACAAAATCCATCGGATTTTTACCGACGGATTTTGTCCGACACTGGTGTTGCATACAAACGGTCGGACAAAGTTGTCGGAAAATCCGATCATTCTGAATGTGGTGACGTTCGTTGTGTACGATGGAACTACGTAGAGGCTTTGGTCTCATAATTTGATCTGAGCATGCGCGGCACTTTGTCCGTCAGAATTCTCTACACACGATTGGAAAAAGTCCGATCGGATTTTGTTGTCGGAAAATTTGAGAGCAGGATCTCAAACCGACGGAAAAAGTCCGATGGAGCCCACACACGGGCGGATTTTACGACAACATGGTCTGATCAGACATTTCCGTCGGAATTTACGACCGTGTGTACAGGGCATTACTCTTTCAGTTACTCTTTCAGTAATTGCAGTACAGTAACTACCTTTAAAATGGCACTGTAAGTGAACTCTCTCTCACTGATGGTTGCTGAGGAGCATCTTCTTCCTGTGAACATTGAACTGCATTTTAGGGGCCTAGGGACATCCAGTAGACATACTAGCCTTAAGGGAAATGTGGCTGCTATAGATGAAACTGCGCATAAGTCTCTATTTTTACAGACTAGGACACAAACTGATAAACCTTACAAAAAGTTGAGCTTTCCAAGTAAATCAGCTGCCTCTTCCTGAACAATGGAAAGAAAATCTCCTGTTTCTGAATCTGTTGAGATGGTCAATAAAATAATGTTGGGTTTGCAAATAGTCCTAACATACTGTATATTTTTCTAGATATTTAGTTGCAAAAGTAAAATATTAACTTTTTGGCAAAATTTTAATCACTTGATTCACTCACAGTGTGTAAAATTAGCAACTCCGGTATGCATAGTACTTTCCTGAAATTCCGTTCCAGATGTTTTTTATTTCACTGCCCATTTTTAAATACATTGGAATTGATTTACTTGCACTGGAGAGTGCAAAATCTGGTGCAGCTATGCATGGTAGCCAATCAGCTTCTAACTTCATCCTTTTCATTGGTCAGATGATTGGTTACTATGCAGATCTGCACCGCATTTTGCACTCTCCAGTTTTAGTAAATTAACCCCATTGCATGGTACTTTGCTAATACAATAAAGTGTTTTTCACTGGTCCACCTGCAAAAATGTCCTTGAAAATTTTTGCAACTCTTTTTTTCAAAAACGTTACTGGTGGCTGCTTTTCATTTTTTTTTTAATGCATAATGTTTTTGAAATATGTAATTGTTTCCTACCTCCCTAAATAATACTAATATACAGTACAATTTTTTGGACTTTTTATTCATTTCGACATACAAATCAGCTGTATGCTCCATAGAAAATGGCAATTAGCATTTTGCTGGCTGTCCAAGAATTGTGAAACTTTCTCATGTCAGAAATATAACTGTTTTCCCTAACATGAACTAGTAAAAAGCTGCTTGCACGTTATAATAGTTTGCCATGCAGTAAAATATCATGTTTTTTTACACAGGCCATAGTATTTTTCAATTGAAATGTCAAAATATGGACCAGCAGGACCATAAATCACTCATTTGCTGTATGTTAGATTAAAATTTTCTAATAATTTTTAAAACCTGTTCACACACGTTTCACCCCAATCTGTTGCCAGAGCCCTGAGAAATATTCAGTGCTACTTGATATGGGGGAGAATGTGATACTTTATTTTTTCTCCCTTTTCCCCACAATGCAGAACTTGATGCTTGAGATGCTAATTGGCTAGGCACATAGCTCTATATCCCTAAGTACATTTTGGCTTTAAAAAAAAATCTAATCGTGTACCAGAATTTGATGGCAATGTAACAGAGAAGTTCAGGTAAGCGAAGTACAGTAGGCTATAGAGGTTGATTTACTAAACGCAAATAGACTGTGCACTTTGCAAATTACAGTTCCACTCTGCAAGTTGCTCGAGAGCTTAGTAAATGAGCAAAAGCTCTGCTGACTTCCATCATCCAATCAAGTGCAAGCAAAAATGTTGTTGTTTTTTTTTCCCTGCATGTGATTGGGTAATCTTTGCAAAGTGAAGCTTTACCTCATTTACTAAGCTCTGGAGCAACTGCACTTTGCAAAGTTCAAAGCCTATTTGCCTTTAGTAAATCCACCCCTTAGTGTCTCCTATAGAGCATGTATCCCAGATAGCAAGCAATTGAGCTGCAAGTTTGAAAATGATTTGAAAAGCTATTGCTAGACTCACAAGTTTGTTGCACAATTGCAGCAAGTCCGCATTGCATTATTCAAAATCAACTTCATTTGCAAACATTCTGCAAGTTCTGGTTCAGTTATGTTGTGCAATAGTCATTCCACCACAAGGGTCACTGTGACTTGCTGAGGTCTTGCTGTAGACTCACCATTGCAACTTTGCTCTTGCTAGAGACTTGTCACGCAAATTTGCTACAAATTGGAAAAGTGTCAACTAGAACTTGTGCTTCAAGTGCTCTGCTAGTATACACCTTGCCAGTGAAAATGTGCAGCAAGTTAACAGACTTACAATTCAACACTGCCACAAATATCTGGCAAGTTATCCTTGCTATGTGGGATGTTTGTTTGGTAAGGATGGACAAAATACATGCTTGCTTTAAATAGAATTGAATTATTTGATGGAAATCTTGTCATTCAGGTTAACAGGAAGGTAATATATGTCTTTCCCTGCTTTGTAAATATATATCAGAATAGTCTTAACCCCAGAAATATACATTTTACTCAAAGATGACAAAGAACGTACATATGTTTACAAACACTTTGCTTTAATTACTGTAGAACACAAAGAAGAGAAGCGTAATTGAGATGAGTGGTCCGCATCTGTCTCTATAGTACATTTCCCCAACACTTGTCTTTCTGTTTTCTTTTTCCCTTTTGCTCATCAATAAGGGTGTTGTAGGTTTTTGTCATGAATTCATCAGCTGATCCTCCTCTTTTCTTTCTCTACACAATGAGCACTTGGAAAGGAGGATTTTTGCATATTCCTCCCCTTTCTCTTTGAGTTGTTGTTGCTGACCAACTTTAAAACACTGCAGTATTTAGGAACCCTGCAGTGCCATTTTAAGTACTTGGACCTGCAGAGTGCCCCAAGCAATAACTACCTGAATTGCTTTTAATTACACAATATAGCTGCATCATCTTACTTCAGAGTCCTTTTGATTGATGCTGTAAGGCAGTTGTAACCGCAGATGATGGGATTAAGTGCTCTTGAAGTGACTTTAGCTTCTTGTCGGAACAAAGGAAAAGAAGAGAACACTCAGTCTCTCCTTTTTATTTTGAACAAGCTGCCTTTTTCACATGCTATATAAAGAAATACAATTAACAAACATTACCCATAGAGGATATTGAAATGTACATTCAAATGAGAACTGCTCTTCACTGCAATTAGACATATATGATCCAAGCTATTTTGGCCATTCATTGATGTTAATTGTTCAAGAAACTAGCCACAAAAGAAACGATTGAAATTAAGACCATAACTGCGGTTGTTAGCATGTGTGATCAAATGCATGAACTGCAGCTGTAGCAGTTCAGCACATTAGAAGGTATATTTTTTATTAAGCAAATGTTGTTTTTAGACTCTGTTGTGAGCTGTCAGTGTTTGCACAAGACCTGCTGTTGTTTATAACAAACAACTTATATCTTCTTTTCTTAATTAGGCACCATTATTGTGCAAATCCTGGTGTTTTGTAATTTTGGATGCTGCTCCCTGGCTGTGCTTTTCTTTGCTTTTATTTCTTGCCTTGTCTTCTATTCCACACAAAAGCTGTATTTATGTATCTGCTGATTGCAAAACACAATCATAAGCATATGTCAGTCATATTGTTTCTTCGCAAACATAGCAGCTAGGCTGTCCTATAACAAATTACAGGTACAGTTCTAAATAGAGCGGCACTAAAATACCAATACAAATTATAATATATGAATCAAGAAATAGTCCAAATGATGGAAAAAATAGTCCTCATGTGAAACGACCAGCCATGTTAGGCTATCATTAATTGCTAAATCACCAGTGCAAATAGTGAAAAATAATAGAGAGATGTGAAGTCCAAGTTATGATGAGAGAAGTCCTTCCAATCATATTGGCACCATCAAACACCCCAAATTGAAATGTGACTTGCAACAGATAAAATGCTCGCTCACCAGCTCCTATGGACCTCCTCTAACGGGAGGTCAAAAACACTTGTGGCTTATACCTATCCAGGGCCTTTATCCATCCTGGAAGGGTATGGAGATGGCAATTCTCATCGTACGCGGATTCCCAAGGCAAAAGAGTCAGCAACGATCTCTGCTCAATCTCAGCTGGAACCCTCCACAGAGTCTGTATGACACAGAATCCACCCTCAGGATATCACACTCATTGAAGTTCCCCCCAAAAAAGATAAGGCTCGCCATATTGTAAAAACATATAAAACTTTAATAAAACAAAAAAGATTGCACTTGCATCTAGAAAGCATTAAAAATGCATTAGAAAAACGTAAGCTGGCCGGCTAGTACACAAAGGTCCGTCCTTCCAGGATCAAAGAAGCACGGTGATGTCAGCACGTCGCACCACCCCCAAATTGGGTACCAAAACCGGAAATTCAGGATGCACTTGACCGTAATTTGAACCAAAAATGACAGTTTTAATTTATTTATATATATATATATATATTGTGTATATATATATATATTGTATTATATATTCAACTTTTTAATTAATATTATGAATTTAAATGAATATGAATTTATTGTCGGCCCTTATCAGTACCTTTAGCGCAAGAAAAGCTAAAAAAAACGTATCCCTTTAAATTTTATGTATGTCTTCAAACTGGTCCGTTGCACTTCCGTTGTGGTGTTAAAAATGCTTGCTGCATTTCTGGTCAGTAAAAAAAAAGAAAAAAACGCACCAAAAATACACCTCCCCGTTGAAATGCATTGAAAATACAGCAACCAAACCATGTTGTTCTTTCGATGCATTTTTTTTCCAAGTCACATGACCTATGAGAAACACACCATAAGCAAAATTATGGTAAAATCGCTGTAAAATTGCGTTCGTTTTTGGCGCCATCATCGGCACCTTTTTCACTTGCGGCAAAATGGCAAAAACACAATTTTCAGCCGATATGTTACTTATTTTAATCTTAATTTTATTGGAAATGTATTTATTTATTATTGGAAATGTATTATACAAATAGACAAATATACATACATTAATGGCATAATCATACCATCAGTCAATTTACAAATACATTATACAAGCTTACATAACAAAAAAAACAACAAACAACAAAACAAAAAAACAAATGGGGGAAAATGATGGCAACACATAATGATCATGTTTTGAAAGATTATTATGTCTTATTTAGATTCTGCTTAAATTCCCATAAATCATTCTAATTTCCTGATGACTCCCTATAAGTCCTCTCGGAATAAGAGATTGGAGACATGATGCAATCAGTTTGGCGTACATTTTCATGTCTACTCCAATTAAAGATATTGGACGATAGCTGGAACATAGTGTCAAGTCTTTATCAGGTTTAGGAATCAAAGTAATATGGGCTTCCAGTGTTTGAGTCGGAAATAGGTTAGTGGAGGAGATGGAATTGAATACCTGGAGCATAAATGGGGACAAATATTCTTTAAATGTTTTATAAAATTTTGGAGTAAATCCATCTGGGCCAGGGCTCTTACCTGATCTAATATATAAAATTACTCCCAATAAATCCTCACTTGAGAAAGGGTAGTCCAATAATTTCCTATAGTCAACGTCTAATGTTGGAATAGCAGTTTCCTGTACATAGTCTTCAATTGAACGAGTATAAGATCCTGTATCTTCCAGAAATGATGGTTGAGACAGATTATAAAGAGCTGAAAAATATTCCCTAAATGTTTGTTGAAGACATTGTGGGTCTGAGGTAGTTTCCCCTGACAACTTCCTAATACTAGCAATAAAAGTTTGGGGAGGACGGGGATGCTAACTGTCTCCCACATTTATTCCCATACCTGTAACTACTTAAGGCACATCTATGTTGATATGAACTGGGAGATGCTTCCAACATATTTCTGTAGATTGTGAGGCTTTATGTAGAGTTTCTAGGGAATGAAGCTTTGATAAAATATTTTCAATACCCACGGTTATTTCTTTTTTGAGACGAGAACCATGTTGGATAAACAACCCTTGTAATACAGTTTTAGAGCTTGCCATTTTGGTGGTAGCACTGTTTCATCCTATTCATGATCAGTTTTTTTGGTTAGATTCCATATCCTTTTGTTTTTGTGTGTGTTTGTGTTTTTTTTTTATCCTTTTTGTTTTTCCCATATAATGGCACACTTGTGGCTCCTAAGTAGCTCAGGAAAAACATAGAGGTGATCAAATACCACCAAAAGAAAGCTCTATTTGTGGGAAAAAAAAGGACATCAATTTTGTTTGGGTACAGCATCGCATGACCGCGCAGTTGTCAGTTAAAGCATTGCAGTGGGCTGGTCATTAAGGGGGGAAATCTTCTGGGGCTAAAGTGGTTAAAAAGTAACTCCACTTTTGTTGAGGAAAAAAAAAACTCCCCCCTCTGGGTGATCAAAATAAATTGCAAGGATTTTAACAAACTTTGTTGCAGATTTGTACCTGTTTCTACTTTAAAGAAAAACCTGTTGAATCTAAATGTTACTTTTTCATTATTAATCAGTTGATGCACTTGCAGTGTTCTAATCAGGTAGGTTGCAGGGTCTGCATCCCTTTAGAAATGGTTTACTCTTTGGGAATATCTCACCAAAAGGATTTTTTTTTTCTGTAAAGGAAACCAGCTGTACAGAATTCCTGCAGGTTGCCATTTTGTATTGAATTTTACAGAAAACTGCAGCGCTGCAGAATGAAAAGGAAAGATATTCTTTATTAGCATTCAATTATAATATGGTATGTGTAGCATATTAAAGTGTTACTAAACCCACAATAGTAAAATCAGTCTGCATGTGCAGTAAAGCATGTTTGTTATACTCACTGATAGAATAGAGTCTAGGGGACAAGCTGCACTTTCTCAGTTTGGTGTGTATTGCTAGAGAGTTTTTTCTTCTTCTTGGGAGAGTGCATGTGATCAGCACAGGGCCAATCAGAACTCCAGACAGAGGGTCAGAGGTCTTGCAGCCTTATAGGACAATAAGAGGAAAATGAAAACTCCTCCTACAAGCTTTAGGCTGGGTTCACGCTATTGGGAAATTCCATTCGCAATAGCAGGAGATTGTGTCACATATCTCCACTGTGGCTCCAGTGCAAATTTGCACAGGGGTCCTGTGTGTCTTTTGGTCCGTTTCAGGTCCGAATTCAGCCAAAAAGGTGGTCTGAAATCGAGCCTTAAACGGTGAACAGGGACACATTGGACCCCTGCTGTGAGACGCATGCAAAGATAGTGTGAACCCAGCCTTAGGCCCCTTTCACACTTATACGACCACGATTTGGGACTGCAAAGTAGCATGACAAGTCGTTCCCCATGATTTCCAATGACAGTCATTCGTATTAGTACGACTTCAAGTCGTTCCGACTTCAAAGTAGTCCCTGCACTACTTTGGTCCAATTTTGATGCCACTTACACAGGCATTCCTTGAAATCGTGGCAAAATCGTGGCCTCGAATCACGGCAAAATTGCGGTAAAATCGCGCTACTTTGAAGTCGCACAAGTGTAAAAGGGGCCTTAACCAGACCATGATAGATGTCACAAGACTGCTCTAACTGCTGATTAAAAAAAAGGTGTAACAGTTTATATTTACTAAAACTTTTGCATTTCCATGTTCTGTGTACTGTGGAAGACCAGCTATAGTGAATGCAAGGTCCTGGGTTTAGTAGAACTTTAAATATTTTATTTGCTATATTTTATTCCCACAAAAGTGGAGTTACCCTTTAAATATTCAATAGTAAATCACCTAACAAATTACATGATGTTATTTATGCTTTGTGGTTTGTTGTGTTTGTAAATTGTCTTTTAGTTTTTCCAACATAGTAGCTACAGCAATCACATTTTCAGCAAGTACACAACCTTGGTAGTTTCACAATTAACAAAATTTAGAGATTTTAGGAATTTGGCAGTGGGAAGCTAGAAAACTATTTTCTACAAACCCGTGCAATTGTTGCATTCAAATGTGCCTCAAAATTTAGCTTTCTTTTTTGATTATGTACCGAACGATTACTCAAGGAGGTGGTCCATTTAAATATAATTAGTATAGTAAGTGGAATTAATTTGTGCATCAGACTGCAGCCAATGCCAATGTCTCATTAGGGTTTTCCTAATGGCAGCATGTTGTCTGGAATTTGTAGTACTGGATCTACCGTAGTTAATGAAGTATCCAATTCAACCTGTCTGGATTGTTCCCTGTGGTAATTTATCTGATGTTGTAACACTTGTTGGTAGGCTTTACGTAGATGTTTATCTTTATAAACATGTTCAATTAGACTATTAGGTAATGCTTTTGCTTCCCTTTGTAAATCATCAAAGGTACACCACAGTGGCTAAGTTCCTAGTACTTCTGCCTAGCAGCACTATAGTTGCCGGCTCAAATCCCAACCACTGAACTTTCTGCATGGAGTTTGCATGTTCTCCCTGTGCCTTCATGAAATTCCTCCAGGTACTCCAGTTTCCTCCCACACTCCAAAGACATGTTGGTGGGTTAATTAGCTCCTGTCTAAATTGGCCCTAGTATATGTATGTATGAATGTGAGTTAGAGACCTTAGATAAGCTCCTTGAGAGCAGGGACTGTGAATGTATAATATATATGTAAAGCGCTGTGTAAACTAACGGCGCTTTATAAGTACCTGAAATAAATACAGTTTCATGATATACGAAGATATTGTCTATATAAAATAATTGTATTAATGTACACTGGATGTCCAATATGGCCAATGTAAAATTATCTTATTTGCCATTAGTTTATGAAACATAGAATACATTTATGTAAATGCTATTAGTTGCTGATTTTAAAAATATTGTTTAATTTTTCATGTTATATCTAACATTTCCTATAGTTTCATGTGTACATAGTATTTTCAGGCTCTGCCTCCTGCTTTTTATGCTAGGCAGTGGTTGTGCTGTACATATCTTGGAGTTTGCTGATCTACTGAAGACACTTTGTAGCTTATATCTTATATCCACGCTTGTGATTGCACTGAGCTACTGAGAGACTCCATCTAGTAGCTAATCTACAAATCCTTGTTTTTAATATTATAAAAAAAGAAAAACATATACACTTCTTAAAGACCAAACATGTACTAATGTGAAGGTCTGCTCACTGAAAATAAATTTGTTTTGGCCCATTCACAATTGTAGAATAGGGATGAGCTCCATGTTCGAATTGAACATAAGATCGACTTCAGATGTTCACCCGTTTGCCGAACAGCGAATATTATGGGGCATTCTCACAGGAAACTTGAGTGCCACGGAATGCCCCATAATGCACTGCGAGATCGCAGTGCATTGCTGTATGATGATTGGCCAAAGCATGCACCTGGCCTGCATGCTTTGGCCAATCACAGCACGCTCTGCTGAGAGAGCCATAATTGGCCAAAGGCAGGGCTCAGGGGGACTAAGTCCACGCTATGTAAGGCTGCTTACATAGCAGCTGTGTATAGTGTGTGGACAGAGGATAGATTTGATATATATACAGTCTAGTGTGTGTATATATATACACATACACTCTGTATTTAGGGTAGACTAGATAGGCAGTGTATTTGATAAAAAAAATGGCGTGGGGCTCCCCCCCAAAATCAATACCAGGCCTTTCAGGTCCATGCCAAGATTTTAAAAAAAAAATGCCATGGGGTCCCCCCAAAATCCATACCGGACCCTTCTCCGAGCATGCAACCTGGCAGGCTGAAGGAAAAGGAAGGTACGAGAGAGCGCCCCCTCCTGAACGTACCAGGCCACATGTCTTCACCTTGGGAAGGGTGCTTTGGGGTCCCCCCAAAGCACCTCATCCCCATGTTGATGAAGACAAGTGCCTCATCCCCACAACCCTTGCCCGGTGGTTGATAGATGGATTGAGCTTGCTCCTGAGCAAGTGATGTTTTCACAAAATGCGTCGAGTATACTGTGCTGCAATCCCTCTGGTTTCTTATCATGTATATAATGTCTGTCTGTCTGTTTTTGGTGTATATTTTTGCTGTATCATTGCTGTGAAACCTTATTTGAGGTATTGTTTTATCATGTAATGGTTGCAAATGTTGATAGACAATCCAATAAAGAACGTTCTTAATGTACCTCTATCTGGTTTATGCATATTCACTAAGACTATGCTCTCGGCATCGACTTATGGGTACACGCCTCATCTAAAGTCCCAAACTCTCTCCTTTTTGCAATTGAACAGGGATGGAGGCACATGTCTATGTGGGCCTCATTCAAAGTCCCCAACTTTTTCTATGTATACTTTATCATCAATTAAAAATGACTATTGTTTTCACAGCTAAACACACCATTTTAATGAATTTTCTATAATAAGAGGGATTCTAATTATTTCAAATGATTTGTTAACCAGTCGATGAATTTCAAATTGTATGACTCCAGAATAACTCATTCTTTGATGAAGTATATGGACATTAGTTTATTTAACCACTTGCCGACCGCCCCCTGTATATATACGTCGGCAGAATGGCACGTACAGGCAGAACCACGTACCTGTACGTGCCATTCTTCCGGCGGGGACGGTCGGGATCGCTTCAGGAGCGATCCGGGATGAGGGGACGGCCAGTGGTTTCTGGCCACCCCCTCGCGATCGCTCCTGGCGAATCAGATGCTTCCTCTGTCTGTGTCAATCAAAACACAGGCAGAGGAAGTGATGTCACGCTCGGTGCGCCGGTCTATGTGACCGGAACGCCGAGCTGTGAACGTCTAAAGGTTAGTGCACCAACAGTACACTGACACCAGTACACATAGGCACACAAAACACCCCCCTGTCACCCCCAGATCACCCCCCAGATCACCCCCTCCCCCCCCAGTCACAGTGTCACTAATTGCAGTGATCATTTTTTTACTGATCACTGCATTTAGTGTCAGTGTGACTGTAATAACTGTCAGTGCAGTTAGTTTTAGGTCCAAGGTAGCCCCCTACCCCCCCTAATAAAGGTTTAACCCCTTGATTGCCCCCCAGGTAACCCTTTCACCCCCTTTTGCCAGTGTCACTAAGCGATCGTTTTTCTGATCGCTGTATTAGTGTCACTGCTGTCGCTAGGTAACCATTTTTTTTTTTTAGGTAACCGCCATGTTTATATAGGTTCATAAATAGGTTTATAGGTCAGGTACCCCCATATTACAACCTAAATAAAGGTTTTAACCCCTTGATTGCCCCTAGAGTTAACCCTTTCACCAGTGATCACTGTATAACTGTCACTGGTGACGCTGGTTAGCCAGTTAGTTATTTCGTTATTTAGGTTCCCCGTCAGGTTTTTATATAGCGTCAGGTACCCCCATATATTACCTAATAAAGGTTTTAACCCCCTGATTGCCCCTAGTTAACCCTTTCACCCCCTTTTGCCAGTGTCACTAAGCGATCGTTTTTCTGATCGCTGCATTAGTGTCGCTAGGTAACCATTTTTTTTTTTTAGGTAACCGCCATGTTTATATAGGTTCATAAATAGGTTTATAGGTCAGGTACCCCCATATTACAACCTAAATAAAGGTTTTAACCCCCTGATTGCCCCTAGAGTTAACCCTTTCACCAGTGATCACTGTATAACTGTCACTGGTGACGCTGGTTAGCCAGTTAGTTATTTCGTTATTTAGGTTCCCCGTCAGGTTTTTATATAGCGTCAGGTACCCCCATATATTACCTAATAAAGGTTTTAACCCCCTGATTGCCCCTAGTTAACCCTTTCACCCCCTTTTGCCAGTGTCACTAAGCGATCGTTTTTCTGATCGCTGCATTAGTGTCGCTAGGTAACCAGTTTTTTTTTGTATTACTGTTACGGGTGACGCTGGTTAGTTAGCTTTATTTTTTATACTGTCAGGGCACCCGCCATTTATTACCCAATAACGGTTTAACCCCCTGATCGCCCGGCGGGTGATATCAATTAGGTTTTAGGGTCAAATAAGGTCTGCGTCGCCCCAGGTTAGTGCCAGTACCGCAAACACCCACGCGCAAAGCATACACCTCCCTTAGTGGTACAGTATCTGAACAGATCAATATCTGATCTGATCAGATCTATACTAGCGTCCCAGCAGTTTAGGGTTCCAAAAAAAAAACGCATTGTTAGCGGGATCAGCCCAGATACCTGCTAGCACCTGCGTTTTCCCCCTCCGCCCAGCCCAGCCCACCCAAGTGCAGTATCGATCGATCACTGTCACTTACAAAACACTAAGCACACATAACTGCAGCGTTCGCAGAGTCAGGCCTGATCCCTGCGATCGCTAACATTTTTTTTGTGGTAGCGTTTTGATTCAGTCGCTTCAGTCAGGAGCTTTTTTACCTGTGAATCTCAAAAAAATAAAAAAAATAAAAATAGTTGTCGTTTTATTGTTCTCTCTCTCACTCTATTCTCTCTCTATTGTTGCTCTTTTTTTACTCCATTCTATTCTGCAATGTTTTATTATGTTTTATCATGTTTTATCATGCTTGCTTTTCAGGTATGTAATTTTGTTTACTGTGTTTTAGTGTTAAGCATTTTTTTGTTTTCAGGTGCGCCATTCAGTTGCAACGCGGATTTATTTATCTTGACAGCAACAGCGTTTGCTCCCACGATACATAAAGCCGCGACTCCAACGCTGTAGGAGGTGATTTCACCACCACAGTTAAAAAAAAGAGCATATATGCCGAAGCATGGGGGCAGCAGGGGGGGGGAGGAGCGATTGGCTCCTAATGCCACGTACATACGGTCGAAATTCCGACCGTGTGTACACGGCATAACTTTTGCGGGAGGATGCCCCCATGCATCGGCATATATAAATGGTGCATGTATGCCCATCATTAGAAGTGGGTGGATGAAGGGAGGTATTCTAATGGTGGGCATACCCACCAATCAATCTCTTTTTTTCGTTCAGCCAAGAGGCTGCATGAAAAAAAAAAGATTACAATATATGTCCAGTATGTTGCTGGACTTTGAATGGTTATACCAGAATGATGCCTGCAGGTTTAGGTATCATCTTGGTATCATTCTTTTCAGCCAGTGATCGGCTTTCATGTAAAAGCAATTCTAGCGGGTAATTAGCCTCTAGACTGCTTTTACAAGCAGTGGGAGGGAATGTCCCCCCTCCCGGATATAAACCGCGCCATTGGGAAATTGGGAAAGCATTTTATCACACCAATCTTGGTGTGGTCAGATGCTTTGAGGGCAGAGGAAAGATCTAGGGTCTAATAGACCCCAATTTTTTCAAAAAAAGAGTACCTGTCACTGCCTATTGCTATCATAGGGGATATTTACATTCCCTGAGATAACAATAAAAATCATAACAAAGAAAAAAAATGGAAGGAACAGTTTAAAAATAAAATAAAAAAGCTAAATAAATAAAAAAAAAAACAAAAAAAAAAAAAAAAAAGCACCCCTGCCCCCCCTTCTCTTGCGCAAAGGCGTACACAAGCGTTGGTCTGGCGTCATATGTAAACAGCAATTGCACCATGCATGTGAGGTATCACCGCGAAGGTCAGATCGAGGGCAGTAATTTTAGCAGTAGACCTCCTCCGTGAATCTAATGTGGTATCATGTAAAGGCTTTTAAAGGCTTTTAAAAATGTATGTAGTTTGTCGCCACTGCGTGTTTGTGCGCAATTTTAAAGCATGTCGTGTTTGGTATCCATGTACTCGGCCTAAGATCATATTTTTTATTTCATCAAAAATTTGAGCAATATAGTGTGTTTTAGTGCATTAAAATAAAAAAAAGTGTATTTTTTTCCACAAAAAATGCGTTTGAAAAATCGCTGCGCAAATACTGTGTGGAAAAAAAAAAATGCAACACCCACCATTTTAATCTGTAGGGCCTTTGCTTTAACATTATATATAGTGTTTGGGGGTTCAACGTAATTTTCTTGCAAAAAAAAAATATGTTTTCATGTAAACAAAAAGTGTTAGAAAGGGCTTTGTCTACAAGTGGTTAGAAGAGTGGGTGACGTGTGACATAGGCTTCTAAATGTTGTGCATAAAATGCCAGGACAGTTCAAACCCCCCCCAAATGACCCCATTTTGGAAAGTAGACACCCCAAGCTATTTGATGAGAGCAATGTTGAGCCCATTAAATATTTTTTTTTTTTTGTCCCAAGAGATTGAATAATGAAAAAAAAAAAATATATATATTTTTTTTACAAAAAGTTGTCACTAAATGATATATTGCTCAAACATGTCATGGGCATATGTGGAAATACACCCCAAAATACATTCTGTTGCTTCTCCTGAGTACGGGGATACCACATGTGTGGGACTTTTTGGGAGCCTAGCTGCGTACGGAACCCCAAAAACCAATCACCGCCTTCAGGCTTTCTAAGGGTGTAATTTTTTTATTTCACTTCTCACTGCCAATCACAGTTTCGGAGGCCATGGAATGCCCAGATGGCATAAAACCCCCCAAAATGACCCCATTTTGGAAAGTAGACACCCCAAGCTATTTGCTGAGAGGTATGGTGAGTATTTTGCAGATCTCGCTTTTTGTCACAAAGTTTTGAAAATTGAAAAAAAGAAAAAAAAAAAATTTTTTCTTTACTTTCTTCATTTTCAAAAACAAATGAGAGCTGTAAAATACTCACCATGCCTCTCAACAAATAGCTTGGGGTGTCTACTTTCCAAAATGGGGTCATTTGGGGGGGTTTTGTGCTATTTTGGCATTTTATGGCCTTCGAAACGGTGATAGGTAGTGAGGAGTGAAATCAAAAATTTGCACCCTTAGAAATCCTGAAGGCGGTGCTTGGGTTTCGGGGCCCCGTACGCGGCTAGGCTCCCAAAAAGTCCCACACATGTGGTATCCCCATACTCAGGAGAAGCAGCAAAATGTATTTTGGGGTGCAATTCCACATATAACTATGGCATGTGTGAGCAATATATCATTTAGTGACAACTTTTTGAAAAAAAAAAAAAAAATCTTTTTTATTTTTGTCTTTATTCAATCACTTGGGACTAAAAAAAAAAATATTCAATGGGCTCAACATGCCTCTCAGCAAATAGCTTGGGGTGTCTACTTTCCAAAATGGGGTCATTTGGGGGGGTTTTGTACTTCTCTGCCATTTTAGCACCTCAAGAAATGAAATAGGCAGTCATAAATTAAAAGCGGTGTAAATTCCAGAAAATGTACTCTAGTTTGTAGACGCTATAACTTTTGCGCAAACCAATAAATATACGCTTATTGGCATTTTTTTTACTAAAGACATGTGGCTGAATACATTTTGGCCCAAATGTTTGACTAAAATTGAGTTTATTAGATTTTTTTTATAACAAAAAGTAGAAAATCTCTTTTTTTTTCAAAATTTTCGCTCTTTTTTCCGTTTATATCGCAAAAAATAAAAATCACAGAGGCAATCAAATACCATCAAAAGAAAGCTCTATTTGTGGGAAGAAAAGGACGCAAATTTCGTTTGGTTACAAAATTGCATGACCGCGCAATTACCAGTTAAAGTAGTGCAGTGCGAAATTGAAAAAAGACCTCTGGTCCTTTGGCTGCCAAATGGTCCGGGGCTGAAGTGGTTAATTCTTAGCCAATTTTTTTTGCTAAATAAGCTTAACATTTATTTACCACATTACTGTTATATCCAGAGTTACAGTATATTTGAAGTTGCATCGGAGCTGCAGGGTTGTTGTTCTCTGAAATAAGCAAGGCATTAATCTGGAAGAATTGGAGTTGAGCAATTTTTAAAATTGCATTTGGTAAAATTACCAAATAAATTTCCAGCTTCTTATTTATGCCTAGCTATCTCCTTACGAAGAACCGTATAGGTTTAGCAATATACATTTTAGCTGTGCTGAGTGCCATTGAACAGCATCTTTCAGTACATCAGGACATTGATTTATTCTGTAGCATTTGGACTCAACCTCAGCTTAGCAAGATATCATGTGCAAATGCTGACAAGTAATATGTCCCTTACCGTGTACTCTGCTTGACTCCAAATATTTCATGTTTCAGTGGTTTAACATAAGCGTACTATTGGGTATTTTAATGGGTTTACAGCTAAATACGTTTTTGCAAGGCTGAGAAGTTGGCTATTAGTCAACTTTATTTCTGGTTGTATCTATCAAATTTGCCAAGTCTTGAATATTCAGCTTCCTGTTGACTCCCTTATTTGCTAGTATATTTTCTCATCTGAGTAGAGCAACTAGAAAATGAGGATGAGGTTGCAAGATAAATTATTTCCAATAATGGATGAAATATATATATACTGCTTAAATGATAGTATTTGAAGATTAAGATAACAAATATGCTGAAAGATAAAAATATTTAGAAATCAGAAAGCTTTAGGACTTATTTAGAAGTAATAATAACACCTTACATATTTCTGTGCCTCAGCTTTCCACCCTGCTTAAAAAAAAACTGTTAATCCATCATACTAATTGTGCAATTGTTTATATATCTTTATCCATAGTTGAAAACACAAAAATCTTGGGTTTATGCAGTCATATACAGTATAATGTATGCAAGAAATTAGTGCATCTGCACACAGGTATTTATCTGTTTAGAAAGCTTTTAACACAAAGACCTGTGTGTGGTTGTACTACATTTTTGCACCCCTAAGTTGCCAAAAAAGAGGTTTCATCCTGGCACCAGCCACTCAATAAGGTGTACACTCTTAAAATACTAAAGTACTTAAAAAAAAAAAAAAATATATATATATATATATATATATATATATATATATATATATATATACTGTATTGTAGGAAATGTTGTTTTAATATTTATTAAGCAGCTTGAATAAATAGATGGTGCTGTGGTAAGATAAATATGACATGTGGCGGTTCTTGCATACCCTATCATGAAAATTAAATCTAGCAGAGAGTAGAATACTGTACATCAATAATAAAAAAGAATCTGTAGGAATCTATTTAAGAAAACAATAGTGCCGAAAACACAGTTCCTGTGACAATTGTGCAACTATGATCAATCACTGTACAGTATCTATGGAGGAGCAGCATTGTCATACTAGGAAAGGAAGTTTTTTTAGAACTACAGAACACCACCCCATCAATTCTTCTCCATTGCATGGGGAGGGGAGAATTTTGGTAGCCCTAACAAACCTTCAAACTTCCTGATAACTTGTTTGAGATAATACTACATAGTACACAGAACAGCATTAAATTCATGGCAGGATCAAGAGGTATTTTTATGGCACTTATGCATCTCATGTAAAAAATGCTATGCATGGTATTTTTAGCAGACCAAAAGAAAAATAAAGACTTTCATTGTTAAAGTTTACATACAGGCTTACTTTTATGTGTTCCAGCCGGAACTTAACTGCTGAAGCTGAGACTTACAGTTTTCCATTGAAGGGTGACGCATCACCCCTAATTACACTGTCTGTTTTGTTCAGAGGGCCTTACAGAATTTTAATCAGAGCGTGTCAGGGTCTGGTTCTGAACCTGGGACCTCAGTGCTGTCTGGCTGTAGCTCTTCTCGCTGTATGATCATTTTGACAATCTTGCCTTGTCTCGTGTTTCTGGTGAACCTTGAACTCTTTGCTCCTCCCATGAACTTGCTGATTAAAACCATGTCTCTGCACTTCCTTTTTGCCAGATTATTATACTCTCTCTCCAGTAGCATTGCACCAATAACAGTACTGCTTGAACTCGTGCAAATTCTCAGATACTAAAATGGATACCTTCAAGTCTGCAGACTGTAAGGCTGCTTTCACACCTAGGCATTTTGAAAAGCCGTCAGAATCACTGTGATTCTGCCCACAATTTCCAAACTCTCTGCTAAAATGACAAGGACATAGGTTCAGGAGCTTCTTTCAAGCTATGTGCGATGCAGATCTTTTGAGTTACAGTTCTTCTTAATTTTAAAAAATGGTAATCATTTTTCATTAGCCTAAAAAAACTGTCACATGACACTAAAAATAGGTATCAGTAATTGGTATTGGCTAGTACTTGAGAAAAAGTATCGGTACTGGTACTCAAAAATGTCTTAAAAAAATGTTATAGGTGCATCCCTACTTTCCAGCCAATATCATGCTCCTTTGCATATCTGCAACTGTCGTTATCTTCACTACCACCCATTACTGATTTTTTTTTTTAAACTCTTTTTATTAACCGCTTCAGCCCCAGAGGATTTTACCACCTTCCTTACCAGAGCACTTTTTGCGATTCGGCACTGCGTCGCTTTAACTGACAATTGCGCGGTCATGCGACGTTGCACCCAAACAAAATTTACGTCCTTTTTTTCCCACAAATGGAGCTCTCTTTTGGTGGTATTTGATCACCTCTGTGGTTTTTATTTTTTGCGCTATAAACAAAGAAGTGTGACAATTTTGAAAAAAACACAATATTTTTTACTTTTTGCTATAATAAATATCCCATTTAAAAAAAAAAAATGTATTTTTAACTCAGTTTAGGCCGATATGTATTCTTCTACATATTTTTGGTAAAAAAAAACACAATAAGCGTATATTGATCGGTTTGCGCAAAAGTTATAGCGTCTACAATATAGGGGATAGATTTATTGCATTTTTTTTTTTACTAGTAATGGCGGCGATCTGCAAATTTTTTTGTGACTGCGACATTGCGGCAGACACTTTTAACACATTTTTGGAACCATTTACACAGCGATCGTTGCTATAAATTGCACTGATTACTGTGTAAATGTGACTGGCAGGGAAGGGGTTAACACTAGGGGTCGCTGCCGGGGTTAATATGTTCCCTATGGTAGTGATTCTAACTGTGGGGGAGGGGACTCACAATGGGAGGAGACTGATCGGTGTTCCTCTGCACTGGGAACACACCATTGGTCTCCTCTCCACTGACAGGACGTGGATCTGTGTGTTTACACACACAGATCCGCGGTCCTGCAATGTTCCCGGGCAATCGCGGGTGCCCGGCGGACATCGCAGCTTTTTTCAGGCGCTATACAGGCGCTATTTTTAGCACTGTAGCGCCTGAAAAACGATTCAGTGTGAAAGGGGCCTTACTGCGTTTCTCAGCATATTGATCCTGATACACATGTCATAGAAAGCACCAAAGTATTTCTCAAATCTTTTAGTGATATTGTTATGTGTTGGTTACAGTAAAGGCAGAAGAACACCAAGCATCCCACACTTTATTATACTTAGTTGGGCAACTCCTGTGTTCAAAAATGTGTTTTTCTTAGGGTAATACCTGATTCACTAACCAAAGCCATTTATGTATAGATGGAGGTGTGGGCTGGATCCACTTAAGTGCTACAGGTTTACGAGCCATAAATAAAGTTTCCAGTAGCATGGTTCTAATATGTCTTCGCCATTGCTCCTTGTCGAGGACCCCCAGCAGACACACCAGTGGGATACATGGAACAGGAATTGATAAGACCGCAGACAATATCTCCATCACATGTTGCCAGTATATCACTATAACTGGACAGAGCCACATAACGTGCAAAATCTGCGTGCAGACAGGTGCACCTAGTGCAGGCAGAGGTAGGTATACAATGCATTGTGTGCAGTCTGACCAGGGTCACGTATGTTTCATGTAGCATGTAAAGGTGAATTAATTTATTGTTGACTGCCTGAGATGCATATAAATGGGTGGAGCATGCCTCCTCCCAATCCTCATCTGATAAATCGGGGACAAGTTGTTGCCACTTGGCGCGCACCACCAGTGGAGCCCCACTAGTCGTGGCAGAGAGTAAATGTAGATACAGAGTTGAGATAAGTCCCCTAGGGCCCTGAGATTGAAGCACTCCTTTTAGTGTGTATTCAGAGAAGTCAGTGTCACGAGTACCAAATTGAGTATGTAGCACAAGCATAAGTTGTAGATACCTATAAAAGGTAGATTGGGGCAATCCATATTTCCTTTGCAATCCCTCAAAAGAAGCCAATACATTTCCACCATAGATGTTGTCCAGAAATAAACATTCCCCTACACTCCCAGAGTTCAAAATCCACAAATTTCTTTAAATGGGGGAACATTGGATTGTGCCAGAGTGGTGGCGCCTCATTAGTACCCTGAAAATTGGTGGTCTCCCTCCACAATGTACGGGCCAGTGTCAATATTGGTGTACGCCCTCCCCCCAGTGCGGCCATGGGTGCCTCCAGTGCTATCAACAGATGTTTGATTTTAAGGACATAAGAGAGATATGACTCAACCACCGCCGGTGTAACTGGTCCCGACCAGTCTGTCAGGTGGCGTAGCTGCCCAGCCAAATAATAATAATTTAAGTTGGACAATGCAATGTCAGCGTCAGCCTTAGGGCGCAGCAGAGTGGAGAAATTAAGTTTCCACCTATGATTAGTCCAAATAAAGGTGATAAGTAGCGTGTCCAGGGATGCTTAAAATGATTTAGGTACTGATGTAGGCACATGAGAAGTCATGTACAGACACTTGGATAGAAGGATCATCTTTAAAAGATTAATCCTGCCTGCTACAGACAGGGGAAGTTTGGCCCAGGCAGAAAGTTTAGCTTTAATCATGGTAACCATGAGGGTCCAGATTCGCCTGGAAAGCCTCTGAAGGAGACAGGGTAATAATGATTCCCAAATATTTAAACAAGGTTACTACCTTTAAGAGGGCATGGAGGATCACTACATGGAAGGGCCTGCTGGTCGGTGGGAACCATTCTACTGCTATAGCTTCTGGTCTCCGAGCCTGGCGCCTTATCCTGACAGAGAGAGAGAGAGTCTGAAACTAAGCTGCATCTGCTATGTTTCCCTTTAAAGAAATCATACAATGCTGTGTGAATTCTGGGTAGCTACACCCTGTATTAAAGTTTTTTTTGTAAAATAAAAATGTCATATACATACAGTAGCTCAAGCTCTGTCAGATTGAATGGAGAGCATCTGTGAACAGCAATTTTCTAGTCGTGCCACAGATTCTCAATTGGATTTAGGTGTGGACTTCGACTGGACCATTCTAACACATGAATATGCTTTGATATAAACCATTCCATTGTAGCTCTGACTGTATGTTTAGGGTCGTTGTCTTGCTGGAAGGTGAACCTCCAACCCAGTCTCAAGTCTTTTGCAGACTCTAACAGGTTTGCTTCAAAGATTGCCCTTTATTTGCCTCCATCCATCCTCCCAACAACTCTGACTGGCTTCCCGGTTCCTGCTAAAGAAAAGCATCCCCACAACATGATGCTGCCACCACCATGTTTTATGGTGGGGATGGTGTGTTCAGGGTGATGTGCAGTGTTAGTTTTCTGCCACACATAGCGTTTTGCTTTTAGGCCAAAAAGTTCAATTTTGGTCTCATCTGACCAGAGCACCTTCTTCCACATGTTTGCTATGTCCCCCACATGGCTTCTCGCAAACTGCAAATGGGATTCCTATGGCTTTCTTTCAACAGTGGCTTTCTTCTTGCCACCCTTCCATAAAGGCCAGATTTGTGGAATGCACCACTAATAGTTGTCCTGTGGGCAGATTTTGCCACCTGAGCTGTGGATCTCTGTAGCTCCTCCAGAGTTACCATGGGCCTCTTGGCTGCTTCTCTGATTAATGCTCTCCTTGCCCGGCCTGTAAGTTTAGGTGGACGGCCATGTCTTGGTAGGTTTGCAGTTGTGCCATAATCTTTCCATTTTTGAATGATGGATTGAACAGTGCTCCGTGAGATGTTCAAAGCTTGGAATATTTTTGTTGTGCCATAATCTTTCCATTTTTGAATGATGGATTGAACAGTGCTCCGTGAGATGTTCAAAGCTTGGAATATTTTTGTATAACCTAACCCTGCTTTAAACTTCTCCACAACTGTTTGGTGTGTTCATTGGCCTTCATGATGCTGTTTGTTCACTGAGGTTCTCTAACAAACCTCTAAAGGGCTTCGCAGAACAGATGTATTTATACTGAGATTAAATTACGCACATATGGACTCTATTTACTAATTGGGTGACTTCTGAAGGCAATTGGTGGTAGATTTATGTTAGGGGTATCAGAGTAAAGTTGTGGGCTGTATACAAATGCATGCCACACTTTTCAGATATTTTGTAAAAAAAATGTGAAACCTATTTATCATTTACCTTCCACTTCACAATTATGTGACACTTTGTGTTGGTCTATCACATAAAATCCCAATAAAATACATTTCCGTTTTGGTTGTAACATGACAAAATGTGGAAAATTTCAAGGAGTATGAATACTTTTTCAAGGCACTGTAGTTATATTAGGGATATTTTCATGGAGATAGAGTTTAATGGGCCTCATGCCTAAAGTGCCAGAAACAAAAGTGGCTGTAACATCTGTGACAACTCGTCAGTTTCTTCTTTACACCTTTTTATATGTTTTTTTTTCAATAATATTGGGTAATTTAACTAAATTGTTTTATATGTTCAGTCATTTTCATTTGACTCTATCTATTTTTACAACTGTTTAATCGGGTTTGTGTACATGTGCCTGTGTAAATATGTGTTTAAACAATTCAGCCCCATGAGTTACTTCAATAAAAAAATCAGTCTTGTTGTCAGAATACATACGAGGTACCTTCTTTTACCTGGGGCCATGACAAGCTATAAAAACTCTTTTTGTGGACTTTTTATGTATTTATCCCTTTAGTTATGGTGTAAAGATCCCAAGCTTGTTCAGCTTAACCTTTTAAAGTGCCCCAGGATATACCTTATCACAAAAGATTTAAAGCCTTAATATGTATAGCTTGAATGAGTAACTGGGGGACTGTTATAGAAACTTTCAAATGCATTAAGAGAGTCCAGCAAAGTTTGTAAGGAAGCTAGTTTCATAGAAAGTGAAATACTAAAAAAAAGGTCATGCTTTAATCCTGCTAGAAGAAAGAGTGAAAAACATCTGGGATAGATAAGGCTATTCTTGAACTGAAATAAGCCTAAGGATTTATAGATGTCTGCCGTTAAAAGTAGACCGCCTAAATTGGAAGACTAATTGGTTCTTATCTCCGGTCAGATTATAAACTAACCTTCCACCCAAATAAAAGAAATCCAAGATTATACCCAAACATAATCATCATTGTATTATTGTTAAGAAAGCCATAAGGTACCATAGACATAAGATGATTATCTTTTATGGTTGGGTTGTTTACCTACACCATGTAACGTCTTTAGGCATTTCCTGTCTTGACTACTGTTACAGGATAAAATTGGTCATCCAAGAAGAATTTTTATAAACACATTTGTATTCTATGTTCTGTTTTTAACTCTAAAGTTAAATGCGATAATATTTTCATGACTGGTTCTCTAATGTAACCCTGGAAGTATGGATCCGTCGGATGCTTATTGGTTAGCTGTCTCATTTCACTATGACAGCAATAGGTGTGTCTGTTCAGTGCAAAACACGCATGCTCAGCTCCATATGAGTGTTTATGCCACAATTGTTCTGGAACATTTTTGTTAGGCAGTTGGTTCTTTTGACAATCATTGCTTTAATATGGTTAGTTTAACACAATTAAAGCTTTCTCAGTTAGAAAAAGAAAAACTGACTAGTTACTCAATAATCCTGGAGTCAGAAAGATTTAATCCTAAATTACTTTTTTAAGCAAGGTGATTTTTAAAAACTTTTGTAACCAGTGGTTGTGATCTTTACCTGTTCTTCACAGCAACATGCCCTGGTTAAAGGGTTTGTATAAATGCGCTATGGGTGTGCAGTACAATTGGTTCTCACCTTTTGTATCTAGCATGTTTTTGCAGTCTGCTTTAAGAGCCATACTCCCAAATGAGGGACCACTTAAATCAAGCCAGTGGATCAAAGAACCAAGTCCAGGGCAATGCAAATTTCGTCACTGCAAGAATTTGTCTCTTTTTCTGAAGTTTTAAGGTTCTTATTTCTATTGTGCTGCTTGGGTTTTATTTTAATAATATTAAATTATCAGTCGCACAACAAAATTAAATCTGAAAATAAGTATATACTTTTGGGATATAGTACCATACACAAGGGCTCCAAATTTCAAGTCCTCAGCTACTAGCCAGGCCTCAAGGGTTACGCGCCACCAGTTGCCCCACCCAACCCCGCTACCCTTCCCTGCGCTGCCCTGCCCTTAATTCCGCCCCTAAACACGGCATCAAGAATTATCTCATGAAATTATACTTAAATGTTTTATGCAGAATTAAGTTCTAAAAATAAATATTAACAACTTTATCCGTGCCCATCAATGCAGCCTCACCTGTGCTCATCAATGCAACCTACCTGTGTCCACCATGCAACCTACCTGTGTCCACCATGCAACCTACCTGTGTCCACCATGCAGCCAACCTGTGTCCACCAATTCAGCCTACCCGTGTCCATCAAGCAGCCTGCCCGTGTCCATCAAGCAGCCTGCCCGTGTCCATCAAGCAGCCTGCCCGCGTCCATCAAGCAGCCTGCCCGCGTCCATCAAGCAGCCTGCCCGCGTCCATCAAGCAGCCTGCCCGCGTCCATCAAGCAGCCTGCCCGCGTCCATCATGCTGCGTACATGTGTCCATCATGCTGTTCACCATGCAGGGGAAAAGAGGAGAGGAAGAGGATTGCCGACTGGATGATTAGAGCCCAGAGGAACATCACTGGAACAGCTTTCGTTTCAATTGCTGTGTTGCCATCGCTCAGCATCCCATACAGCCCCGCCCCCTGGCCAGGGAACTTTGATACACATCACTCGTCCTGGGATAGGACAGGTGATCTTCCTATCAAAGTCCCAGGACCAGGAGGCGGCACTGTGAAAGCCGCTAGTGTTGTTCCTCAAGCTCTGATGATCCGGCCATCTGCTCTCCTCTCTCTTCTCAGAGCGGGTCCCATACAACCATTAATGCCACCCAATTGCTTCCACACCCCAGGTAACGTGCCCCCAGTGCGCTCCCCACCATATATCCTGGGCTTTGCTTGCCCATCGGTGGTCACAGGAACGGCATGTCGCCAGGTAGGGTGGAGGGAGCTGAGCAGACTGCTCTTCTCCCCTTCTTGTTGCTTATTCGGAAGCAACATGTTTTCACGTCACTTCCGGGACCCTGTCAGTGTCCCCGGCCAGCATGGCCAGGAAAGAATGCAATGCAATGGAGCACAGGGGAGACATCGGGGGTCTTTCAGACCCCGGGTGTCTCCTTAACCGCTTCCCGACTGGTGCACAACGATGTCACTACCTTGGATTTTATCTTTTGCCTAATAAAGAAGTTTATGCTGAAGTGCGACCATCCAGACTTCCCTTTTTCCTCTCTGGTGCACGACGATGTACGTCGGCAGAATGGCACGGACAGGCATAAGGGCGTACAGGCACGTCCCTTTAAATTTGCCACGTGCCATCATGTGCGTGCCGCCGGCAGTGCGTGCACACGCCGATCGGGACCTCCCATTAGTCCAATCGCGGAGATACCCACGATCGTCTCACAGCGAGGAAGAAGGGGGAGATGCTATAGTAAACAAGCATTTCCCCATTCTGCCTAGCAACAGTGACACTGATCTCTGCTCCCTGTGATTGGAGCAGAGATCAGTGATGTCCACAACACAGCCACACCCCCTACAGTTAGCAACACGCCCTAGGACACACTTAACCCCTACACTGCCACCTAGTGGTTAACCCCTTCACTGCCAGTGTCATTTACACAAGAATCGGTGCATTTGTATAGCACTGATTGCGGCGCTATATTTAGCAGCTTTACAGCGCTGATCGGCCGCTAGCGGGGCAGTTTTAACCCCCACTAGTGTCCGAAAAAGGGTTAAAACGCGATTTGCAGGCGGGTTTGGAGCGCTGCCCCATTGTTTTCAATGAGAGGCAGTGCTTTAGGAGCGGTAAATACACCGCTCCTACAGTGCTCTAAAGATGCGGCTTGCAGGACTTTTTTGACCGTCCTGCAAGCGCACCGCTCCAGTGTGAAAGCCCTTTGCAGGCACTATTTTTAGCACTTTAGCGCCTGCAAAGTGCCTCAGTGTGAAAGGGGCCTTACAACAAACTATCCTCTTATGTTTCTTATCAATGATTCAATGATGCCATGAGTGTTAGTATCAAAAATAGTCACATATGTTTGAGAAAGAACTCTTTTTAACCACTTGCCGACTGTCCCATAGCAGATTTAGTGCTACAGGGTGGCCACGCTGTGCACAATCACATATATATGTGAATCTTCACTTCCGGGTAGGGGGCAATCGCCCTAGATGTTTAAACCCTTCCTATCAAGTGTCATTAGTACAGTGACAGTGTATATTTTTAGCACTGTATTAGTGTCACTGGTCCCCAAAAAGTGTAATTTAGGCCCCTTTCACACTTGTATGACCTGAAAGTCGTGCGACTTTGATGTGACTTTCCAGCACGACTTTGACGTAACTTAAAGCAATGCCTGTGTAATCTTGAGGTCTGTGGACCTCAAGTCACATCAAAGTCGGACCAAAGTAATGCAGGGACTGCTTTGAAGTCACTGTGACCTGAAGTCGCACAGATATGAACGGTACTCATTGGAAATCATGGGGTACGACTTGTCATGCGACTTTTCAGTTCCAATTTGCAGGACAAGTTGCAGGACAAGTTGCACAAGTGTGAAAGGGGGCCTTAGGGGTTTATTTACTAAAGCTGGTGAGTGTAAAATCAGTCTTACTTCTGCAGAGAAACCAACCAGCTTCTAACTTCAGCTGGTTCAATTAAGCTTTGGCAATAAAACCTGGAAGCTGATTGGTTTCTCTGCAGAAGTGAGACTGATTTTTCACTCCCCAGCTTTAGTAATTAAAGCCCTAAAGCCTCGTACACATGATCGGATTTTCCGACGGGAAATGTGCGATGACAGGCTGTTGTCGGAAAATCCAACCGTTTGTACGCTCCATCGAAAAATTGTCAGATTTTCTGTGGATACATTTTGGATCGCAGGTTTTACAATTTTCCACTGACAAATGTCTGTTGTTGGATTTTCCAAGCGTGTGTACACAAGTCCGTCCGACAGAAGTCCAAAGTACAAACAAGCATGCTCGGAAGCAGAAGCGGTCAGTCTTGTGAACTAGCGTTCGTAATGGAGAATTAACATTCGTGACTCGAAATGCAGCACACAATTCTCTTCTTCTTTCATGGGATAATAATGAACCAGCTGCTTTGCTGGTGAAACTGATGAAGTTATTGCAAACGAGTTTTCAAAGGCTTTTTTTTTTTCTAGTGATAGCAAGAATAATAATATTATGCTTGTTATTTTAAATTTTTTTTGCAAGTTCCCACAACACCATTATCTCGTAGTTTTTAAAATCAAAGATACAACTATATTGGTGTCCCTTGTTAATTTTACATTGTATTTTTTAAAATGTAGCTGCCTACTCCCAAACTGTAATTTGAAGTAAAACACATAGCCAAGTATTATTCTTCACAATTTTTTATTGTGCATTAAAAAAAAAATGCTATCTGCCAATAGAACTTAACCAAAAGGCATTGTATGCATTCGAAAATATAGAAAATATACCAAATCAAATCATTATTCAACCAAAAAAATAAAATAAAAGCCTCATGTATGTGTCCTGCTTCCTGCTTCTCAGCAATGCCAAGAGTTGGTGAAAGCAGGGGTCCGTCATCCAGAGATAATTCCGAAAATCATCTGGATTATTCTCCTGGAGCTCCCGCAGCAAAGGCATATGACATAATTGGTCACGATTAATAAAGCAACAAATTTTTGGTCCAAGAAATCCTCCTCCTCCTGTTCCTGGACTGGACTTGGGTCAAAGCAATAACTCCAAGGCCAATAATAAATAACACGTTATCGTCTCCGATTCCGCAACATGGCTGGTTGATGAACGGCTGTTCAGAAACGACCCGAAAATCACAAAATGAAAAGCGTGAAATGAAAAACGCGAATCAACACTCAACAAACTTCTACTAACAGGAAATTAGCAGAAGGAGCCCAAAGGGTGGTGCTAAAGAGTTGAAAAAAAAACACATAGTATGTCACTATGTTCGTGTTTGTTGGCTGACAATTCCTTGACGTTGGTATGCAAGACAAGTTCCTGGCCAACGCCCTTCGGACAAAAGTCTGAGGTTTTGTCTGCGGAAAATCCGATCGTGTGTATGAGGCTTTAGTGTCAGAATGTCCACCGCAATATCCAAGTCCTGCTATAAGTCGCTGATCGCCACCATTACTAGTATAAAAAAAAAATTCCAGTATATATACTGGAGTTTGTAGATGCTATAACATTTCCACAAACCAATCAATATACGCTTATTGGGATTTTTTTTTTTACCAAAAATATGGAGCACAATACATATTGGTCTAAATTTATGAACATATTTTATTTTCTTATTTTTTTATTGGATATCTTTTATTGCAAAAAGTATAACATATTGTTTTTTTGTTTTTTTTTTCAAAATTGTTGGTCTTATTTGTTTATAGTGCAAAAAAAAATACTTGTGATCAAATACCACCAAAATAAAGCTCTATTTGTGGGGGAAAAAATTACATAAACTGTATTTGGGTACAATGCTGTATGACTGCACAGTTGTCAGTTAAAATAACATGTGCTAACCGTGGTTTAGCTTCTGAATGCTGCAGCGCGGTTCAGATAAGATATATTCTGACCCCGATTGTTGTACGTTATTAACTTTTTTAATTATATTTTGCTTTGAATGTCCCCTCGCAGACAAGGGCTGTTGCCTGAGTAGGCAGTGGGTACTATATGTCTAGAAGACTATGGGAACTGTTTCTCTAACCCCCATGTCTGTGCGTGTATGGATATAATATGAATGGCAATGTTGGCTGTCACTGAAATGAGACAGACACTGTTGCCGTTTGTTGTTATTACCGCAATGCGGTTCATCTTTGTACACGTAAGCTCCCTTCCTCCTATTCCCCGCGGGCCCTTTATATTGTTGACTCGGGTGGATCGTTAGATGTTAGATAACTTTACTCCGCTAACGAGTATATACATTAGTGTTTTTGTGATTAAAATAACTTTCTGGCAGCAGAGTTTTTTTGCCATGTTCCAAGATGGAGTATTTTGAACCAGCCATTCACCATTCAGATCGAGGCTTGGTTTTCTATATAATAAGCGGTGTGTCAGTACACCGCCTGTGCCCCATGACAACGTTATACCTGTGATGAAACGCGTAGGGATGCGCGACGTGCTGACGTTACCGCGCGCAACGTCCCGTTGGTTAGCACGGGCGTGTGTTACTGCAGCCGGCAGCAAACTTTTATTTATTGATTTTTTTAAACCATGTTTGTATGTACGCCTTTGGCGGTATTTTTAATAAATCCCCGCGGGTCCCACCCATGGTCTACCTTTGCCTTTTTTTCGGTCCACGAGGCATATGCTACCTGGTGAGGTAAAGAACGTTGGTCGAATGCATTAAGATAAAATAATAATAACAGTATGGGTTTATAAACTTCCTAACAAAGAAGCAACTGTAAAATCCTTTTAGCTTTAAGTGATTGGAATGCCATTTGCCCTTCCATTAATTTCAATATAGTCAGACTTTTCAAACCTGATCATTTCCTCTGCACCCAATATGATTTGTACTTTTTACACATTAAAAAAAAAATGCTGTTTATACTTGCCAATTAAGTTTTGGGAGTGCTTTATATCATAGGGTTTTAGATATGTGCAATCACAAATATATAAGACCTAGAGCATCATTAAGTAGCTGCTTTAGTTAAGAAACTGTTATTAAAGCTAAGCTGTTATTAAAGCTAAATTAAAATTGTTCAAATAAAATGAAATTTGCTAGCATTCATTTTTACCACAATGTAATGACCTTTTCCTTATTTTTAAAAAATATTCAGCATAAAATGAGTTTAACATTATAAAAGTGTTTTTTTTTTCTAATCCCTGTTTATTCAAGAGTAAACAGTCTATGCTTTGAATTGGGGTCATTTAAAGCAGAATTAAACCCAAAAGTAAACTTTTATTATATTGCAGCTTACCAATTCTTAGATGTGATGGCTGTATTCGTTTCCTTTTTTAGGCTTTCTTTCTTCTATTTTCATCTGGTGAACAATCGATTTAAGTCTGCTGTTTTACAAACCCAAGCTCTCCAGCAGAATGTATCAGTTTACATAGATTAGACAAACCACTTAACATTGACAGAGTGATTAAAATGATCAGCTTTCATTTATTCATATAAAACCTTTATCCCAAAAGTAAAAAAAAAAATGCTGTGGCTGATTATAAAGTATGAGCTGGAGTTTGGCTTCAGTTTGTTAGTGCATCTAAATTTGCTAATACATTTAACAGACTGAAATTGCTGCTGTCTGCTGTGTCTCCTATGCTAATTTTTCCAGAGTTGTGTCTCGCTAATACAGGAGGTGTGTTACTGGCCAGATCACTAGGTTAAATCAGAGTTGAAAAAAAAAAAACAAAGAAAGGAAAACTGATGGTTGGTAAGCTGCAATATAATACATTTTTGGTTTTGGGTTTAATACAGCTTAAGCCAATTCCCGACCAAAAAACCAAATACCAAAAATATGTAGAATGCGTATCGTCCTAAACTGAGGGAAAAAATGTTTTTTTATACATTTTTGGGGGATATTTATTATAGCAAAAAGTAAAAAACAATGCGTTTTTTTCAAAAGTGTCGCTCTTCTTTTGTTTATAGTGCAAAAATTAAAAACCGCAGGGGTGATCAAATACCACCAAAAGAAAGCTCTATTTGTGGGAAAAAAAGGACGTCAATTTTGTTTTGGAGCCACGTCGCACGACCGCGCAATTGTCAGTTAAAGCGACGCAGTGCAGAATCGCAAAAATTGGTCCAGGCTGAAAGTAATTAAACTCTAGGAAATTAGTTTGAGCATGCTAATGAGCCAGGTTTGCCAATGTGCATCATACTAAGTTTTAAGATATAGGAGAAATAGGAGGTCAAGGTATAAGGGAGCCAACCAGTAAAAGTGAAATGTATTTTTTTTTTTTTTAATTGACACTCCTAATAAAAAATGTAACATGTATCAAATAAACATAGTTATTATAATTCATAAATATCACAAAAGAATACAAAAATATTTTAGAACACATTCATTTTTAATGTCTAATAGGAAAACATGGTATTTTATTTTTGGCTGTAATAGCACGAACATAAAATCAATGAATTACTATGTTCTTTTTTATAATAATATTGACTTTTTACCATATATATTTTACATCACAATGCAGGACCTATTAAATAATTTTATGATTTCATATTGAGATTCAGGTTTATCAAGATGTGTTTTTATTTTACAGAAAGCATTCTGTGTTTGCAAGTGGATTCCTGAGAAAACAAAGAACCAGCTGTCTGTACTCCCACATTCGTACAGTTCACAAGTACATACCTCGAAGGGCTGTACTATATATACCTGGAAATGATGAAAGAAAAATCAAAAAAATAGCTACTCTCAATGTAGACTGTGCAGTGCTAGATTGTGAAGATGGTGTAGCTATCAATAAAAAGGTATGTAGTTACATTTTGTTTAAATAGAAAAAGATCTTTGGCAAATGTCAAATTTAAATATAAAAAACTTCAGTTGCTTTATAGTAACTTCAGTGTTATAGAAAAGGTGCTAAATGGTTAAGCCTAGCATTTTCCACCAGAAGGTATCGTGCAATTCAAGGGTCTGCAGTGGCATGGCCTGTATGGGGAATTTGTTGTTTAAAGAACATTGATAATTTTACTTTGCAAGTGAAAGGGAAGTCGAATTTCACAGGGGAGGGGTCTTGCTGTAATAAAGAAATGTTCAAGGCTTCTTTTCGTAATTACCCTTAAAATTGCTCAAGAAACCAAATTTGTTGAATTCTTTGACAAGATCATCAGCATATGGGCAATTTATAATGATGATTAGCAAGCTGGATCTCTGGTATGTTAAAATCATCATGTAGTACATTGGCCAGATGCTCCATGGTGAGAATGTATAGCAAGGGAGATAAGGGCAGCCTTGGCAGATGCCATAGCAGACCTGTATAGATTTTAAAAGGAGTTGGATTGGCAAAAATTCCAACAGAGGGATTGTTATAAAGGGCTAGATTTTTTTTTTTTAGAAAATTGGGGTCCATTCTGAAAATCAAAAATCTCCAATCCACACTATATAATGCCTTTTTTTGGCATCATTCAAAATATATCAGACAGTGATCTTCTGACTTTGGGCATGTTCAATCAAAGATAATGTTTTATAGCCTACTTAATCTAGATGGATGAGATCAGGAATAAGTGGCTTGAGCCTATTAGCAGTTATTTTGGAGTATACTCATATCTCAATGTTTTTGAGAAAGATGGGTTTACAACCACTGCAGGAAGAGGAATCTTTACCAAGGTTTTGAATAACTACAACATGAGTCCCAGTGGCTTTAGTGGCAAATGGGTAAGAGGATGATATGGCCCCGAATGTTTTAGTGAGAAAGTAGGTAAGGGCATCCTGAAAAAAATAGTTAAAAAAAAGAAAAAAGAAAAGTCACTTGGACCCAGGTTTGTAATGTAATTCATTTCTTCCTCTAGAAATGGGTTTTCCAGTATTTCCTCATCTGGTGTTATATTATGGAAGGCAGTCTCTTTTAAATACAGTATCTCACAAGAGTAAGTACACCCCTCACATTTTTGTAAATATTTTATTGTATCTTAAAATTACATTTTGCTACAATCTAAAGTAGTGAGTGTACAGCTTGTATAACCATGTAAATTTGCTGTCCCCTCAAAATAACTCAACACAGTCATTAATGTCTAAACCACTGGCAACAAAAGTGAGCACACCCCTAAGTGAAAATGTACAAATTGTGCCCAATTAGCCATTTTCCCTCCCCAGTGTCATGTGATTTGTTAGTGTTACAAGGTCTCAGGTGTGAATGAGGAGCAGGTGTGTTAAATTTGGTGTTATTGCTATTACACTCTCATACTGGTCACTGGAAGTTCAACATGGCACCTCATGGCAAAGAACTCTCTGAGGATGTGAAAAAAAGAATTGCTGCTCTACATAAAGATGGCCTAGGCCAGTGGTCCCCAACCTTTTTGGCACCGGGGACCGGCTGCGTGGAAGGAAATTGTTCCAAGGACCGGGGGGGGGGGGGGTCACGATCTTTCACGGGCAATGGCTGGATTTAGTGTTTTCATCATCACGGCGCCATGCTTGATATGGTTTCAGGGTGATTGAAGCGCATTATTTATATTATTACATTGTAGTAATAAAGGAAATAGTTCAACTCACCATGATGTAGAATCAGTGGAAGCACTGAGTGTGTCACTTGCCAC
Organism: Lithobates sylvaticus; assembly: GCA_028564925.1. Classification (NCBI taxonomy): domain Eukaryota; kingdom Metazoa; phylum Chordata; class Amphibia; order Anura; family Ranidae; genus Lithobates; species Lithobates sylvaticus. The sequence goes on from CM053027.1 coordinate 424,822,216, forward strand.
TGTCGCCTGCCACCAGATGCAGAATGTCACTTGCCTCATCACCTGCCACGCTTACTGCCAAAAGATGTGGATTGCCACCTGCCATGTTGCCTGTCACCAGATGTGGAATGTCACTTGCCACGTTGCCTGCCACAAGATGCAGAATGTCACTTGCCACGCCACCTGCCACGCTTACTGCCACAAGATGTGGATTGCCACCTGCCACGCTTACTGCCACAAGATGTGGATTGCCACCTGCCACGCTGCCTGCCACCAGATTAGGAATGACACTTGCCACGCTGCCTGCCACCAGATGTGGAATGTCACTTGCCATGCCACCTGCCACGTTGCCTGTCACCAGATGCAGAGTGAGTGGAGCGCCCCTTGTGGTATGTCAGGCAGACAGCTGAGGGGGTGAACTACAAGTCCTAGCACACCTCACCTGTACTCCCACACAGCTCACCTGTCACTAATGACGTCACATCTCTGTGGGATCGCCCCTCTGGATGTAGCAGGGTGTCTCCCTCCTCATGCTGCAGCTGGTCTCACCTGGCAGAGGGAGGGTCCGGGTCTCCTTCGGCTGTCAATTTCTGGCTCTACCCTTCTGCTATTCCTGATTAGCTGTCCGGGGGGGGGCAGGCAATCTGCGCCGCTGAAAACTTTTACAGTCACACAACGAGGAACCGCAGGAGAGCGGTGATGCGGGCGGTCGGGCGGGCAGTATGAGATGATGTCATCTCTCTGCTCCCTGCCACACCTCCAACACTGAGGCAGAGCACTCACTGGCTTTGAAGGCGAAAGAGCGGTAATGCAGGGGGGCGGAGGGAGATGACATCATCTCTGCTTGCCCGCCCGCTCGCTTCTTCCATCCACTCAGCGATCTCATGCCGGCAGTCCAGAATTTCTCTTGCTAGCCGCCCGCACCCGCGGCCCGGCTGCAGAAGGGCCACGGCCCGGTAGTGGGCCGGGGACCGGGGGTTGATGACCCCTGGCCTAGGCTATAAGAAGATTGCCAAGACCCTGAAACTGAGCTGCAGCACGGTGGCCAAGACCATATAGCGGTTTAACAGGACAGGTTCCACTCAGAACAGGCCTTGCCATGTTCGACCAGAGAAGTTGAGTGCACGTGCTCATTGTCATATCCAGAGGTTGTCTTTGGGAAATAGACGTATGAGTGTTGCCAGCATTGCTGCAGAGGTTGAAGGGGTGGGGGGGGGGTCAGCCTGTGAGTGCCTAGACCATACGCCGCACACTGCATCAAATTGGTCTGCATGGCTGTCATCCTAGAAGGAAGCCTCTTCTAAAGATGATGCACAAGAAAGCCCGCAAACAGTTTGCTGAAGACAAGCAAACTAAGGACATGGATTACTGGTACCATGTCCCGTGGTCTGATGAGACCAAGTTAGTGTCAGATGGTGTCAAGCATGTGTGGCAGCAACCAGGTGAGGAGTACAAAGACAAGTGTGTTTTGCCTACAGTTAAGCATGGTGGTGGGAGTGTCATGGTCTGGGGCTGCATGAGTGCTGCCGGCACTGGGGAGCTACAGTTCATTGAGGAAACCATGAATGCCAACATGTTGGGGAAACCATGAATGTCAACATGTTCCTAATATGACATACTAAAGCAGAGCATGATCCCTTCTATTCGGAGACTGTGCCGCAGGGCAGTATTCCAACCTAACGACCCCGAACACACCTCCAAGATGACTACTGCCTTGCTAAAGAAGCTGGGGGTAAAGGTAATGGACTGGCCAAGCATGGCTCCAGACCTAAACCCTATTGAGCATCTGTGGGACATCCTCAAATGGAAGGTGGAGGAGCGCAAAGTCTCTAACATCCACCAGCTCCGAGATGTCATCATGGAGGAGTGGAAGAGGACTCCAGTGGCAACCTGTGAAGCTCTAGTGAACTCCATGCCCAAGAGGGTTAAGGCAGTGCTGGAAAATAATGGTGGCCACACAAAATATTGACACTTTGGGCCCTATTTGGACATTTTCACTTAGGGGTGTACTCACTTTTGTTGCCAGCAGTTTAGACATTAATGGTTGTGTGTTGAGTTATTTTGAGGGGGAAAAAAAGTTGAAACTGTTATACAAGCTGTACACTCACTACTTTACATTGTAGTAAAGTGTAATTTTTTCAGTGTTGTCACATGAAAAGATATAATAAAATATTTATAAAAATGTGAGGGGTGTACTCACTTTTGTGAGATACTGTAATCCTTAATCTTAGCTGTAACAGATAAGGACTCCATATCCCTAAAATTACCTGGGATGTTTTATCGTTTTTTTTTTTTTTTCTAAAAACAATAAAGGTGTTAGGTGATTTTGATCACGATCTAGCTTATAGGTAGTGTGACCTTTCGGGTCATTCAGCAACAGAATAGAGGTGATAGAAAAATAAGTCATTTATAAGGCAGGGTCTGTATGCTAGCAGGTAGTTGAAGGAGAGTGTGAAGGAGAGTGTCAGGATCAGGTTTTTTTTTTTTCTTCTAGATTTGCAATTTGGTGTAGGATGTCATGTATATAAGCCAGGCAGGATTTTTTTCAGCCTTGTACCATGTTATATACTATATATATCAAATATTTCTGAGGTACAAGACACACTCTGCAAGGGATCATCCTTTAGTTTCCAAGACCATGATTGCTTCCTAAGTTAAGATAGAATAAGTGTCAAATAGAGAGTAGCATGGTCAGACCATAAAATATTGCCTATAGAAGACATGGGTTAGAATGTCAGGCCATATTGACTGATAAATAAAGGGGTTAATTTGGTTATAGGTAATATGTGCAGGGGGAAAAGAGTATAATCCCTTTTCACTGGGGTGGGTGCGATCCTCAAGAAGTGATGATAGCATAGAAAAAAATGTAAGTCTCTTCATTTGGGATCTGGAGAGAGAGAGCTCTTTCCCACTAAGGAGTCTAGGTAAGGGTCCATCACACAGGTAAAATCATTTCCTAATATGATAACACCCTCTGCAAAGTTCATATGATTTGTGAGGTATTGCATACTTGACAGTGGTCTTGGTTAGGAATGTACAGATTCGCATGCATATATTTTTTGTCATCAAGGATCTAATTTACTCTCAAGCAGTTGATATGACCTGTCCAATGTTTGCCTTTATCTAACTAATCTCTTCATAACAGTCTAAAGGGGTCTGGGCTCTTGAGTCCAAGAACCCTAAAGGCCTTTTCAGTAAGAAGCTTAGTATTGGGAGAATAGGGAATTGAAAATACCCCGAAATGTGGCAATGAGCTTCTACTGACCTTTGGCCTCTGAATGGCCCAGAATGCTAATGTTTTTTGCAGTTACATTTTTCATAATAATCAATAGCCGATATAGCATAATCTGTTCTTCAGGCATTGGCTTTGTTGCATTCACCTGAGTCTACATTGCAGGCGCCAGTTGGGGATACTGGCTTTCCAGAGAAGAGAATCATTTTTGGGTGTCCAATAGTTGCCCATAATTAATTTCTGGTAGGTAGTAAGTGACTGTAGGCTTGTAAGTCCCGAGTAGCTATTTAGGTGAGGTCCAGAGATGATCCCACATGTGATTCTTAAGTGAAGAGCCAGCCACTAGCTTGTGCAGAGTAGAGGGAGGGTGAAAAAAAATTTGGATACTACTGTGGATTACAATCTGTTGTCTCACGGTGTACACAGAAGATTTCTGTTTCTTGCATTTCCCCATCATGGGCAGGAAAATGAGTATAACCTGAGGTGCTGGTAGAGCTCTCTCAGCCCGCAGTAGCAAAGAAGGGTGATGTTAGCAGTCAGTGCCGATCCTGACCTCCCTGGGGCCCTAAGCAAGATTCTGCTAAGGGGCCCTCTACCTGACCCGTGATGCCATGAGCTATGTAAACCATTTGCCATTGCCACACAGTCACACCTGACACTTCAGTGCTCCCAATACAATCCTCCCTTCTTTAACCCTTTCATGACTAAGCCTATTTCTGACATTTTGGTGTTTACAAGTTAAAATCCATATTTTTTTGCTAGAAAATTACTTAGAACCCCCAAACATAACTATTTTTTAGCAGAGAATCTAGAGAATAAAATGGTGATTGATGCAATATTTTATGTCACACGGTATTTGTGTAGCGGTGTTTTAAACGCAACTTTTTGGGAAAAGGGATGCTTTCATAAATTAGAAAAAAACGAAACAGTAAAGTTAGCCCAATTTTTTAGTATAATGTGAAAGATGTCACACTTTATAATTGCACGCACTCGTGGAATGGCGACAAACTACGGTACCTAAAAATCCCCATAGGCGATGCTTTAATTTTTTTTTTACGGTTACCAGGTTAGAGTTACAGAGGAGATCTAGTGCTAGAATTATTGCTCTCGCTCTGACGATCGCGGCGATACCTCACATGTGTAATTTGAACACCGTTTACATATGCGGGCGCGACTTCCGTATGCGTTTTCGTTGCTGCGTGAGTTCGCGGGGACGGGAGCGCTTTAAAAAAAAAAATTTCTTATTTATTTTTATATAATTATATTGTGTTTAAAAAAATAATAATTTGATCACTTTTATTGCTGTCACAAGGAATGTAAACATCCCTTGTGACAGTAATAGGTGGTGACAGAAACTCTTTGCACTTCAAAGTATTCAGATCGACGATCGGTTGTTATCCCTGGAAAGCCAATTGCCCGCTCTAAACAATGGTACCGGGATGATGCCTGTAGCTGCGGGCATCATCCCGGCATAATTGAGACGATCTGCCCTTGGGGGCCCCCCCACAGTGGCGGGGCCCTAGGCAGCTTGCATAGTGAGTGTATAGGGCGGATCGGCTCTGTTAGCAGTCATTCCCTATTTTAATTGCTTGGTTTTAGACATGGGGCAGTGAGGTTAAATGGTCGCTTATTTATTACTTTGGAATAGGGATGCAGCACTTGAGTCTCAAAAAGGCTGGTTTCCGAAAAGTATAAGGAAATGTATAATTTTTTTACATATTTTGTAAAAATGCAAAGAAAAAGTATTTTTCTTAATGTTACATCACAGGACACAGAGTATTTTATATTCGTGACTAATTGGGTTATGCTACCACCTTCAAGTGAATGGATACTGGTCAAAAAAAAAGGCAGGATCCCCAGCTCAGGCATATCCCCTCCCAGCTCAGCAAAGGATCATTATTTTTATTTTATTTTTTTGCTGGTGTCCTTAGCTGATGAATGGGCCTGTGGAGCTTCTCTTGGGATTTATTTTAGTGGGCATCGCTCCCTTATGTTCCTGGCCTATACTGTATATGCCTACTGGGGAAGGAAAAGGCTTAATCTGGATTGTTTGCCTGCGGGTCTGATGCCAAGAGGGGGTGCAGACGACACATGACAGAGCAGGGATGATCAGTAAGGTTACCAATCAGCACCAGATCCTGCAGTCAGCTATCTCTCTGGTACCTGGTATCCTGTGATCTTGCTGACAGGGAGCTCTACAGATCCATAGCAATGATCCCCTCCCTGAAGGGAAGTCAAGTCCTTGATGGCCCTGCAGATCATGCCCACCATGAGGGGGGAAGATTGGGCATATGGCTCTGCAGATAGAAATGGTGAGTGCTTCAGTAAATGGAGGTATGTGGCAGTCCCCCTGTATTCCCTGTTACTGGTGCTATGGCTATTGTGTGCAAGGGCTGAAGCATTACGCTGCCATAGCGGTGTTCAACAGAGCCGATCTCTAAGAGAGCCATTTTGTGTTCTCCTAGACAGTGATCACATGTTTGTTCAGCAGCAGTGCACAGCTCCAGCACACCTCCAGCTTGCATCTAGAACTACTGCAGCACAGCTCCAATGCAAAAAATTATGAAACATGTGTTGTGAGGTTACTTGACCCCCTACTGAGTTTTCCCTGCAATGGCTCCCTTAAGGTTCAGTTGAGATTTGAATCCCTGCCATTATTTGGTATTTCAACTGTTTTAGGGGCACAAACATCTGGCTCATTTGTGTCTAGTGAAGAATTTTCTGCAGTCTTTTCTGGTTTGCAGGATCGGCTCTAAGTGGGTCCTCACAAGTTTAGAACACCTGGGACACAAACATGGGCACTCTCCTCTGTGTGGGATGAGATGTCAAAGCAACATCCTCTGGATGAGGAGGAGGAAGCTTTTGAGAATCAGGAATCCCTGTGTATGAGTCCTCACAGCTGTCTCAGACACAGAAGAGTATGGTAGGCTTCCTGGCAAACACAGCTTGCAAATTTGAGGTTGCCTCTTCTGGAGTCATCTTCTTCCAAAGTCATGGGATTTGGGTCCTAGCAGCTTCCTAAAAATCCCAAATCCTTTCCTGTGCATCCTCAAGGAAGGAAGTGATGCATGCTGATTGCTGATATCCTGACACAGAGAAGGTGTTCTCGCTAACAAAGTGTTTCACTCAGCAGTTTGATTCTATAGCTGTTGAACCAGCTATTTTTTTTACTTCACTAGGACCCTGACATTCCTGAATCCTGGTCTCTGAAGATGCCACAGATAAGTGTCCGTCTTTAAGGCATCTAGTAGGAGCGGCTCTGCAGCCAGCAGTAGGAGTTGGCCAAGCCCTCAAATCTTTGGCAAAACATATGCTTTATTCCAGAAAATCAAACCCATGGTATCCTGCCATATGGCAGTTCCTGGAAGATTTTGTGAGGGCCTTGAAATTTTTGGTGGATGTCTTTAAAGACTGCATACGACAGCTTTACCAGTTAGGTGCCATGTTGATCTATATTTGAAGGATCTCATGATTTAAGCACTGGTCAGTGGAATTTTTGTTAAAGAAGCAACTTGAGATGCCTCCCTTTGAGGGCAAGTGCTTGTTTGGACTGTTCTTGGATACCTTCATCCAGAAGGTGACTCTGACTAAAAGCACACTCTTAGAAAAAGAAGGTGAAAATGACATGCCAAGCCAAAATTAGAAACCACTGGTACTTAGCCAATATTATAAACCTACACTGGCTGTATTTAAAAATACATTCACTGACTTTCAATGAATGCATAGCTGCATTAATTACCTTTTCCAATCTGGAGTTCAATCTGGAGTTGGAATTTAGTAACTTAGAGACTTTAAAGAGGTGTGGAAATTTAAAAAAGACAAAAAATGTGTTTTGTTACATTTTGATTTTTCATAATGTATCAATAATGTAAGGATACTGTGTGATGTTAACTCAGTACAGAAAACGCAGACTTCTTATCCAGAAAAATCTCCATTTTGAAAAATGTCAGCATTCTTGATTGTAAGCCTAAAACAACCTTGGTATCTATAATGCTGTGCATTCATTTGGTCATAATGTCAGACACTAGAGTGCCGGCTTGATGGTCACGAACACGCAATGTTTATTCTTTTTAGTGCCAAACTAGCTACAACTTATTAGTGTGGAAAAAAGTATTATAGATGTAAGAGAAGCAGTAACTATACTAAACTATAGAAATTATCTTCCTTCATTTGCCATCAATGATGAGCACTTCAAATTGGGATTAATAAATGCAAACATGGCTTAATCTGTTTAAATTTTGCTTAATCTTCCTCAAATGTAAACAACATTTGCGATGCCTTTGAGATGGAAAATGATTGGACTCCTGAGACACTACTTATCCTGTTCAACATTTTCATTTTACAACTTCAAAGTGAAATTTATATATTTATAGAGGGTGTTAAGTGTAGCTAGATGGAATTTGTTTTTTGGCTGTTTAGTTAAAACCAACAGGGATTAAATTAGAGTTTATAGCTCTTGGTAAAATGTATATTTTCCCTACTGCCAAATAAGATTTTAGATCACTGAAAACATAATCCTATTACTATGTTGATAGATGCAATGACATTACATCTTACACATTTTTATGGATTAACTGCAAATGTATTAATAATGACTGTTTTCTATTAGCCCTTCAAAAGTGACAGTAATTGACACAATGTACTACAATACATGGATTCTCTTAGTTGGCAGCACAGTGAAATGGCCCTGTGCTTTCCACCCGACAAACCTAAACTCAGGGGACATCATTTTGTATTACAATTATGGAAATGGAAGACAGAGTGAAACAAAAAAGACTGCCACAAGCTGCCATCATTGCCACAAGCAAAACAAGGAGAGAAAAAAAAATCTTTGTTATTAGTTATATAATAAAACCTCTACGAAGAAACAAAATTAGTTGCTTTAATACCTCATTTGTAATATTATATTTTTAAAAATACCTTTATAATTTTTAAAATAAGAAAGACGAATAAAGTGTCACAATGTACTAAAATCACCCTTACTCCAAACACGTTCTCACTTCATTTAAATCTGTAAGTAAGTACATTAACCTTTCTTACATAGACTTTGCTTGAAAAAAAAAATTGTCCGTACTTCAGCTTTAAAAGAGAAGTGTGGTATTCTAAAAAAAACAAAAAACACGTATATATCGGTGCGATGCTGCAGCTGTTTCCTGCCTGCTCTAAGCCTGAGAACTGAGCAATCACATTACCACTGATCACTCAGTTCTCAGTCAACTCTGAGCAGAGAGCAGTGACTGTCAGTTGCTGCTCTCTTCTCTGCCCCTCCAGCGCTCACTGGAGCGCCAGGCTGGGGAGGGGGTGGGGATGGCTGGCTGAGGCTCTTAGGGTACACTGATTGCCTGAGCCAGCTGTCAGTCAGGTGGATGGATCCTGACATTGTTGGGATCCTTCTAGAGCCTGGACTGGCTCTATGTTGTCGGCCAACATCGGTTGGCTTATTTTGGGTCACAGGAGAGCACAAGTGTACATGTGTAACTTAGAAGAGAAGTAAGGCCAAAGAAGCTTTTGCCATACTTCTCTTTTAATGTCTCTATTTATCCCCAGCCTGTGATTGGAGCACAACTGATTGGATTCTTGTGTTAATCCTCTCTCCCCCAGTCTGAGCTCTGTTGTGCAGTGATGGCAAATGGTTGACACTAAGTCAAATTCAGGTAATCAGACTGCTTGTATTTAACCACTTAACCACTTCAATACAGGGCACTTAAACACCTTCCTGCCCAGATGAATTTTCAGCTTTCAGCGCTGTCACACTTTGAATGACAATTGCGCGGTCATGCTACACTGTACCCAAACTAAATTTTTATAATTTTGTTCATTTTAAGCAACAAGTGTCAGAAAAAGGTTTAGTCTTTAAGTGGTTAAACTTCCCTCATTTACACACTGAGGTTCATTCATTAGGTTCATTAGGTTACACTGTTTCTCCTTATTTCCTTCTAAGCAAAGTTGTCATAAACTTGGCAGGTTGCCTGTTTTTTTTTTTTTAGAACGCTGTGAGCTGTGAGCAGAGAACTCTGCATAGTATCGGGAAAATGCTTTGTTAAGATCATGAGGGGGGAAGAATAGTGATCTGAATCTTTACCAATTAATAGTGCAGCTCTGATATTTATATATATATATATATATATATATATATATATATATATATATATATATATATATATATATATATATATATATATATATATATATAGCAGTCACACTTTAACAAGTGTGCGCTATAAGTGGAAATTTAGTTTTTTCCCTCAGAACAGTAGTGGGGTTCTGAGGGCTAATTGTACAGGTTTACTTTGGCATCAGTTTGGCTGGGCTGTACTAGGGTTCTGCCTGGTCATAGGTGCAGTGAGGTACCCATGACAGGTTGAGAACCAGGCCTGGTTGGACACGTTGGGTACCAATCTTTCCCGGAGCCAATAAGTGGGCGTGTCTGGCCCCGCTGTGTAGTCTGGGGAAGGGTATTTAAGGTGCTGAAGTCACGTGTTTGGGGGTTCGGCCACAGTCTTGCTTCCTGGTTCTGGACCGGGGTAGCCCCGCGAGGGGTCCCGGGCCTAGGAGTGTTTGCCGTCCCGCAAACATGGTCAGTTTGACTAGCCCGTTAAACCCACATGGCCTGGGGTGGGGATCCGTCTGTTCCCGAGTCTCTGAGCCGGTTAGCCTGAGGCCCAGTAACTGAAGGAGGATTCAAGGCTTTCCGGTGTGCCCTCAGTATTGGAGGGACACGGCAACTCGTACAAGTGACCAGGGGAGGACTCTTCGGAGGAGGGCCAACAAGCTGGCACCAGGAAGCTGAGTTGTTTGGACACTAAAGAATCCACACTTCCACAGTACTGCCAAGGAGACAGAGAAAGTTCCAGGTACTGTGAGAAAGGTTCCTTTTCATCTTCAGTTGCAAGTTTATTCTGCGTCAGAGACTTTTGCAAGTTTCCGGATTACATTGTTGGCTGCTAGATCTCTGGCTAGGGGTCTATCCGGCATTGACGTGCCCAGCTGCGAGTGGCTACTCTCTGGGTTGATTAGAGACATTCAGTGGATGTCAGCAGTTCAAGGTACCTGAGTTTCTTCACCCTTACCCTCTATTCCTATCTGAGACTGTCTTATGTTGGATGTTACCACTGCAGAATAAAAACCTTAAAAAGGACTTTTATGTGTCAGCATCCAAAGTGGTTGGGTACTAACCCTGGGAACCCCTGGACATTCATCGACGAACCACGAGGAGGTAACTGGTAAGCCCAAAAGTCAAGGCTGCCCCTCAAGGGGTTATGGACGCTACACTATATATATATATATATATATATATATATATATATATATATTAGGGCTGTTACTGATTAAAATTTTCGTGTTCAATTAATCGATTTTTTTTTTTTATCGACTAATTTCGATTAATTATAACGCTCATACAGATCAAACTACTTGTAGCTGATCTCCTTGCATTGCAACTCTGCATTAGTCAGTGGTAAGTGTGGTATACACTATATACAATCACCCGACGCTAGTTCGTTTCCACAATCCATGACTTAACTTCACAGTTCACAAATACGTTTTAAATTCAAACTGTAGCACTGACGTAAGTAATTTTTTTTCCACAGTAGCGTGTCAATCCCTCTACCTCCGGTATAACTGATCACTCTCACCTTATGGCATGGACCCCTGTGCAAACAGGTGGTCATGCAAGCGGGTATCAAAAGGGTTAACACAGTCATAAACTTCTCTCACGTCTCCTTAGATCTCAGCAAGGACGCCAGGTCATGGGTAGAAAGAAAAGATCTAAGTGCTCACCGCTTAAGTATAAGATTGAATTTTTGTGTTCAAACCATACTACTCACATAAAGATGATAAAAACACAGCATGTAAAGCCGACAATCGTGTTAGTTCCGTAGGGCAGCAGCAGGTGACGTCATACGTAGCTCCTCCCCCGTACGTGTTACTTTTAATCAGAACTTCAACGTCAATGGACTCCTCCCCCTTCCCTTCGTTAGCAGACGGAGGCACTTGGGGATCACCGGATCTCCGACGGAACTCCCTGAAGACACGGAGGCCGGTGGAGAGGTGAGTACCCATCAAAAGAATTTTGATCGATTAAAAAAATTACCGATTAATCAAGGAATTCATCTTTAATTTTCACAGCCCTGATATATATATATATATATATATATATATATGTATATATATAAATATAAATATGTGTGGCAGAGCAAGGCTCTGTCCCTATGAAAATGGGGTTAAAGTGGACGCAGAGTCTGCATATCTAGTGCAGAGCTACAGAGCATAAATTTCAGGTTTTGCTAGTTCCCTATGGGGCTCTGTAGTTTGGAGATCCTTCAGAGTCTTGGGTGGGATGGGATCTCCAACCCTGTGTCTGGGTCTTGTGGACAGCCAGCAGGGTGTGTGCCCAGGTGCACACAGCCCATCTAACGAGGGGAGCAGAGGAAGGAAGGTGGAGCTGGAGCAGTGGCTGCTAGTGAGAGAGCCAGGTGGGCTAGCATTTTCATTTGGATTTTGTGTATTTAATTGAAGCTTGGACCCATGTGTGGGATTCCTGGTTGGACTTTTGTTTTGTTTATCCCTTTAATAAACGTGGGCTACCAGGCCCCTAACTATAAATGCCTGTCTGATGTGGACTGCACCAAAACGCATCTATCCACTTGAGCTAAACACCCCAATATCACAATATATATATATATATATATATATATACACATATACACTGGGTATAAAAAGTCTACACACCCCTGTTAAAATGTAAAAGTTTCTGCGATGTAAAAAAATGAGACAAAGTTAAATAATTTCAGAACTTTTTTCACCTTTAACCACTTTAAGACCAGCCTCGTTTTGAAATTAGGGGTTTACATGTTTAAGACAGTTTTTTTTTGCTAGAAAATTAATTAGAACCCCCAAACATTATATATTGTTTTTTTTCTAACACCCTAGAGAATAAATTGGCGGTTGTTGCAATACTTTTTTTCACACCGTATTTGCGCAGCGGTCTTACAAGCGCACTTTTTTTGGAAAAAATTCACTTTTTTGAATAAAAAAATAAGACAACAGTAAAGTTAGTCCAGTTTTTTTTTTTGTGCCCGCTCGTGGAATGGCATCAAACTTTTACCCTCAAAAATCTCCATAGGCGACTTTTAAAAAATTCTACAGGTTGCATGTTTTGCGTTACAGAGGTTAATTATTGCTCTCGCTCTACCGATCGCGGCGATACTTCACATGTGTGGTTTGACCACCGTTTTCATATGCGGGCGCTACACACGTATGTGTTCGCTTCTGCACGCGAGCTCATCGGGACATGGCGCTCTAAAAATTAATTTTTTTTTTCTTATTTATTCTTGATTTTATTTATTTTTACACTGTTTTTAAAAAAAAAAATTGGCTCACTTTTATTCCTATTACAAGGAATGTAAACATCCATGACAGGTCCTCTTAAATATGAGATCTGGGATCAAAAAGTCCTCAGATCTCATATTTGGACTTTAATTTAAAAAAATTACATTTGAAAAATGTGCCTTTAAGACGTATGGGCGGAAGCGACGTTTTGACGTCGCTTCCGCCCTGCTATGGTATAGAGATGGGTGGGGGCCATCTTAGCCTCACTCGTCTCTATATCCAGCCATGTATAGGACCCGATCGCCTCCGCCGCTGCCGACGGCTCCGGTAAGCGGCAGAAGGCACGGGAGGGCGGCGGAAGGGGGGGGGGGCACCTCTCCCGCTGCCGATAACGGTGATCTCGCCACGATTACCACCATTATCGGAATTACGACCAGTGCCTGAAGAGATGGATATCTCGGTTGTGGCAGCAGCTGCTGCCGTTACCGAGATATCCCTCTTCAAAAAAGGGATGTACATCGTCGTGCGCTGGTTGTAAAGTGGTTAATGTGACATATAAACTGTACAACACAGTTGAAACACTAACTGAAATATATTAGGGGGGGGGGATAAAAAGAAAAAACTAAAATAATGTGGTTGCATAAGTGTGCACACCCTCTTATAACTGGAGATGTAGCTGTGTTCATAATTAAGCAATCATGTTCAAACTCATGTTAAATAGGAGTCTGTATACACCTGCCATCATTTAAAGTTCCTATGATTAACCTCAAATAATGTTCAGCTGTTCTAGTAGGTCTTTCCTGACATTTTCTTAGTCGCATCCTACAGCATAAGCCATGGTCAGCAGACAGCTTCCAAAGTATCAGAGGGATCTCATTGTTAAAGGGTATCAGCCAGGAGAAGGGTACAATATAATTTCCAAGGCATTAGATATACGATGGAACACAGTGAAGACAGTCATTATCAAGTGGAGAAAATATGGCACAACAGTGACATTACCAAGAACCGGACGTCCATCCAAAATTGGTGAAAAGATAAAAAGAAAACTGATCAGGGAGGCTGCCAAGAGGCCTACAGCAACATTATAGTGATTGTAAAGGCTCGCTTTTTTGTTTTGTTTTAAAATAACAAACATGTTATACTTACCTCCTCTGTGCAGTTGGTTTTGCACAGAGCAGCCCAGATTCTCCTCTTCTCGGGTCCATCTTTGCTGCTCCTATTCCCTCCCTCCTTTGCGTGCCCCTCAGCCAGCAGCTTGTATATGCATTCAGACACAGAGCCCCGACCTGGCCCCATCCCTCTCTCCCCTGATTGGCTGACTGACTTTGATTGACAGCCACAGGAGCCAATAGCACCGTTGCTCATTCTCAGCCAATCTGGAAGAGTGTACTGGATGGCTGATGGGATCGTGGACATTGCTGGAGACAGAAGGAGGTCAGGTAAGTAATTGGGGGGTGCTGGGGAGGCTGCTACACACAGAAGGTTTTTGTTTTAATGCAAAGAATGCATTAAGATAAAAAACCTTCTGCCTTTACAACTCCTTTAAAGGCGCTGCAGGAATATGTGGCAAGTACTGGCTGTGCGGTACATGTGACAACAATCTCCGTATTCTTTATATGTCTGGGCAACACTGCACATCACCAAAAGAACACCGTACCCACAGGGAAGCATGGTGGTGGCAGCATTGTGCTTTGGGGCTGTTTTTTTTTTTTCTGGAATAGGGGCCTTAGTCAAGGTAGAGGGAATTATGAACAGTTCCAAATACCAGTCAATATTGTCACAAAACCTTGAGGCTTCTGCTAGAAAGCTGAACATTAAGAGGAACTTCATCTTTCAGCATGACAACGAACCAAAGCATACATCCAAATAAACAAAGGAATGGCTTCAGCAGAAGAAGATTAAAGTTTTGGAATGGCCCGGCCAGAACTCAGACCTGAATCCGATTGAAAATCTGTGGGGTGATCTGAAGAGGGTTGTGCACAGGAGATGCCCTCACAATCTAAAAGATTTGGAGGGTTTTGGCAAAGAAGAGTGGGCAAATATTGCCAAGTCAAGATGTGCCATGCTGATAGACTCATACCCAAAAAGACTGAGTGCTGTAATAAAATCAAAAGGTGCTTCAACAAAGTATTAGTTTAAGGGTATTAGTTTATTAGTTTATTTTCATTTCCCTCTACCTAAAACATTCAGTTTGTTGTTCATCTGAGTTGTACAGTTCATAGGTCTCATAAAAGGTGGAAAAGGTTCTGAAATTATTTATCTTTGTCTCACATTTTTACATCACAGAAACCTGACATTTTAACAAGGGTGTGTAGACTTGATCTCTGCCCCTTTAATAATAAACAAAGGGTTAGAGTGATAGGTTTTGTGTGAAGCAAAACAGTTATATGAACACTTATGTGCAGAGAACCTTAGGAAGGAATATAAAATAGATTTAGCTATTAAAAATTAGGCTTGGACAAGACTCCCAAGAACAAAGGAGACATCAACAAACTATATATGTATGTGTGTGTATGTATATATAGGCCCAAGATGATATCAAACAAGGATCTAATATGCTGCTCCCGCCACCAGTGTCCAATGGAGGCTGGTGGACTCTGTTGACAGGAGCAGCATATTAGATCCAAAAATGATTTATAGTAATTATTTTTGTGGTGCTATTGTCTATATGTCCTCTTAAATTCCTCTACTACTAAAAGTGTTGGGTTGTACAGCCTTAATGTGTGCCTTTTATCTCTATCTATCTGCCAGCACACCAAGGATATTCAATTTCGTCCCAACGTTTTTTTATTCAAGAAAATTCACATCACAAAGCAGTGTAGTACAAAGTTTTGGAGCCACGCAGGACCCCTCACATGCCTGATGAAGGGGTCCTGCATGGCTCCGAAAAGTTGCACTTCAGTGCTTTGTGATGTGATCTCTCTTGAATATTAAAAAAGGTTTGGACGAAATTGATGATCCTTGGTGTGCTGGCAAATATCTACATATCGTATGGGTTCCAGTATCCAGCTGGTGATCGCTACAACACCCAGCAGCCTAAAGAGCTTATTCCAGGAACGTGTGTGATGGGAAGATGGACTGTGTTTTATCTGTCTGGAGTTCAGCTTTAAACTGCCTAAACCTTATGACACTACAGTATATGTTGTAATTTTTTACGGATATAAACTGAACAGTGGGCTTCTTTTTATATATATATATATATATATATATATATATATATATATATATATATATATATATATATATATTAAAGTTGTATTGAATTAAAAGCAAACATTTATTATATTGCAGCTTACCACTTCTTAGATGTAGTGGCTGCATTCGTTTTCTTTTCTAGGCTTTCTTCTATTTTCATCTGGTGATCCAGCTAGTATATCTGTTTGTTTTCAACAGAACAAGCGCTCTTCCAGATGTATACGTTTACAGGGATGACAGAAACCATTTACCACTGACAGGAGTTCTTAAAATTCTCAGCTTTTATGTATTCATGTAAAACATTTATCCCCCCAAAAAAAGCGTTTTTCTGTAACTGGTGAGCTGAAGTTTGGCTCCCCTCCCCCCGGAGTGACAATGCTGCGGTTTTCTGTGCCCCCTGTGCTCCTTCATCCTGAGAGGGAGCACTCTAAGGGCTCATGTACACTGCTGCTGTTAAATTCAAATTTTTGTGAGTTTGGGTATTTTTTTTCTGCCCTTAAACTCCCCTCTATGTTATCCTACGTATTCATGGACACATGGACGTTTTTAGCAGTTTATCAGCAGGGGAGTTTATAGGCTGTTTTCTGAACGCCCTAAAATCGGGTTCAGGAGAGGGAACTCTGACCACAAAAAATTATGAACGATGTTAAACGCGCATAAACTCTAGGCACAGTTAGCACTTCAGCGCTTATTTCAATGGCCAGAAAAAAATTAAAATTCTGGCCCATTAAATGAATAAATACCCAAACTCTGCTAAACTCGCCTAAATTGTCCTGAAAAAATGGAGCTTAGGTGAGTTTATAATGCTTATTTTCTCCTGTCAGGATGAACTGTTACAAGAAGCCAGTGTGCATGAGGCCTTATACAGGATGTGTGTTACGGGTCAGACCACCAGGTGAAAACATGCAGTCACTAGATCTGATTGGTGTGTTGCAAAATATTACATTTTTGGTTTTGGGTATCATACTGCTTTAATCTTCTAAAATGAATGCCTGCATTTTGTATAGTTGTCATACTATGAGTACATTTGATAAACCCTTAATTGTGTTCCAGTGATATAGTTTACATTCATAACACTTTTTTTGAGGATTCGGGTGCCGGCAGATAATTTGATCTGTCAAAATAAATATTTTTAGAGCTGCATTGGTGAATGTCTGCTCATATCTCACTTGATATTTAATCCCATATCAAACTGTTATTTTCATGCTAAACTATATGTATCTTTAAAGGGGTTGTAATCCCTCGTGTTTTTTCACCTTAATGCATCCTATGCATTAAGGTGAAAAAACTTCTGACACTGACCGGCCCCCCAGCCCCCTGTCTTACTCACCTGAGCCCATTCGTTCCCTCGGCGGAGACGAGCTGTACCTCTCTTACCGGGGGTTCTCGGCTCTTGATTGGATAGATTGATAGCAGTGCAGCCATTGACTCCCGCTGTTGTCAATCAAATCCAATGACGTGGGTGCCGGGTGGCGGGGCCGAGTCCGGCATTCTGTGCCTATGCACGCAAATGCTGGACTCGGGAGTGTGCCCGCAAGGTAACCCCCAGGGAGAGCGCTGCTCCTAGGGGTTTACGGATGTGAGGAGGAGCTGCGAGCGCCGACGGGGGACCCCAGAAGATGGGGTTCGGGGCCACACTGTGCAAAACCAACTGCACAGTGGAGGTAAGTATATGTTTGTTATTTTAAAAAAAACGAGGATTTACAACCCCTTTAATGATCTAATTTGCCATTGTTTTATTATATATTTCTCCATTGTTCTGGTTCACTTAAAAAAAAAAAAACACAAAGCATCTCTATTTTGATTGTGAAAATAAACCACAGAGTGTCTTTTTTTTTTTTTTTTTTTACAAAGTGGTAATTGATCGACCAAGAAATGTCAACAGTGCCTTACTAACCTAACCCATTGCCAATCATGGCTAAATGGATATGGTCACACATAACAGTAATTGGTCTAAAGGTTTTTCTCACCATAGACAAAAGTGAGAGCCCATACATCTGTCTGGGAAACAATTGGCTACTTTCTGTGGATTGGTATAGGCATTTTAAATGCAATGGTAATGTTTGGTTTGAAGTTGAATGAAAGTGTGTTGCTGCTATTGTTGTTCTTTTGTTAAAGCACTATCATTTATAGAAGCTTTGATGATAATAAATACATATTCTAAAAAGAATTTGTGTTACAGCTTACAGTTAAAAGGGTCATTAAGTGATCACTTTTCTTTTTTAAAAATGCAATATTCAAAATTTCTTCTCATTAGGTTGGTGTTCC
This sequence comes from Lithobates sylvaticus, assembly GCA_028564925.1. Taxonomy (NCBI): domain Eukaryota; kingdom Metazoa; phylum Chordata; class Amphibia; order Anura; family Ranidae; genus Lithobates; species Lithobates sylvaticus. The sequence continues at coordinate 424,840,220 of CM053027.1, forward strand.
TAAAATGATTAGTCTTTTGTGTGCTTAGAAAGATATGTGTGGTGGTCAAACATAAAAAGCTGCCGGTAAACGCACTTAATCCATAGGAAGGGAATCAAACATACAAACGAACACGCCTGCTCTTCCCTTTTCATGTTCCGTGTGAGCTCTTTGGATTATCCTGTTTGAGTGAGGAAAGCCATTGACAATGTTGATGGTCAGAACAAATGATTACTCAACACAAAAGTGTTAAGAAGGATTACGTGTTTGGTTTGTCATTTTGTGATACAGCTGTAGGACACAGTCAAACTCTTGTCGAATTGTTACCAGCTGAAAATAGTACAATAGATGTTTCTGTATGAACACTACCTATTCAGGAGGCTTCTTTTTTTTTTTCAAGGAGCAGTAAGCTAAGAGTAACCTTTTGTAAACAGGTCTTTCAGGAAGTGTTCCAACATAGACCAAGTTATAAGAGCTGTCATTTCATTCTATTATACCTTTATTCCCTATATTAATGCATCACACAATTATATCTTACATTTCACAGTTTTACGTTCTCTGGTTTGTACTGATTTGTCTGGCTATGCAATAGTCATTTAATCCTTGTAGTAAAAAGGCTATCTTTGGCAGGTAGATGCTTGTTGAAGAGGAGTGATGAGATAATCATTCTTGGGAGCTTTTCCAGAGCCATATGTGTTGATGACTAGTAATGACTCAATACCAGAAACCAGATTATTTACACTTGGATTTTTGCTCACAGTTTTTTATGATTGTGGTGCTTTGGGCTCATTTTACTTAGTCTCTAATCTCTAATTACTATTTAACCTCTGCATGCCTAAGCCTTTTTCAGACACTTGTTGTTTACAATTTAAAATCAGTATTTTTTGCTAGAAAATTACTTAGAAGCCTAAAAAAAATATATATATATATTATTTATATTTTAGCAGAGACCCTACAGAAGAAAATGACGATCATTGCAACATTTTATGTCGCACTGTATTTGCACAGTGTATTTACACTTTCCTAAAATAAAAAACAGTAAAGTTAGCCTAATTTGTTTGTATAATGTTACGTAAATAGATGCCTAACATGTCATTCTTTAAAATTGCGCAAACAAATTGCAGTACTTAAAAATCTCCCTAGGTGGCGCTTTAAACATTTTTCCAGGTTACCTGTTTAGAGTCACTAAAATTATTTCTCTTGCTCTAATGATTGCAGCGATACCTCACATGTGTGGTTTGAACACTGTTTACATTTGTGGGCGTGACTTACGTATGCGTTCGCTTCTGCGCGGGAGCACAGAGGGATGGGGCACTTCAATTTTTTTTTCTTATTTATTTTATCTATTTTTATTTTTTTTACATTGTCCTTTTAAACTTTTTTTAAATTTGATCACTTTTATTGCTGTCACAAGGAATGTAAACATCCTTTGTGACAGTAATAGGCAAATACAGGTACTCTTTATGGACGGATCTGTGGTCTATAAGACCACAAATCCCTCCTTTGCACTTAAAAGCATTAAAAACGCCAAGTTTGGCTGTTTTGAATGTTGTAATTTTTTGAAATCTGGGGCCTTTGAGTCTTCAGTAAACTGGAAGTGATGTCATGACATCGCTTCTGAGCTACTAGATCTGAGACCCAATCAAAGCCGATTTCAGCTTTGTTCAGGTCTCTGTACAGCCGGTGCAGCTGCAGACATCACCCCGGTACAGCCCTTTAAAGCCGAAGGCTGCATATTTGCGTTACGTCAGCATCAAGGGGTTGATTCATATATTTCACATCAACATGATACAATTGTTTGTGCAACATATTCTTTGCTTTGACTAGTTTTTAATTAAAGTGTTTTTGTGTAACTTCAGTAATTTTTTCCCAAATTATGTGTTGGTTATATACAGTATAATTATGCTTTTTGGTGCCATCGGCCTGACGTTATTAGATCTTGGTGCAGAGTTTTGGCTCAGAAAACAACTGAAAAATAAAAGATACCAAACTACTAACAAAGCTGCAATAGCAGGCTCCTGGCTGCAATGTATAAGTCTACATGGTATCCCCCTGCCCGGCACCCCCACACATGGCCATGGGGTTCTTCTGCAGCTTCCTGAAGTCTGGGTCAGGCACAAATTTGCTCAAGATGACCGGTAGAGAAGGACTGGTGAGAATCTATTAACTGATCCCCTCTCTGTGGAGTAAACCTGTAAGCACACTTTCAGGTTCATAGCTGTCACACCTTGGCAGCTCTGGCTGGGAAAGGAAGCAGATCAAGCACAGTTTTTACTCAATCTTCCAGGACAGAGGGCAGGAGAGTTTCATTAATTAGAACCTATCACCTGCTGAATGCTATGACATAAGAAAGAGCCTTGTAACGGCAAAAAGGTAAATTAAACAAAATGTAAAAAGTGTTTTGAATATTAAACTCTAATAAAATAAACAAAACAAAAAATTAAATAAGTGCCCCACCCCCGACTTTCATGTATGCATGTATATGCACACCTAGGATGCACATTTGTACATGAACAGTGATTGGGTATCACAAAGTATTGCTGCGCATGCCAGAGTGAGAGGAATAATTCTATGGCCATTAGTTATGGCTATCTTTAAAGTGATACTAAAGTTTTTTTTTTATTATTTAAAAATAACAAACATGGTATACTTACCTGCTCTGTGGAGTGGTTTTGCACAGAGCAGCCCAGATCCTCCTCTTCTTGGCTCCCTTGTCGGCCTTCCTGGCCCCTCCCTCCTGCCAAATGTTCCCATAACAAGCAGCTTGCAATGGCGGGCACCCGAGCCAAGCCGCTACACTGTGTGTCCATTCAAACACAGAGCCATGGTTTGGCTCCACCCCCTCTCTCTCCTACGGCTCACTGACTTTGATTGACAGCAGCAAGAGCCAATGGCGCCCGCTGATGTCTCAGCCAATGAGGAGGGAGAGTCCCCGAACAGACGAGGCTCTCTTGCAACATTGCTGGATCGAGATGGGGCTCAGGTAAGTATCGAGGGGCTTGTTGGACTCCCCTGCTCATAATCGCACAGCAATCTCCAATCTAGAAGCAGGATTTACACATCTGTGCAGGGGTACTCCGACCGTAACCTTGCTAAATACAGTTTGGTCACACGTCAAACGCATACTGAAGATGAGAGGTTTTATCTCTTTTACTCCTATTTGGGGAAATACAAATTATCATCAACTACTGAAGCTTAAGGGTTTTAATAACTGGAGAACTAAAGGTATTGGATTCCTGTCTCAGTTGTATAGCGGTCAGGTCCTTAAGTCCTTTTCGGAGATGCAGGCAGAGTTTGATATATCACAAAACGACTTCTTTAAGTACCTACAATTAAGGCATGCTTTGCAATTGCAATCCAGAGTCACACTGCTCCACCTAACTAATCATGCTATAGGGCACCTGATAATGCTAGAGGATGTTAAAAAAGGTATGATATCAAGGGGGTACGGTGCTATTCTTGACGCACTTCAGGACTCTGCGGTACTACCGTGCAGGCGGAGATGGGAGGAAGATCTGGGACCGATGGATGGAGAGAAGTGTAATCTTTGCCTCGTCTCTGCTCCCTTGGTCTCAGTGTCGGCCTCCCAAAAACTGTCACACCTTTATTTGCTGCACAGGGTATACAGAACGCCTGCCAAACTCCATAGCGGGGGGTTACGTGACACACCCTCATGCCCTAGGGCATGAGGGACCACTGGGACCTTCTGCACATGTTCTGGAAGTGCCCCAAACTAGTTCGTTATTGGAATGGGATCCTAGAGATTATTAACCAAGTATTTAAGGTTGCCATTCCAAAGAATCCTGTGATTTACCTGTTGGGGGCTTTGGATGAGGAGCTCCTAACTCCGGCCGTACACACGGCAATAATCCAACTACTTTATGTAGCCCGGAAATTAATAGCACAACTATAAATCACTCCCAGAGTTCCCAACAGGCAACAGTGGATCGGCCAGGTCAACAAAATGCTGATAAGGGAGAAACTAATTTATCAACACCGAAATGCACCCCAAAAATTTTATAACATGTGGCAAGATTGGCTGGAAGTCCCAGGACTGGCGCCGCATCAGTTAATCCAACATAGACTACTACAGGGATAAATTAGCTGTTACAAATTCTATGGTGTGGAAGTTAATTACCTAGTACCCATATGCAGCGCAGAAAAGGACAGCGAGGTAGATTATTATAACAGTAATAGATCTATAAGCTCAGGGAACATTTTCGTTCCTATATTTATACTAGTCGAGTGTTCTAAACTCCCCCTTCCTCTTCTTTTTTTATTTTATAATTTCCTGTTTTAATTGTTATCCTTGTTGTTCATACGGCACTTGTTTTTCATTGTTACGATGGATGTGCAACTCCATAGTATATATGTCCATGAGGTCCTGTATTATGCACAGGCTCAATGCTAAGCACTTTATTGTAATAAGTATTATTGATTGCTTATGACTTGTAACAATCAGTTTTTTCTAATAAAAACTTTTCTGATTTAAAAAAAAGTATCGAGGGGCTGAGGGGTGCTACTGCACACAAAAGTTTTTTTTATCTTAATGCATAAAAAAATTCTGCCTTTAGAACCACTTTAAACTTGATGAGCTGGAAAAGTTTTGAAAACGTCACCTATGAACAATTTTGGGTATTGTAATTTTTAGCCATTATGCGACCACATACAATTTCAGGGCTTAACATGTTTGGTATCTGTTTACGTAAAATAGATTTATCTTTTACATTTTCCCCCAAAAATGTGTGCACTAAAACAAATTTTTGGATTTTAGTTTTTTTACATGAAAATATAGGCTTGAAAATTAGTTGCACAAATATCATGCAACATAAAAATTTGCACTACCCTCTTTGTATTATTTGTTTTCAGAAAATATTTAATGTTTTGGGAATTTTAAACCAGAACTGTATCTGAGGACCACAAACCGAAAATACTATTTAATTAATTGAACGCAAATTTGTGTTCCAATATTTTATTGAAGGTAGTAAAAAGTCATACATAACAAAAAATCTAACGATCGTTATCCCCAAGACAAAGGGGACAAAATAGGATGTACAATGAAAAAGTGCAATGACAAGGACACTAACTAACAATAACAGGCATTAACAATACATACAGGTTAGAGCTGAGAAAAGGCATAGGGTTCATATGCACAAAATAGCACAGATGTCCAACAATGTGGTATATCAAAGAAGCAGCATAGTATCTAACCCATGAAATATTGATGAATGGTGAGAAACTCCTGGTATAAAGCAAAAAAAAGAAAAGATGTGTCTATCGCGTGCCTTTAAATCTCGGGTCTGATGAGACCTACCATAAGTGGCTAGCGACCTGTCAGTGCAGAACATGTAGGCAGGTCAGTACCTTTAAGGAAGACCCATAGCAAAACAAAACTAGTTTAACAAAAAATAAGGGGAGAAGGAGGAGGAAGAAAGGATGGTCAGACAGAACAGAAGGGGGAGGAGAACGCCAGGGAAAGGGGGGGGTTGGTGAGCCCTTACATTGGGGCTATCAGAGACTGTGATGAGACAATTCAGGGAGAAGGTACGATGGTATCAAAGTCAGCAGGAAGGAAATGATCTACCCATGTTTTCCACAAGTGTTTGTATTTTTTTACCCTATCTAGGAGAACTGCTTCAACCCTTGGTGTGTATCATTGCTCTGGTAATTCTATTTTTATTTTCCATGACATTGAGATGGAGTTTTCTAGGCTTTTGCAATAGTGTTGCAATATGCAACAGTGTACCCAAACAAAATTTTTATAATTTTCTTCCCACAAATGGAGCTTTCGTTTGGTGGTATTTGCACCTCTGCGTTTAAAATTTTTTGCACTACAATTTTGTAGAAAAAAAACTGATGGGCCCTTATAGGCGGCACTGATAGGCGGCACTGACTGGCACTGATAGGAGGCACTGATGGCACTGATAGGCGGCACTGACTGCACTGATAGGCGGCACTGACTGCACTGATAGGCGGCACTGACTGCACTGATAGGCGGCACTGATGGCACTCATAGGCAACACTGTTAGGCGGCACTGATGTACACTGATGGGCGGCACTGATGTACACTGATGGGCAGCACTGATGGGCATAGATAGGTGGCACTGAATAGGCAGCACTGATGAGGAGCTACTCACCAGCATGACTGAGTGGCATCTGAAGGGCACAGACAGGCATTACTGATGGGGCACTGATTGGCACTTTTATGGGCACTGATTGGCACTGTTGTGGCCACTGATTGCCACTTTTATGGGCACTGGTAGGTGTTTGTTATGGGGCACAGGCTGGCAGGTGATGGGCACTTATTGGCAGCTGGATGGGCACATCTTATGGGGGCTGCACTGATAATCAATGTGCTGATTATCAGCACAGAGCCCCCCCACCCCCCAAGGAACGCTGTTTACCGGCACTTCCTGGTTCACGTGATGATCATCTGTTTTTGGTCACATCTGATCAAGTGGTAAGAAGCCTCTGTCAGAGGCTCCATACCACGATTGGAGTTGCGGTGTGTCAGACTGACACACCGCACCTCCGATCTCTGCGCTGCACACCCCCCCGCAGATGCTCGCCGGCTTGTTATCATGATCACTTCATATGACGTCTGATCAGGATAACTAAACCACTTTGCTGCCGTCATATTGCTATATGGCAGGCAGCAAGTGGTTAAATACAGACCTTAAATGCATGTTTTAACATATGCGAAAAGCATATCTACTTTAACCCCCTAACCTATTACCTTCTAATCAAATACCAAATAGTATATAGTTGTTTAATAGATATATATATATATATATATATATATATATATATATATATATATATATATATATATATATATATATATATATATATATATATATATATATATATATATATATATATATATATATATATATATATATATAAAGATAACTTATAGATATACCTATATATACAGGACGTGTGTGTGTATGTATGTGTGTATATATATATATATATATATATATATATATATATATATATACACACACACAACTATCTAAATGCAATTGTCATTTAATTTAATACATGCAAAAGGATTCCCAGAGCTTTCTGGCTTTTGTCTTACTTTGATTAAAACTTGGGACTAAGCTATCTGATAAGGGATGAGTCACTGTGGATAAGTCATCTATTCATTAGCAGGATTTACAGCAAGAGCCTGAAAACCATGGAAATGATCCTAAACCTCCACCTATGTTAAAAAAAAATTACTGCTAACTATTAATATGGCATACCTAATATGTACTTGGCATGAAAAGGAAAAATATAAAAAAGAAAAGTTATTGTTTTAGTCCTGACTTTAAATAAATAAATAATTTAAAATGCCACTATATAGTCTCTTTAAGCAAGCTACATATATAAATAGCTTTTTTGTGCTGTCACTAGAGAAACACTATTGGAAATAGATATATACAGCACGTCATCAGTAGATACATCTTACTTTCAGGCTTCCATAATTGTACACAGAAGATGTCTGGTAGAGTATGCCTCTAGGGTCATTGTCTCTTTAATTAAAGAAACACAACCAAAGGGAGTGTATAAAGTGTGTGGCTTGGGATTCATCCTTGATCAAGCACTAAACCTGAAAGCTCTGACCGAAGTGTTGATCAAGGCTACTCTCTTGTTACTGATCATATCGTCGTCATGCATGCAGTCACTTCCTCCAGGCTACCCTCTTAGAAAATCAGATTTTGATTCATTTGGGAACTTTCACTGTCATGTATTGTTTAGGTTGAAAATTTTAACGATTATTGTGCTTTTGACATTGTCCTTAATTTGTAGCTACAGTATATGCATGTGTTCAATTATGCATGTGTTCAAATTATATTTTGCATTGTTTCATTTCTAAAATAGTAATTTTATGTGGGATTTGCGCAACAGTTGGATACAATGCTTTCTGATTGTAAATTGCATTACCTAGACCCATTCTTTCATCATATTTAAGCACTGCTTATTTAGAAACTACCTAAAAGATAAGAACTTCAATAACCATTTTTTTTTTCTTTCTTTTGTTCATACAACATGAATGATTAGCCATATATGCCTAGTGCCCATTGATCAATATACATGACTCTGGCTTAAGATCTGGGTATTAAGCTTAACATTTTCCAGCCTGTCTGGCATTTGTATGGGGTTTACAAAGGCACTTATATGGCTATGGTTTTGTGCAATTCTAAATCATGCATGACATTTCATGAACTTTCAGAAGTCCTGTAATGTTTTTTTTGTATAACTTTGTTTAGTAAAACTGACATAGATAAAAGAAATGGGTAAGAACGTGTTATCTTTTTGCCACAAGTGGCAACAGCATTCCTGTTTAACTGAATATAATAGGAATTTAAATCATAATTTGAAGTACTATATTCAAATAAACATGTCCTTTCCATTTTTGTACATGGACATTTAAAATGTGTTGAGTTCTCTTTTGTTCTTTGGAGGGCACAGCTCTGCTTTAGATAATCACCAACCTGATACAGTGCCATCTGCAGTAGTAAGACATTGGATGTAAGTAAAAATCAAAAGATGCCTGAGGGCCAGCCAATAGGCCAGATAAGACCGATTGTGGTAGTCTCCTCAGTTGCAGCTATCAAGCACATGCAGTTCCTTGTCACATGCAGGTTTGACTGCAACAGCCTAGTTTGCTTGTGGGAAGCCAGTGGGGTTCTTTCCCTAGGGGGACACAAATGATTGATAGTCTGTCATGCTGTTCCACTAACAGGCCGACAGCATCTCAGCTCTGGCCGGTGGTGGTCTACACTCACCATCCATGGCAGAGGGCGGTGGTTCCTGGCAAGTTTATTGCCAAAAATGCAGCAAATTCCGTTTTGTCTACCCCCACCTTCTCATGTCCCAGCTCCTCCCTCTTTCCCTCTCTTTTTTGTGCAGGCAGTAACTGTATTAGAGTGAATGTAAGCTCCAGGGTCCCCTTAGTGGATTTACTGCTGGGGCAGGAGATATGTGCATTGTGTTTTAGGACATCTTTCCCTTTAGGATACAGATGTATGGATGCAGAGGAAGCTGTGGCTGAGTCCTTAGTTTAGGGCAATTTGCCCTGTTTGATGGTAGTGCAGGAGGAGTGATGATGATTCATGCAAGAGGTGTAGGAGCAGTGTTTGGGGACTAAAAATACTCTTTGTGGGATGACAGTGAGTGTCGTGTTTCCTGTGGAGGTAAAGAGAGTTGCGGCTGCTGTTGTTGTGCAGGGCTTCTGCCCTGAGTGCCTATGTAAGCTGAAAGGAGGCTGAGGAAGGGGCAGTCTGCAGCATACAGCTGCCTGTGGAGGCTTCATGTGTGTGACTGTTTTCCAGTCAAGGTATTTTCAAGCCTGCTGGTAATGCTCCATATGTGGCTACACATTTCTGCTTATCGTTCCAGGGATTTTGCAAGCTGCCATTCCCACTAGGTGTTTGCCAGCTGCTGCAACCAGGACTGCATACCCTCACATCTGTACGTACCACTATTGGGGGGCCTTATGCCACACTGCTACAGTTTTGTGGGCATTGCAGACGCAGCATGTCAGAAAGGAGGGGATCAGGTCGCCACTTTTTTTGTCCCAAATACAGTATGGTGATGCAGGGGGCTGAGGGGAAGTTATTTTGTAATGCTTGCAAACCGTTGAATACCATAACAGACTGGTGCTGCTCCAAGCCATCAGTATCAGTCTCCCAGGTTTGCACTCTATTCAGGTGCTGGCAGAGATAGAGCACATCTCGCTCCAAGATACAATGTAGCATACACACATAGTTACATAGTCGGTAAGGTTGAAAAAAGACACCAGCCCATCCAGTTCAACCTGTGGTGTGTGAGTGTGCTTGTATACAACTCTGTTGTAAAGTAAATAAGGAAGGCTTCAGCTCAAGTCCCCACCCATCAGTCACACCTCTCTGATATGTTTCACCCACATTGGGCTTAATCATAGAGGCCTGTAAACCCTTACCAGTAGTATCTCTCCCAACCTTTGGTTCCCCCTCTTAGCCCTGGGTATTTCAGGGACCATCCAAATCCTTGGACTCCTTGGTGAACATTTTGGAAGGTTTTGTTTTTTAGGAAAAATGTGTTTGTTTTTTAGGAAAAATGTGTTTGTGCTCAGCTCCGACAGAGTAAAGCCTTTTTCATGGATTCTGTCCGATCGGACAATGTTGTTGAAAAATCAGACCGTGTGTATGCACCATCGGACAGTGTACGTCGGATTGTCCGACGGACAAAGTCTTATCTCCTGCTGGAAAGATTTGCCGACAACACGGTCCGATCACACCAAATCCGATCGTGTGTACGGTTGTCCGACCGGACAAAGTGCTACGCATGCTCAGATCACATTACAAGACCAAAGCTATTGGCTACTAGCCTCTACGTAGTCCCGTCGTAGGCAACAAACGTCACCACGTTCAGAATGATCGGATTTTCCGACAACTTTGTCTGACCGTGTGTACGCAAAACCAACATCAGACAAAGTATGACGGACATGGTCCGACGGACCTGGTCCTCGGATAATCCGCGCGTGTGTATGGGGCTTTAGAAGCACTGTCTCTTCCCTCTGTGCCTTCAGAGGATTCCGAGGAGTTTTTCTGTCAATGAGTGCAATCTCAGCAACTAATGAGGGGACAGATACACCACGTACGACGAGCTGAGAAAATTAAGTTCAGTAGACAGTCATGCTTTTCTGCTTGATTCCGAGCATGCGTGGCACTTTGTGCGTCGCAATTGTGTACACACGATCGGAATTTCCGACAATGGATTTTGTTGGAAAATTTGAGAACCAGATCTCAAATTTTGTGTGACGGAAATTCCTATGGAAAATGTGTGATGGAGCCTACACACGGTCGGAATTTCCGACAACAAGGTCCTATCACATATTTTCCATCGGAAAATCCTATCGTGTGTACAGAGCATTAGTGTCTCTGACTGTGGTAAATCCCCCAGATTCTAATCACAGTTATTCTGGTAGTGGATGCTCCATCCTTCACAGATCCTACAGATCAGAAAGAGAAAGCAATCACTAGACCTCTTTACACAGTTGCAGTATTCTTGCTGCGTCCAGTTTTAGCATCGGGACTTAGCACAGCAGCTGGTACAGGGCTTAAAGTATGTTTGCAATGCAGTGTTAGATTTGGGGTCCTTGGTTTCTAGGCTACCAGTTTGGGCTTTGGTCATCTGCAATTTATTGTTGTTGAAGTGTTTGTAACCTGATATAAGAAGAATCTATAGCTATGCCATTCACAGGGCATTGACTTTTCAGTGCGACAGTGAGAACATCAAGAAACTCACTGGAGAAAAGAGTACCTTTCTTGATTCAGCTTAGAAAGACCATGGATTTTTGTCATATATCCGGGCCTACCTTTTTAGCCTATAGGCGTTTTTAGCGATTGTGAGAAAATATGCACAATAGAACAAAGTATCACAAGTCCTCTTCCTATGCAGGGGGCAAGCATTCCCTGACAGTCTAAACCTGCCAAGTACATGAAGAAGTTTTCCTCCTCTGCCTGAAGTCCAGCTCAAGGTAAAGAGTGGGGGGGGGGGGGGGCGACTTCTACTGCTTGAGGACTGTTGGATAACCCATGTGCCCAACAAATGGGATTGTGAATTGGTAGCGTTGGGTCAGTTTTGGGGGTCTTATTTTTTTAATCATCATTTGACATTGCTGACACTTTGCTGCACATGTATTCAGTGTTACACATGTCACTATTCCATTCAGGCCACTGTTGTTACCATGGGACCTTAACATGGAATTTTCAGTGTTGCGGAGAACCAACTTTCAAGGATATTGGAGAGATCCCGCTGCTAACACTTTCTCAGGAAATGACATTCCTAGTAGCCTTTCAGTGCATAGAGTCTCTGAACTGGCAGTGTTGTCTTCCTAGCCTCCATTTTTTGTCTCCTTCATAAGGATAAGGTCATCCTGCAATCAAGTCTGTATCCTGCAGAAGGTGCTAAGCTTTCCACTTGAATGATGACATTGTGCTTCCATCACTTTGACCCAAGCCAGTCCACTCTAAGGAAGTTGCCTTATATTCTTTGTAGTCAGGGTGATTACATGTATTTGTATGTCATGTCCAAGTTACAGAGAGCCCATGCTGGATCCATCAAACCACTGTCCATGCGTATGCCATCAAGCACTGAGAACCAACATTTCTAGTTACAGGGCACTCTATGAGAGCAGTAAGCACATCCCGTCATTTTCACCATCAGGCATCAATTTCTTAGGTTTGCAAAGTGACCACTTGTTTATACATTGATCCAGTTTTACAGAGTGAACGTGGCAGCATCAGCCAGTGCCTATTTGGGGCATAATGTCTTGCAGGTGGCAGTTTGACTGGATTGTTTCTTTAACCACTTTAGCCCCGGAAGGATTTACCCCCTTCCTGACCAGAGCACTTTTTGCGATACGGCACTGCGTCGCTTTTTTTTTTTTTTAATATCTTTCTATAAATTTTTTTTTACATATCCATTATACATTTCACCATCGCTCTCTTATGAGCTTGCATAAAATCCATTCATAATCATTTCATCAAATACTACAAAATTGGGGGCGTGTCCAAGATGGCGACCGAAGCAGAGGTTTAGTGTGAGAGCTCCGCTACCTTGCCTGCTATAATCCTGATTCCCTGCGGACATATATGCGATTGAAGCAATCCAAACCCTGCCTGAGACCCCTGGACTGGTATGCCCTACAAGCGCAGGCCGGCTGCACATCCGAAAGCCTCTAAGCAACATCCTCAACCTCGTGGCGAGGGGACTGGGGCCTGCACGCGGTCCAATATGGCGTCGCAGACAGAAGACGCTGACCCTGCGATACAAGACCAGGATAACTTTACTGCCTTGATGCAAGCGATTAACACCTGCCAAACGACCCTCATGGGTAAAATTGATGCCATGCAAATGGAGATGGGATTGATACGCAAAGACATGGACAAATTTACTCAGGACTCCAGCCATCAACCTCAAATCCAAATACATACACCCAGATTACGTTCTAGACGACGTGTCCACAGTTGATGATATAACTTCAAATAACATCATCAACTTATCCTCACATTTTCTCTCGGAAGATGAAATATCAGTTCTAAAAAAAGGATTAAACTTTTGCCCTAACCAGGATGGAGATAAATTTGATTTTTACAAAGATCTACAACTATTCATACGCAAATTACTCCTTAGAAAAATGTTTCAAAAACAAGATAATCCATCTAATTATACAACACAAGAAAGTCAAGCATTGGACCATCTGACCTCATTACTAGAGGAAAATGATCCAACAGATCTTATCGATCAAATTAATCTCCAACAGGCTTTAGACTCAGTATATTTAGAAACAGATAATACTAAATCTACACTCAAAAAGAAATCAACCATCTGTCCAGCTCCCAGTACAAACCCTAATGCAGCTACCTTTCTCTACTTGGTAAACAGAGATCTAGAAAAACTAAAAATCCGAACACCTAAAACAACAAATTTTACAAAGAAAGAAACTGCGGCCCTTAGACAACTAAGTAACAACACCAACCTTGTCATCAAAGCGTCTGATAAGGGCGGGAATATCGTCCTCTTGGACAAAGATCGCTATATACAAATGTGCAATAAAATCTTAACCAATTCAAACTGGTATAGACGGATGCCTTCCAGCATTATTAAAAAATATGACAATGAATTTTACCAACTTATAGACACAGCCTTGGAACGGAATGTCATTACAAAACAACTTTGGACTTACATTCGGAACAACTTTCCGAAAGTCCCTACGTTCTATGCATTACCCAAAGTCCATAAAAATAAAAATGACCCACCTGGTAGACCCATCATATCAGGAATCGGCTCTATAAGCGAAGGCGCTAGTCGCCTAATAGACGATTTTCTTAAACCGTATGTACAAGCACTTCCCTCATTTGTCAAAGACACCTTACATCTCTTACAAATCATAGACAATCTACATATCCCCACAGAGGTTCTATTAGTAACAGTGGATGTAGAAACTCTCTATAGTTCCATACCCCATACTAGAGGAGTGGCAGCGATCAGACACATCATATTTAAAGATGAGAAAATAGATCCAGCTTACGGAGAATTTATCCTAACTTTATTGGAATTTATTCTTGAACACAATGTGTTTTCCTTCAATGGCTCCCACTTCCTCCAGGTGCAGGGAGTAGCGATGGGGACTTGCTGTGCCCCATCGTATGCAAACCTGTACCTGGGGGAGTGGGAGCGGGCCTTCCTAGGCGATGAGGACTTATCGATGTACACGGACCATATCATTGCATGGCACCGGTACATCGATGACATCCTCATCGTCTGGGACGGCACCAGCTCACTCTTGGAGCAATGCCTTCTCAGAATGAACAGAAACACGTTCAATCTGAGTTTTACTATGTCATATGACACTCATTGTGTCCCTTTTCTAGACGTGGAGATCTATAGAAACGATGTGGGACAACTGCTGACACGTTTATATAGAAAACCAACTGCGGGCAATACCATTTTGCACGCCGCAAGTTTCCACCCAACACCGTTAGTAAAATCAATACCATATGGGCAATACCTGCGCATTAGAAGAAATTGTACAGATGACAGAATCTTCCAAATAGAGGCCAATAAACTACGCACCCGCCTCTTACAAAGAGGATACTCTCATGCATCCTTAAAAAGATCGTACCAGCAAGCATGCCTCCGTAACAGAGACCAACTTCTATATAGTAAAAAACCCAGAGAAGAAACAAACCCCCTAAGAATTATCTCCAGATACAACAATCAACAGAAGCAGTTAAAAACCATAGTAGAAAAATACTGGCATTTACTCACATATGACCCCCTGTTAGGACAATTCGTCCCGGAAAAACCCCTCTTCACATTTAAAAGAGCAACATCCATTAAGGACTTTGTTACAAAGACTGAATTAGTAAGCAGTAACCCGCATTGCAAATACAAGGGAACCTTTATGTGTGGCTCTTGCCACTACTGTAAATACATGGCCACAGAGAAGAACCCTATTTTACCTAATGGAGATACTTTCCGACCAAAACACTTTGCGAATTGCAAAACTCTGGGGGTTATTTACCTCCTATTGTGTGAATGCTCTTGTTTCTACGTTGGCAAAACAAAACTTGAATTTTGGAAACGTGCATACAGACATGTGCACAGCATGATGACGTGCGACCCAGATCTCCCTCTGGGCCGACACGTCAGCACTGTGCACATGGGCAGATTCCCAAAAGTCAAGTTTTTGATCCTGGATCGGATCCATCCGAACCCGAGGGGGGGGGACTGGAACAAGTCCCTCCTCCAACTCGAGTCAAAATGGATCTATAAACTTCGAGCCACTCAGGCTCCCGGATTAAATGAAACCATTTGGTTTAAACCCTTTTTGGAGGGTTTTGTGTCTGGAGGTATGGAAAAATAAACCCTAGTAATGTCTAACACATATTTTTTAACAATACGTATCACGTGGATAATTACATCTATTATAGTTACTCATAATGCAGGATATAAATAAACCTCGATCAGATAGTTGACTTTAATGACATATGATAAATGTATATGTACCTATCTATACAGTCTTAAAAAACTACTGTAATTGATCTACATTAAGGTTGAATATTGTACACCCACTTCATTGATTTCTACACGTTTTGTGATTGAACATTTATGGAGTGGGGTAAACCCATTATGTAAAAAATGCTTACAAGACATTATATTAAGGTTGAATACTATATACCTGTATACCTACTCCATTTGTCTCTGCACGTTTGTGACAGACCATATATGGAGTGGGGTAAATCTAGTATGTATAATAACTATGTAACGTGTTAAATAATATCTAATACATAATTAACGTACCACAATCAGGCACCGGCACACAAGGAGTGGTATATGAGGGTGCTGCCATCTCTCACTTTCCCTGTCTAGCTTATCAATTTCGTTCCCCCTTACTGTTAGGGGATGTTTCTAGGCATTAAACAGAGGCCAAATACTAGATTCAATATGCCTCCGATTTTTCTGTATATTTTTATGCATAATATTTATCCTCAGCCTATAGTATAACACAATGGACTGAAATCTAAAAACTCTCTACTTTGCCACTAGATGGCTGTGTCCCAGGTCGACACGCAGATCATTGGAACTGCCCGGCACGTAAGCCGCCCGCCCCTCTGGGCGGTGCGGCGACGGGAAGGGAATCTGCATCCTATGCTTTCCCTCCCCATTTGGCCTCCTCCAATCGGTGGTGCGATGCCCGGGGGAGGAGATACCTGTCATCCTTCTCCACCCACTGGGCATGCGCGCTCCGACTTTGAGGCCTTACGTGCCGGCGGGAGGAGTGGGCGGGGCCGCATCCTTCGTCATACTCGGTATGATTGGATGGGACCGCGCGCACACCGCTCGGGGGGCCAACCCTCCCTACAAGCCTCCCACCCCACACCGACCAGCTGTTCTGGATAACAGCTGATCGGGGGGGTGGCCATACGTATATAATCTCACTGCACAGATCCTTCAATCCCAGACGGCACAACCAGAGCAATAAGCAGCAAAACTTTCTATTTAAATATACAAGGTAGGTTTATACTACAACTGCCACCCCATGCACTCTGTACTTTATATCTCCGTCTTACTGCACCCTGTTAAATGTACCTCGTACCCTATGCTGTACAAGCTACTTAAACGCTTTGTTTATGCTGCACACAAATACTGTGTGCTTAAGCACTAGTATGTAGCCTCATTTGCTGAGATTCGCCAGTACTAGGCGATACAGCATATAAATATTATCTGTTCAAGCAGTAAGATAGAGCCTTATTATGTGGATTCACCAGCTAACATCTCTGTTAGAATTACCACTATCAAGCCCTTTTGTCCATACTAGCTCATTATAATTTTATCTGCCTCCCTGGAATAACTTTATAAGCAAAAGGGGTACATTATTACCCTGCTTTACAATGCCCAAGAGCTACGATACAACCTATACCTAAATTGTTACTTTTCCTTACAGAGGTTTGACTGGGTTTGCTTTGTTGACCCCAGCAGAACCAAGATCTTCGCTGGCTCGACCCTTCACAGCCTCTTTAAACTCGCAACTAGACCTTATGGGGACATCTCGGTCTCAAGGTATCCTAAAGTGTTGATACACTCAGACCATTCTCCATGTGAGAACTAATCCCGACTATTCATGTGAAAAGTGAGATCTCTGTCTGCGACCCAACCACCCTTTGCTGTGCCGATGTGTTATACCTTATCCTGTTTTTATCAAGGGGGTAAAACCCTTTCCATCTCTGCATCAACACACACGTGAGTGTTATGACCATACTCAGTTATTATATTTTCTTGTCTTTTTTCTCTCTGACGCTCTGCTGCTCCAGAAGGAATACACTGTCTACAACTTTTTTATTAATGCTATCTTTGCCCGCTCTGTACAACATTGTTCCCACAATGTACCTTTCATGTTGAACTCATATAGATATGTACTTTTTATCTCTACATCTATATTTAGATACAAATCATAGACTTTACAACACGACCACTGAAGAAGGAGGAACCTACCTACTCCGAAACGCGTCTGGTCCAATGTTTTATACAAGTCTATGTATATGGTTTTGATGCATTTTTATTGTGCATGCTCTACATGATCTTTATGTTCTTGTTTTAACCTTCAATACTTTAATAAACATTTTGTTACTACATATACGATATATACTTTTTCTTTGGGAAAGCATGGTAGTGCCAACTAAAAGTCCACAAACCTAGGGGAAAACCCCCTTTTTTGCTTCTGGACAAATTTAGGTCCCGTCGGCCGAACAACGGGTAGGCGACGCTGAAGTTGTGCTCCGGGACCATTCCACTGCTCTCCATACCTTCGCCACCAAGGTCCGGGCTCTCGAGTACCAAGCCGAGGACGCGTAGAACTGCAACAGGTGGAACAACCTCCGTATCATTGGGCTACCGAAGGGCTCGGAAGACCCCAACCCAGTTGCATACGTGGAGCGGCTTCTCCAGCAACTGCTTCCACAAGCGGCATTCTCACCATTCTTAACAGTCGAACAGGCTCACAGGATGCCGGCCACCCACGGCCCTCCCGGAGCCCCCCCCCCGCGCACACTCATCCTCCGTCTCCTGAACTACAGGGACACCGTATTAAGGGAAAGCAGAAAAATTGAAGCCCTGCAAATCGAAGGAGCACGTCTCATGATTTTCCCTGACTTCTCAGTCGAAACTCAAAAGATGAGAAAATCATTCGATCAGGTGAAACTTGGTCTCCGGCAGAAAGGCCTAATGTACAGCATGCTTTTTCCCAGCCCGCCTCAGAGTAGAGGATGGAGAAACGCTGAAATTCTTTACTTCGCCCGAAGATGCCTCTAACTGGTTGGACTTACTTCAGCGCAGATGAACCCCCGAGGACCATAGCGGGACCCCTCTCATCGCATCTACAACCATGGTCGGGTGAGCCAGTTCTTTACTAATTGTCTACTCTTGCACTGACTATTTTTGGATGCCGGCTCTTTCTCCCTATGCTGGACGTGCTTCATCCCTGTTTTTTATTTTTTCCCCTACACTTTCGTTTATGTCCACTCATATTTTCTGGCCGTCTGCCCCTGAACTAAGGGAACCCTCTGCATCCCCATATTGGGATCACTCTCCCAGGATTGATTTGAGACCCCCATGGCATGAACCGCTGCTGGAACTGTTTACATGGATACTCCATCCCATTTATGCTCTGTGGACTTGAGTGAAGGGGGACCGTTGCATTATTTGTTGATTTGTTCTGTTACCTATATGTGCTTCGACACAAGTTTAAGAAATGTGCCCCCGGGTTTTTTCCCGGGTGAATACCTCTCCGCATGGAGGACAATTTTTTCAAAAAACTTCCTTTACTCTACAGGCACTTACTGACAGTGCGGCTGCTGACAAACTCACAGGTGCCTCTCCACTTTGCCCCCTAGGGGCTGTTTTGGTGCACTGCCTCTCAGAGGCCAATGGTCTTTTTTCTTTTTGGGGGTTTGTATACGCTCCTGAGTTTGTGAGGTAGCATGGGGAGGGGGAAGGGGGGGCTGCTAGTTTTGGTTTTATGAGTTCTATTATCACTGAACATATCTGGTTCATGTCATTACTATATGATAATTTAAAGGCGCTTAGGAAATCGTACATATTACTTTTACTCTTTATAATGCTGCTAGGTCAGGGTGGATGGGAAGAGGGGGTTGGTGCTTATCTTACTAACTATACTATGGCTCCTCTGAGGTTGATTTCATGGAATGTGCGGGGGATGAACTCCAAAATCAAGCGCTCCTTGGTATTTGCATACCTAAAGAGACATCTCCCGCACATATGTATCCTTCAGGAGACACACCGCATGGGCTCTAAATTACTGTCGTTGAAGAGGGCATGGGTGGGGTCCTACTACCATTCCACTTTCTCCTCTCATTCTCGAGGGGTTAGTGTACTGGTACATAAGACACTCCCATTTACATTGCTAGATCTCCATCTAGATCCAGAGGGTCAATATGTGATTATGCATGCGATGTGTGACCGGATAGAAATGGTAGTTGTAGGCCTTTATATCCCCCCTCCAGCAAGCATGACTGTTTTATATAAGATCCTCAATGTATTAGCAAAATACCCCACGACGAATATCATTTTGGCAGGGGATTTTAATATGACTCCTGACCCTAAGGTGGATCGTCTCAGCCAGAGTCACACGAGCCACACGACTGACTCGGGCCTGGCCACATGGGCGGAGATATTTGGCTTGCATGATGTGTGGAGATGGAAACACCCAGTTGCGAGACATTGTACGTGCCACTTGGCTACCTATGCCACCATGTCACGTATAGACCTAATATATGTCAGCGATTCTCTGTTAAACAGGGTCTCTGCGGTTTCCATCCTCTCACAAGGTATTTCTGACCACGCCCCTATGATGGTGACACTGACTACTGCTACGGTGGCTGGAGTGGGGATGTGGAGACTCTCCAGATACTGGGTTACGGATGAGAAGCTGGAGCCACTGATGCTGTCAGAACTAGGGGAATACTGGACCCATAATGTGAATAGCGCATCCCAGGCTTCGATCTGGGATGCATTTAAAGCCTATGCTAGGGGCAGGTACCAGTACAATATTTCTAAAGTCAGGAAAGAAGCAAAACTTGAGCTGACCGCAGCCGAGCTCAAGGCGTTGCGGCTAGAAGACAGATACACCAGCTCCCCTGACCCGGGAACACACACTGAAATGCTTACAGCTTGTAGGGAACTGGCTGTGATACGTGTTGACTCGTGCCGTCGCTTCTTCCTATCTCAAACCCACCGTATATTTGAGCAGGGGGAACGTCCCGGCAGACTCCTAGCCTGGTTGGCAAGAGAAAGGACGGGGAGCCCTTGTATAGCAAATATACAGGCAGAGGATTGCACCTTACTCTCGGAGCCGACAGACATTAATGCCAGATTTGAACAATACTACACTTACCTCTATGCCTCCAGGGTTGATTATTCCCTGGAGGAACTGACCACATTTCTTGATACCGTGGAATTCCCGACCCTGTCTGCTGAGGCGGCTCAGGGTCTGGAATCTCCTATTACATTACTGGAAATCCAAAAAGCCATTAAATCTATGCAGACGGGGAAGGCATCGGGGCCAGACGGACTCCCCTCTGAGTTTTATAGAACTAACCTGGAAGTGGTAGGCCCTCATCTCCACTCGATACTCAACAAGACACTAGCGTCAAGCGACCTTCCTGCCTCCATGTCTGAGGCCGTGATAGTTGTTATACCTAAGCCGGGGAAGGACCCCACGCTGTGTTCATCCTATAGGCCCATATCTTTGCTGAACATCGACGCAAAAATATTAACTAAGGTACTGGCCTGTAGACTGAACACAGTAATTCTTTCTTTAGTACATGGGGACCAGACAGGCTTCATGCCAGGTAAAGGCATGGATGTTAATATTTGCAGGCTTCATACGAATAAAGCGTACTTTAAGGACAACGTCCAGGGAGGTGCAAAAAAGCCTGCATGCGTACTGGTGGTACCCTCTCCTCCCCCTTTCGTCTCTGTAGGGGCACAAGGCAGGGATGCCCCCGGTCTCCAGGGCTTTTTGCCCTGGCCATTGAGCCCAAGGCAATACTCCTCCGCTCAACAAGCAAAGTTAGAGGACTACAGCTGGACCCCTTGGTGGAGAGGGTGTCGCTCTACGCAGACGACACGTTGTTATACCTGGGTGATACTGCCGACTCCCTCACAGCAGCTTTGACGATTATTGACAGATTTGGTGAATTCTCAGGTGTTCGGATCAATTGGGAGAAATCTAACCTTTTTCTGCTTTCTGATTCGAACACCCTCCCGACGGCACCTGCCACATGCCCCCTACAGCTAGTCTCCCACTTTAAATACTTGGGCATTGAGATCACTAGAGACCTCTCGCAATATTTGACGGATAACCTCTATCCAATCCTACAGTCCCTAATAGCTAAGTGTAGTACCTGGAAGACCCTACCCTTGACTCCGGTTGGCAGAGTGGGCCTCATAAAAATGACTTTCCTCCCCAAATTTTTGTATATTTTTAGAAATACCCCAAGCCCGATCCCTATGACCTTTTTTCACAAATTGGATGGAGTAATCTCTTCCTTTATCTGGGAGGGAAACCCCTGAGAATCTCCAAAGCCAAACTACAACTCCCTCTGTCTTCGGGTGGTCTGTCATCACGTGCACCATGCAAATACTATTGGGCAACGGTTTTGGTCACCACCCGTTGGTGGTTCACCCAAATCCGGTCCAATCCCGCAGTCAATCTCGAAGCAGCCATAATGGGGTCCTACTCTGCCCTTACAAATGTGGTATACAGGGGAGTGCTAACTTCCCCTCAAGCCACTACCCCGTTGAGAACTATGGTGCAGGTATGGGACAAAGTCACAGCGACAATTAGGAAACCAAACTCCATTTCCCCTCATACCCCGCTCTGGGGCAACCCTAGGCTCCCACACTTTCGCACCATACCGGACCCCAACTTGTGGGCCAGATATGCAGTAACCAAGATCCAACACATTATGCCATCTGGGGCTCTCCTCCCCTTTCCAGTACTGAAGGATACCTACCAACTCCCCTCGTGGATGCTTTTTCGGTATCTTCAACTGAAACATGCCACTCAATCACAATTCCCAGGCAACATCTCAGTATAACCACATCAGATAGAAAGATTTCTTAACTCTCGCGGAGTTGACAGAATCCTTTCTTCCTTATATCTTAGATTGACATGTGAAGATCCTGAGGGCCCGTCACCCCTGTGTCAGACATGGAAGGGTGATATTCCCTCTTTGACTGAGGAGGAATGGGATCTCGCTCTACAAAACTACCTCCCCACAATGATCTCTGCAAAAGATAGATTTATCCAACTCAAATTTATACACAGAGCTTACTACACCCCTCAAGGCCTAGCAAGAATCTACCCCACACAATCTGAGAGCTGCCCCAAGTGTTTACAAGAGGTTGGAACGTATCACGTGATTTGGGACTGCCCGGCTATACAAAATTATTGGGGGCAGATACTGGTGGAAATGAATGCAGTGACTGGTCTCTCAGCATTAGTGGATCCCAAGCTGTTACTATTGGGACTTACAGAATCCCTGACACACTCCACCCACAAGGGTCTCCTTATATTCTACCTGGCGTTCTACGCTAGAAAAGTTCTGTTGCAAAACTGGAAGCTACCATCCCCACCAACAATCGCCCAATGGCGTGCACTAGTAGACTCAGTCCTCCCGATCTACAAGCTGACATATAAAGGACGAAAATGCCTGCGAAAATTTCATAAAATATGGGCTCCGTGGATAGAAATCCGGGCACTCAATATTTAAGAATTGAAGGAGAAGTAAAAGCGGATAGGCTATAGTTCACATATGTGACTGTGCTATGGCCCCTTCACACGGTTGACTTTGTGATGTATACCCACTTGGGTAGCATTGGTACTCAATTGACCAGAGATATCTGGTAACTGAATGCACTATTACGCTTCCCCAAACCTGACCTAAATGTACCTGGTCTTTCTACTCTTAGTAATTCTATGAAGAAACCAGATGATATATATTACTCTGTTTGACCATGTGCCTTACCGATGAATGAATCAGATGTAATGACATTGTATGTATTCTTTTTGTTTTCTAATAAAAACGTTTCTGTTAAAAAAAAATACTACAAAATCATACATATACATTTATACATTCATATCCCTCTTACCTCTTTTTTTCCTTTTGGTGTGGCTTGCCCTATCTCCATGCCTTTTTATCCTGTTGCCCATACTCTTTTGTATTTCTCTCCATGTCCTCTATTCCAATATGTCTCCCTATATAATGGGAGATTACTATTTACTAAATTTTTCCAATGTGTTAACATTGGGGCTTCCACCTTCTTCCAACTCAGCACTATTGTCTTTCTAGCATAAAAAAGCAACAGGCCCACCTGTATTCTCCTCCCTATAGGGATGACATTATTCCCTACTAGTCCTAATAGGCAGATCTCTGCCTCTTGATTTAAAGAAACTGATGTTACTATAGTAATTACTCTCAGAATCTCCCTCCAGAATACCACTCTCTTTGGACAGGACCAGAATATGTGGATGAAATTTCCTGGAATACCTGCACATCTCCAACAGTTTTGAGAATTTGTTGGAAATATTTTATATAATTTATATGGCGTATAGTAACTTCTATGTGTTATTTTAAATTGTATTAATTTATCTCGCAGGGATACTAGTATTTGGAGTGGAGATCTCCATATCTCCTCCCAGTTTTTGTCTACTAATGTTGGAACATCTCTGGTCCAGCTTTCACATAACTTACTTATATCTGAAAATTTAGTTTTTGATAAATAGCTATATAAAATTGAAATTAGCTTTTTTTTTTTTTTGGTCCTTTTCCTTACCATTTGCTCGAATTCTGTTTCTATCAATTGTGGAATCCCCTCAGGGAACTGAGCCAATAAAGCATGGACCAAATGCATGTATCTAAAAGTGAAGTTCCCAGGTATATTCCAACATTTTCTTATTTCGGCAAATGAGATAATTCTCCCTTCAGGTACAACTTGTGATAGTTTTTTAATCCCAGATCTAGTCCATGCCCCTGGATCTTGGATTGAATCCAAATGTGGGAGCTCTGGATTTCTCCATAGTGGAGTGTTTGGGGATAAATCCCCTCTCGAATAGTCCTCTTTTGCCATGGCTGTTCCCCATATTTTTACTGTCGTAATCATCAAGGGAGTGAGATCTGCCCTATATTTTAATCCACGGAATGGTAATGACTGAAGTGCCTTCACTGACTGGACCACTGCGGCCTCTACCATCGTGGCAGAGTCAAATTTATCCGGATTTAGCCATCTCCCTATCATCACCAACTGTGTAGCCATATAATATTTATAAAGGTCTGGGAAAGCCAATCCCCCCTGTACCACCGGACGCATAAGTACACTTAGTTTAATTCTAGCTGGTTTGCCTTTCCATATAAATGTGGTAAACATAACATGTAGCTGTGTAAAAAAACTTTTTAGGCAACCACTGCAGAGAATTTCTAAATAGATACAGAAATTTAGGAAGAATCTTCATCTTTATTAATTTTATACCTCCCAGCAGCGACAGGGGCAAAGCCTCCCAGATCTTTAACTTTTTCTTAAACTCCTGTATTACTGGGTCTAAATTCAGCATTTTAAAGTCTTTGACCTGTCGAGATACTATTATGCTGAGGTACTTAAATTCTGTTACCCACTTTAACGATAGGTTTTTGCGATACAGCACTGCCTCGCTTTAACTGAGAATTGCACGGTCGTGCGACATTGCACCCAAACAAAATTGATGTCCTTTTTTTCCCACAAATAGAGCTTTCATTTGGTGGTATTTGATCGCCTCAGCAGTTTTTATTTTTTGCGCTATAAACAAATAAAGAGCGACAATTTTGAAGAAAAAAGCTATATTTTTTACTTTTTGCTATAATAAATATCCCCAAAAAATATATAATTTTTTTTTTCTAAGTTTAGGCTGATATGTATTCTTCTACATATTTTTGGTAAAAAATTAGCAATAAGCGTATATTGATTGGTTTGCGCAAAAGTTATAGCGTCTACAAAATAGGGGATAGATTTATAGCATTTTCATTATTATTATTTTTTTATTAGTAATGGCAGCGATCTGCGATTTTTATCATGACTGTGACATTATGGCGGACACATTGGACACTTTTGACACCATTTTGGGACCATTGTCATTTATACAGTGATCAGTGCTATAAAATGCACGGATTACTGTGTAAATAAAAATGACAGGGAAGGGTTTAAACACTAGGGGGTGATCAAGGGGTTAAGTGTGTCCTAGGGAGTGATTCTAACTGTGGGGGGATGGGCTTCCACTGACATGACAGCGATCACTGCTCTCGATGACAGGGAGCAGTAGCTCCCTGTCATGTCACTAGGCAGAACGGGCAAATGCCTTGTTTATATAGGCATCTCCCAGTTCTACCTCTCCACAGCGCAATCGCGGGCCGCCGGCGAAGATCGAGTTCCCGGGACCCGCAGGCACGCTCCCGTGGCTGGTGCGTGTGCACCCGATAGGCAGCAAATTTAAAGGGACATACAGGTACGCCCACTTGCCTGCCTGTGCCATTCTGCCAACGTACATCTGTGTGCGGCGGTCGGCAAGCAGTCAACGCAGTTAGTCTATTTGTCTGTTCTGTTTTTTTGCCTGCCTCGTGGTGGCACTGAATTGGGACCACCCTACTCGTGATAACTAAAGTAGACCTGCATCCTCCAATGAATGAAGGAGAAAACAGGATTTTTTGTATCACCTTTTGGTTTGCACTGCTATGATATTTAACTGAGTTTTTTCCACATTGTGGGGAAGGGTGGGGGGTGGTTGGCCACTAGCAGGGGATGCCCTCTGGGCTGTATTTTGTTTGTCAGTTGCACATAATGCCCTACTCCTGTAGGTGGCACTATGCCCAGTTGGTGATTTATATAAAGCAGGGCTGTGTCTTTCAATGAATTAAAGAGATCTTAACATATTTTAAATGTTCATGTACAAAAATGAATAGAAAGGACATGTTTTATGTGAATATAGTACTTATGATTTAAATTATTATTCCTTTTAAATTCAGTTAATAAGGACAATGAATGCAGAAAGAATGTTTTATTGGTGAAAAATCTTATCTTGGTTCATTTATTTTTTTTATGTTCACAATAAGTTACCTTTCTGAAAATACTTAATTGCTGTGAAAAACTTTTTTTCATAAAGTTGTGTTATTGGAGCATGTTCTTTTTTAATCAAAACAATGGCTTAAGACATATATAAAAGCATATTTTTTTCATCATTCTTCACTAGTGGAAGAACTGCATTTAAATTGAGATTGAGCTGTATTTGTTTTTTAATATATATATCACTAATATCCCTACTGGAAGATTTCCCTTTTATTACTGTTCTGATGAAAACCCCAAATTTGGAATTTTCTTTTACTTTCACACTTAAGCCAGTTATAGATGGTTTGAATCTCAGCCAATTCAGTTGGGACAAGCCGAGATTCAAACCATGTATGGGCAGGCTGATTGTACCCAAGTTAATCGATCGATCAACTCTAGTACAACCAGCCTGGCAGATTTTTCATGTGATTATTACCAGCGGCTACAGCCACTAGCAGTAATCATAGTGTGTTCTCCTGGCCAGGATGACTCCATGTATCCCCCCTCCCCCCACCTGTGGAACACAATAGCTCAATGGGAGGCATTCCCTAATCAACACTGACTGTGTTGATTTGGGAATCTAGCAATGTTCTTTCCTGCAACCTGTTATTAAATTAAAGGAAAGAAAATTTCTCCATCTACAGCCGGCTATTGTGACAATGGTAAATAGAGATGGAGAAGCTCCTCAACCACTTTCTGCCCACACTACAGCCAAAAGAGACGCAGTTGATCACAGATCAGGGTTAAGAGCCAATCGCAGCAGCCCTTTACATGAGACTAGCTGTGATTGGACACAGCTGATCACATGATAAACAAACTTGATTATTATCGAGAGCCAATCTGACAGGGCACAGTGAGTACATACATTGTTTACACTGGTATTCAGGGCACTAATCATCAGTGCCCTGTTTATCAGTACCCATTAGTGCAGCTTATCGGTGCCGCTTCATTAGTGCAGCATTGTTAGTGCCTTCTCACCAGTGCAGCCTCATCAGTGAACATCACTGAAGAAGAAAAACTTTTTTTTCACAAAACTTTCGGTCTTCTATCGTTTATTTGGCAAACATAAAAAACCCAGTGGTGATTAAATACCACCAAAAGATAGCTCTATCTGTCTCACAAAATTATAAAAAAAGAATTTGGGTACAGTGTTGCATGACCGCACAATTTTTCAAAATGTGACAGCGCTGAAAACTCAAAATTGGCCTGGGCAGGAAGGAGGTGAAAGTGCCTGGAATTGAAGTGGTTAATGGAGCCACAGACAATAAAAATCTGAATGTTGTTCTAATCCCTCTTCACTCAGAAAAAGTAAACTTTAATACCCAGCTACCACAGATATGCATCGACAGTAGTCTGAGGTTGTGTGCTGAACGTGCACTCACTGTGCACTTCCACCACACTGACCGAGCTGTCTCCAACAGTTCGCAGCAACAGCTTCTGATTGGAAGCCAGCAGGATCGGCTCCTGCTCGTATGACAGCCAGTCACAGCAGTCAGAAAGCTGCTCTGCCCATTTAAAGGGCTGTCTGCAGCCGTTGGGGAGGGGTTACTATACTGAAAATTTGAATTATTGTACAACACAATGGGGGTTATTTACAAAAGGCAAATCCACTACAAGTGCACTTGGAAGTTCAGTCGCTGTAAATCTGAGGGGTAGATCTGAAATGAGGGGAAGCTCTGCTGATTTTATTATCCGATCATGTGCAAGCTAAAATGCTGTTTTTTTCTTTTCCTTGCATGTCCCCCTACAGTGACTGCACTTCCAAGTGCACTTTCAGTGCAATTTCAAGTGCACTTGTAGTGCAAAGTGGATTTGCCTTTAGTAAATAACCCCCATTGCTTAATGTGTAGTCATAAAAGTGAACGTTTTGTATATTAGGCAAGTACTAGAAAACAATTAATCGCCTATGTACTGTATAGTAGCAGTAAATACTTATCAAAGAGTAAAGTTTATTTTCCAATAGAGAAAATAATTTTTTTTTGTTTACGAACTATTTTATTAGGTGCAAAAGGTGGTACAAAAAGAGTACAAAAATATGTTGAAACATTGACAGTAATAACAAGTTTTACATATGTAACATTGTAAGATACAAATGATTGAGTTGGTAGTCTTAGTTATGGTACAAACATTTTGATTATGGTATATAGTACATTATTACGAGTATACTGGTGCTTTATGTGTAGACATTCTTAGGATGGATTAAAAAAGGATATGGAATGTTTATACCACGGATCCCATTTTTTATTATATAAATGGATGGTGTTCTGAATTGTATGAAATATTTTTTCCATAAGGTTGATGTTGTTAATTTTATGGTCAAACAACCCAGTCTCACAAAATAAATTGCTAACTTCATCACAATGATTAATGCTGACAAATGAGATTTCTTTGCAGGTATGATTTTAGAAGGAATTGGTATCTCTTTTTTTTATTTACTAAAACTGAAAACTGATGGACTTGCAAAACTTTGTATTTGCTGTAATGAAAGTGTTTGATGTATACTGCCTTTGCTATAGACTTATTATTACAGCTCTTTAGTTGTGCAAGTAAAATGAAAATGTCTGTTATGTCCAGAAAGAAAATGCTGGTCTCTACACAGCCAATTAAGTGTCTTTTTTGGTTTACCATCTGCCTCTGCAATTTTCAGTAATCTTAGCAGATTTCCATTCCCTTGTTTACTTTATGATACTTGTGCCAAATATTTATCCTGTAGTGAGAAGCACCTATAAATGTATCAAGAAAAGGTACCTGTGCAGATTTTGGACATGCCAGTGATTGCAACTAGCACAATACTTTCTCAGCAATTGTCATAACTTAAGAAAATTAGTATCCAGCATTAATAAATAGAAGCAATATACTCCTGGTAAATGTCGGCAGTCTGTTTCTTTTTTTTAGGTGTTTCTAGTGTGGTTATTGGCTAGGGTCAAGCACTTCAGTGACTTGTCTGTTTGCGGATGTCATTGCACAGGTTGCGTTGCCATGTAGGCTCTTTGGAATGCTGCAAGTTCCTCACTGCACTCCCCACTAAAGATGGCCATAGACGTTTTCTTTTATTTTGAGTTTAGCCAGCAGGCTGAATGAAAAAAAAAGTTTCCTGCATCCACACAAAAGGTGAATTAAGGAATCCCCCTGCTAGAATAATGTATTCTGTCCTTTTGACAGAAGTCATTCAAATTATCAACTTCTGTTGAGTGGGCATGGCCACACACAGTGCCCTGCTGAACCGGACGCATTTTGATCAGTATATGACTAGCTTACAGCGCCTTGAAAAAGTATTAATTTTCCACATTTTGTCATGTTACAACAACCAAAAACGTAAATGTATTTTTGGGGAATTTAAGTGATAGACCAACACAAAGTGGCACATAATTGTGAAGTGAAAGGAAAATGATAAATGGTTTTCAATTTTTTTTTTACAAATAAATATCTGAAAAGTGTGGTGTGCATTTGTATTCAGCCACCTTTACTCTGATACCCCTAACTAAAATCTAGTGGAACCAATTGCCTTCAGAAGTCACCTAATTAGTAAATAGAGTCTACCTGTGTGTAATTTAATCTCAGTATAAATACAACTGTTCTGTGAAGCCCTCAGAGGTTTTTAGAGAACCTTAGTGAACAAACAGCATCATGAAGGCCAAGGAATACACCAGACAGGTCCGGGATAAAGTTGTGAAGAAGTTTAAAGCAGGGTTAGTTTATAGATAAATATCTCAAGCTTTGAACATCTCACGGAGCACTGTTCAATCCATCATCCAAACATGGAAAAAGTATGGTACAACTGCAAACCTACAAAGACATGGCCGTCCACCTAAACTGACAGGCCAGGCAAGGAGAGCATTAATTAGAGAAGCAGCCAAGAGGCCCATGGTAACTCTGGTGGAGCTGCAGAGAATCACAGCTCTGGTGGGAGAATCTGTCCACAGGATGGCTATTAGTTGTGCACTCCACAAATCTGGCCTTTATGGAAGAGTGGCAACAAAGAAAGGCATTGTTGAAAGAAAACTATAAGAAGTCTCTTTTGCAGTTTGTGAGAAGCCATGTGGGGGACACAGCAAACACGTGCAAGAAGGTGTTTTCGTCAGATGAGACCAAAATTTTACATTTTGGCCTAAAAGCAAAATGCTATGTGTGGCGGAAAACTGCACATCACCCTGAACACACCATCCCCACTGTGAAACATGGTGGTGACAGCATCATGTTGTGGGGATGCTTTTCTTAAGCAGGGACAGGGAAGCTGGTCAGAGTTGATGGGAAGATGGATGGAGCCAAATACAGGGCAATCTTAGAAGAAAACCTGTTGGAGTCTGCAAAAGACTTGAGACTGGGGTGGAGGTTCACCTTCCAGGACAACGACCCTAAACATACAGCCAGAGCTACAATGGAATAGTTTAGATCAAAGCATATTCATGTGTTAGAATGGCCCAGTCAAAGTTCAGACTTAAATCCAATTGAGAATCTGTGGCAAACTTGAAAATTGCTGTTCACAGACACTCTTCATCCAATCTGACAGAGGTCGAGCTATTTTGCAAAGAAGAATGGCAAAAATGTTACTCTCTAGCTGTGCAAAACTGGTAGAGACTTGCAGCTGTAATTGCAGCGAATGGTAGTAATACAAAATATTGACTCAGGGGGGCTGAATACAAATACACACCACACTTTAAACATATTTATTTATAAAAAAAAATTGGAAACCATTTATAATTTTTCTTCCACTTCACAATTATGTGCCACTTTGTGTTGGTCTATCACATAAAATACCACTAAAATACATTTACGTTTTTGGTTGTAACATGACAAAATGTGAAAAATTTAAAGGGGTATGAATACTTTTTCAAGGCACTGTACATATCAGCATATTCTGGATGACTCGCATAGATATGCCCATTTATTTGGTTGATTTACCTAAACAAGTAGAGCATGCTCACTTTGCAGAGTGAGATAGCACCATGAATAGGTTGCAACGGTGCTGACTTTAATCATCCACTTATGTACAAGTAAAAACTATTTCTTTTTTCTTTGCATACATATCACTGGGTATTCTTTGCAAAGTTACATTTCAGTTAGCTATGTTCACCACACTGTGTAAGTCTAACATTGAACAAGACTTAGGCTGCATTCACACCTGAGCGTAGCAAAATCGCGCGTTTTTTGCTGCGTTTTTTGCGGCGTTTTTTACCGCGATTTTCGCAGCGTTTTTTACCGCGTTTTGCCGCGAATTTTTTGCAGAGCAAAAGGTCACTAATGTAAAGTGAATAAGAACGCCCGATTCGCGCGACAAAAAAGGGTCCGGAACTTGTTTGAGCTTCAGGCGTTCGGCTTCAGGCGTTTTGGAGTGGAGATGTGAACCATCTCCATAGAGAATAATGTATTTTTTCCCCTCGAGCGTTTTGTAGCTTCAGGCTTAGGGCGGATTAGGGCGACAAAACGCTCAGGTGTGAATGCAGCCTTATGCTGGATGATTGATTTCCTGATTCCTTTATGCTGATCTTTGTCCATACATATACACTTATATTCTGCCAACCTGGATGCACAATTTTTTGTAAATTGCCATATCGCATATATAGTGGTTAAAACATTACATTTTTCCTAAAGAAAACATGACATTAAATGGCTTGCTACTTGTTCTCCCTAGTGTGAGTTACCCTCAAAGCACGAATGTCTGTTTGTAGCCTTTTACTTGTAAATATGACATTTTTTTGTAGAAACTACACTGCACGTTCCTGGTGCTATTGGAATTGTAGCAGCTTGCAACCCAACTACATATATTAAGGCTGCATTCATTCTTAGCATTGTGAAAATGCATGCAGTTTTGTGTGTTTCTAACACCCGTTATGGCATGGGCTTTTGTTTCCATCTGAACTTATCTCCTCTAAGTCTATGGGAATACAAAACCTGGTTAAAGCTAACCAAATGCAGGTCAGAAGGAGGTCAAACACAGTTGCAATGCACCTGTCAAATAATTCAATAATCAATTTTCCCCTGACACTAACAATGTGAGCCACACTCAAAGTGTGGGACAGTATTCATGCCATGCTGAAGCCTGCCTCTGACTTCTTTTCACCGGCCTCCCCACTGTTTATGAACCCGCGTTTTTATAATTTCCTTACTATTCCAGATCCCATTTTATGGGCAACTAAAGGGATTAAAACATTAGGGGATGTCACTAGAGGGGCAAACTATTGTCCTTCGCAGTCCTCAAACAGAGATTTAATTTTACCCAACCCTAACTTCTTTAGATACCTACAGTTGCGACACGTATTTATCTCCCAATTTGGCTCCACGAAGGTGGGAACCAAGATTTCAAGTTTGGAGAATATGTTACCTGAGGAGTCCATGAAAAAAATGCTTTCTGAGTTGTACAAAGAACTCTTCCCTGTCCCCCCCCCCCCCTTTCGTGGTCAAGTGCAGAGAGCGATATGATGTGTCATCGTCCAGTAGTCAGGAAATTTTGGACTGCCATCCTCCCCTGTATAACAGAGGTCACCTTCTTACCTGTACTGCCTTCTTGACCTAGTGGAAGGGTTGGGCTCAACGTACCTTACTTAGTTTGTTGCCGTTTTATGCCCGCAAGGCATTAATCCTATATTGGAAGAAGTCCATGACACCTCTAAACGCTCCTGGAAGGGGCTAGTGAATAAAGTGATACCGCTCTATAAAGCCACATACTTGAGCAGGGGTTGCCCAAAGAAATTTGAAAAAGTCTGGCATATCTGGTTGGATAGTCCTACTGCTAGTGCCTAAAAATCTACAGGGTACTTGTACTCAAGCTCTAATTGACTAGGTGGGGGGAGGGGGGTTTTCCTGTATGTCGTTTGCTCTAGAGATCTCACTCTTTTTCATTGCAAATTATTTTCACTTGATCTCTATACCTAAGATCTTCATTGCTTTGGGTCATTTTTCTTTCAGAGTGAAGACGTAATTGCATGTAATATTATAGGGGAACTGCATTTATGTATCTGTGCATGTCTTTTTTGATATGGAACTGTTATTCTCAATCCCTGAGGGGTTCTTTGTCATCCTTTCGAAACAAGCCCTCAGTTGGATTTGCTGCATTTCACTGCATTAATTTTGCCGTTCTGCTGATCATACTGCATGAAAATGTGTGTGTTTTACTGGGCTACTATACTATCTGCGGATCTCTAAAATGCGCATTAATACATGAAAATTCATGTAGACTGCACATACTGCCACATACAGTTATAAAAAGAACCTGACTGATGTTTAGGACATTTCTGCTTGCTGTAGTCTCCTCGTACTAACTGCATTATACAACTAGGAACTGTTTAGATGTGCACGCAGCCTCAGTAGTGGAGAGCTTGTTGGTGGATGATCAGCCAGAGAAGATAATGGGATTTGACAGGTGTGCCCGTGTATTTATTTACATTTTTTAGAGGAATCAGGATATAAAAGCCAATTCAAAAGACCGTATTGAATGGATTTATTTGATAAGCAGCTGGACCATTAATTTTGCTTTTGCTTAATAATTTTGCACAATGTCCCATGTAACAAGCACTGTTACTCCTACATTTCAGGAGAAGGCTTTTTATATTTTTTACCCTTGTATTGCATTGTTTTGAAATGCCAAGTAGTGTCTGCTCTGGAGATTGTTTATCTGTAGGGGAAATTATTTGAACCACCAACATACTGCTAAAGGTGTATGTAAATTCTAAAAACCTTTCATGAAATTTCTCACAACCCATCCTCAAGTGATTAAGGACCCTATCCTGTGGTAAATAATTATCCAAGGCACCAATAGAACTGCAATTAGACAAGGGTGTTCCCAGCGTTGCAACTCTCTTAAGATTAGGGAAATCTTCAAACAACATTAAAATACAAAAAGAGAGCGCACCAGCTTTGTGCAACACCTCCAATAAAATGGTATTAATAAAGTTACTGTACATCAAATACTCACAAAGGCACTTGCAGCATTTCAATTACAGTATCCATTCTGGTGTGGATCACCTTAAGTCTCCAAAATTCAGGTGACCAATTATAGGGACCTGTTCAGCAACCTTCTGTCTCTTGCTCAATTGTGTAAAATAGCTGATGGCATTTCAAGGGCCAAGCCCTCTTTTTCAGAGCTGACTTACCTGTACAAAGTGTACATTTAAAGGAGAATTCGGGGATTTAAAAAAATAAATAAATAAACATACACTACATACTCACCTCTGTGCTGCAGCATCAGTGTAATGCTGCAGTTGCCCCTCGTGGGCTCTAAGGCTGCATTCACACCTGATCGTTTTGTCGCCTGAAGCGACAAAACGAGGGGAAAAAATCCATTATTCTCTATGGAGATGGTTCACATCTCCACCCCAAAACGCCTGAAGCTCAAACAAGTTCAGGACCCTTTTTTGTCGTGCGAATCGGGCAGATTTGGGTGTTTTTCTTCTTTTTACATTGGTGACCTTTTGCTCTGCACAAAAACGCTGCGAAATTACAATAAAAAACGCCGCAAAAAATGCCGCAATTTGCGCGATTTCTGCCTGAAAACACTACGCTCAGGTGTGAATGCAGCCTAAAGCCCCATACACACGGTCGGATTTTTGCATGGATTCTGTCCGATCGGACAATGTTGTTGAAAAATCAGACCGTGTGTATGCACCATCGGACAGTGTACGTCGGATTGTCCGACGGACAAAGTCCTATCTCCTGCTGGATAGATTTTCCGACAACACGGTCCGATCACACCAAATCCGATCGTGTGTATGGTAGTCCGACGGACAAAGTGCTACGCATGCTCAGATCACATTAGAAGACCAAAGCTATTGGCTACTAGCCTCTACGTAGTCCCGTCGTAGGCAACAAACGTCACCACGTTCAGAATGATCGGATTTTCCGACAACTTTGTCCGACCGTGTGTACGCAAAACCAACATCGGACAAAGTATGACGGACATGATCCGACGGACCTGGTCCTCGGATAATCCGAGCGTGTGTATGGGGCTTGAGACTGAGTACTGAACTATCACATGACCGCTGATTGCTTAGTTCTCGGTCTGCTCAGAGTGGAGAGCAGTGACTGTCAGTCACTGCTCCCCACTGTGCCCCTCCGGCGACCACTGGAGTGGTGAGCAGGAGAGGGGAAAGAGAGCAGAAGTAAGTGTACTCCTTTAGCCCACGAGAAGTATGACCAAAAAAGCTTTGGCCATACTTCTCTTTTAACCACTTGCCTAGCAGGGCAATTTTATAAATGTTTCTCACATATGTTAAACTCTGCCTTTTATTGGCAGATTTGTGGCTTTTGCAATTTTTTATATCACAGGATATTTGCGCAGTCATTTATAAAACGCAAATTTTTAGGGAAAAAAACATAAAAAATTTTTTTTTTTTAATGCACACAAACACAAAATAACACTCATTTGTTTTGTAAAATAAAAAATATGATGTGTCGAGTAAATAAATACTAAACGTAGAATTTCACACGCCGGTGAAATGGCGACAAACTGCAGTACCAAATGTTGTTCATAGTTGACGCTTTAAAATTCATTAAGGCCCCTTTCACACCGGGGCGGTGAGCCGCGGTGACTGTAAAGCAGCGCTATATTTAGCGCTGCTTTACCGTCGTTTTCACCGCGGTTTTCAGCCGCTCGCGGTGCGGTTTTACCCCCGCGAGCGGCCGAAAAAGGGTTAAACACCCCCCGCAGAGCGCCGCCGTAGCCGCGGTATTGCCGCGGTTTTACCGCGGTCTCCCATTGTAATCAATGGGAAGGAGCGGTATAGGAGCGGTGAACACACCGCTCCTATCCCGCTCCAAAGATGCTGCTAGCAGGACTTTTTTTTTGTCATCCTGCTAGCGCACCGCTCCAGTGTGAAAGCCCGCCAGCTTTCACACTGGAGTTAAAGG
Source organism: Lithobates sylvaticus (assembly GCA_028564925.1). NCBI lineage: Eukaryota > Metazoa > Chordata > Amphibia > Anura > Ranidae > Lithobates > Lithobates sylvaticus. The sequence goes on from CM053027.1 coordinate 424,876,238, forward strand.
GGCCGGATTTTTTCATGCGGTGAACAGGCGCTATTTTTAGCGCTGCACCGCATGAAAAACGCCCCGGTGTGAAAGGGGCCTAAGTGATGCCTCAAATGTTTGGTGCATTCACTGTTTATATATGCATGCCAGATCTAGGTCCTTTCCTTTTTTTTTTTTTTTTATTATTTTTATTTAAATTACGTTTTCTTTTGTTTTCAAATTTCATTTAACTTTATTGCTATCACAAGGGGTGAACAACACACCTTTTGATAGATTTGGGTAATGGTAGGAACTTTTTTTTGGAGACATCAAGGTGCTAATAGACCTCTGATCCTTCCTCTGCCCACCAAAGCAGCCAATATAACAGAGATCTGTTTGATCAGCTGCTTCCCTGGCTGTACTGGCCAAAATTCCAGCTTTATTCATCATAGAGAAGATTGGGGAATAGATGTTCCTCCATCTCCTCTGTGTGCAGCCAACGCAACTACTTACAGTGGTCCCTGGTTCCCCAGTGAAAAGGGAGAACCCAGGTACTGCAGCTGGAGGCAGTTGTATAGCCCCTCAGATCACTTTTATAGTAAATCTGAATGCTGGCTGGAAAATAAATATCAGGATCTGGGCTGCAGCTACTGTACATTTATATGCAGCTGCTGTGTATATATACGGCCTCTGGGCTGCAAGTGGTTACATACAGACCCAGATCTAGGGAGGTGCTAGGGTGGGTTTTTTTCCCCCCTAGATTTTAGTTGTGCATCCACTAATCCATGAGCCAATCTGATGGGGATTCCTGATGTAAGGGGGCACATTGATGAGGACATTTAATGTAAGGAGACACTTTGATGGGGACAGCTGATGTAAGGGGGCAATAGCTGGAAGGGGGCACTCTGATGGGGACCAAGATGTAAAAGGGGACTCTGATAGGGACACTTGATATATTAGGACACAGGTGCTGTTTATTCAGCCTAACCTAATGACAACCCAAAACATATTAATGTACTCGGTACACTTCTGCATTGCCTCTGTACTACCAATCAGACATTACTTCTAGTTTGTGACAAAAATGCACCAGATGAACAAGGGAATACTGGTTCCATTCATCTGTGACACACTGTCAGTGACTCACATGCAGTGCTGACATTATGCCCCCTGACTCTTTTTACTGCACCCCCAGATCAGATCGGATAGATCCGGTCCTGGTTAAATAGTCTTTTCGCCATAAAAACTCCTTATGATCCCTCCCTCTAATTTGCTTAGAATATGTGTCCAAACAGCTAGTATCAAATAGCAATAAATAGCTTAACAGAAATGCTAATACATAACATACGCTACACATAATACAGTTTCTTTTTTTTTTTTACAGTACAAGATAATACAGTTTCTTTCAATTATACTCCGCAGTGTACTGTAAATACAATTATTGTCAGAGACTTTATATATAGCAAATAACATCTATCATACACACAGTTAAAAAGGTTAAATATAAATGTGCAGATCAGTTGAGACCGTGACTGTAGGCTGCTTAATCACTTCCGCTCCAGAAGGTTTACCCCCCTTCATGACAAGGTAATTTTTTGCGATACAGCACTGCGTTATTTTAACTGACAATTGCGTGGTCGTGTGACGCTATACACAAAATGTATGTTTTTTTTTTTTTCCCCCTCACAAACAGAGCTTTGTTTGGTGATATTTGATCACCTCTGCAGCTTTTTATTTTTTTTGCGTTATAAATTAAAAAAACAAAACAATGTTTTTTACTTTCTGCTCTAAAACACACCCAATAAAATGTAAAAAAAAAAAAAATATCTAATTTTTTCATCAATTTAGGCCAATATGTATTCTGCCGATCCCAAACGCATATGGATTGGTTTGCGCAAAAGTCTACAAACTATGGGATATTTTTATGGATTATTCTTTTACTAGTAATGGCGGTGTTCAGCGACTTATAGCAGACTGCGACATTGTGGCAGACAAATCAGACACTAAATAACACTTTTTGGGGACAAGTGACACACATAGAGTGATCAGTGCTAAAAAATATGCACTGTCACTGTACACTGCACAATTACACTGGCAGAGAGTGGTTAAGATCAGGGGTGATCACAGGGTTAGGTGTGTGTGTGCCCCTAGGGAGTTCTTTCTAACTGTGTGTGGGGGGGTGCTTGTACTCTGGGAAGATCTCTGTCTTCCCTTGTCACAGAACGGTGATCTGCCTTGCCTTGATCTGCCTCTTTCGGGAACGTTCGGCAGGTCCCGACGGACATTGGGTCCGCCGGACCTGCTGATTTGCTCTCGTTGTGTCCAATCGGTGACACGCTTGTGCGCGGCAAACCCGGAAGAGGCAATCACGCACAGGTATGTGATTTCTCCTGTAGGAGCTGCCGCTCCACAGTATATGTATGGTGGTCGGCAAGTGGTAAATGTGGTTGTAAAGGCCAAAGGTTTTTTACCTTCATGCATTGTATGCATGAAGGCAAAAAACCTTCTGTGTGCAGCAGCCCCCTCCAGCCCTCCCCCAATACTTTCCTGAGCCCCCTCTTGACCAGCCTTGCCTCTCCAATTCACACTCCTGATTGGCTTTTGGCTCCCGCATCTGTCAATCACAGCCAGTGAGCCAATCAGGAGACCAAGGGGGTGGTGCCGAGCTGCGCCTCCATGTGTGAACGGACACACATTGCCGTAACGCGGGAGTGTGCCTGCTTGGGTGCCCCCACCGCAAGCTGCTTGCAGTGGGTGCACCCAACAGGAGGGAGGAGCGCCGGTGTGGGACCCGGGAAGATGAGGATCTGGGCTGCTGTGTGCAAAACCATTGCACAGAGCAGCTAAGTATTGCATATTTGTAATTTTTTAAAAAAGCAAGGCTTTTATATCGATTTAAGTTGGTCATTTGTGTTTTGAAGACTGGAAGTGATTCACAAAAGGATAGATGCTATATTTTATATGCTATTTTACAAGTACTTTTGTGAGTATTTGAAGAAATGTTATTCAAAATTATATTGCAGAAGGTATTGCACATGGCTGGTGCACTATATTTTTGTATTTGCTCCCTTTTGGTCTTTTGAATAAGTGTTTTGTTCAATCAGTCGATTAGATTAAAAAAAAAAACTATGGATCCTGGCAGAAATCAGGTAAGCTGATAAAACCCTGTTCTCTCTCTGCCTGTCACTGTTATCAGTTAGCATTGTTCCCAGTTCTCTCTATGAACTGAAGAGCACCACCCCTCTATTTTTGGCCAGAGCACTTTGTGAATTTAAAGGGAAAAAAATTACAAATGCAGCAACCGCATCTAATGACTGGCAAATGTCAATATATTACACATTTGTCTTTGGGTTTTAGATACATTTCATACAATTAATAAGAAGGTAGCCTAATTTTGAAGGGTAAGAGCAATGTACATACAGAGAGTTATGTATGTTGCACACCACCCTGCTTTCTCACCCTCATTTCCATCACACCTTTCAAGCCATCTGCAAAGACTTCATTCCCCATAATATCTGCATGACTGATGGAAAAGAAGTGCTCTAGGTTCATTGTGTAATAATCTCTGTACTGGCACTTCATATAAGAGAAAGTTTTGTTTTATGTCTGCTCTAAGTGATTGCCTTTAGCAGTGAACCAGCTTTGAATTAAATTTTCCAAGTGCAGCTTAAAAATAAAAGGAACAATTTTAGTTGCTGTGGATAACTAGATCACGTTTTCTTTTTTTTTTGACCATAATTTTTTTATTTTATCAAAAGAGAACATAACCGTTAAGTTTGTTGCAAATGATACATATCATTGTAATGAAAAAGGCATATAAAATAGGCTTCGAACTAGATCCCGTTTTCTTTCACACACTTTCATACATGCAGCTTGCTGATCCCTTTTAGATGTGAAGTTAGATCCAAATGCAAAGATTCTAACCTAACTCTGGCTTTATTTTAATGACTTGGTCTTCAATAGATGGCAATTGCATACATGCAGTGCAATTATCATTGAATTGACCATCTTATCAGAATAGTCATCAAGCAGATAACAACTGGTTAGTAAAAATGTAATTAATATAATGTATTTATGTTTTCTTAATTAATAATTTGTATCCTTCTTTAAATAATCAGTTAACATATGACACGGCAAATCGTTTTTTTTTAATTTTAATTTTATTTATTTATTTTTAATTTATTTTTTTCCAAAAGCATGGCCCATTTTGTCTACATGTAGGCAACTGTGCAAGTTTCTGATGTTTGCAGCACTCTGCTTAGACTCGTGGTATTCGTTTTTAGTTATCACATCTCTTCCCAAGTCTCATCTTTGTTTTGTTTTTTTTATCCCATATGACAATCAAACCGATGCCACTGTAATCCCTAGAAGTTTGGAATTAATGAAGTAACTGCTGAGCTGCCGCCACGGAGCCTGGTCCTACACTATACTGTACTTCACACTCGATTTAATCTCCAGATGGTGAGACCGTGCAGCCCTGCCGTGAGGGACCACCTCTTTCAGTGGAGTGTGAAAGTGGACGGATGTTGTTTTCCTAGCAGATCGCATCATTCAGAGCTCAGATCTTGTGACGATGATTAGTTATTAGCTATAATGAGCGCCAATTGAACAAACTGCACGCATATTTTCTCCACTAATTTCAGTGCCTGGCCAGGTCTGTGGCTCAGAGTTGGGGGAGGGTAGGCTATGTGCAATTGTACGTCACTATACCCATTGTCTTCCCCAGGTGGTAGTAGCTTATGGTAACTAATGTGTAATAATATGCCCTTGTTTCTGATCAATGTGATGCCAATTCATTATAGTAAATATATTCACAATTCAACACATGGTCCTTGTTGGATAAGCAAAGGCTGTTGATTATTATTTATGTAGCTTATATATGTTAAAAGAAGTATCTATCTTTTTTTTTTTTTTTTGATTATTTATTTGCAGCGAATGAGCCTTAGAGATCCTTTCTTAGTGATACTTTATCAGGATTTTGGTAAGGAAGATACCTGTAGGCTTTAGAGCTAAAGAAAAATATGTACACAAGAAAAATATGTGTTTTTAACGAAATTGCCATTTTACATGTAATGTTCTGTCATTATAAGCGTCACTCATTCCTTTAACCTGTATGCATTTATTAACCAGTTCAATACAGGAACCCCCCCCCCCCCTCTCCCTTCCTGCCCAGGCCAATTTTCAGCTTTCAGCACTTGCACACTTTGAATGGCAATTGTGCGGTCATGCAACACTGTACCCATATGAAATTTTTATAATTTTTTCACACAAATAGACCCTTTGTTTTGGTGGTATTTAAACACCACTGGGTTTTTTGCTAAATAAACAAAAAAGACTGAAATTTCTTCAATTCTGTTTAAAAATTTTGCAAATAAATAATCTTTCTTCATATATTTAGGCCAAACTGTATTCTGCTACATTTCTTTGGTAAAAATAACCCAAACCGGTGTTTATTATTTAGTCTGGAGAAAAGTTATAGAGTCCACAAACTATGGTATATATATATCTAAAAATCCTGATGTATTGACGGCCTTTCTAATTTCTTCTGCCCTGAAAATACATAGGTTGAAATAAGACACAAGTTTATTTAGTTCAATCAAAAAAATAAAACCATTCAATCCCATATACACAATCATATACCCACAGTTGATCCAGAGGAAGGCAAAAAACCCCAGCAAAGTATGATCCAATTTGCTACAGAGGCAATCGGATATTCCTTGGACCAAACTTTACCTATAAATGTTAGTACCCAGTTATATTATGTACACCTAGGAAAGAATCCAGGCATTTTTTATAGCAATCTACTGAGCTGGCCAGAACCACCCCTGGAGGGAGTCTATTCCACATTTTCACAGCTCTTACTGTGAAGAAACCTATTTTACTCTAGACGTAAAGAGTGCCCCCTTGTCCTCTGTGATGACCTTAAAGTGAATAACTCAACACCAAGTTCACTATATTGACCCCTTATGTATTTGTACATAAGTACAAATATTCTCCAAATAACCCCTTTTTGGAAAGTAGATAGTCCAACGTATCAAGTAAGAGGCATGGCAAGTTTTTTGAAGTTGTCATTTTTTTCACAATTTGTTGGAAAATGAAACCAGATAGCAAGCAATTGTGCTGTAAGTTTGAAAATGACTTGCTAAGATATTGCTAGACTTGCCAGGCTTTACAAGTTTGTTGCACAATTACAGCAAGTCCACATTGCATGACTCCAGATCAACTTTCTTTGCAAACAATCTGTAAGTCTGCTGCAAGTTCTGGTTCAGTTATGTTGTACAATGATCTTCCCACCACAGGGGTCACTGTGACTGCATTTTCATGCTGTGGACTTGCAAAGCTCTTGCTATAGACTTGCCACTGCAACTTTGCTCTTGCTAGAAACTTGCCATGCAAATTTGTTACAAATTGGAAAAGTGTCAACTACAATTTGTGCTCTGCAAGGGTGCAACTTGCCAGTGAAAATGTGCAGCAAATTAACCGACTTACAATTCAACACTGCCACAAATTTGTGGCAGTTATCCTTTCTATCTGGGAAGACAATAGTTTTTTTTACATTTGTTGAAAAAAAATGTTATGTACTATCACCAGTGTAGTACAGCGTCATCATATGACTGGTGTGGTGGTGATCAGGGACACTGGTGACAGTATGTAAAAAAAATAATAATCATTTTTTACATTTTTTTTTAACACACTGCCACCAGAGCAATACATTTGTTACCATAGTAACAAATAGTAACACTGTACTACTCTGGGGAAGGGTGAGCACAAAAACACTCCTGGATTTCCAGCAGTGTGTTTTAATCTGGGTTGGGTGAGTGACTCAGGCAGGGCTGGATGACTCACAGGCAACATCTCTGAGACCTCCCCCTAGTTCTAGAAACTGGTAGAATATTCTAGAAGAATGGGAGTGGAGGTGAGGAGGAGCTGCCTGGAGTATTTTGAGGGCCCTGACAAATCCCCAACATATGGGTTAGCAGGGGGCAGGCCCCCTCAAATACACCCAGTATTTGAGGGGGCTGCTATAATACATATCCAAAAAAAAAAAAGATTTAAAAAACAATTTCTTTATCAATTTATGCCAATATGTATTCTGCTACATATTTTTGGTAAAACAAATCCCAATAAGCGTATATTGATTGGTTTGCGCAAAAGTTATAGTAGATAACACAGGAATCCAAATAAACCGCCCCTATTCAGATACCTCCCACTGCGCCCAGGTGATATGAGCTCCTAACTAAAGCTGCCACTTAAAAAATAAATTATGTAAGTGAATTTGCGTGACAAAATCTTAAATTAAAAAGACTTATGACAAATTAAAAAGACTTATGTACTAAGTGACTATTCGCCACTATTTGTCATAAGTCTTTTTAATTTAAGATTTTGTCACGCAAATTCACTTGCAAAAGTTATAGTGTCTACAATCTAGGGGATAGATTTTTACTAGTAATGGCAGCAATCAGCGATTTTTTTAGTGGGACTGTGACATTGGGGCGGACAAATCTGACCCTAAGTGACACTTTTTGGGGACCAGAGACACCAATACAGTGATCAGTGCTAAAAAAAAATGCACTGATTACTGTATAGATGACACTGGCAGGAAAGGGGTTAACTACAAGGACAATCAAAGGGTTGATTGTGTTCCCTCAGTGTGTTTCTAACTGTGTGTGGGAAGAACACAGAGATCACTGATTACTAGGAACAGACCATCTCCATGTTCTCCCCTGTCAGAACGGGGATCTGCCTTGTTTACATAGGCATATACCCGTTCTGCCTCTCTGTGAAGTGATCATGGGTGGCCAGTGGACATCAGGTCCACTGGTCACACGCATCGGCTCCTCCTCCGTGCAGCAGGCACACGGGCAAACACACATTCTACTGCATGAAACCATGTGCAGATATGTTGTTTCGTGCAATAGAGCCGCCCTGACACAGTATATATGTAGTGGGGGGTCCTTACAAAACACTGAGGTGTGAATGGGGCCTCAGAGAGAACTTTATCCACTCTGACTTTGTTTATATTTACTCAGTGGTTAGGGGTTACATGACTGAGTAAATGAAAACAAAGTCAGAGTGGATACAATTCACCTCTGAGTGCTCCTCGGTAATGAGGCAAAATGTGGGAAAAATGTTTTAAAGAGCAGCAAGAGACTAGTGTATGTATTAATATTGCTCTACTGCTGCAGGATGTTAACACAGCTACCTTTTCATCTGTGTAATTGGATGTTTGCCTGGGGTTTAATTTTTTCACAAAGTACAGTACATTGTTATTCAGATGTATTACAATTAACAATTCCCTGAATGCACTTCAGATACAATGGCAATGGGGTTAATTAGCTGAGTAAGTAAACCTTGCCTGTGTTCACTTCAAACACCCAATACCCAATCTGGTTCTAAGGAAATTAAAGTGTATCTAAACCCAAACACAATAATGGAATATATCGCAGTTTCCCATTCCTGGAATAATGTGGTGGCTGAATTGTTTTTTTTTCAGGCTAAGTATACAAAATACCTGTTAACCTTGCCAAAAATGCAGTATGCTTGTCCGTTCCTGTGAGCTCAAAACATAGCATATATGTTATCTCTCTTTTATAAGCTATCCGTCCCTTCAACTACTATGTAATGAGAATGAACAATGTATTGTTTTTTTTTTTTTTTTTTTGTGGACAGCATGATTGAATTTTATGGGGAACTATAAGATAACTGCCAGCATCCTAGCATAAATGACATCATTGCTTACAAGGTCACAGATGGTAGGCCTTCTAGGTTGCTAAGATGCAGGCAGTTGCTGATGCCCGGTCCTAAGCAGAAAGCTGTCAAATTTATTTACAGAAGTAATACCACCGCAAAATGTGTGACTTCCTGTAGAAACAGTAGCAGGTGGGTGAACAGACTATTTTGTTTGCTCATTCAGCAAGTGCCCATTTTTCCTGTTTGGCATAAAAACAGCAAGAGTTTGAACCCCAACTCTTGTCAACACAAAAGGACAAGAAGTGTTGTATGTACAGCTTTTCCAGGTGAAGAGAAAGGGAAAAAAACAAGAAAAAAACCTATCCCAGCCACCACGTTTAAAGTTGGTGAACTGCAGTATATTAAAAAAATGTTTTGGGGGTTTAGGGTACACTTTAAGGGGATCATATAATTTTGTTTCTATATCTCCTTAGTTGTTATGTTTCAGACAAAAAAAAAAGTGTAAAAAGGTTTATTTTTCCTAGTCATACAGTATGGGACATAGGATCTGTAGTCATTGGCATTGGGCAGCTATTTCAGGTGACTGAGTACTGGCAAAATAAAAAGGTTGCGCCTAGCCTCAGATTTTGCTAGTGTCCTTAGGTGATGGGCCACTTCTGTATTTAAAGAAGCGTACCTTGTTCCTGTTTTTCTTTTTCTCTCCATGATAATGATTCTTTAACTAGGGTGATTCCTGCTGTGCCATAGCCATTGCAGCTCCCACTGTAGCTTCTCCACTGGTTGGCTCCTCAGCAGAGCTTAGGGGACCATAGCCTGACCCCAGTGGATTTCAGAAGCAGGGTAAGCTTGTAATGTTGCTGACATACACTGGATCCTGCTGTAGGTACTTCCATTGGTATGCAGTGCAATGGATGCATGGATTTAACTACAGGGTTCTTTACAGGTGCAGGGATGTCTGCCTGCAGGAGAGCCCTGTTCATGAAGACCCCTGCAGGGGTATGTCTTTTAATGCATTTACACTGAGACTTTTCCTTCCTTCTGCACAGTAGTGGAGGTTGTGAGTACCCCTCAAGGTACAATATTTCACAATCACAGCAGATCACAAATGCAAGGAAAAGGGAAGATAAATTTGCTAGCTCAGACTCAGCACTTCCAGTGGATGTGGTTGTTTTTCCACTTAGGGCCCTAGTACCCTTTACTTTTGATGGTAGCCCTTTTAGTCTTGTTCCCTGTCTTCTTCTAGCCATTCTGCTGGCCTGTCTTCCACCCAGGCCTCCTCTTTCCTGTATGGAATTTTCTGTCGCAAGACACAAGAGACACAAGATTGGGAGGAATTACAGGTACATTTTTCAGGATACTATTAATGCACAATACACATACGTAGACCATACCTATACCATAGGAGATCTTTTTTTTTAAAACATAAAGTACCATGGGAGATCTTAACGGTTTGGGTTCACTTCATGGTTCTCAGGAAAGAAAAAATACTTACCCTTTCATTTTCTATCAGTAGGTTGTTTTGCTATTCCTGCCTGCAATAAGATAGCTCCTTGCCAGCCTTCTCATCTGTAATCCAAAAAAGGTGTACGACCATGTGAGGTAAGAATGCAAACTCACCAGACCCACATGGACATTTTTGGAAAAGAAGAAGAAGCACTGAATCACCATTTTCCAGCACAGTGTTGAGATGTCAAATATTTATTGATGGGTTTTATTTGGACTTTGTTTTTGTCTATTTAATTTAGAGAAATTTATCATTGTTTTCGGATGTTTATTATTACATACTTACCTTTGAAGAGAGTAGAGCCTACTTTTCACTATCTCACATTTTGTAAGTATTGTTTACACTTGGAGCTGCTGCACTTTATCAGAGTTTTAGTTTCTGGAAGCGCCCCATTATTTTTTCAGTTTTCTCATCTGTAATGTAAATGTGGAGCAGGTGCACAGGAGAGTGGCCAAATGCAGAGACCAAACTTCAACAACTTCACTGCATCTTATGTGAATTTGAGGATGAATTGCTCCACAGTGTCTGAAGTTAAGAAAATTAATGAGGACTTATTTTAAAGCTTATTTACTGATTGTTAAGGATTTGCAAAAAAATCAATACCTGTAGCTTTGCCATGGTTCTACGCTGATCTAAAATCCATGCATTACATAAAACAATATTGCAACCTAATATTCGCATTAGGTTTAGAAAAAGATAACTTTTTCTTGCACAGTAAACTTGTGGTAAGGGTCAGCAATATGCAACCATAAGGCCCCTTTTACACTGACGGAACGATTGGGTCTGCCTGTCATTTAATCCGGATGGATCCGATCAGACCATCCATAGCTCTCTATGGACACATGTCCGCTGACACCCACCTGCATTTGATCCGATCCAGTTCACTAAAAACTGGATCGGATGACAGTCGGATGCCAACAGACAGGCAGTCCGCTGCCATCTGACCGCCCCATAGAGAAGCAGGGACTGCATAGCTGAGCGGACATAGACCTGTCATCAACTTGCTCAGTGGGAATCAGTGGACAGATCCCTCGCTGAGTGGGTGGATCCTTTGGCGGAGTCTGCTTTGTCTGAAAGGGGCCCTTAGCAGAGTCTACATATGTAATGAGCAAATTTAGCTATGCCTGCTTCTATTTCCATACATAAATAAAAATGTCATATAGAAACAAGGTTTGTAAAACATTACCATACACTGTTAAGTTTATCTGCTCAGCTGATCACTTTTGTAGTATATTTAAAAACATAAAAAATATTGACGTTTTGCGTTAAATACAAAAAAGCATACATTTTTGCAAGATTGTTCCACTTGAAGTTGTTGTTCTTATCTATATGACAAATGGACAAGGAGGTGCTAATGTTCAGTAAGAACATGGTATCTGCTTTTTAGAAAACTGCAGTAAGAGATACCACATGTCCCTGTTTGATGTTAGCCTTGTTAAAAATACTAACTGAGCATAGTCATTCCTCTAGACCAGGCATGCCTAAATGGTGTTTTATGGGTCACATGTGCCCCTCTCTTACATAACAGCTAAGTACTAGAGGAAATGTTTTATAGTCTCTTTCTCTGGGAATAAATATTGTACATTTTATTATAAGTTCCAAGGTACCATATTCTTTTTTAGAATTAAGTGGGTGCAGCCGTCAAGACATAATGTTCCCACAGTAGACATAATCTGGACCTCCTAATTTGGCCCATTGTTTTATCTGAGCTTGACATGCCTACTCTGGACTATGTCTCAAAGCATCAGTAAGTCGTGACATAGAGTTACCCTATTGTGACCAGTGCTAACTCTGTATGTGTCAGGAAACTTGAATCAGACTGAGAAGTGCAGTAAAAATCACACTGTTTAATAATAATAATAATGGTAAAAGGTAAACAGAGCAAACATGGTCAAAACATAGCCAGAGTTCGGTAACTGGAACGGGTAGTCAGACAAGCCAGGACGTCAGGGAACCAGGCATCAGTGTACTTCAGAACAGGTCAGGAAATCAGGAAACCAGAGAATCAGCGTAGTGGAGCAAGCAGGATCAGGAACCAGAAGGGATATCAGCCAAGCAAGACTTAACAAGAACATAGGAGAGAGTCTCTTGATATGTTGACCAAGGCGAAGGCAGAGAGGATCTGAACTGAGCAGCTTAAGTAGCCAGCAGGACTGATGAGCAGGATATCATCACCAGGTGAGTCACTGTGGAAAGATTAGAGCTGCCAATTAACCGACAGCTGAGCTGCCTGCTCTGAGAAGGAAGTGCTGAGCCCAGCCCTGACAGTATGTTTCGATACTACTCCTTCTGATGCTACTCCCTCGAAACATAATGACAGGTTTCAGCTTGATGTATATTTTATGTTGGCTTTGCTAAATGGTTTACAATAAATAACCATTTTGATTACCAACTAATTCCATCTGCAAACGGCACCATGTTACACATAAATTTTTTGTTCACTAAACCGTTATACATTTATTTTTTATCTTCAAGTGCAAGTAGGGTGTACATTTTGAAAGTGAATCCAAGTTATGCTACAGGTACATTGTCCTCCAAATACAACCTATCAATCTATGCTCCAGAAAATATTGACCTCTGTGCTACAGATAGTCATACAGCACTTAAGGGGTTAAGGTCTCCCTTTGACTTGTCATCTTCCTCCTTAAGAGCCAATATAAAATGTACCACTGGAATTGCTCAAAGACAATACATAGAAAACACTCTCGTAGTGTAAAACTGTATACCAAAGATGTATTAAAAACATAAGTACACATCTTAAAATAAGGCCAGAAAGGCTTTACAAACATATGTATCTATTATGGCTTTCCCACACACTTACACAGACTTGATACCTCACCGCCGTAGGCCCCACTCTGTGTTTCGTCATAGATTACATCCTCTAGGGGATGGGCACATGGTTTTGAACTTATTCAGGGATTTGTTGTGCTATAGCACTGCACATTTTTTTTATATTTTCGGGTAACTTCAAGTAACTGAAATTATAGTGCTGGCAGTTCTTAATATTTGATTTGTTGAGCCTGAGCGCAATGAATTCCTTCTCATGTAAGATTAGGTCAAGTTGTTGTGTACTATGCATTCCAAAAGTAACAAGAATAGGGGGAAATTAAAAGCTTACTGTACCATAATAAAGAAAAAGAAAAAAAAGTCTTGCCACATGCGGGAAAAGACACAATCTATATGTACAGTATGTGATATATCAACAAATTTTACTTTATAATTGCAACCAGTTGTGACAGAGTACGGGGCAACCTTGAAACCTTGCTCTCTTAAGGGTCCAAACCAGTACGTCTGTGCAATACTATATCGTTTACAAAGGGTCACTTGGACCACTTGCTTGAAACATGTCATTAATCACTAGAAACCTGACAGTAAAACAGTGTTTTAATAGTGCCCAGTAATCTCTTATTACTGTGTTGTTGGTAGAAAGCATTTCAAGACATGAAATTATCACATTTGTTTCATAATATACAACTGCAGATGCAGTTGCTCTGTACACCCTCTATTATATGCCCTCTTAAAGTGGGTCTAAACTATGGATGCTTTTTTTACTTTAATGCATTCCCTGAATTAAGTTAAAGGGCACCCTAAAAAGCTGATCACTAGCTCTTCCCCCAGCCCCCAAACACCTGAGTCCTTTATTGATCCAGGATTGTGCCCCAGTGCAGGTCTTCTCTCCCTTCTTCCTGCTCTCAAAGGCTTCACTGAGAGCAGCGGGAGCCATTGGTTCTTGCTGCTGTCAGTCAGATCCAATAAAGAGAGAGCAGGGGGCTGGCCAAGCTGCACTGTGTGTCTATGAACACACACAACCTGACTAGGGAGCACACCCTCATGTGTGCTCCCCATAGCACACAGCTTGCTATAGGGGCAAGCATACAGGAGGATGAGCAGACAGCAGACAGCACTGGCTGGGGACCCCAGAAGAGGTTATAATTGCACAGTGCAGGTATATATAAACCTGTTTTATTATTTTATTTAAAAAAATAGCCTTTAATGCCACTTTAAAGTACAGCTAAAGGTACAACTTTTTTTGCTTTGGACCGAGTGTACATTGATTAGAACACATGTCAGTTCTTATTGCTGCCAGTGCCCCTGTTAGGGAGATTTGCCCTCTTTATATGTCCTGTTTACCATTATCATTTAAAAAGTGAAACTAAAAGAAAATCCCACATTTTGTGTTCCCAGAAAAGTAGTAGAGGGGAAATCTTCCAATGGAGACAATATTTCTGGTGACCTGGGGGTCTCAAGGGTATCCCTTAATTTGCAGGATTGTCTACTCACTTCCTGTCTTAGCTATGAGACAAGAAGTGAAGGGAAATCTCTCCAATGGGACACAGATGGCAAAAAATAAATTGACAGGGGTTATGAACCCTCCCTTACTCTATCCAAATGAAAAAAAGTTTTGCCTATAGTTATACTTTAAGTAATACATTTCAAACAATCATATCGGCATAGATGTAGAAAAAGGAACATCTGTATATGGGTGTCAAAAAAATCAGTATGCAGTATACTGTACATAAGATAGTCAATGTGTCTCAAGAGGAGACTCATTCATAATATCCAAAAATAATTAAATCGTCATAGGCAGCATTTTACATAATGGTATAAATCCAAAATCAATTGAGTCAATACCCAATTATCACACTACGCTTTAGCTAGCAAAGAGCCACATGGCTTTCAAATGTATCCTATCTGGCAATTCATATCATGAAGTATGGGAACAATGGTAAATCCACTACTTTTGTCACTAGCAAATCCACTGCTTTTTCCCAGCTTGGAAAAAGACTGTGCTCCTCTAAATTAGTGTTATATCCAGGCATCCAGATGCATTCATCAAGGTCAATACTTCAGTCACTGTCTAGGTGCACTTCCACACTGTGGTTTTAGGTAATCCTGTACTTATGTGCCAGGTGGAGATAAATTGGCATAAAGTCATCAATTTGTGACCATCAAACAAGCACAAAGATATATGCCCAGTAAGCAGATGATTATGGTATATATCAGATCCTTTATGTTTAATGTAAGGCAAAAGGTTATCAGTTTACATTGCCAGTTGTCAGGGCTTGGCTCAGTCCTTCCTTCTTTGAGCTGCCCACTCAGCTGTCGGCTAATTGCCAGCTCTAATCTATCCTCAGTTACTCAGCTGTTGATGATATCCTGCTCGTCAGTCCTGCCTACTTAAGCCGTCCAGCCCAGAGGATCTCTGCCTTCGCCTTGGTCAACATCACAGAGACTATCTCCTGCATTCCTGTTAAAGACTTGCTTGAGTGACATCCCTTCTGGCTTCAGATCCTGCTTGCTGTTTTACTACGCTCATTTCCAGCTCCCTGACGTTTGGCTTGTCTGACTATCCATTCTGGTTACCGAACTTTGGCTATGTTTTGACTACGTTTGTTCTATTTACTTTTATTATTAAACAAGTGTGATTTAACTGTACTTTGTTTCTGACACCAGTATACACTGCATGGGCATAGTAATCCCAGACAAAACTCTTCTTGTATTTGATTGCCAAGAGCAGTGACCTTTTACAGTATTTTATATAGCCCTGTTCATCATCAAGCTACAAAAAAGGCACCCAATATAGATCAACTACTATCAATAGGCCATATGTCATAAAGATGTCTTACTAGCATGCCTTCAAATATGCAAATAATAATTATCAATGAAAAAAGGCATATTTTAATCTTTAGGGGATTGGAAAGCTTTAGCGAGTGCGGTCAGTCTTTGTAGGGAGAGTTGGTTGCTACAGTATGCTGTGCTATATTGCACTAAATTAATGTGGATTTCACTGTGGTAAGCTGCATAATCTTGTATACCCTCCACCTGTGTTCAAACCCCAGAGACCCAACATTTCTTTTTTTAGGACTACCTTTCTGTGTGCGTCAACAACAACTGTAGTTGCTGTTTAGCTGTTGACCTCCCAACCTGTCCTTGTAGTTTCTTTTGCTGTTCTATATTTTTATTTCACATGTATTCACATTTATTTAAATATGTAGGTGAATATTTTGTATTATCTGTTGCTAGGGCCTTTTTTTAAACTTTCATGGTGCGCATTGTACACTTGTTGCTGACTTAGGCAAAGCTGCCCTTTGTTTGCAACACAACACTGCATACTTTTGTGGTAAAGTAGTGTGCCACAAATGACCCTCATTGCCATACCACATTTAGTTTAGGTAATCACCTTTATTTAAAAAAAAATGTCAGGCAGGCCTAAAGTGAGAGGCACATAGAGACAGTGGGGGTAAGCAGGTTCTGCAGGATAAAGCAGCTGTCAGGGCTCATCATCTAGAGGCAGGGCATGTCTGCAGAATGGCCATGCTATGTAGCCACAGCATGCAAAGGAGGTGCAAAGCCTTCTTCACCTACCAGGTTAAGAGTGGTCTGTTGACTGCTGTTTAAAACTTCAAATGTTTCTTCTTAGTCTTTCTCCTCCTCCTTCTGCTAATTCTATCATGGCCTCTCAAACTGGCAGTAAAAAATTGGGTGAATTGATTTATCACAGGGTCATTCACTTAATCCAGGTAGGTGATCTTGGTCATACACAAGAATTGCTCAATTCAGATATTGGGGATGTAGAAAATAGGGCCTTTGGGTATGAGGAAGATGGAGCCATGACCATAGGGTGAGGGAATATCAGGCAGGGAGGAGCAAGAGGGAATACTGTTCCAGCAGCTGGAGCTTACTGTAGTGTTGACTCCGTCGATAATGGAAGGGGTGGATTACCAGACTGACTAGAACGTATGTGGTTGCCACTGGAAATTAGGAAAGAGGGGGAGGCAGAAGAACAGTGAGGCTGGATTTTCTCCAGGGACAGATAGAGCTTCTAGAGGACTGAAGGGAGTGGCTGTTCTAATCTATCTGCCAGCATTGCCCCACAGGTGCAGGCCACTGCTATGCCCAGGGCCAATCCACAATGCTTTGCATTCTGGACCTTTCTGCAGTGAATAGTGGTCTACAGTCTCTGCCAGCAGTACAAAATTATCAGCTATTTGGCTATAAATCACATGAATCTGCTCCACTGAGCTCAGTGGAAGCCACACCTCAATGAGACAATTTGGCAGCAAAAGGCCTGCATTTTTTTCTCAACCCTCACTTTAGCAATGAGGAGGGGGTAGATGATAAGGTTCATGGATGCCATTTAAAAGAAAGCGCAAGAGCAGGGGCAGCTTGCAGAGGACTGGTGGGAACAGCCAGCCTAATTATATGGCAGTACTGCCCCTATATCCAAGGCTAGTCCACAGAGCTCTGCAGTGTGGGCCTTTTTTTAATGTATCTGGTGCAGACAGCACTGTTGTGGCCTGCAGCCTGTGCCTGGAATATATGAGCGAGTACCTACTTTTTGGGTACCACATGCATGAGAAAAACATAGGACTCCACACCACAGAGCTCACTGGGAGCAGCACCTTAATGAGACAAGATGGCATCAAAAGGCCCCTACTACTTGTTCTCATCTTCCACTGTCCACATCTCTCCCCTCTCCAAAACAAGCTCCTTCTGCATCCACCACCACGTCTTTGGCCTCTATTGACAGGGAGGGAAGACTCACAAGATGTTTCATGTCAAAAGGGTTTTGTGGCAAATGCTGTCTTTTAAAGAACCCCAGGATTTGAGTAAATAAATAGAGGGTCTGTTGGGTAGCCATTCTACCAGATGCCTGTTACAAGGGTGATCTCGCCGGTTTACTGCCAATGTCCAAAATATGGGATTGTCATGAGTAAAGATGTTCTTTGTCACACTTTCACTTTTTGGTGGCGGAATCCTTTTTAAAAAACAGTGTGCCTCCAATCTTTTAAACCCTGAAACGAAACAAAGTGGTGGTGGTGATTTCCCCAGCTCAGCTTTTCAGAGTTTTTCTTTCTTTTTTTTTTAAACCACAGCAGTTAGACCTGGCTGTAGGCAACACTCATAGACAATTCCAGTGGGGAGACACAATTTCATCTGTCCCCTGACACTGTGTACCAGCTCACTTTTATTAAACACATAAGTCTTTAATTACCAAAACTACAAAACCCCTTGCTGCAGATACAGACTAAACACTTAATTGTCATCTGAGCTGCCCCTCCCTCTTGAAGAAATACCAGCCACCATTACTAGTTCCTGCCACCTCTCCTGGACTTTTCCAATGCTCCCAATACTGTAAACATGCCACACAATGTTTCTGCAGGTGGCCCTAGGTGCCAGATTTCTAGTGTTTAGTTTGCAGCCTACTCTGGTGCTCTAGCACTGTATACGTTCCACACAATGTTGCCACAGCTGGAACTGCCAAGTTTCAAATGTTTGCTGCAGTGTAAATCCTGTAAATCTCAACATGTACAGCCTATTCCATTTGCTCTAGCTCTGTAAATGTTTCCGCAGGTGGACCTCAGCTACAAAATGTCTGATGTTTGCAGGGGAAATACTCTTCTTTATAGACTGATAAATAACGACACTGATAATAACACTCTCATAAAACTTTTTATTCAGCACTTTAATACCGTTACACCATTGTTACTATTACACAAGAAAAGTTGGCCATTAAGAAATGTCAATGAATACAAGTCTACAAATCAAATTGCATTATTTCACAGTACAACTTTGAATGTACTGTGTTGATTTTTGTATTGTGTCATGCCTCAAAGTTTAAATTAAAAAAAAAAGTTTAAAAAGCTGAGGATTTTTTTTTCCACTTGATTTTGGTGTTCTAATGTTATCAGTACCCGTGTTTTCCCTTCCTAGAATTATCTAATATTATGTATGTAATACCCTTCTATTTTATTACTCACTTCTGGTTATAAAAGATACATTTAAATTTACCTATTGGGATTTTCTGATCTGATGATAATGTTAATTATGGTACTTAAGACCCCTTTCACACCAGAGCGTTTTGCAGCTGCTCCAGTGGGCTTTCACACTGGAGCGGTGCGCTGGCAAGGCATCAGAAAAAGTCCTGCCAGCAGCTTCTTTGGAGCGGTGAAGGAGCGGTGCTCCTCCACCGCTGCTCCCCATTGAAATCAATAAGGCAACAATGTGATGCTGCTGCGATACCGCTAGCAAAACGCCGCTCCAGCTGCGTTTTGCGGACGGATTTAACCCCTTTTTGGCCGCTAGCGGGGGGTTAAATTCACCCCGCTAGCAGCCGAATAGCACCGCTAAAATGACGGTAAAGCGGGGCTAAAAATAGTGCCGCTTTACCGCTGACGCCTGGGGCGGCTCGGTGTGAAAGGGGTCTTAATGTGAACAATCAAATCTTTGGTATTAAAGCATAAAGTAAAGATAAAGTAGTATTAAACCCTCAGTGTTGTATAGTTTAACAGAGTCCTATAAAATTAAACATTTCCCAGTAAACTATTGTTACAATTCTTATCCAGTATTTGCAGTTTATAACTTTAAATGCTGCTGACTCCTGCTCTTTCAGTACTGCTTCTCCGAACTTCAAGTCTTCACATTAAAAGAGTTAACAGTGGAAAGTGCAGTCTCCAGCCAGTCTTGTTAGCTTGGAGGAGGGAGTGCCTTGTCATCTTAGGGTACGAGGCCGTGTGTTTCTATTGATGCACACAGTGTAGGGAGCCACAACTTTAGTTCCTGCATGCAAGGGTGACTCCATAGGAATCCTGCAAGAGAGAGGAGCCACCCTGAAATGGAAAACCTGGGGCAGCAGTCACAGCGCCAGCCTAAACTGGAACCATAGGCAAGGATTAAAAGATAAAGAAGGTTCAAACTCAGTAAGTGATTAAATCAGCTGCTGAAAGTGCTTAAAAATTGAGAGTTTATTACCACGCTATTATTTTTTTTTCTTGCACAGCAATTCTTTAATACAATATTTTACACATTTGGAGCAATGCATTGATATAATTCTTGGTACATAATCATAATGTTTCTTTGCCCAGATATGCTCGCAGTCTGCCAAAAAATGGTAAACCCAAGCTTTGTTTAGTAACGTATTGTTTTAGCTAGCAGGTTTAGCCTTGTAAATCATTGCTCCACAGGCTGCTGTTTTCTGTGATCCTGATCTGGGAGATCCAGCTTGACAATTTTAAGCTACTGTTTCCTCACTCTTCATAACTGGGGCCACATTTTAAAGCATTTCTGCCTAGTTTTATGTTCATCTGTTTAACATCTGCTGACTTCAGTTGTCCTGATGATTGGTATGGCAGTAGAATTTTATTTCTCTTGCTCTCATTTTGCCCTTACTATTCCCTGTCTGCCTTCCTACATGGGTTTAGATTTTTGACAGTCCACCAATTTCTACACACTGTTAGGGATTCTTGTTCTTGTATAATGCTTACTTAGCACTTATGCTCATCACGTTTATAATGCCTGGCAAATTCTAGGTAAAAATAGAAATTAAGTTTATAAAGCATCCAAAATATCTTGTATAGTATTATACTATATTCTATTATATAAAAATGTAATCAGACATGAACACAAGCAAAACAAAATACAATTAATATCTGGCGAATAATGTTTATCTACTCAAATTTGGAACGTTCTGGTATTACAAAAGAAACTTTCATAGTTTGAAATGAATATGTACCTCTGACCATCATGTGGAATGAATTGTGATTATTGTATTTTTAACTCTTCCTTTAAGAAGGATATCTGGTAACATGACTGGATAACTGCTTTTACAAAATATACATATTGGGCAGTTTATGGCTTATTATTTAGCACTGTTGTATCACAGTGCGGAGATTACTAGCTTTCTCCTGAGTAGAGTGATGACTCCACTGAATTTTCCCTTAAGTTAGCGAATGAGATGAAGCTCTGCTGACCTCCATCATCCAATTGTGCAAACAAAATTTGCTTTTTTTTTTTCTTTTCCCTGCACTTGGGTATTCTTTGCAAAGTAAATGTTCACCATATTCACAAATCTAAGATAAAATTCCCCAGCAAAGCGAACAGCCTATTTGTTAATAGTTAATCAACCATTGCTTGAGTTTGCATATTCTATACATGCCAGCACTACATTTAGGATAATGTTTATGCTTTTCAGACTAACAAAAATAGAAACAACATGTATTGTGCAAAGTACCTGCTTACTCTTTCTTGAATTTCTTTCTGCATTTGTTATAATAATAATTGTTATTATTATAAACAGTAGTGGTGATAATAGAGTATATATTCATAGAACTATATTGGTAGAAACAATCTGGCAAAATGAAAGGATGTATTTTTTTACTACTAGTAGTAATAATAATATGAATAGTACATAAATAGACTACACTTATTTTCTATTTTCCTCTTTTATAAATTAAAATAGCAGGTAACATATTAGTAGCACAGGGTTTTAATGCACTTCTGGTGTACCCGTTACAAACTTACCTTAACACATACATGAGTCAGTGAACTGGTATTATCTGCCAAAACATTTCTAAAATGAACACTTCAAGAAAGCTAAAACGGTGTATTTATGACTATTAGGTTGAAGCCCGAAAGAATATTGTGAAAACACTTGAAGAATGTGATCTTGGGAACTCTGAAAAGTGTGTCCGGGTTAACTCTGTGACCAGTGGCCTTGCAGAAGAAGATCTGGAAGTCATCTTGCAGTCAAGAGTCTTGCCCTCCTGTATCATGCTCCCCAAGGTGGAGTCTGCCGAAGAGATAAATTGGGTGAGTTCCACAGCCCCTTCCTTCAGTTGTTTGCAATGTCTTCTAACCTAGCAAACCTCACTCAGTAAACAATGAGCCTATTTTAGTAGAGGATTTGAAAATGTTCACACAATAAATTGTGTGAAGGTTTACTTAAATCATCCAGTCATGTGAGAAGAAAATCCATGTTTACTTATTTTGTTTGCACATGATTAGATCATTGAAGTAAATATTCACACAATTTATTGTGTGAACATTTTCAAATCCCTTAGTAAATGAGCCTTATTATCTCTTTGCAGTTGTGATATTTTTACATATACAATAAAAAAATGAGGTTCTAAAAAGCAAGGGGAGAGGCTTTTTGTGTACTTTGAGATTTGTGCCAAGATTGCACATCAGAGATAAAAAATTTAAAGTCAACAACTTAAAAAATAATTGTCTTCTAGTTTAGAAACCCATTTGTTGTTTAGTATAATACATTTAATGTTTAATTAGTACTAAGTTGTAAACATGTTAATTTACAGGGACATAAAGTCGTTAAACCAATGCACTTCGGCTAGTTATGGTAAACTTTCAGAGGGCCATGGAATGCTACAATACCGTCATAAAATATTTACTGGGATATAACAAATTTATTGTATTTATATTGCTTCTAGCTTAAATATATGCATCAAAACAGTACAGTCTGTCCTCAAAATGTCTACGTACTTTGGAAACCATGTCTAGATATGATACAGGACTCCCAGCTGGTCATATCCATGAGCAAGACTACCCCAAATATATAATGAGTTTACCTAAACTATAACAAATTAATTTGTTTATACAGTGTGGACATGGAAGTTTGTAATGTGGGGGCTAACCTCCTTTGGTTAAGCCTTCACATTGACAACCCTATGCAGTGTTAAAAATGTCAGTTGGTGCCATAAAGCCATCACACTAGTGTGTGTGCATGTACGGTATGTGTAGGTTGTTTGTATGTTAGTCTAAGTTTGTACACAACATTTCTTAAAATGCAAAAGCAAACATCTTTAACCACCATAATGACCAGGACGTTTTTTGCGATACAGCACTGCGTCACTTTAACTGACAATTGAACGGTCGTGCGGCGCTGTACCCCAACAAAATTGACGTTCTTTTTTTCCCCACAAATAGAGCTTTCTTTTTGTGGTATTTGATCACCTCTGCAGTTTTTATTTTTTGCGCTATAAAGAAAAAAAGAGCGGCAATTTAAAAAAATATATATTTTATTTTTACTTTTTGCTATAATACATATCCCCCAAAAAAATATAAAAAAACACATTTATTCATCAGTTTAGGCTGATATATATTCTACATATTTTTAGTTAAAAAAAATCGCAATAGGCGTATATTTATTGGTTTGTGCAAAAGTTATCGAATCTACAAACTATGGGATAGATTTAGGGTCTTTTATTTTTTATTGTTTTTACTAGTAATGGCGGAAATCTGCGATTTTTTTTTTAGCCGGACTGCGACATTGCGGCAGACAAATCTGACCCCAAATTACACTTTTTTGGGGACCAGTGCCATTATTAGATTGATCAGTGCTATTGTAAAGTCTATGTCCCCTGTCAGAACAGGGATCCACTTGTTTACACTGGCAGATCCTCGTTCTGCCTCTGTAGTAGGCAATCATGCGTCACTGGTGGACATCGAGTCCGCCCGACCCGGGGCACATGTTATACTTACCTGCTCTGTTGCAGTGGATTTGCACAGAGCAGCCCGGATCCTCCTCTTCTCGGGTCCCTCTTTAGCTCTTTTGCCCGCCCCCCCTGTTCTGTGCCGCCACAACAAGCAGCTTGCTACGGGAGCACCCGAGCTGAGTCGCAGCTCCCTGTGTTCATTCAGACACGAAGCCGCTACCCAGCTCCGCCCCTCTCTCCCCTGACTGGCTTGCTGAATTTGAGCAGCGGCAGCCAATGGCACTACTGCTGTGTATCAGCCAATCAGGAGGGAGAATTTCATATGGCTGAGACACTCTTGGACATCACTAGACAGAGAGGGACCTCCGGTAAGTGTGAGGGGGGCTGCTGCACACAGAAGGCTTTTTATATTAATGCATAGAATGCATTAAGATAAAAAAAAAATCTTCTGCCCTTACAACCACTTTAGAGTGATTGTAAACAATCACTTTGTAAAATGACTTATTCCGTTTCAAATTGAAATGAAAGGCAAAACATTGCCAGTGAAAGGCTGTGCGGGGGATGTGCCAGGCCAAGTCTGATCATTGGTGGAGCAAAGCAGGCTAGAGAGCTGATTACAATGTGCTCTCCTGCTTAGTGTGGTCAGTTCTTAATAGGAAAGCAAAGGGACTGGCAGGAACACCAGAAATTTCACACAAAGGAAGCAAGACAAAGAGAACAGGATACTTTCTCATACAAGCACATGGTATAGCAGGCAAATATCAGGAATATGAAATTCCGGGGATAACAAACACTTTAAATATCCCAGCAATCTTTAAAATAGGTATATTATATTTTGTATCTGAATTTATAAATAAAAAAATTATAGATTTTTCCAGTCATAAATTTTAACTAAGCTAAAACAAAGGTTTTTTTTTCTTTTTCTATTCCATTATTATTTTCTACACTCTCACCCATATTACCTAAGCAGTACTTAGGATCTTATGTGTCAGTCCATTTACCTAACTGTCCTACTGTGTTTCCATCTTGGGTTCCTTAACCACTTAAGCCCTGGACCATTTTGCTGGCCAAAGACCAGAGCACTTTTTGCGATTCGGCACTGCATCGCTTTAACTGACAATTGCGCGGTTGTGCGACATGGCTCCCAAACAAAATTGCTGTCCTTTTTTTCCCAAAAATAGAGCTTTCTTTTGGTGGTATTTGATCACCCCTGCGTTTTTTATGTTTTCGCTATGAACAAAAAAAGAGCGACAATTTTGAAAAAAACACATTATTTTTTACATTTTTCTATAATAAATATCCCCCAAAAATAGGCCGATACGTATTCTTCTACATATTTTTGGTAAAAAAAATCGCAATAAGTGTTTATTGATTGTCTTGCGCAAAAGTTATATAGTTTTATGGCATTTTTATTAATAATATTTTTTTTACTAGTAATCGCGGCAATCATCGATTTTTATCGTGACTGCGACATTATCGGACATTTTTGGGACCATTGACATTTATACAGCAATCAGTGCTATACAAATGCACTGATTCCTGTGTAAATGACACTGGCAGTGAAGGGTTAACCACTAGGGGCAGTTAAGGGGCTACGTGTGTCCCGGGGAGTGATTCTAACTGTGGGGGGCGTGGCTACATGTGGCACGTCACTGATCACCGCTCCCGATCACAGGGAGCAGAGATCAGTGACACTGTCACTAGGCAGAACGGGGAGATGGTTGTTTACATTAGCATCTCCCCGTTTTTCCTCTCCTTGAGACGATCGCAGGTGTCCCCATGGACATTGAGTCCGCGGGACACATGATCCGACTCACGGAGCTTTTTGCAGGTACGCGTCCGCAGGCCGCCTCTTAAAGGGCAACGTACAGGTACGTTAGTTTGCCTGTACGTGCCATTTTGCCGCAGTATATCTGTGTGAGGCGGACGGCAAGTGGTTAATACATTTGATATATCAATGTTTATTTGCACTGCCATCTTCATCTGAAGGAATAACATCTTATGTTCATTCACACGCATACTGCATTATTTAGAGATCTAAAACTGACCTATCAGAGTTAACATTCAGACCATCTGAGGAGTTTAATGTCTCTGAGGGCCTTCAGTGGCAAACCCTGTATCTTTAGGCTCTGAGGCCTGCATATCCTTATCTATATTCCTTGGACACTACAAGAGGGGCACCACTTGCTTTGTTGGACTGTTGAGTTTATTTATTGCAACAGGAGGTGTAGGAAATGCAACTTTCCAAGGTAATCAAAACAGAGCCAGGATGTGAAGCCCACAAGTGAAAAATAAACTTTTGGGTGACTCAGCCCACCACACTCCACCAATAATTAAAATAGTTCTTTTAGGTGCACTTACCCTTGTGCGGTACATATTTCCATATAAGTATTTACACCTTTTAATATAGAAAAAAATAAATAAACATATATAGCACAATCTAAGTGCTATAACAGTCAAAACCTGATATTCTGACATAAATTGTCACTGGATCTATGTTAAAGAAAACCCATAAAATTACCTGGCTGTTTTTCAATACTTTCTGAATCACTGACCCAGAAACATACACAGATAAGGAATTGTAACTTTATATAGTGCGTGTTCCTGGTCAATAACTCAGAAAGTATTGAGGCCCAAGGAAGCCGGTTATCTAGCATTTTCAGAAGGAGGTCACTAATAGCAATTGTATTTCTCCCAGTATAGATTTCCTTTCAAAAGGGACAAGTACTGAATGTATACCACTTCATAAGAGAGGTCTGACATGGGATACATGTATAACTTGAAAGTGAAATAATATTATTAGCCATGTTGCTGCATATAAATGTATCCCTTATTTCTTTGGACCAAGCTTACAAATAACTTGACTTGCTTTGGTTTGCTAGAAAGTAGAAACACATTTTTAATTTGTCTCTCTATAATTATGTATTCATTTTACTAAATGATATATCACTAATTCTTTTTATGCTGGTCATGTTACATGCCAATATTTTAAGAAGTATGATCTAAAGAATTGGGTGGCCATATAGGAATGCACATTTCATATTTATTTAAATAAGTAAAAAAATTTAACACATTGTGAACATTGGAAAAAAGTACTATTTAACCCAAAATGTCACTTGTTTAATAAAGATGTGTTACAAAACGATATCATTATTTTCTTTTAATATGCAATGCCGATTATAGTTGAGCTTTTATCAATACACAGTGCTGACCTCGAGCGTGTTAGACACTAAGAAGAGCATAGTGGGTTCTGGATTTATATACACACACATTCAAAGTTTTGCTGAAATTTGAATCTCAAGTATAAATATGATCAGCAGTTTTCATTTTTTGAATTTGCATTTATGAGCCATTCGGTGCTTTAGAGATGATTTTTTTTTTGCATTAACAGACACATTTTGTTCAGTGTTTTCACGAATATGAACTATAATATTTATTTTAATTGACACAAAATTACACAACAATTTATAGGAAATATTATATAAAGTCTCTATTTTTTTTTAATCTATAAGGATATATGCAGTCATTTCATAGATCCACGCTTTGCCCCAATGTATATCACTTATTGATGTGTGTCCAGATATAGAACTAATAGGTAACTTATAATGCGATTACTATAGAGTAGGCATTACCCCACACCTTATGGCCTGTCATTGCATAACAATCTGCAATTGAAATGGCAACCCAAAAGAGCAAGTTAATGTGTCAGATGCTGTGAAAGCGAGCTCCAGCAAAATAAACCATCTCACCTCTAAAGAGAACCTTTGGTTGCCATTGGTTACAAGGCTTCACTGCACTCTGCCCCATTTAATTGCCAAGTCCATCGTGTTAGGCAATGTATCATTGAATAACTATTACTAGTCAGTAGCTTTAATTAATATGTGATATAGCAAACTTAAGCATTTGAAAAGCTGTTGAGGAACTAGAAATCCCAGCAAACCCTGTAAGCAGCAGATGTCTACTGCATTATAGTATGTGAAATGGAGGAAAATAAATCTAACATCTTAACCCCTGTTTATCCAAATCTGTCCCATGTAAGAAAAAAAACTTTTTTTTATAAATCATTTTACCTTTTGAAATCCATGCTACCATTTCTGAATATTAATAATATGTTTTTTTCTTTTATTTCGACTTCAAAATAGCAGCATGGAGCAGCACTGTCTGGATGTTAGAGATGATTATTCAACATGGTCACATCAGCGTGATTTTTGTAATATTAATCCAGACACAGAAACACATTACTCTTATTATCTAATTATTAACCCTGCATGAACAAGGTATTTTTTTTTCTGTGGGACAATGGTTACAATTGACATTGTGAATAAAATATTTAGACAGCTTTTCTTTGACACACATAAAAATTTAATTTTTATTTAATACATATTTGCTGTATTAATCATGATGTCAAAAATTCTGACAAACTGACCAGTTATTAATTTTCATTATCACAGCTACTCAATGAATTAAAAGTCAGTTCAAGACCTTGTAATATGTCTTCTTAAAGAGGTGCAATATCATACATCAATATAGTCAAGAGAACACATCAACATAAGAGGCAAAATGGCTAAAAAGAAAAAAAAAAGGGACAGGGTCACTTCTCAGGGCACCTGGGAGAGCAAACAGGAAGCTTTTAACTAGTGTTTTAATTAGCACAGATATTATTTCCTGAACTGTTCCCTACTTCTTCTTTTTTTAATTGCTGACAGGTGTGTTTGTGTTTCATGACTGCGTTTTCAGCCAATAAAATCCTGGAAATGTTAAGTGGCATGTCAAATGTCTTTACAAAACGTGTAAATAATCTAATTGCACAAAAGAAATTATAACTAGCAAATTAATTGCATCATGTCATTTTTATGATGCCATGTAAAGAATATAAAGGCATCCTATATACCTTTGACACATTACATTTAAATATAGTGCACATTTCGGGTATCTTCTATACAGATATAAGCAGCCAGGTGTATGCAGCACCACAAAAATGACTACTCTACTTTGAGAAATAAATGCAAGATTCTCTCAGCCAATTGTCTAAGAAAGGTTAAAAGGTTAAAAAAATTAGTTATTTTTGGGTTTACCTGTTACTAATACAAGTTAGATACATACTTTGTTTTTTCATTTCTAGTTTAACTTAAATTTTCCATCTTTTTCTGGTACTGTTCTCAAATTTTGGTGAACCCTAAAACTAGACAATGATATGTGAATTTTGTTTTGGGGCAACAGATGTATTTTATACAAAATATTCCCTTTTAAAAGAAAGTCATTGTAATATAAAAACATTGTTTTCCTTGCTTTTCATTGCAAATACAAACAGAGAGTGATTGCCATTGTCACGTGATTGTTCAGTGGGCCACAAGCCTGAATGTGCCACATTGCAGTGTTTACTATGTGCAGACATTGGACATATTACCCCCTTTTTAATCTGTCTAAATTTTAATATTGCATAGTGTTACGTATAACCTACAGCTTCATATTATTTCTCTAGTCTTGAATTATATTTTGCAGGTCACAGCACTGTGCCTGAGTTCAGCAAAATAAGAACCTGCTGTGTTTTACATTAGTCACTAGCCAATCGCCTGCAATGTGCACTAGTGGTTTGCTAAGCTGTTAGTGATGCCAGATTTTCTAGAAGGCAATGTAGTTTTTTTGTGCCTTTGTTGGTAAATTATTTGCATTGGCTTGGCCTTTGTTATTGGTTGGTTCACAAGATATAGAACCAATCCTAATATGTTTATATCTGAATGCATAGCATAATATGACAGCCTGGACTGTAAAAAGTGGCCTAATAATTTGAGACTTGGCGCAATAGAAAAGATTGCTTAAATATTGACAATTATTGATTCGTGATCAGAATTATTATACGATATTATTTATATATTACTTTAAAATATATAAACTACATCATGTAGCGGAGTGTCAACAGAAGTCTTTCATGGTGACTTAAAATGTAAGAGCATTAGGAGTTTAAGGTATTTGTGTTATGAGGGTGTTTTTTTGCCTTTTGGTTTAAACAAAATCTAGCAGTTGAACCTTTATGACGTTTTATATTAGAATATTGTTATGTTTTAGACAGAATATTGCAATTTCGGTAAACGAGTACATCAGGTTTTTTTTTTTCATTTTGCATTCTCTGGACTATTTTTTTTTTCCCAACTACAAGTACACATATAAACAGTGTATTACTCTAACAGGATACATATTTTCCATCACTATAAAGACATTTTACTTTTATGTACTTATTATATAAAGGGTTGCAATTGCAGATTGGATTTTACAGTATCTTCAAAAAGCATTCTACAAACTGTTTTACATATTTGGTAATAATTCTTACAGCATTGCCATTACCCCACTGGGCAACATGAATTGCCATTTCCCAGAGGTATACATTCATACAGGTTCCAGGATACATTGTACACTGATCCCTGCATTAAATAACATGGTTATTCTGTTTAGTTATGCGTATTGGGGTTTAGGCATTTTTGGTGTTAGTAATTTACTAACTATTGCAGGGAAAGCAATGCTGATTAAAAGGACCCAGCCATGAATAAAAAAAAATCCAAAGGGCCATATTTCTACCACCAGTACTGTAAACCATCGAGGCTTGGCTCAATCAGTTAAAGTTGTTCACATTTTGGTTACAGTTACATGTTAGATCAGATGACATTAAGGCCTTGTAACAGTATATTGCCTGCACTACATTTTAACCACTATTATTTAATTTTACTCAGTAACATTGTCCTCAAGATTTAGCTGGTTAAATTAAGAACATGACATACAGTATATACATACAGTAGATGTATGCAAAAGAGCTTCTCACAAGAGCTTAGAAGATTTGCGTTACAGGTAATACAAATCATTACATAGGGGTTACTTACTAACTCAGTGCAGACACTCCCAGACTGCCTTTAGACTTTTCACCTGGGCAGAGTTTGCTACGATTGCTCATTTTCCAAAGCCGTGTTCTGCCAGTTACGTCCGAGCTTCAGTCTGCCTTGCAATGGCTTTCATTCCTCTTCTTTCAGTTAGGGGTTAAGGAATTAATTTAATATATCTAAAAATTGGCCGCCCCTTCTAAGCTTTTCCTCCTCACCCCTTCCTAGCCAGGAAAAACACATTCCCCTCCTTTCTCGTGGTTAACCTTTATCTCTAAGATAACTTTAGCAAAGAAAATTTTTAAAAATCTGCTTTGGGTGCCTGCCTCCTCCTCTCCGCACTCTCCCCTTTCTCTTTCCGCCACTCAATTCACTGAAAAGCCTTTCATCTAAAGAATGTGTTACACATTTTAACACCTTTTTTTAAACTAATTCTTTTTTTATTGAAGTAAAGAGATTTTTTTTTTTTTTATTACACCAGACATCCTTTTTTTTTTTATTCTCTCATTTTTATTTATGCAAAGCATAAAACCTGGAAGCTGATGCACAACTGAAAGATGGGCTTACTTGTTTTCTTTTGTGCTACAATCCCTTGCTTTCCTTTTGTCCTAAGTATGGGTACTTGTTTGACTGGCATGGCTTATTGGAGAATAACAAGCGTAACTCTACCTCTTTTGTCATGGGACAATTCTCCCACAAATCTTGAACAGTGGGCATTCTTCCTCGCACACTATTGGGTGTGCACTGGAATTGAAAGAAGTGCTGAAGGCTGCTACTTCATCCCCTCCCCAATCTCTTTGTGTTTTTTTTTTCTTCTTCTATCACCCCCTCCCCAACACCTCCTCACTTTGCCTGGCCGGAAACATTTAATTGTCCCCTTTTTGCAGAGAAAAAAAAATATTAATTGAAAGGTGCCCCGAAGCTCACCTTTTAAGTTTTATCACTAA
Organism: Lithobates sylvaticus; assembly: GCA_028564925.1. Taxonomy (NCBI): domain Eukaryota; kingdom Metazoa; phylum Chordata; class Amphibia; order Anura; family Ranidae; genus Lithobates; species Lithobates sylvaticus. The sequence continues at coordinate 424,907,436 of CM053027.1, forward strand.
GTAAATATTATGTGTCAGGGAAGAACGAGTTAAATTCTTTGTAAGGTTTAAAGATTTTTTTTTTGGTGGAAAGGCTAATGTAACATTTTAGATGTTCTCTTCTGTAAGCCGCTCTCATATTTCCAGGTGGTATGATAATGTATGTTGTACAGGCTTAAAATCAGCAGGGAGGAGACCATTTTCTTCTGTGCTAAGACCTTCTACCATAGAACAAAAGTCCCAAGCCCCAGCATAACATGTGCTGTGTTTATCAGTTATGTCGACTGAGGTAAAAAAAAAAAAGGAATTATTGTAAGAATGTTGTGCAATATTTATTATAGCGGTTTGTATCGTTTTCTTTTTTAAGTTTGAGTTATTCATTTTTGTTCCCATGTGTGTGTGTGTGTGTGTGTGTTCTTTAATTAGCTTGTATTTTAGAGGATGGATATTTTACGTATTTCAGAGATGTGATGTTTTGATTTGGTGAAACAGGGGATGGTTCAAGTGATGGAGAAGGGGGGCTATGGGGAAAAAGCTAAAAGGGGAAGAACTAACACCTCTAATCCAGCTTCTGGTAAATAGGCTGCCAGCTTTTAGAATGAGTTTCCTTTCTATTAGTCAGAATATTATGCTAAGCCTTAAGCATTAGTTTTTTATGTTGCCATAGCAGCGCTGTTCCTGCAGGGTTGTGACCTGTGATGATTACAGTACAAAGCTTATAGGGTCTTGAAACCCCCTTTGAAGATGAAAAGTCTTTGATGGTTTATATTTATGCAAATCTCTTAGATATGATTTACCCAACTGAGATTGAATAGAGAGATGATTAAAATTCTCAGTTCCTTTGATATCCATCAATGGCTGAATATTTCTTGAAAAAAATGAATTGGACAAACCTGTGATTTTTGCCTGTTTTTTTTTTTTTTTTTTTTTTCATAAACAACTTTATTGTACCTGTAGACATTTCTTATCTTCCAGTAAATAAAAAGATTACCATTGATGATGTATAATGATATACTCTGAGAGGTGCGTTATTTATGTTGGTCATTGGGAGTTTTCTCTACACTTTGCTGTGTACTGTGAATAATAATTTTTTTGTTATTATTATTGCTTTTGTTCCCATTATTAATTATTATTAAATAATTAATAATGGGAACAAACTCCACTTCCAGCAGCTGAAATAGTCTATTTTGAAGTTTTACTACAGGTAAGCTTTCGCTTATACAGTACCCTGATGTGAAAAATAAATATATACCTAATATATTAAGATGTCCTACATACAACTATATTGTCTCTAACCCTATCACTGTGCCGAAAATAGTATCAGTAATGATAGAGGTACTGGAAGGATAGGGTCTCTTTAAACTCAATGTACTTCTCATATCTGATAATCACTAAATATACCACTTAGAAGACTGCATGGATGCATGACTTTACTTAGCATGACACTGTGATCTTCTCTAACTTCAAATAATACAAAAATAAAGATTATATTACAGGTGCAGGTATTCTGTTGCATTATGTATATTTTCTAATGCTAATGTACAGAAAGTCTTCAAGTGGACCTGACTTGTTTTTTATAGGAAACTTTTAGAAATGTTTATTGTGCCTAAGCAATGTCCTGAAAAAAATCTTTCATTTGTCATGAATTTCCTATGAAATTGAACAGTGCATTTCTTGATATGCATGGGTGTGTTGGTGCTCCTGTGCCTTGGTCCTCATACCTGCATATCTGCAGTGTGAGATCTAAGACACTGCTGCTTCTGGATATTAGGATTTGGTGATCCCATTACTGTGCTGCTCCCTGTTCTCCTTGTTGGGGACTCTTACATGAAGAAGCAAAATTCTGCCTCTATGAAGATGGCTGCCTCCTTAGAGAGACAATGGAGATCAAGGCCTGGTAAGTCAGTAATGGGGAAAGGAGCAGCTGCAGAAAGAACACAGTCAATAATGGCGACGATCTTTATCATCTGCTTCTATTTTTTGGGGCATAGTTTCCACAGTTAATTTCCTCTTTAAAGTAAATGACTGCGAGAGAAATGAAGGCTGCCCATGTTGATCTCTCTCTGAAAATAGTAGTTTCCTGGCTCTAATGCCAACCCTCTGGTTTCAATCATTGATGAGGCATAGACCTGGAAAGGGACATAAAAGTCAGAAAAATGTCTGATTCTGTCATTATCTTTATACTTGTTCCAGATCGTAGTCTCAGACTATTAAAATCAGAGGTTCTGCATGACAGCCAGGCAACTAGCATTTGCAAAATAAGAATTCAACAATGGCGGCCTTCGCGTTCCTCTTAGGAAAGGTCTAATTCAGGGATGTTCAACTTGTGGCCTGTGGAGCCCTCTGATGGGGCTTGCAACCTCATACTATGTAAGCGCATGCCCATGCTCTGGGATGGTGGGCCAGCAAGCCTAGATCATGATTAACAGGTTGCTGAACCCCCTACCCAGAGCATCAGAGTTCATGGAGCAGGCACCAGCAATGGAGGGAGCAGGAGTCAAATAAGCCAATGCTTCCTCTGTAGCGCCAGTTCCTGTCCCAAGCAGGTTGATACCAAGGGACCTTTCTAATAGCCTGAGAGCAATGCTAGCAGAATCTGGAAGAGTAAGAGGAAAAGGTCAGTGTATTAAACATCACATACACTGCACTTTGGCAATGGACGTATAGCACTTGTGGCTTTCCTGCGGGTTAGCTGAACTGAGTCATAGCTTTCTATTACATCCTGTAGGTTTGGTGCGCTTTCGGAAAGAAGGTGCACCCCAGCTGCAAGATGTAATAGAAGTCTGGCTCAGTGCAGCTAACCCACAGGAAAGCCACAGGTGCACTGCGCTACACCCACAGTGATGGCAGACTGAAGCGCATCAGTGTGCATGCAGCTTTATAGGGGGCTCAGGACAGCAAGGGCTCATTTACATTTGTGGTTTGAGGGTTGGTAAATCCCCATAGTTCATTGTGGCCTGTGACTGGTTATCAAATCACTTAAGTGGCCCTCACTCTTAAAAATGATGGGTACCCCCTTTGCACCCAAATGAAGTAGACTTTGGGGTTGATTTACTAAAAGCAAATATACTGTGCACTGCAAGTGCACTTGCTCCAGAGCTTAGTAAATTAGGTTAAGTGTCACTTTACAAAGAATACTCAATCACATCCAAGGATAATAAAAAACAGCATTTTTTCTCTGACATGATTGGATGATAGAAATCAGCAGAGCTTCCCCTCCAATCTAGAGCAACTTGCAGTGCACAGTACATTTGCCTTTAGTAAATCAGCCTCCCTGTTTCTACAGGACTTTATTTTAAGTCATGTGTTTCAATACATCAATGTGTTGCAAAACAAAAACTTCAAAAGGACACATTTCATATTACCTCTGCCAGCTAGTGCAGATTCATGCACCATAATGTCAGTTTTTTGTCTGCCATATCAGCTGCCAACCTAGCTCAGGCTTAATTGTTTGCTCTGTCAAGACAGAAACTGATAGATAATCTCTTTAATAGGAACATAGACAAAACAAAAAAACCTTTTTGTTCTAAAGTGTGGAATGGAGCATCTGATGGTGTTTTATTGCAGTCCGTGCCTTCCTGTCCTGGTGTTGATGCCACCCTCAAATTCATGTAGGGGCTTTACAGGGACAGGCAATGAGGGATAATCAACCCATTGGGATCACAGACAGAAAAAAACACATGTGTACTCTCTATCCAAAATTAAAAAAAATTCAGTCAGAATTATGCTTTAAAGCTAGATTTGCCAATGCTGCTATTTTAATGTATACCGAAGACAAAAGTTGTTGTTATTTGGATAAAAACAAAGTAATGTTTAAAGTAAATGGTTAATAAATGGTTAGTAAATGGTTTGAATGGCTAAATTTAGGGGTTAGCATTTAAAATGTATAAATGATATGCAAAAAAGAGTATATAACTTTTTTCAGGTATAATAAATTACCGCCTGTCCTTAAAAAAAATCAAAGTGAAATTTTCTTTGGTACAGAGAGGTGCTTAGAAAATTCTAAGCTTATATAAGAAAAGGCCGAAACTGTTGAGTTTTCTGGGCAAGGTATACATTAGGTGTTAAAGAATACCATCATTGTAGTTAGCTTTTTTACTGTGATTTGCTAACATTAATTTATTGTGAATCCATGTACATGATATTATAGTGAGTTTTGTTGTTATTCTAATATAGTTGCCTAACTGCTTTACACTTTCTATTACTCCTAAATTACATCTTTATTTTTTAGAAAATAATAAAGTAATGAATAAATTATTTTTCATTTCAGTTCACAGAAAAGTATCTACACCATTTACAAGGCAGAAAGCTTTCACACCCAATTTATTTGGTCACTTTTGTGGAAACTGCCATAGGACTACTCAACTTTAAGGTAAGTGTACAAGAGCAAATATACAGTTATCACTGCAAGATTTATTCTGATTGGTTGCTGTAGTTACTACACAACCTTTTAGGGCCCATTTACATCTGCATTTTGGGTGTTTCTTTACCTGGTGTGATTTCTATTGAAATGGATGATAACACATCAAAGTGCATGTCAACGTTCATTGCCATGCATTTTTACCACTCATTGCCATGTACTTTACATTGCACATTAATGTGGGTCCTAACTTCAACTCGCATTCACTTTTTGGGTTGATTTACTAAAGCCAAATAGGCTGTTCACTTAGCATAGTGAATTAAATGAAGTTCTAGAAGTAGCGGTACCGGTAAGGCTACCTCTGGATTTTAGTAATGCCTTCAATCATTCAATCATGTGCAAGCAAATATACTGTTTTGTTTTTGTGTTTCTTGCATGTGTTTGAGTATTCTTTACAAAATTAGTTTTTACCTCATGTGCTAAGGGAAAATTCTCTTGGAATGTAAACAGCATATTCGCCTTTAGTAAATCAACTCCTTTGGCTGAATGTAACACTGCATTCTGCATCAAATTTTCGATAACCATCATGTACAAAAATTGTATTCAAACGTTTTATAGCAATATATTTCATATTCAGCATGTTATAATTCAGAGATGTACACCAAGTGCACCTCTTCTGTTTTTCACTTCCACATTCTCAACATATTCTATTATCTCTTTTTGAAGCTGAATAAATATAGAATTATAATAAAGAATTCTGTAGAATATTGCGTCTAATTGTACTAAATTTTGATTATGTTTTGTAATAAAATGTTTTTTATGACAAATATGTCATAAATATGTTAAATTTGCTGGAATTTCAAATAATTTCAGCATTCATCTTCATGCTACCAGATATATTATAATGAATATTCCTTTTTTTAATTCTAGGGCTTTGTAAGAATTTATTTTTAGGTTGAAATCATTGGAAGTGAACTAGGACTGTGGAATAAAAGTAACTACACAATGCAGTCTGTGTTCATTCCAGTAAGGCATAGTAACCATTTCCCTAAGTGTCCATGTATTAAACAATACTGCTGTCTACAAGCCCTAAAGCTCTGCTGGCACCTGTTAAACTGATAATACTCCAGACGCAGTCCCCATTGCTTGAAGCTCATTTTAATAGTTTGGCTTGCCTCACCGGGACATTTGCCTCATACTTGTACCTTACTTACATTAAGCTATAGAAGACCACATTAAATTATATTTTCAGAATATGTGAGACATCAGTATAGTGCACGTAGGTGTCCCTATAAAGTGAACCTATTGTGGTTTCTTAGCGCTAATGCAAACGTTAGAATAAGCAATGTTTTTCTCTGCTTATTGATACCTGAGGATCTTGCATAGGTTCTAGGTATATATAATCTCTACTAATCAACATAGTGCATATAGGAACTTTTATTTGTAAAAATTGTTATTTGTTCATTAATACCAATGTTTAAATTAAATTACCTTAGACCCCTTTCACACTGAGGCGTTTTTCAGGTGCTTCTGGGCTAAAAATAGCGCTTGTAAAGCGCCTGAAAAACGGCTCCCCTGCAGTCTCAGTGTGAAAGCCTGAGTTCTTTCACACTGAGGTGATGCGCTGGCAGGACGTTACAAAAACTCCTGCAAGCAGCATCTTTGCAGCAGTGAAGGAGGGGTGAATAAATGAAATGAATGGGCAGCACCGCCGAACCGCTGGCAAAGCGCCGCTCACAGAGTCCGTGTAAGCAACCTTTCAAATTTAAATAATAGAGATACGTTTAGAAGATGTCATGCACCTCCTTGGACTCATAGTGTGCCTGCACTTTTTAAAAAGTGCCTGAATTCCTGGAATTCAGCTTTAAGGCAACACCAGGGTTTGGAATATTGACTGTTATGCCCCGTACACACGGTCGGAAAATCCGACCACAAAATCCATCGGATTTTTTCCGACGGATTTTGTCCGACACTGGTGTTGCATACACACGGTCGGACAAAGTTGTCGGAAAATCCGATCATTCTGAACGTGGTGACGTTTGTTGCCTACGACGGGACTACGTAGAGGCTAGTAGCCAATAGCTCTGGTCTTGTAATGTGATCTGAGCATGCGTGGCACTTTGTCCGTCGGAATTCGCTACACACGATCGGAAAAAAGTCCGATAGGACTTTGTTGTCGGAAAATTTGAGAGCAGGAGATAAAACTTTGTCCGTCGGAAAATCCGACCGAAAAAGTCCGATGGAGCCTACACACGGTCGGAATTTCCGACAACATTGTCCGATAGAACATTTTCCATCGGAAAATCCGACCGTTTGTACGGGGCATAAGTGTGCTCTAAAGGTTACTAGATTTTTGTGCTCGCTTAGCTTCCACCCACATTTTCGCCGTTGTGTTGCTGGGAATATTAGCTCACTTCATGAAGAGGATGGCAGAGCTTTTCCAATTTGTTACACCATAGAAATATGCCTTGGCCACACTTCTTGGCCTGGTGTACTGTACAATGCTGCACATGCATGGTGATAGGAATGTTCCTGATACTGTGAAGGAAATCATAGCCAAAATTTTCCCAATATGCTAAAGAATTAATTTTGAGATAATTAATGCTTCTTACGTTCTGAAGTATGCACTGTCATTTGAAACCTTGTAATCTGTTGCATCACTTGTAAATAGACGCAAAAAGATTATTGTCCAGTTCTGACAAACAATAATCGAATTGGGAAATAGTCACACATCTATACATATACTGAGACTTCTGCAGACAAACCCTGGTCAACTGATCTTATGATAAAGCAAAACATTCAGAACTGGATTTTCTGGACATAATTGTATCTCTGCAATGAGGCTGGTACCAGAGATGTCTGTTTGTGGCATAAACATGCACTTTTCACCAAACAACTGTACATGTAACTGGAAAAAATCTTTCTTTAAAGCTGATCTCAGAGGAATTAAAAAAAATACACCTGTAGTGGGGCATCCCCCCATACGAAGATTAAATTCATTTTTCCATAGGGTACCAGTTAAAAGCATGTTATCTTACTGTTTCTGTTACGTATCTCTCACTCCCACAGACTCTTCCTTCCATGCAACTGGTCCATCGCAACCACTTCTCTTCGGCACTCCAGACTTGTGGTAGCCACTGTGAGGTCATTACATATAACGCAAGACCTTCAGTCCTGCATTGTAAGTGAGTACAACAAGGGCATGCCCACAAACCAGAGCATCAAAGAGATGAGGTGAGCACTGGCTGGTGGTGGAACAAAGGATATGGTAGGTAAAAGTACTTTTTACTGGTACCCTAGGGATCTCTACTGCAGGGTTTTTTTTCATATCCCTGAAGTTCAGCTTTAAATTAAAAAACATGCCTCATGTCTATGGCTACCCTAAAATGAACCAGCCTTATAACAGCCCTAGTTCTCATGGAAGTATGTGACTCTGATTCTTTACTTGCATTCTTTCCTTGTTAGATCAGACATGTCAGGTTGTAAGGTCCCCATAGAGGGGTTCTAGCATTCTGCCTGAGCTCAATATTAATAAGAGACACTCGTAAAGCTCTCACATAAAAAAGGTGTTGTCAGGATTACATAAAAGAAAACTAAATGTTTTGTTAACAAACTGCTTTACCCCATCCAGCAGCCTGGAAAGAGTTTATCAGTACATTAGACTTGAGCATACAAAGGCAGCCTATATTGGGGGCTTCAAGGCTCACACTTAAAGTGGATTTCCACCCCAAAAAAAGGTGTGGCTCACGCATGCACAGTGGGAAGCCAAAAGTGTGAAGCAACAGCCGGGCGCCTACAGTTAAAATGAGGGGAGAGGGAGACGAGCGGGGCTTCGATCCCCCGCATCGCTGGACCCTGGGACAGGTAAGTGTCCAATTATTAAATGTCAGCAGCTGCAGTATTTGTAGCTGTTGACTTTTATTTTTTTTTATTTTTTATATTGAGTACTCTGCCTTAAGCTGCAAATACACTATTTTGTAAGAACTTTTTAATTTTAAGAATATTCTCTTGATTTTCTAAAGCCGGCCATAGATGGTGCGATTTTCTTTCCTGCAAACACTGGTTGCAGGAAAGAAAATCACTTGATTACCCCATCAACACAGTCAGTGTTGATAGGGGAATCCCCTGTCATGGAGCTATTGTGTTCTCCCAGTGGGGGGGGGGGGGGGGGGTTAGAGAAACATTCCTCCTGCCAGGAGAACACACAGTGATTTACTGCTAGTGGCTACTGGCAAAAATTGCATGAAAAATCTAACATGCTGGTTGTACACAAGTCGACTGCCCAAAGATGGTACGAATCCCAGCTGAACTGGCTGAGAATCAAACTGTCTATGGCCAGCTTAATAGTGGAGCAAAATTGATGTTTGTTGTTTTAAAACATTTGTTCAATTTTCTAATAGTTAGTGGAGTCAAACTGATTTTTGTTTTTAACCACAGTGATAAGAAAATTTGAAGGTGCGGAATGGAAAATGTATTTCTAACAGTGTGTTCTGTTTCCGTTTGGTAAAGTCCATTATTTCCAAAACTGATGTTTAAAAGCAAATCAAATTTTGAAGAACATTTCAAATGACATTAATCAGATCTTCGAGTGTACTGAGAGTTTTTTTTTAACATTTTTCGCTGGAATGTTCCTTCAAAGATTTACTAGTAGATGGCCAGGTTTAGTCATTTTTTTTTCTTTTCCAGGGGAGAAAATAAGTAAGTAACAAAGCATACAGCCTTTATGTTGTCTTTATGAAGCCCAAGTAGCCAAACAGGGGGAACTTATAGCAATGTGTATTAGAGCTCATTCACAATAGCGGTTGGGGGCCGTAAAACCCCACAATTAAGCTAGCTTTTTACCCCTTTCTTCCCTCCCCCCTTCCAGTAGCTATCCCCTTTAGCTGCAGAAGCAATGGCAGGAAGTGTACCCGATGGCTTGTTTCATGGCTGTGGCAGGAATTGTATCCCCTATTGCTTTCGGTGGACGTAGTACCCACCAGATGCAACCTATTCTAGTGAGGGGGGCTACTATGTAAGCGCCCCACTGCTGCATGCAATGCATGTGGTTGTGGAATGCTAGTGCAGGGTTGAAGGAGTTAAAGCGGGTGGTGAGGAAGCGATACAACACCTCCTCACCACCGGTCAGATGCTCTCCAAAAAGCTAGTGTGAACGAGCCCTTAAAGAGTCACTGTTATCTCTTAATTTGTAACTAATGAAAATTTAAAGAAAATATTATGATACTCCTGTGATAAAAGCTCAGAGTCCAGACAAAACTGAAAGCCAAACAATCAAAAGTGCAAGTCCCATATTATGATAATTGATATGTTTCACCTCCAACAGAAGTGCAATAATATAACTAAAATATATTAGAAGGAGGCAGATAGAGAAAGCAGATATGTATCTATATTTTATTCTAGTAACTAAGGTTTCCATTTTTTTTGGTAGTGCCTTGTTTAGGACAAATTGTAGTTTACATTGTAATAGAATTTTGTTTACTATAAGTACAGCTACAAAAAGCACAGTAAATACATCTTTTTAAAAGATGATCAGATCTTTTTAAAGTGATCAGTTGTAAGGTACCCACATTTATTAACAGTAACGGAGGAATTGTATTTCCACTGGCTTGTGGTGTGCACTGACTTTCATCTACACTTTAGTCTGGGTGAAACATTATCACAATTCCACTGTCTTAGGCTTCTTTCACTTCTTAAGTAATATCTAGAAAGAAACTGCTTACAGGTTACCAAGCAACAATGCAAGGCCCAAAGCAAGCAATACAGTTTCTAATAAGGTCAATCAGACAGCACAGAGAATAGGAATACAGTAGCATAAACCCCCTTTATATAGATTAAAGTGGAACTCTGGGATCAATCTAACTAATCTTAAAACTGCTCCCCTAAACACTCCTCTTCCAAAGACTGGATTCTGTTATGCTTGCTTATCGCCCGGAGGCTTATTCTCCAACACTGGTTATCACCCCAAGGTCCACCTTTCCACCAACTAAAAAAGGACCTTCTTACCCTTCTATTCAGAGAACGACTTCTCACCGATTTTAAGCAACTCAAACCTAAAGCTCGTTTTTTCTACAGGCAATCCTTCATCCTTTCGGCCCTCCCGCTGGCCGATCAAGCAGCATTGGAGCAATTCCATTTAAACATTTGATATGTTTTTTCTATTTTGAATGAAATATGGGTTTATGAGATTTGCAGATTGTTGCATTCTGTTTTTATTTAGATTTTACAACTTTTATGGAATTGGGGTTGTAGAGAGATAGTTTAAAATTAAACCCTTTTCACAGTAATTACCTTTTTAACCTACATAAGCAATTAGGATTCCTTAATATATCATCAGAAAGGCACACCCACCAGAACTGTTTCACCAAATTGTGGTAAGACCGAACTTGTTTTGTAGATCGGCCTCACAACACTCATCTTACAATTCATCACGATGCTCAGCCAGATTCCTCTCACCTAATGCTATTTAGGCTAAATTCACACCTTGTAGCTTTAAGCGCAAAGCTACAATGGTGGCTGTTCACATATGAGTGCTCAGACGCTTGTAGCTGGATGTCTGAAACTCTGAAAGCTACATGAGCTACTTTTGAAGCAGAATTGGACATTTTTTGCCCCATACATTTCAATGGGAATTCTTTAGCTGTAAAAACTTTCCATTGGACAAAACTAAAACACCAAAGCTTGAATACACATGTAAAATACTTGAAATACAAATACAAATGATTGTATATGCGCGCTAAAAAAGATCAAATAATGCCTGAAAATTGCTCTGCTCAGGTGTGAATGAACTTCAGAGCATATAGACGTTATATTGCAAGGGGGGGATTTCACAATGCTTCTATTGCATTAAATGTATTAAAACCAAAAGTCTTAAAATTTTCTAAAATCTTACAGCAATGCCAACATGACCAAGACATTTCCTTTATCAAAGTATTTCTGCACAGCCTGCAAAAATATGGAAGCTGTCAGGCTCCGGGACTGTCATCTTAGTCCTGGCTTACCTAACTAACTAGTCTATAACTGACTTGGAAGGGGCATGTAGGATGGGCACTTAGTATTCGCATAACTGACTGCATGCATGCTTGTTCTGGGACAGCTACCCACATGCAAGTAAAGTGAGCAAAGGTTCAGGATGAGAGATTCACAAAAAAAAATTACAAAACAATGGTACATTTCTGTTTTTTTAGGCAACATTTTAATGCTCCTTTCCATATGTAATTTCTGTAAGTCTATTGGTATTTTGTCAAATTTCTAAATATTCAGCTTAATCGGCAGCCCCCTGATGGAACAAGGCGTATGATTAACTTGATTCAGAACAGGTGGAGAATACTGGAGTGCCTTCTTCTTGCTTTAGATGCAGAGAAGGTATTCAATAGAGTTCATTGGGGTTATCTATCGGCAACACTTATGAAATTAGGATTTACAAGTTTCAGTCATTCAGCCATGATGTCCAAAAGCTTTGACCTTTCTAATGGTACAAGACAGGGCTGCCCTCTTTCACCTATAATATTTTCATTGGCAATAGAACCTTTGGCAGAACTAATCCGTTCTAATGAATAAATTACAGGTATTAAAGGGGCAATATTGAACATAAACTAGGATTATTCGCCGATGATATAATACTTTCCATATCCAATCCTGAAACCTCCCTCACCAATGTGCAAAATATATTAGGATCCTTTGGGAAAATCTCGTACTACAAAATTAATAATAATAAATGTTATGTCCTGCCTATGAATATATTCCATATATTTGGGTTTTCTGATTCAGACAAGAAACTTTGAGTAAATATTGAAAAATAAGTCACCAAGGTCAATGACATGTGGTCATTAGCTATAGAGCATGCTTTGTTTCCTAAAGTTGATTAGAAAGAATCTGTAAATACTCAAATATCTATAGAACAACCACATATTCACTTTAAACTTTTGGGAAGGCAATACAGTAGACAACATTTAACATCTTTTTGCCTGTTGCTGAGACCAAAAACAAATCAAATAGATTTAGGCAACCCACCACCCAACTGTTTAGTTCATTTCTGTGTTTCTAGAAGTTGTTGGGGTAGGTTGCCTTGATCCTTCTGGACTTTTTCATGATTGAAAGTGAGCTGCAATTGCCACAAAATTACATAGCGCATGATCAGCTTTAGCATTAAGCTTCATACACACGATGAGAATATCGGACAAATGATTGTCCATTTTTTTTTTTTTTTTTTTGCATGCTAGTCTCATCGCGAAAATGGAGGTTCCTTTGTTACTAAAATTCTTTTACGACCGAATACAACGTCGGAAATGATTTAATGTGTTGTATTGTATTATAATGTATTCTGTCATTTCTGAGCATACGTGGTCTCAGTCTTTCAATTTTTTTCGAGGGAATACTGTACTGATTATGCGAAAATCGTACGTTCTGATATTGTATGAGAAAAATTTTCGTGTTTGTCCCTTCAGATAATTTTTCACAAACTGTCGTAAACAGCTCTCGAAAGCTGTATTTCTCGCCCAACTTTCTGATCGTGTGTACAAGGCATTAGTCTTACTTGAAAATTGCAGAGTGTCTTTAGTATATGCTCTGTATGAATATATGAACACAACCAATGTAATGATAATGTGATAGAAAATATACATGTGATAACTGAATATGTAAACTATTTTTGACTTGCTTTACATAACATAATCATTATTACAGATATAGTTGCAATTTAGAAAACATGAAAATGAATCGGTGTGCTATTTGTGCTATGCAAAATGTTATTTATAATTTTGCTTACATTTAGAGTGTTTGTGAAGAAGCATTGCGGAGAGGACTTCAAGCTGGCCTTCACCTAGATGGAGTCGTATTCGGAGCAGAAGATTTTAGAGCCAGTATAGGTTTGAGCTAATAAATTCTGTGATAGGACATATGGAATGTATATACATTGCACAATATTATATTATACTACTGTTATAATCATACCACTTTGCTATATGGGATGAAAAAATAAATATGGTAGCTGGAGTATGACTGGATGAGATGGGAAAGTGTTTTCTAAGGCCAGAATGTATACTGTTCAGTTGCACTGTACACACAAGTGTATGAAGGGCCAGCTTTGTTTCATACAGCCTTGTATCATAAATAACATTGTTGTTGGCTTTCTGTGGAATGTACATTGTTTGTCACTTGAATAGAGCTCTCTTGTAAACCCCCTCGATAACATGCGCATTACTGCACTGTGGTGCCATTCTTTGTTAATGGCACTCCAGCACAAGTATCCAGTGCCCCTGTATGACATAAACACAGGTGTTATGCATGTATTTTGGGGTGCTCTTATTAAATTCTAAAAGGCCACCAACCTGCATCCACGTAGTAAAACATACCTCAGATAAACCACAATACACATACATATGCCTGTAGATTGGGAAAAAATAGGCATCTGCATTTTTTAGTTGTGTAGGTGCCTGTTAAGGACCCGTAAAAATTATTGTGCACAGGTATCACAACCTTCATTGCCAAAATAATTTGTGTGTGACGCACATGAAAATGCACACACATAAGTGTGATTGGGTTTTCAATTTCTTAAAGCAAAATAACTTATTTAAAGGGGTGTTAAACCAAAAAGCAAGCATTTATTATACTGCAGCTTACCATTTCTTAGATGTGATGATGGCATTATTTTTTTTTTTTAGGCTTTCTTCCCCCCCCCCCCCCCAAAAAAGCACTTTTCTGTAACTGCTTACAAAGTATTAGCTGGAGTCTGGCTTCAATTATTTTGTGTATTTAAATCTGCTAGTATATCTAACAATCTCATGCCCCCAGACTGACAATTCTGCTATCCAAAGGTGCCCTCTGTGCTCCTTCATTCAGAGTGGGGGGTACTGTAATACAGGAGGTGTGTTACTGACCAGATGAAAACAGAGAGAAAAAGGCCTCAATATATTGCATTTTTGGTTTTGGGTTTAATACCGCCTTAAATTAAAATATGGTTCTCCATCTCAGCCTGTGTATATCCAACACATTCTTGCCTATAAGTTGTAATGTTTGTGCTTAAAACGGACCTTCAGTAATTTTTTCAACTTTCCATCTATTAAATCTTCTGCCTTTGTTGTTTTAACTTTGGATAGTAAAACATTTTTTTTCTGCCAGTAAATACCTTATACAGCCCCCTTCCTGTTTCTTGTCTGGTCATTAGCCTAGGCTTATGACATCATGCACAGCTCTCTCTCATTCTTGTGAGAGTTTGCCAGGAAGGGGGGGGGGATGAATCATAAGAGGGCCAATGAGAGCTGCAGGGCTGGAGGTGTGTCTGTGTAAATCCAGGAAGTGAACAGGCAGCAGCTTTAGCTGCCCACAGTTAAAATGGATGCAGCCAGACTTAGTGGAGGGAGATTTCTGCAGCCTATTTGGTAAGTACAAAATCACAGTATATACAGTTGTGCTTATAAGTTTACATACCCTGGCAGAATTTATGATTTCTTTGCCATTTCAACAGAAACTACCCAAATGACCCTAATCAAACGTTTACATACCCTGGGGATTTTGGCCTGATACCATGCACATAAGGTGACACAAAGGGGTTTGAATGGCTATTAAAGGTAACCATCCTCACCTGTGATCTGTTTGCTTGTAATTAGTGTGTGTGTATAAAAGGTCAATGAGTTTCTGGACTCTTGATAGACCCCTGCATCTTTCATGAGTCATGGGGAAAGCAAAAGAATTGTCAAAGGATCTACGGGAAAAGGTAGTTGAACTGTATAAAACAGGAAAGGGATATAAAAAGATATCCAAGGAATTGAGAATGTCAATCAGCAGTGTTCAAACTCTAATCAAGAAGTGGAAAATGAGGGGCTCTGTTGAAACAAAAACACGGTCAGGTAGACCAACTAAAATTGCAGCCACAAGAAAATTGTTAGGGATGCAAAGAAAAACCCACAAATAACTTCAGGTGAAATACAGGACTCTCTGAAAACATGTGTTGTGGCTGTTTCAAGATGCACAATAAGGAGGCACTTGAAGAAAGATGGGCTGCATGGTCGAGTCACCAGAAGAAAGCCATTACTACGCAAATGCCACAAAGTACCCCACTTACAATACGCCAAACAGCACAGAGACAAGCCTCAAACCTTCTGGCACAAAGTCATTTGGAGTAATGAGACCAAAATTTTGCTTTTTGGCCACAACCATAAATGCTACATTTGGAGAGGAGTCAACAAGGCCTATGATGAAAGGTACACCATTCCTACTGTGAAACACAGAGGTGGATTGCTGATGTTTTGGGTATATGTGAGCTACAAAGGCACAGGAAATTTGGTCAAAATTTATGGCAAGATGAATGTAGTATGTTATCAAAGAATACTGGAGGAACATTTGCATTCATCAGCCAGGAAGCTGTGCATGGGACGTACTTGGACATTCCAACATGACAATGATCCAAAACACAAGGCCACCTCGCCCTGTCATTGGCTACAGCAGAATAAAGTGAAGGTTCTGTAGTGGCCATCTCAGTCTCTTGACCTCAATATCATTGAGCCACTCTGGGGAGATCTCAAACATGCAGTTCATGCAACACAGCCCAAGAATTTACAGGAACTGGAGGCTTTTTGCCAAGAGGAATGGACAGCTTTTCCATCTGAGAAGATAAAGAGCCTCATCCACAAATACCACAAAAGACTTCAAGCTGTCATTGATGTTAAAGGGGGCAATACACGGTATTAAAAACTGGGGTATGTAAACTTTTGATCAGGGTCATTTGGGTAGTTTCTGTTGTCATTATGATTTAAAAAGAGTAAACACTGTTGCCTGATAATAAATGGCTTCAGCCAAACACTAACCATGAGTGAAAGAAAAGTTTTTGTGTTATTCATATTCTCTGAAAAATGGCCAAGAAATCATAAATTCTGCCAGGGTATGTAAACTTATGAGCACAACTGTATAAAATAATATGCAAAGTGGTTGGAGGGAAGCTTCAGAATGGCAAAGATGTTTTTATTACAAATTATGTGAGCAGACTGCAGTTCCTCTTTAAGGTGCCTACGGACATGACATGACATTACTATTGCCTAACCTGGCTTAAGACAGTTGGATTGGAGCTGATCATATACTATGCTTCAATAGGCAACCCCACTACTGTCTAAAGGAAATCAATCTCAATGAAAGAATTTAGTTGAATGTTTGAACATTAGCAAAACAATACTTTTGTTTTCCAGCCACAAGTCACCAACAGGAAGCTCTTCTTCCTTAGGGTAATACTAGTATTTGCGCAGTTGAGAGATCCACATGTTTATGCAAGATTTTTCAATGACTGGATTATGCCTGCACATCCAACTTATGTTCATAGCTAGCTTAACCACTTCAGTGCCAGACTCTTTCACCCCCTTCCTACCCCAGACAATTTTCAGATTTTAGTGCTGTCACACTTTGAATGCCAATTACTCAGTCATACAACACTGTACCCAAATTACACTTTTAGCATTTTTAGGACAGATATAGAGCTTTTATTTGGTGGTATCACCACTGGGTTTTCTTTGTTTATGTTATAAGATTTTGCAAAACTATTTTCTTTCGTCATAAATTTAGGCCAAAATTTATTTTTTTACAATTTTTGGGTAAATATAACCCAAATTAGTATATATTATTTAGTCTGTGTGAAAGTTAGAGTCCACAAACTATGGTATATGCAGTATACAGTATCTGAAAATTGATCAATTCGAATGTACTGACGGAATTTCTTGAGGCCCTAAAATGCCAGGACAGTACAAATACCCTGCAAATGACCCCTTTTTGGAAAGTAGACACCCCAATGTATTTAATAAGTGGCATGGTGAGTTTTTAAAAGTTGTAATTTTTTGGAAAATTAAGAAAAATTTCTTCTTTTTAAATACTGTCAACAATTCAGTACAACGTCGTCATAAGACTAGTCAGAGGCAGTGATCAGGGATAGGTGACAGTATGTAAGAAATCCTTCTACAATTTTTTTTTCCTTTTTTTAACATATTTTGACCAAAGCAGTACAGTGTTAACACAGTGACACTGTACCACTCAGGGGAAGTGATCCGGATATTTTTTTTACATTATGATTGCTTATAACAGTGATGATCTCTGTTATAAGCAATCATTTTTATGAATGGCATCCATTCGTTTACCATTATGTACAATTGTGATATCGCATGGTACAGATGCATTGATCAAAACCCTGTGACCAAACACAGATGGCACAATAGTACACAATGCATGACTATGAATGAAAGTTATTCATTGTCTTGACATGTGGTCGCTTATTGGTCACAGCAATCACATGGTACCAGGGCCTGCCTGATACAATGATCTGTCATCCACTGTGTTCACTGGACACAGCAGGTGACAGATCGAGACAAAGTGCGGCCGCTAGAACCCACAGATGGTGTGCCACTGGGAGGATGTCATATTAGTTTCAATATTTTTATTGGTTAAAAGCATATGAACAAGCAATACATAAAGAAAAGTGGCATTGGTTGCCATAGGCACAATAAAATCACAAAATGTGTGTACAAAACAGCACATGGGCAGTGGGGCATACTTAGATATTCCACCGCTGTAAGGATTGATCAGAGGAACAAAAGTCATTGGGTGTAAAATATGTTCAAAGCATTGAATACATAACCTACCAAATGACAATACGTATGGGAAGAGGTTCCTATTGTTGAGACCCGAGGTTGCCAACCGAGGAATGTCGGTAGGCAACAGGTCTTCCTATTCATAATAAAAAATTTAATAAAGGAAAAAATAACCCAAGATAACAACAGATTGAACTTCTTTAGTCTAATTCTTAAAGGGTACATTTCTATGGATATTGAAATAATAGTGCCCTGTATGGCTGAATAGTCTAATCCCCATAAATACAGGAGATCTACCCCAAAGTTTGAGTTGAGTGGCCCAATAAGGTCACACTATCCTGCCATTAATGACACCTATAAATTAACCAGACTATCCGAAGAGTGAGTCAAAGGGAGAGAGGAACTGATAAAAAGAAAGAGCGCACAGAAAAGGGAAGAGAACACCTGAGAGTACAGATAAGAGGGGAAGATACGAGAGGTACAACAGATAGAAAGGTAGATTCATACCTGTGCCGATGCATAATTTTAGCCCCTAGCAAAATAAACCTAACACAATTTTGAGTAAATTTAGGGGTTTTGAGTATTTGTTGATTGAGAAGAGCTGTCCTGGGATCCTGGGGCACTGAAAGTCCAGTGAGCCTGCGGATTAAATGGAAGATTGAGTTCCAGAACCCTCTGATTCTAGGGCACTGCTAGAAGATATGTAGCAGGGAGCCCATATGCCCACACTCTCTAAAGCATAGGAGAGGAGAGACAGTAGAATACATTTTCGTGAGACGAGTGGGTACCATATACCAGCAGGAAAGAACTTTTAGGTTAGCTTCTATCAGAGATATATTATGTATGCCCTTAAATGAGCGCTGAAAATAAAAATGCCAAGTGTCTGTCTTCCATTCAAAATTAGGATCCTGCTCCCAGCCCAGCATATAGGATGTTTTCTCGGTGGACTCCGCCAGTGCAGAATATTTTAGAGAAATGCCTCCCCTCATCTCCATGATCTTAGAACACCATTGTTCATATGGTATGACAGTTAATGGACTTGGTTTTGTCGCTCATATTGAGTACAAAAATTCGAAATTTGGGTGTAGTGGAACTTCTCCAAGAGTGGCATCTCCAGTTTACTCACCCTATCCTGTAAAAATCCTTGTCTGTCAACCAATGAAATGCTTGTATATTGTTCCCTGAAGGAAAGAGCAGGTTGTGAAAAATATGTGCTAAAGGGTGCCACACTGATGTAATTTAAGGGAGCTTATGTAGGGAGTTGCATAAGGCTATCGAGTGAGACAGAGACGGGTACAATATAGGGGGTCGGAATTTGGGGGCACTCCAAATGAGGTAGTCTATGATGAAATTGGGGATCATGAAATATAGTGTACAATCTGTAAACAATTGGTGCGCTTAATCAATCTTAAAATAATAAATAGTAGATCTTAAAACAAACGAAAATCCATACGTGAATAAATATTAAATATTCAGTGCAATAAAGTGCAATGTGGTGCCTGGAACATGCCTTGTTCCTATAAACTAGAATAGAGAAACTAGTGCAATAAAATAATGCAGGAAAAATCCAAATGTATAAATAAATTAATCCACAGATGTGTTTAAGAAATAAATAAATATACAGCTGTGTTAAATAAATATAAATCAGTGGTGTAGCCAAATAAATACTCCTTGTAAAAAATGCACTAATGATTTGTTAATGTATTGCTCAGTCCAACCATACACCGGCCAATCTCCCTAGATCCAATTGGTCAGGTGTTATATGCAAATAGCAAATCTCTTGTCATAAAACAATCCACTGGTGATTATATCTGCAATAAGCTTTTTACAGATGATACAATTTGCTTCTATTCAGCCTTTGCATAAACTTTAAAAAAGAAATGAAACAAAAAGGTACTTTAACATAGAAGTGATCCTTTTGGATGGCTGTTTGCTTTTGCCTCCTAATAGAATTCCGGTTTACATAAGGGGAAGGAAACAGAAAAAAGGACATACCATTGCGCATTATTGTTTGTACAATAAGGGGTGAGTGCGGGCTTGTATTTTACTCACATACTCCCAGCGCTATTAAGTGCGGTAGCCTTATTACAGTCAGACACTCGTGGGCTGCTCTCCCTGCTTCTCCTCACTGAGAACTGTCACTAGGCTCTTTCTCCCCACACGTATCGTCACGGTCACGTGACTTTATCCCTTGACTTTTGTGTGAGCTTTATAGGTATAGCGATCAGTTCTAGAAAAGCCCCTTAAAATTGTTACATCAATTCTCAGCTTTGTAACAGGCATAGAGTATATAAAGCTGGACACTGGCCGGTTATACATGAACCTACCTGGCGACAGCATGGTGAAATCAAAGTGCGTCTAATAATGAAAGTCAGGTAACAGCGGTGGAATATCTAAGTATGCCCCACTGCCCATGTACTGACCTCCTGATACACCCATGTGTCCCAGCAGCACCTGCAGCCGGCGGTAGAGAGATGGAGAGGAGGAGAGTTGGCAGCCCCGTGGGAAGAGCAAACAAGAGGAGAGGTGCTGCAGAACCAAGGGGGGGTGATCAGTGAGGCAGGACAGGGCGAAGGTACTGCAACTGATCTCCCTGTGGCTCCATGTGTAGCCACAGGGATATCGGCAATGATACAGTACAGCTGGCCCTTCTGCTGGTCAGGTGCCCGCCCCCCTTTTGAACTGATGGGGCCTGGCCCCAGTACAGGAGGGCTGGCTGTACTGCCTTATCAACAGCCCTGTTTGCCACCACTGTCTCCACTGTTTCATTACACAAAACAATATTACTTTCAGTTCATATGTGCAAATAGTTTCAAGTTAGTTCCTCCATCTTACTCCAGTTGTCAAACATAATGCCTAATGATGTTTTCTTGTTTTATTAATGCCAATTAAGTGAACAATGCTAGGATGTCATTCTATTTATTACTTGTATTTTGCTTCTGCTTGCCTTGTTTTCTGTGAAATTAGTGATTGTGGTGAATCAGAGAAATATGTTGATCAGTATATAGGAATGATGGATTAAAATTTGCGCCCTGCAAACACACACTTGGCACATTATCCAAAGCACCTGCTGATTCTTCTCAATTTGTGTCATAAATACTGTATTTCGAACTCTACTTTAGTCCTAATCTATTATGTTTGTGATGATGGAGAGCTCACTCATAGACATTCAGCTATGATATGTCAGGTACATGTGAGATGAGTATTATCAACCATTATCAATGTCAAAAATACAGAATAGCCAAAATGTATACTTGTGTATTTAGTAAATCCATTTGAAATCATTTTTTTTTTTAGGTTGACTGAAATTTGCTTACATTTATCACATCAGCTATTTTGAAATTAGTGTTGTGTATGATAAAATGTACCTTCCAAATAAAGTATATTTGATGCTGATCCTTAATGCTTGCATATCCATATTTTAAAGGTGCAACAAGCAGCAAAGACACTCATGATGTTCTGTATGCCAGGCAGAAGATTATTGTTGTTGCCAAAGCATTTGGACTGCAAGCCATTGATCTGGTTTACATAGACTACAAGGATGGAGAAGGACTTCATAGACAGGCAAGGGAAGGAGCCCTGATGGGGTTTTCTGGTATGTATTCCGTATAATTTTATTGAAGTAACAAGTATTTCCATTGTTTAATGACCTGTGGGGATAACAGTAATAGTGGAATAGCAAACCAAAGTAAAATGGGGCATACTAAGAATCATATTAGGGGATTTTCCATTTGTTAAATATGAAAACCACCCCTAGAATTCATAAAGATTGACGCAGACAAATTATGCAAAAATGTCTCATTAGTTGTAAAAGTGGTGCAGCATGATTCATGTACCCATCTAGAACTTGTACTTCAATTTGACTCATGCTTCACCAGCAGAATCTGTGGTGTGATACTGGAACTCAGAATCAGCTTGTCTACTCTGCTTCTTTGTCCCTAGTAACTTCTAATCTGACATGCAACCAGACCTCTATCTACTGGGTCATTGGATGTCTAACCTGGCTGTAGCCTATGCTGATTATTGAGCCCTGAGATAAAACTAGCTTTAGAATCCCAGACTGGAAGGGACAGGGTAACTAAAATATATATCATTGCATATAAACCCTTTCACCTGCTAATATACTGGAAGGTGACCACTATATACAGTATTCCACAAAAGTGAGTACACACCTTACATTTTTGTAAATATTGTATCATATATTTTCATGTGACAAGAACACTGAAGAAATTACACTTTGCTACAATGTAAAGTAGTGAGTGTACAGCTTGTATAGCAGTGTAAATTTGCCGTTCCCCTCACAATAACAACACACAGCCATTAATGTCTAAACCGCTGGCAACAAAAGTGAGTACACCCCCTAAGTGAAAATGTCCAAATTGGGCCCAAATTGTCAATATTTTGTGTGGCCATCATTATTTTCCAGCTCTGCCTTAACCCTCTTGGGCATGGAGTTCACCAGAGCTTCACTTGTTGCCACTGAAGTCCTCTTCCACTCCTACATGTCGACATCACAAAGCTCGTGGATGTTAGAGACATTGTGCTCTTCCACCTTCCGTTTGAAGATGCCCCACAGATGCCCAATAGGGTTTAGGTCTGGAGACCTGCTCGGCCAGTCCATCACCTTTACCCTCAGCTTTTTTAGCAAGGCAGTGGTTGTCTTTGAGGTGTTTTTGGGGTTGTTATCATGTTGGCCCTGTCTCCGAAGGGAGGGGATCATGCTCTGCTTCAGTATGTCACAGTACATGTTGGCATTCATGGTTCCCTCAATGAACTGTAGCTCCCCAGTGCTGGCAGCACTCATGCAGCCCCAGACCATGACACTCTCACCACAATGCTTGACTGCAGGCAAGACACACTTGTCTTTGTACCCTTCACCTGGTTGCTGTTCTGAGTGGAACCTGTCCTGCTAAACCGCTGTATGGTCTTGGCCACTGTGCTGCAGCTTAGTTTCAGGGTCTTGGCAATCTTCTTATAGCCTAGGTCATCTTTATATAGAGCAGCAATTATTTTTTTCAGATCTTCAGAGAGTTCTTTGCCATGAGGTGGCATGTTGAACTTCCAGTGAGTATGAGAGAGTGAGAGTGATAACACCAAAATTTAACACACCTGCTCCCCATTCACACCTGAGACCTTGTAACACTGGACATGTGGTCTCCAAAAACCTCTCTGGGTTTTTTTTTTTTTTTTTAACCCAGTCTCCCAGAGACAGGATTTGCATACATAATTATCTGTGTAGCATTAAGGCTCGGTTCACACTGCTGTGATGTGATTTTGCTGCGATTT
Organism: Lithobates sylvaticus; assembly: GCA_028564925.1. Lineage (NCBI taxonomy): Eukaryota > Metazoa > Chordata > Amphibia > Anura > Ranidae > Lithobates > Lithobates sylvaticus. The sequence continues at coordinate 424,930,623 of CM053027.1, forward strand.
TCAGTGTGATTATGTACTGTGAATTTGATGCGTCTTGGCTGCTTGTGTGTATTTTCTATGTGCCAAGTCGCACTGTATATCACACCAAAGTAGCACAGGGACCTTTTTCAAAATTGCATCATGCTGAGTGGCATTGATGATTACAGCCACCATTGAATATAACGTGATTTTCCTTGGCATGCGATTCTGTGCAACTCAAGTCGCATCAGAAATTGCACTAGTGTGAACCAGCACTAAGATCCCAGGTATTCACAAATACAGACAATAGAGGGCAGCAGATCTCTGCATAACATTACTGAATTATATTTGATAAGTGTATTTTCTTATATCTGTTCGGAATTCAGCTTCAGTTATTCCTACTACTAAAATGTAATTTTTTTTTAAATAATGAACCTCAGGCTTCTCTGTCAACATGAATCTCTTACATTATGCTGTTGGGTTACTATTTGTAAAGTGATCTGGACTAAAAAAAAGCAGATATGCATGTTACATATCTGTTCATTGTACTGATTTCTATGATGAAATTAAAGTAAAACTCAAGACCACTCAGCGTTCTTTAAACTTTTGTTACTTTTTTAGAACTTTTTTAACTTTATTCTATACAAATGTAAGCTATAAACAAACACGACAGCAGCACACATCTAATGATGATTTTGCACCATTTTGTAGCAAAGTAGTGTAGACTAAATGCTTAATCAGGCTGTTAAATTTCTGCAGAATTGGTCAAAATTCGAGCTATGGGTACTTGCTATGGGTCGACACCACCTGTCAAGAAAAGAGTTGATTGTTTAGTAGATTTTTGTCAAAGGAGTCAGGGGGAAAACTGTCAGCTAAACAGCGCCTGTTTGGGCTTTTTGACAGCCACGAGTGCCAGCTGTCAGAATACAATAGCTGGCCTGCTTTTTTTTTTTGTACTTTTGAAGCCAGACATTGTGTTATGTATACATTTGGTGTATTTCTGTAAAATATTATGGTAACAAATAAATTAATAATACATAATAGTAGTGAAACAACTGTTTCATGCCTAAAAACAAATACTTTGGTGATAGGAAAAAAAAGACACCTGACTAGCTGAAACAAGGACAGGATTCCACCAGCATAATAATTAAAGGGTTGAGAACATGAATTCTGCACTAATGGCTCCTAATATCTTAATAATATCCTAATAGTATCTTAAGACCTAATTAACAAATTACATTTAATAACAAAGTTTCACATAGTCATGTCATCATAGGGGATATTGGTGTGGGTTGTACTGTCTAGAAAAATATTCATACAAGCATAAACTAAATACTCATGCATAAACTGGTTCGCAATCTTTCTAAATGAATAAAACATTCCATTAAACAGAAGTTTTATGTCCAAGCTGAAGTTGCAATAATAAGTAATACTTATACAGATTATGCTTTTATAAGGAAAGCTGCTGTAGCTTCTCTGGTGGTGGATACAAGAACACCGTTCCACATGCAAGGGGGAAAAACTCTTGTGAAGCTGCTCTGCTCCACATGAGCTGCAGTGAGCACAGAATTCTTGATGTATCTATTTAATTAATTCATTTATTCCCCTTTTTAAATAGTGCCCCTATGTGTTGCAGCAATTTACAGAGGGTAGAGAGACATTCACATAATTGGCATTTGTCTCCTCCAGCCTGGGCAATTCCAACCCTTCCCTTAATGGTTCTCCGAAGTCTTAAAGTGGGGTGCCCCTTAATTTTTTTTTTTAAAAGTCAGCAGCTACAAATACTGCAGCTGCTGACTTTTAATAATCGGACAGTTACCTGTCCCAGGGTCCAGCGATGCGGGGGAACAAAGCCCCCCCTCGTTCCCCGCTCCGTACGCCGCACAGTCATCTGGGACCTGTCACGTGTCCCAGATGACTGACTGCGCTGGGGGAAGTGATGTCACCAGCCCGGGCACTGAAGGAGTCAGACAATGAGGGACCCCCTAGCAACAGGCATTTAGAGGTAAGTAAAACATTTTTTTTTTCCAATAATTTTTTTTGGGGGGGAAACACCACTTTAATGTAAAGTTACAGGTAGAATAAAGTAAACCCAATGGTGCCATATAACAAAAATGGGATTGCAAGCACAATATATCCAGTTCGGCTCCAGAGCAATTTTTTTTCTTTGTCTCATATGTCTCATATGTAAAAATCCAAATTTTTGGCAATAAAATTACATAAACCCCCAGAACATTATATATTTTCTGAAAGCAGTTGCCCTGTAGAAAAAAAAAGATGATAGTTGCAAATTTTTGTTTCACGTGATACTTGCGCAACTGTTTATTAAACGCGAATTTTCCGAAAAAAATATAATAAAATGAGTTATAGTGCAATACCACACCATATAATACCCATTTTTGGTTAAAATAGAAAAGATGAGGTTGCATTGAGTAAATAGATACCTACCATTCCATGTTTTAAAATTGAGTGCACCCACGATATCGCCATAAACGATGGTGCCCAAAAATCAATTTAGAGTTAACTAGAAGCTCTTGTACTTGAATTATTGTTCTCACTATTTGCAGCGATATGTCACATGTATGGTATGGCCATTGTTTACATACACGTATGCACCATGGGCTTGCGTTTGCACAGGTGTGCGGGGCAATGGGGGTTTTGGCATTTTATATATATATATATATATATATATATATATATATATATTTTTTTTTTTTTTATTATTATCATTTTTATTTATTTATTTATTTTTTTACTTTTTTCTTTTCTTTTACATAATTGCTTTTAGAAGGGGTTAATAAACCCCTATGTGATAGCATTGGGCAGGGGACTATTTTACAACTACTATTTTAAGAAAACTTGGGGATCTAATTGACCCCAATGTCACCCCTGCCCTTCACACCATCTAACCAAGCACAGATTTGCTTGGTTAAATTTGTCTCCTGACTGTACTGGCCAGGAAAAGGTGAATATGAAACCTGAAGTGGTATCACTTCCGGTTTCATTGCTTGCATATGAGATCGTGGTATGGATTTGCCTCAGTCTCACTGCCGTCTCTCTCCCCCCGCTAGCGGATGTGTTCTCGGGCGTCGGTAAGCACCGGTTAGATGTGTCTCCTGGCTGTACTGGCCAGGAAATGGTGCATGTGGAACCGAAAGTGACATCACTTCCGGTTTCATTGTTTGCATGTGAGATCGAGGCATGGATTTGCCTTAGTCTCACTGCAGTCTCTCTCCCCCCGCCGGTAGATGTGTTCCCAGGCGTCAGTAAGCATGAGACAGCGTGGGAACCACAGGAGGAGGGTGGCCGCCAGGGGGAGGGGGGCCTGTACAGCTTGCTGTGTGAAAGTGGTCGGCAGCTATGGAGCTTGTGTTCTGTCAGGTCTATCAGTCCTGACCTCAACATGATAGAACACCTTTGGGATGAATTAGATCGGAGACTGTGAGCCAGGCCTTCTCGTCCAACATCAGTGCCTGACCTCACAAATGCGCTTTTGGAAGAATGGACAAACATTCCCATAGACAGATTCCTAAACCTTGTGGACAGCCTTTCCAGAAGAGTTGAAGCTGTTATACCTGCAAAGGGTGGGCCGACTCAATATTGAACCCTACGGACTAAGACTCGGATACCATTCAAGTTCATGTGCATGTAAAGGCAGGCGTCCTAATACTTTTGGCAATATAGTGTATATTAATGATTAGAGGAGCAGGAATTATTCATGTTTTTTTTTGTGTCCTGTGCTGTAATTTTTCTATGAAAAGAAACTAGCTTATAAGTCTCATAGCATCTTGCAGATTAAGACGTTGGGTTAAACATGCACCATTTTTATTCCGATATTTTTAAACAAGATAGCAAGGTTTATAGACAGATGGCAAAGGCAGACACTGATGGAAGGTCACACTAAGCATTTGCTTGATGCAGTAAGACATAATGGTTAGTTTGGTTGGTTTCATTTACAGAATGGCTATATACAAGGAAAAGTTTAAAAGGGCAGATTTTTTTCCTAGAAAAATACAGATTTCACTATTAATACATTTTTGCTATGTTAGATCAGATGTTTAACATGGGGAGGTATATCAACTGATGCCGATATCAGACAGAAGCACAGCATGATCAGATAGTACATTCCTGCCAGTCAAGCAATGCAAGTTGAAGAGAGGTGAATACACTAAAATATTCATATGTGCAATAATACAGCACCTTTGTGACACTGGAAGACATCACAGAGGTATATGGCAATATGAAATAACATGGCTTTAGGCCAATTCCTTCTGTGCTGATCATAAAGCTCCCAGGTGATTTGCATTATGCCAGTATTTCAAATTAGCTGCATGCATGGGACCTTAGAACACAGACATACTTATAATAATAATAATTTATACTTGGTACAGTATATGATTACAAATACTGTATATATGCTAATTTATATTTTGGTACAGTATATAACTGTTCAAAACAGAAAATGATAACATTAGATTGGGACAATATCATGTGATATTGTTGATATGGGTATAATGAGGTATGCATGTTATCTGACTTGCATATAGAAATTGGTATACTGGAAGACAGTAGTAAAGCAGAGATGTAGTAAATATTCAACCCAATAAGCTATTTTACCAATTTATCACAGTTAACAGGATTGAACAATGATCAAATGCAGTATGTGAGTAGAAAGCAGGGCTGTCAACCATTCAACCCAATAAGCATATTTTACCAATTTATCACAGTTAACAGGATTGAACAATGAAAATCAAACTGCACGTCGGAATTTGGTGTGACAACACAGCTTGAGCGGAAAAAACATCAGAGCTTTTTCCGATGAGAATTCTGATCGTGTACAACCATGCAACAGAATTTTTTACCTGCTGTCAAATGTAGAGAGTGCTGTGTGCCATCACGTGCACTCCTGACATGTTACAACTCTGCGTGCATTTGTAAATCACCTGAACTCTGCACTGCGCAAACTCATCTGTACAAACACTCAGCGCATTCCTCTGTCTGTACGTAGCGCACTGCTGAAATGCCGAGATCACCTCTCTATTAAGTTGCCCATTACTTGAACAATATATGCATTTAGATTGCCCTGATTTATGTGATATCAATATAAGTGACAAGAATAATTATTATATCTAACAGCAGTTCATAAATAGGCCCTTTTTGTTTTTAAACTGAGTACATATTTACTAGTTGTATTATTATGACACATGTCCTTGCCGTAAGTGAAGTCTAAATTTTTTGTATAATGCGAAAGATGTAGCTCACGCCTGTGGCCATAGCTAGAAGGACTCAAAGCCGATCACGTGGCGGCTGGTCGCTCAGATGCCTCCCAATGATCAAATGCAGTATGTGAGTAGAAAGCAGGGCTGTCAACCATCTGTAACTTCACAGAGAGTTTGTAACTTTACAGTTGACAGTGAATGTCCATCATGGACATTTTATGTCTGCAAGAAATCAGGGCTTTTTCTTGCAATCCAAGCATCGCCAAGGCAGGTTGACTTTTATAACTGCACATGTGCAGTTCCAAAGCTGGTCTGTGGCCATATTTTTTACGGGCGGCCACTGTCCATCACGGACATTTACAAACGGTTTGTAAATCACCTGAAACTTACAAACAGTCCGTAAACCGTCAGTTGGCAACCCTGAGCATGGCTAACTTCAAACTTACAATACATGAAGTCTGTAGCTCTGACTCTCACGTGCTATGAGCAGCTAATAATCACTGATCATTTCTCCATTGCTCTGTTCATTACCTCTGTGAATAACCTACTACTGGCGAACCCAAAAAAGTTGGCTAAACATAGCTATCCTTACTATGAGTGCTACTTTACATCTCTGCATTTCCTGTGAAATAAAACATGCTTTTAGCTGCAAATTAGTGCAGGGATAGACCGTTAAAGTAGAACTCCTTTTTGGTTTTGGCTAGAATAAGAAAGGGCTTTAAACTGAGATTTGTATTACTGTGTTTTTCCCTAGAGGGCTTTCATCCTCACTTCATGACATTTGTCTCCAGGCCAGAAAGTAATTAAAAACCCTGTGGTTGGGAATTGTCACTAGAACAGGAAGTGAGGAAAAAATTAGGACATCTATTTTGGAGGCAGCTATCAAAGATGGCATCTCTCTTTGTTTTGGTATATCTCTCACTTTATTCTTCTGTCTGTAGAACATGATGGGGAAAATTTCTCACAAAGGGATGCAGACAATATAAAACTGAAAAAGTAATAGCTGGAGTACTATTTTAACTGATATATGTGTAGGTTGTTCAGATTAACACAGTGTATTCCAGTGTAATAAAGGAAATGTCCCTGTGCTTCCTGCCATGGCTGCCAGCAGGATGTTTGAGGTTGTGGATGTTATTTTCTTGCTAAAAAACAATGTGTTAATTTTTATGGACAGTAAAAGCTAAATATATATAGCAATGATATGGCCTTCCAGCAGCTCCACCATGGCTTTAAAAAGAAAAAACACATCACATTTAAGTAAAATTCCAGATAAAGCCTAACTAGTTTTTGAAATGCTCCCTCCCCTTCTAACAACCCACTAACTATCCTGTATATAAAATATGTATATGCTCACCTATTTTCAGCCCGCTCCAGTCCAGTCACATGATCTGGGTCCCCTATGTCAGCCAGCAAGCAACAGCTGCAGGGGAGAGGAGGGACCACTGACAATGGCTGTACCATGGGAGTCTAGTTTGACATCATTGCTCTGGTCTTTCACAGCTATTGTCGAGCAATCCCTCCATTCCCCTGCAGCCACCGATAGCTGACACAGGAGATCACATGACCAGACAGAAGCTGGCTTAATTTAGGTAAGTATGTTAAATGTGCATTGCGCTCCACTTACTTCTGGAGATACATTAGCTTGGGACATTGCAGGTTCACACTGCAGCCTGCATTTTTTTGAATGGGTTGTAAAATGAAGGCCATGGTATTAAATAATACTGCGATGTACAGCAGAAAGCTTTCCATTTTAATTTAGCCCTTGTAGAGTCTTTTGGAGAGGGTTATAAGAAATGACAGAAAAAGTGGAAGAGTAATGCCGCATACACACGGTCGGATTTTCCGACGGGAAATGTTCGATGGGAGCTTGTTGTCGGAAATTCTGACAGTGTGTAGGCACCATCGGACATTTTCCGTTGGAATTTCCGACAAACAAAATTTGAGATCTGGATTTCAAATTTTCCGACAACAAAATCTGTTCTCGTAAATTGTGATCGTGTGTACACAATTCCGACGCACAAAGTTTCATGCATGCTCTGAATCAATTACGAGATAGAAGCGCTCAGTCTGGTAAAACTAGCGTTCTTAATGGAGATAGCACACTCGTCACGCTGCAAATTTTTTAATCTTTTAATGCAGCGCATTCTCTTCTTCTTTATAATGCTAGAATACTGAAGTTGTTTTGCTGCTGATATTCACACAGAGTTCTGAAAAAATTATTTCTTTATTATTTCTCGTGATCTCCTGAATAATATTAGTTTTTTCGTCAGATCTCCATAATAATGTTTTGTATTTATTTTTATAGTGTTTTTTTTTTGTGTTTGTTTTTTTTTTTTTTTGATCAAGATCTCCTGTTTTTTTTTTTCTAGTGATCTCCATAATAATTTTTTTTTTTTGTTTTGTATGTCAAGTTACCACAACACCATTATTATTTTGTATTTTTTAACCTCAAGGAGGTTGGTTGGTGTCCCTTGTTAATTTGACATTGTATTTTTGAAATGTACCTGCCTACTCACAAACAAACTGTTATTTTTGAAGTAAAACACATAGGCAAGTATTAAAAAAAAAAAAATGAAAAATAGGCATTTATTATGGGTCATAACAAAATAAAGAGGAAGGCAACGCTGGATAAACTGGTGAAATTTGCAAAGCCTTTGTACCCCAGGGCAAAATTGGTGGCCTGAGGAGTCCATATAATAGTGAGCACAATCCGATCCAGGAGCCCAAGAGATAAGGAACAGCAGCAGATGACATATATGTCCCCAGGCTGTGGTCATACAACAGCCTGCATCTTTTGCCAGACCAGATTGAACCCAGGCCATCACTCTCTTTTCTTTCTTAGACGCTCCCTTCCAGGCTATGGCTCTGGTGTTGGAGTTGTGGTAGGAGGTGGAGGAGAAGGAGGAGAATGATGGTTGACCCCCTGGCTGCCACTTACCCCCGGCGCCTCCTGGCTGAGGCTTTCCTGTGCATGAAAAAGGGACATAGTTTTATTTTTTTGTTCATCAATCACACACAATTTTGAGCTCATGACTTTTGCAAATTGAATGTTAACAAATATAAAAGACTATCATTCTGAACCCAGCATTTTTCATTCTTGTCCCAATGCTTTTTGGCCACTACTGTCTATTGATATGTAAACCACTTTCTTAAATCAGAAATTAGTGATCAATAATAACATCTAGTTAACATCATTAATTTTACGACAAGAAATATGTTGAACAATGCTCTACCTGACTCAAGCTGGGCTCCGCCACATCTTCCTGGGTGGAAGGCCCAGGTTGGACATCGGAAGCCTCAGCTGAGGTGGAAGGAAGCCTTGAAGGAAGAGTGGAGAGTGCTGGCCTGAGTTCACTCTGGTCTGACAGAAAATGCAGTCTGTCATAGTACCATAGCCTGGGTACATAAACGTCATCTGCTGCTCCTGATCTCTAAGAATTCTGGACCTTCTTTCGCTCCCTCATGCCACCAATTTTTGCCTTCAAATAGGTGATGTCTGCCGTGGGATCATCGGCTTAACAAATTCAAGCAGTTTCTCCAGCGCTGCCTTCCTCTTTCTTAGTTTATTAAAAAATGGGTGGTTCACCTGCCACAGACAGGGCAGCTCCCTGAAAATTCCCTATCATTGAATGGATCCGTTTTCTCTGCAAGTTAGAAAACAAGACAAACCCTAATGTCAGGCTAAACTCTTCTAATCTTGTCCCAATATAGGCCTCAATCTATAAGCAGTATATGCCACTGATGCACGAAATTCAAATTGTACCTTCATTATCACGATCGGCGCTTCCGCTACTCCTTCCTCCACTCACAGATCGTACGTACGACGCATGCATGTTACGCTTTATATACACTGCACATGTGTGAAACTCTGCCCGCCTCTGACATTCTTTCTAGTCTATTTCCCGCCCCTTGTTCTTTCTCTGCCATGTGCTCTCCCACTGCCCTGAAAGACAAGTGCATGCAGACAGCAGCAGCAACGACCAAAGCCCAGAGCCACGAACGTCCCGATCCTGGAGGAGATTTAAGGCCTCAAATATGTTCTTTATAGAGATGGTGGAGATGGTGGACATCTTGAAGAGGTTTGACTATGATGGGAAGCATGGACCTTACCCAAACCCAAATGTGAGAAAGGCCAAGATCATGACTAAAGTTGTGAAAATTCTGCACAGGAATTTTGGGGTGCGACGATCCAAGGATCAATTGAGGAAACACTGGTCAGACCTGAAATTGAGGGAGCACGATCAGTACAGAAAGATCAAGAGAGTTCTTCAAAAAAGTAAGTAGTTGTCGTGTGTTCCTATTATTATTACTTGCATGCTGCTCCATGTGCTTTTCTTTACTGTTGTACAACTTTCAGGTTCGTGGGCACAGTAATCGTTCATAGTAAACATCATTCATTCGCCCACTAATACATAGTTTTTGCCAGATCCAGGTTAACTACATTTGTTCAGGCCTATTTGTATTAAAAGAAGTTTAGTACATTGTTGTCTAGATGGGTTTGTACTAGAATGAAATGCAAACTTGATTCAGTGTAAGGAGAGGACACTTAGCAGCTGTTTACACATCTGGACGCAGGAGCACTAGTGTGGGACACCAGAACACCCTTTTTAGGGTGTCTCACACAGGTTCTCCAGTGGATACTAGGGGTGTCTCCATGTGTGAAAATTGTACAAAAAAGGTAAGTATTCCAGCTTTAGAAAGGGAACTAAAATTATGTCTTCAGCTTGGAACTCTGCCAAAAAAGACAATTGTACGACACTAAGTATACCTTTTTTTTATTCACATAGGGAAGAAAAGACTCGGGACATCTGAGGACACCAGGGACCCACAACCTCCTAAAGAAGGGGAAATCCCAACACCACAACCCGAGGATGTGGAGGAAGGAGAGGTTTATGAATTGGGCGAAATAGTGACCACAACAGGTGAGTATCTGAGACCACAGCTTCAGGTAATAGATAGATGCCTGCATATTTATAATACATGGTGTGTTTTTGAATTTTAGGTGATGTGAATGTTGTGGAAGAAGAAACTCATTTCACAAGTGCAAGTGCACATATCCTCATCGGGGAGATCATGGTGTGCAATTGGGCTTACAGAAGATCAAGGAAGACATCAATGATGTTGAAAAGACTCAAAAACATCCTTGATGTTTTAGGCAGAATCTTAAACACACCTAAATATTTAAATTTGTTGTTATTTTGAATATTTTTTAAACTTTTTGGAAGAATATTGAACGCCAAATTTTGAAGATGCACACAGTGTGTCAACATGTGCTATCTGCTATCACGGGATATCAATGTACGCGTTTTGTGGGTGCAACCCCTTCCTCGCAACTCAAGTGTCTGAGAGGAAGGAGTTGTACCCCTGAAACATGTCCCATGATGGGAGCTAGCACATGTTGACATTAGGCATGGGATCAGGAGGGAAATCCCCATTTTGACTCTCAATTTGTGTGCATCTTCAAAATTTGGCTTTCACAGGGGTGACATCACCTCATCTGGCAAGATCGACACAGTGTGGACATACTAATGTTTGATATTGCCTTCAATTTATCAAAGTTGAACTTTGTAAGTTCCTGAGTTGTGTATTGTTGCCTGTTTACCACAAAAAAAGTCTATTTTGTAATGTCAAACGCCAAAATGTTATTACAAAAATATGTTGGTTTGTTCAAAAAAAAAATTTTTTTAAATGTTTATGAAAGATTTTCTGGCATATCAATGGCCCCCCTACCCGCAAAGTACTCCAAATATTTTATACGGACCTCGCAGGCGCTTTGGTGGGGCAAGCCAGGACGGTCAGCATCAAGCGCTGTCAGGGTTTGTTCGTTTGGGCCCAACTGAGGCAACATAGTTAATTGAATTTCTCCTTAAATAGTTGTGGAGAATGCAAGGATTATATGGTTAAGTTTATATTCCGCCTTGTTGATTGCCGTAAGGAATAGGCAGAACCGGCTGGTCATTATCCCGAAAGCATTCTCCACCACTCTTCTGGCTCTGGCCAGCCGGTAGTTAAAAGCTCTCTGGTCCGGGGTGAGGGTCCTCATTGGGAATGGCCGCATCAGGTGATCACCCAGCCAAAAAAACACTTCATCAGCGACAAAGACAAACGGGAGTCCTTCCACGTTCTCTTCAGCAGGTGGCAATCCCAAGCCACCATTCTGGAGCCATGTGTAGAACTCTGTCTGGGCGATGACTCCAGCTTCCGACATCCGGCCATTCTTCCCCACGTCCACATAGAGAAACTCATGTCGCCAACATCACAATCACAATACTATTAAACCCCTTATAGTTGTAATAGCATGACCCCGAGTTGGGGGGTGGGACTATATGGACGTGTTTCCCATCAATTGCCCCATCCGCAGTTGGGAAAGTCCCACCACTGGGCAAATTGGGAAGCCACAGTCTGCCATTCCTGTGACGTTATGTAGAGAAGGAGAAGTCTGGATGGCCGCACTTCAAGGAAAGGCTTCTTTATTGAAATGATTAAAATCCAAACAATACATCATCAGAACATGGATACAGCAAAGATATCTGACACGTTTCACGCTTTAACAGCGCTTAATCATAGCTCTATTCCTGTGACGTTGAAGGAAACAGTGCAGTCAAACAAGAAAAAAGAAATTAGTAATTTTGCACATAAACATTGCAAGAAGATTAGACACAAACATTCTTGGCCAACATCAGTATTGACATTTATTTTAAGGAGTATTTAAAGACAAAAATATAAGGTCCACTTATCAAATTCTTCGCCCTCTCTGATGGCCCATTGTAAAACATTGAGGGGGGGTATGTTTTGGACAGGTAACCCTCTCCACAGAGCTGAATGCATAAATAATGTGTTTTACTTTGGCCAGCCCCTCCTTACTTACACTATTGGCAGCCCAATGGACAGATAAGAAGTGTCATAAACCAAAGATATAAATACACACTGTAAAAATTGAAGCACTTTTATACATTCTGCAATTATCTATCAAGATAATAGGGGAACAAAGCTTGAAACCATTGAAGTACCATTTGAAAGTATTCAGACAGGCCTTTTCACTACATGCTTTGGGGAATTCATACAGAAATCTTACCACAAAAAAGGTAGATATAGTGTGTATGGGTTTGGCAAAGTCAGTAGATAGAGGATTAGTATCGGTTGACTTAGCGGTTGGGGGGAGGGAGAGTTCCAAATGATTTTGGGACCCCCAAAAAAGCCTCTGGCACTATGCATGAATTTAAGGACACAAATAACATTTGTACACATTTTAGGGGGTGTTTAGGGTAAAGCAGTACTAGGCTAGGAGTATATGGGCCCAGGATAGCATGCTGGGGAGGTTAGTGAAGGCAAATATGCATGAAGGACAGAAAAGGAAGTTTAAAAACTTCAAGCATGCATGAGAACAAAGGGGGCATTCAAAGCATATTACAATCATTATAATTAGGGAATAATGAAAGAAATAGAATACATTAGCAAACATTAAATACATATAATGTGATGTTAAAGGAGAAATCTTACCTTAATATAGTCCTTCTGCGGGACCTGAATGATGGCAGAACAGGTCTCTGGAATAATGATCCCCAGAGCCTGGTGGGGAGATGCCTGTCGAGAACTTGATGTCCTCCATACTTCTCCCCATCGTCAAGTACTGCAGCGTGGCGACTAGCCTCTGTTCAGGAGTGATGGCTTGCCGCATGCAGGTGTCCTGCCTGCTAATATAAGGGGACAGCAAAGCCAACAAACGGTGAAAAACGGGGTCCGTCATTCTGAGATAATTCCTGAAATCATCAGGATTATTCTCACGGATCTCCCGCAACAAAGGGATGTGCGAGAATTGATCACGCTGGAGTAACCAATTCTTCGTCCATTAACTCCTCCCCGCCCTTTTCATGGACTGGGCTTGGGTCAAAGTAAGAACCTCAACACCAAGCCCCTGCATAGCACAAAGTCGTACGAGTACGTACCTGCAACATGGCTTCAAAACAGTGTTGCCAACCTACCAGATAGAAACTTACTGGCACAACACCCAAAATTTCCTGGCACAGCCAAGTTTTTACTGGTATTTCCAAAAATTACAGTTTGTGCAGATTTTAGTATTTATGCTACAAACAAGTACAATATGCAATTAGCAATGTGATTTAAGGTAGATATTAGGGCAAAAAACATATTTCTTATTTTATTTTCGATATAGTAAGTAAGTAGTTCAGGGACAGGACACAGGAGGGCAAGAAATTAGAATAGGAAGGTACACACACATGAAGTTGACTCTCACAGTGACAATGACAGAAGTGTGCAGCAGCACAGATGATGCTGACTTCTCACCAGCACGACATGTCCTCCTCCTGAGTCACAGTGACAGTCTCTCTCCAAGCCAGGTGGTCCCTTCAGTCCACTCCAGTCTAAACAGCACTGACAGTCCTGCTCCTGACCTGCCCTGCTCCTTTCCTGCAGACCCACACATGAGGCTCTGGCTGCTCTGCTTGGCTCCCTTGCACCATGACATCACACAACATGCTTGGGCACCGCCTCCACCAGAGCTGCCCGAACACACTGTAGCAGGCACTTGGATGGTCTCGGCCGGCTCTGGACCGGGCCGAACATCACAGCCATATTTTTTACTGGCAACTTTTTCCTTTACTGGCATTTACTGGCAGGAGAAAATTGCCTGTTTTTTACTGGCTGCCAGTAAAAATACTGACGATTGGCAACACTGCTTCAAAACAATCGGCTGGTCAGAACGAACTAACAGAAAGCACTGAAAAACAGAAAGGCCTGAGAAGAGCGAGCTGAAAATCAGAAACGAGTGGACAAGAACACACTGAAAATCAAATACCTACTACAAAATACGCACTGAAAAACAAATGCAAACTGACCACACGCACTGAAAACCAGATACAAACCCACAAGCACAAACTGAAGAGCAGTTTAGCGGGCACAGGCAGTCCAGCGGCAGGGCCGCCATCAGGGGGGTACAGCCTATACAATAGTAAGGGCCCGAGCGTCTAGAAGGGCCCGGCTCTCTGGCGGGGATGGGAGAAGGCAGGGGCAGGTGCAGGAGAGCTCTGTGGTTGTGCTGGCTTTTGGAATGTGTGTGAGTGTCATTGAGCTGACATCGGGCTCTTTGCTGCCTTCTCTAGTAAATTCCTGCATGTGCATCTCTTGTGTGTCCTGCACAAGAGCCAGGAGTGGTAAAAGGAACACCACCTAACAAGTAAGGGCTGTTCTACAAGTAAGAGGGGGTTGTGTGTGTGTCTGTTTACATGTGTGTGTCTGTGTACATGTGCGTGCCTGTGTGTGTGCCTGTGTACATGTGTGTGTGCCTGTGTACATGTGTGTGTACCTGTGTACGTGTGTGCCTGTGTACATGTGTGTGCATGTGTCTGTGCGCATGTGTACATGTGTCTGTGTGCATGTGTGTGTGTCTGTCTGTGTACATGTGTGTGTGTGCCTGTGTACGTGTGTGTATGTATGTGTGTGTGTCTGTGTACGTGTGTGTGCATGTGTCTTTGTACATGTGTATGTGTGTCTGTGTACATGTGTGTGTCATATATACACTTGTGAGGGCTGAGAGCGCACAGGTGTGAAGAGGGACTGCAAGGGTACAGGTGTGAAGGGGGACTGCGAGGGTACAGGTGTGAAGGGGGACTGCGAGGGTACAGGTGTGAAGGGGGCCTGCGAGGGTACAGGTGTGAAGGGGGGCTGCGAGCGTACAGGTGTAAAGGGGGGCTGCGAGCATACAGGTGTGAAGGGGGCTGCGAGGGTACAGGTGTGAAGGGGGGCTGCAAACGCACAGGTGTGAAGGGGGGCTGCGAGCGTACAGGTGTGAAGGGGGCTGCGAGCGCCCAGGTGTGAAGGGGGGCTGCGAGGGTACAGGTGTGAAGGGGGGCTGCGAGCACACAGGTGTGAAGGGGGGCTGCGAGCCTACAGGTGTGAAGAGGGGCTGCGAGCGTACAGGTGTGAAGGGGGGCTGCGAGCATACAGCTGCGAGGGGGGCTGAGAGTGTACAGCTCTCACAGGGATTTTTTTATACCAAAGACATGTAGCAGAATACATTTTGGCCTACATTTATGAAGACATGTTTTACATTTTTGTAATTTGATATGTTTCATAGCAAAAAGTATAAAATATTGTACTTTAATTCTTTGAAGTAGTAAATTGGACAGGCTTGCAAGGGGCCCCATAGCACAGGGGCCCATGATGCTATTAAGATGGCCCTGAGCTCCTGTACTTCTTCCTTCTGTTTTTTTTTTTTTTTTTTAAAGGACAAGTTCACCTTTCGGAGGAGCATGTTACAAGTTTCAGTAGCTTCAGACCCCCCCCCCCCCCAGTGACAGCAATCTGAATCTGGGAACCTCTCCTGGTACCCGCTGTCACTATTTGAAAATAATGCAGCCATGCAGCCGGGTCATTCATTCACAGTTTTCTGTGAATTGCTTGAACTACAAGTACCATCGACCTTTGTGGCTGACAGATTGTAGTTCTGATTGGACTGTGAGGTTGCTGATGATCGGCTTACTCGTTCATTCACAAACCCTGTGGCTTGTAAGCTTCAGAGCTTGTATTCAGGATTCTGGCATTGCACCGCTGATCTACTGATCACTGGTACAATGCTTTCCAGGATCCCTAAGGAGACAATAATGCATGCACATTTCTTTCCTGCAAAAAATATGTGCATTTATTATTTTATCCCAAAGGGTGAACTTATCCTTTTAGCAATCCCCCAAAGACAGGAAGTGCTAATATATCATTTTAAATAATACTGTGCTATTAGTAGCTAACAGTAAAGGGCAGCAGATCCCTACATGCCTATGAAAGTATTAGGGCTACACGGTGCCTACAGCACTTTCGCAGTATGGCTGCCACCATTGAATGTACAGGAATTAAGCCAAGGCTATCTTTAAATTACAGTATATAAAGAGAAAATGTCTGTGTTTCAAGTTACATTTACTAAAAGTAAATTAATAATGGCAAGGCGCTTTAACCTTGCCAGGCATGGTTTTACATCTCCAAGTGCTATATGATATATGCCAAACCATGTCTAACACATAAGGATGAAGAACATAGCAAGAGAATTGGTGTGTTGTGCTGATAAGAAGAGCAGAGCTTCTCCCTATTGAGCCGTACTGCATACCCTTAACTCAGGTGGTCTGCCACAGCTGTTCAAGTTAACAGGTCAGTTGATGTAGTGTAAAGCCAACAATAGGAAGCACAGCACACTACCATCTGTGAGCGCAATTCTGATAAGAACTGGTCAAGGTGCATTAGAAATAATGGGCACAGTTGTACCTTACACTGAGAAAGTTTAATCCTCTTATACAAATGTATAATGCTCTTTGAATCCAACTTTACTACTAATTTGTCATGATTATCCTTGAAAAAAAATCCCTACCTTGCTGTAAATAAAAACAGAAGAAGTGAGAAATCATTCATGTTTTATTTACAGGATCCCATTAAACAATGCAGCTGCTTAGCACAGCAAATTTTTGACATTAATTTCAGAGTGTGATGCTGAGCTACATACAAGCATGTCTTGCTTTGTTACAGCTAAAGACCCTTATACGAAGAGTTAGAAATATTGTAATCCTGTTGTAGCTGTCAAATTGACCTAGAACAATATGTCAAGTGGTGTTCGATACCTGAGCAGACAATGAAGTCTTTGAGCTTGAACAGATTAGAGAGCTTCAGTGTAGTGTCACATTTCACCTAGCTCCTTTACATGTTAAATCATTTCCTGAAGAGATTTAAATGAAACTTGTGTGATATATCTAGATATATAAAGATATATATATATATATATATATATCACACAATTTTCATTTAAATCTCTTCATATATTGATATATATATATATATATATATATATATATATACATATACTGTGTGTGTGTATATATATATATATATATACTGTATATAAATATACTGTATATAAATATTCTGAATTATATTCACATCTGCTGTTGTTCAAGCCCAAAGATATTCTAATGTACTATCCTACTGTTATTAATATATTTATTTTAACAGGATACAAAAACAAAATTTGTCATTAGCTTTTATTATTTTCTAGTCCATTTCTATACTATTGTAGTAAAAAAAAAATATTAAACGCATTCTTGCAAATTGTTGGATCTCCCGCAGACACAGGGTTACTAAGCTATACTACATTCAAAATGTATTTTTAAATAATGGATTAAATGATTATCAAAGTCAGCATTAATACTTGATGCTTTCAAGGACTTAAAATTACCTCTTGCGACCAAATTAAAATCTCTTAGTTTAAAGACGGATTATGATAAATTAAAAAGACATAAACAGCACAGGCAATGTGTCAATGTTTGTCCTGAGTAGTATCAATGCATGCAGATTTGTTATATTTTGAATTCTAGACTACAATACAGATAATAATGTTTAGCATTCACTAGCTGGCAGAAATATTTTGTACTAGGAATATATGTTTTAACCCTGAGCTTGCATTTTTTAAAATAGTGATTGTTTTTTTTTTTTTTTTTTCAATTATTAAGCCTTTGCATTGCATTTACATCACAATATACTGTTCAATTCTAATATGTGGGGGCATGGTTTGGTCTTGTGTACAATGACTGTACACATTTTAAACCCTTTGGTCAAAATAAAATAAGAACCCTAATAAAGTGATATGGTCCAGAAATATTTAGACAGAATAAAGGTGGATAAAGCACCTGGACCTGATGGCATCCACCCACGGATCCTAAAAGAATTGAGCTTTGTAATTTCAAAGCCATTGTATCTAATTTTTAGGGAATCATTAATGACAGGAATAGTACCACTGGATTGGCGCAGGGCGAACGTGGTGCCTATATTTAAAAAGGGAACAAAGTCTTTACCAAGTAACTATAGACCTGTTAGTTTAACTTCTATAGTTGGGAAGATACTGGAGAGATTATTAAAAGACCACATAGACGAGTTCTTGCAGGAAAAAAATATTTTAAAGCAACAGACAGCATGGGTTCATGAAAGACAGAAGTTGTCAGACAAACCTCATTTCTTTTTATGAGGTGGTAAGTAAAACCTTGGACAGAGGCGTGGCTGTGGACGTGGTATACTTGGATTTTGCAAAAGCGTTCGATACAGTTCCCCACACAAGGCTCATGTGTAAGGTAAGGTCTACAGGTTTGGAAATATCGGTTTGTAAATGGATAGAAAACTGGCTAAAAGACAGAATTCAGAGAGTCGTGGTTAATGATTCTTACTCTGAATGGGCTAAGGTTATCAGTGGTGTACCCCAAGGTTCAGTGCTGGGACCCTTACTTTTTAATATCTTTATAAATGATATTGGGTCTGGGATCAAAAGTAACATTTCTGTCTTTGCAGATGACACCAAGCTATGCAGTGGAATAACGTCCTTACAGGAGGTCTCCAATTTACAAGCTGACCTCAATGCTCTGTCAAATTGGGCGACTATGTGGCAGATGAGGTTTAATGTTGATAAATGTAAAGTTATGCACTTGGGGGCTAAGAATATGCATGCATCATACATGCTAGGGGGAGTACAACTGGGGGAATCCGTAGTGGAGAAGGATCTGGGGGTTTTGGTAGATCATAAACTCAATAATAGCATGCAATGCCAAGCTGCGGTTTCCAAAGCGAGCAAAGTCCTTTCTTGTATTAAGAGAGGTATGGACTCCAGAGAGAGAGATATCATTTTGCCCCTGTTCAAATCATTAGTAAGACCTCATCTGGAATATGCAGTTCAGTTTTGGGCACCAGTTCTCAAAAAGGATATTGGGGAACTGGAGAAAGTGCAGAGAAGGGCAACCAAACTGATAAGAGGCATGGAGGAGCTCAGCTATGAGGAAAGATTAGAGGAACTGAATTTATTCACCCTTGATAAGAGGAGATTAAGGGGGGATATGATCAACATGTATAAATATATAAGGGGTCCATATAGTGAACTTGGTGTTGAGTTATTCACTTTACGGTCAACAAAGAGGACAAGGGGGCACTCTTTACGTCTAGAGGAGAAGAGATTTCATCTCCAAATAAGGAAAGGTTTCTTCACAGTAAGAGCTGTGAAAATGTGGAATAGACTCCCTGCAGATGTGGTTCTAGCCAGCTCAGTAGATTGCTTTAAGAAAGGCCTGGATACCTTCCTAAATGTACATAATATAACTGGGTACTGACATTTATAGGTAAAGTTGATCCAGGGAAAATCCGATTGCCTCTCGGGGGATCAGGAAGGAATTTTTTTCCCCTGCTTTAGCAAATTGGAGAATGCTCTGCTGGGGTTTTTTTTGCCTTCCTCTGGATCAACTGTGGGTATAGAATGGGGTATATGGGATTGTATGATATATATATATGTATATATATATATATATATATGTATATATATTTTTTTTTTTGTTTAATTTGTGGTTGAACTGGATGGACTTGTGTCTTTTTTCAACCTAACTAACTATGTAACTATGTAAAGTATTAAGATATGTGTTTCACCATTACCATGAAAATTTTAACTGTTGTTCATTGGATCTTTGATGGGAATGGTAAGAAAAGGAGATCTGTATCATTTAACTACATATTGTGGTTTCATGACTTTGTATCTTTCTCATTAGAAGTACATAATGTTTTTTCCCCTTACAGGCTTCACATTTAACCTGTTTAATAGCACAGTGTCCCTCTGCGTCTAACAGAGTTTATTCCAGCCACAGCCCCTTTTTTGCTAGCTAGACAATAAACCACAAAAATGGGGCTACTTTTTTGTTTGCCTTAAAACAGAACTGATTATTTGTATTCTTTTAAAGCGCACTGAATTGAGTCAAGGCTGCATTTATCCTTCCATGCCTCCTGAGCACAAGGAAAGGATTCATGCTGCTTTGGAGTGCCAGGGATAAAAAAAGAACGCTATTACAGTAATTATTTGTTATTATTTAATGTCTAGTCCGGGAGGCATTCTCCATCTTTGAATGTTTGACACATTTTGCGTGAACATCTGTTGTTGATTCATGTTTCTGGTGTTATTAATCTTCTTGTAGGTAAGCAGGTGATTCACCCAAGCCAGATTCCTATTGTCCAGGAGCAGTTTACTCCGAGTGCTGACAAAATAAAATGGGCCCAGGAATTGATTTCTGCTTTCGAAGAGCACCAAGGATTAGGAAAGGTAAAAAAATAAAATAAAAAAAAATTGTCTGGTGTCTCACTGTCTTTACATGTGATTTTTATAAAAGTGATAGTTTTTGTTTTTCTTTTTAGTATGCACCATTAATTTTTTTAGGCTAGCTTTATGTGTTACTAGATAAAACACCAATATGTCCCGTTTGACAATTTTTAACCTTTTTTCCTTGACCAACTTTGCCTTTGTGATTTCTTTGGCACTTATCTTTTCTCCGTTCTACTTCCTTTTTCCATTTTTTTTTCTCTTTTCTGCCTTGGAAACTTTCCACATATCCTTAGTAAACACAAAGAGTAGATTTCTATTTAAGGCTTACTTGTCGAGCAAGAGGCATGTGTGGTTTCTAACCAAAATTAGCCGTGTATTCAACTTGTAAAATTCTAATCAAGTCAGATTGAAGAAAAGAACATTTGAGATGGTTAGCAGTATTAATCCTGTGTTATGCCAGGTCAGGATTTGATGGCCGTATAATTCTTTTTAATTGTAATGATTAAGAAATAACTCTGTGTGGAATATCAGTTTGGAAGTCAAAGATTTGGATATATACAAGGAAGCAAATTAACACTGGAAAATGGTTGTTGCTAATTTACTGCATCATTGAGCCTCACGTTTTCTGCACTGTGGGTTTCTGCTATGTAAATATTGCAGTAGTGAAGCACAATCTGTCGCCACTTTGTGCCAGTAACACTTAAATTAGGAGTCGCCTGAAGGAAGGTTTTATGCCAGTTTTAGCATTGTCTACTAATTATCTCTTAGTTTATTTGAAATAATCCAGTTTGCTACCCTCTACAAAAACAAGGAAAATGCCATATTTTTTTCTAAATGCATATCATAGTGTACCTTACCTCATACCTTAAATCGTTAAACAGAAATTGTTCAGAACTGTGTATCATCATGCTGTGTATAGTAATTAGTTGCATATGGGGTCTGATTTGCAAAGAGTATACTCAAAAGACTGTCTAGTTGTCCCAGATAACAATCCTGTTTTTCACAAAGCTTAAGTGCACTTTTTTTTTTATTTTACAATTTTCTATCATTTCAAAAGAATCACAATTTAGTCTACATGTGTAATTTCCTCTTGCACAATACATCAACTCTTTGCATTCACAGTAGTGGGTTTCTTTAAAAAAAATAAGAATACACTGCAGCATTCACTCCAGCTAGGCTGCCTGAGCACTGGCATAAGACTCAAACACGACGTCAATCATGGCAGCAGATAGAACCCAAATAAGGCGAAAGGAGAGATGCCGCGAAGGGCACACGCTTGAGGACAAAAGGTGCTATTGTTAAGGATTGCATGGCAATTAGGATGTCCTGTATACTAATATTTATAAAAAATATATATGATCCTGTAAAACTATTAGGTTTACTGAGAAACTGTCTTCTTTTTAGGTGAATTGAGCGTCACTGTTCAAAAATGAAGTAGTCTGGCCACAGGAAATACTGTCAGCAAGCTGCTTGAAAATCAGTTTCTGTTATTTACTTGTGGACCTAATGCTAGTCACATTTTTGATTTTCGGATTGCATTGCTTTAATACAACACTAAAGTTAAAAACAGGCCCTATAAAAGCTAACTGTTCCTACAACCAGTCATTGCACCTTTAAAGTTCTGTAGACTGTTTTTTGTTTTTTTGGTTAGTCAGGGATTACATGCTGAACAAAGATTTAAATATTGTATGCGTAATTCAGAAACAGTTTAGTAAGTATGAAAAGATGTACCAAACCTTATCTATTCTAAAAATAAATAATGTATAACATGTATTTAGGCCCTACCTTTCCTTTTTTTTTTTTTTTTTTAAACCTACTGTCAACATGTTAACTCTTGACACTCTGAAGAGGTAACCACTGACATTTTTAGATCTACCTTTAGGCATCTGTCTGCCTGATATGATAACATGCAATCTGAATTGAAGGTAGAAAGCATATCAAACCACTTGCCTAAAAAATAGCTTGAACAATTCCCAGGGTTGCTAAAAAAATGTATTCTTTATACCTTATAGAAGTAAATCTATTCTGGCAGACTGATCTGTTTCTACTGCAGGTTTGTCTTGTTTAAATAGAACCTCAGTACCTAGGAAATAGTTATATATTTAGTCAGGTTGAAAAAAAGACACACGTCCATGGAATTAAAAAAACAGAAAAATAAAAATTAATTAAAAACCTACATCCTCAAGACCCTATGGCACCTTTTGTATGGGGCGAATGCTGCCAGCTCAGCGGGAAATCTGTCTGCTGATCCCTGTTGAGCAGGCGGATGGCTTGTCCATTTCTATTCTGCTTATGCAGAGCAGACAGACACAGCCTGTAAACCGTCCGCCTGTCCGTTTTACACCCGATAGCCATCTGATCCTATCCGATAAACGGATTGGGAAAGGATCCCCATTTGTCTGTTTTTAGCAGATAGGATCGGATTGGATGTTGGTGGGTGTCAACGGACATGCAATGTATGGTCCGATCGGGTCAGCCTAAAAAACTGACAGGTGGATCCAATCAGTCCGCCCATGTGAAAGAGGCCTAGAGCTGCAGATAACGGAAAACAAACACTCTTGCACATAGTGTGACGTCCAGGGGGTCTATTGCTCAAGGGACAGTCTTTCTGGCCTTGCAGCCCTTCAGGATAGGGAATATCCTAATAGTCACAGAAAAAATGAAGAAAAGAGAGCGCACCAGCTTAGTGCATTATCCCAAATATTTTTATTGACAAAAAATACTCACAAACGATGAGAAATATTGCTTGTAAAGGCCACCTAATCATGGCAATCAGTCCTGAAACTGACAGTCTCACCTAATCATGGCAAAGGATAAGACATCAGCCTCTGCTGGCTGGCGCGTTTCGAAGGAATACCTTCTCCCTCAGAGCCTAAAGCTGCAGATAAAAGATTAAAGATAAAAACATGGTCCAAATGGCTCTAACAAGAAACAAATTCTATCATGATTCACTGAGGCAATCAGATACTCCTTGAATCAACAATTTATGACATTATTTCTTATAAATATTAATAACTAGTTTTATTTTGCGTAATTAGAAAGACATTGAGTCTTTTTAAAAAAAGCTACAAAGTTTGCCAGAATTAGCTAAGCAGTTAGCGCTAAAGGAGCAGACAAGAAAGCAGTAATTGATAGTCACCGCTCTCTGATAAGAGCAGAACAAGAACTGAGCGTTCAGCAATCAACTGATAACTCAGTTCTTAGGCTTAGAGTGGGGGAAAGCTGTAACATCAGATTGATGCTGCAGCAGGTAAGTGAGTATAGTTGTCTGTTGTTTTTTTTTTTAAAACCACACTTCTCTTTTGAGACAGCAAATTTAAAACCTCTTTAGGGCATTAATCAAAATATATATAAAAAGGAAATCTGTACTGAATGAATTATGTGTAGTGCTACCCCCATAGGAGCCACTGGTTAGCATGGGTCCTGTCATGTACTTGGTTGTTGAGCCTGACGTGAAGAGGGAGGCCTCTTTTACAGCTCCGGCTCAGGAACCACTGGGAGTGAGACAGTGGCTGAAAGAGCATGGTGAGGTATGAGTGCCTGTAGTAAGTCCAGTAGTCTGCACAGGAAAGCAGCCAATGCTTCACCGGGAAGGAGCTAGGAGACAGAGGCAGTTGACATCAGATAGATGCAGCAGACACAGGGCTGGCTGGTAGCAGACTGGCAGATGCTTGGCTAGCTGGCTGGTGACAGGCTGCAGCTGGTGACAGGCTGCAGATGCTTGGCAAGTGAGCCTCAACCAGACAAGAGCTCAATGGACCAGAGATACTGTGGCAAACTGGATGAACAGGAAGCGGGGTTAGGCACCCCTAGTCGGTAACAGAAAGTCAGATCAGGCATAAACCACAGGCAGAGGAATAGTCAGGACACAGCCCAAGGTCAGCAACCATGAAGCAGATCAGGCAAAAAGAGGAGACAAAAGCAGATTCAAAGAACAAGCCAAGGTCAGGGCAGGTAGTGTTCAAACATGGTCTGAGGCAAGCCAGGTCAAGATCATAAGTCAGGCACACGAACAGACGACAACGTACACAGAACACTGTAGACCAAACGGCAATGAGCCAGTGCTGCAGCCCAGTTTAAATAGCCTGTTTGGCTCCAGTATTAGTGACAGAGGCACCCACACGTGTGCGCAAATGCACACGCCTGTGCACATCTGCTCAGAAATTTTGATGATCTTTCAGAAAGCAAATCAAACCTGCATGATATAATAGAAGTCTATGGCACAGTGCAGCTAACCCGCAGGAAAGCCGCAGGTTCACTGCACTGCATCTGCAGATCAGTGTGAAAGCAGCCTAATAACACTTTATTATAGGTGCTAATATGCCCATTGCAAAAGTGCAGAGTATGTGATATTTCATACATTGACCTTTTCCTCTTCCAGCTTCTGCTGGTATTGCACTCTAGAATGCTAGAAAGATCCTAGTGCACTTGGTATCACTCTGCCTGGAACAGGAGCCGGCACTATAGAGGAAGCATTAGCTTATGTGGCTCCTGCTCACTCCACGGCCACCTACTTCCTCCTCTGGCCATGGCTCAATGCACTCTGATGCTCTGAGATAGCGGGACGGCAACCCGTTGATCACGATCTGGGCATGGCCATGAGCTTTCCTGGTTTGAGGTCGAAGGCCACATCAAAAGGCATTATGGACCATAGGTTGAGCACCCCTGGCCTAAATAGTTCTCATTGATGTATGAATTCGACAAGGGAACCTCCCACCAGTTATTAGAGGTGAGGTTGTCTTGTCAATAGACCATTGATTTAGGGATGGCCCACCTAAAAGTCAGGGGGTGAGTGTATGTCGCCTCCTACCAAATTTGCTACGAGGAAGGGTCGGCTTATCATTAGTCTGTTGAGTAGTGTAGATAACTTCTTCTGAGTTTTCTCCCATATGTCAGTCTTTTTGGGGGCCAAATGGCTCATATGGATCATGTTCCTGTGATGCAATATGTTCAGCTTCTTGTGTTTCTTTTGTTAATTCTATGTGGCCTCTAACAGCTGACTTTGAGGCATAGGCTCGGATGTCTCAGGTCTTGTAACAACTGGCTCTGTTTCCTTTGCTAGAGAAGATGTAGTAGACTCTTCAGGTGGAGAGGGCCACAACCAGTCTATTTCCATCTCTTCTTCCTCACTATCTACTTCATCTGTGGTTAGTACAGTATTTTGAGGCTGAGTAAGTGGACGGGGTCTGCAAGAAGCTGTATGAGTGGGTCTGTGATTAGTTTTTGGGAAAACCTGAACTGCCTCTGCTATAGGCAAGAGATGATTTCAATGCCATAAGGCCAGCAATCCGGGCAGCTGTTTGCAGACAATATAAGGTTGCCACTTCCAGTGCTTTGCTAGTTTGTGTTTCCCAGGAACAATGAGATTTCTTTGCAATACTCTGTCCCCAGATTGCTAGTCTTCTATTACTTTGAGGTCATAGTTTTTTGTTCCATTGACCTCGGGCACCTTAGGGCCCTCATACACTGTTTTCAAACTCTTTCTTAAGCAATCTATGTATCCTTGGTGAGAAGTTATCGAAGGAAGGGCCAAAGGCCAGATCGACAGGTAGTAGACCTTCCCTCCTGAACATCAGCATGTACAGTGAATAGCCTGTGGCATAATTTTAATGCTATTATAAGCATGCACTACAGCTGCAATATGTCTGCTCCAACGCTGTTTCTTTTTGGCAGAGAGAGTCCAGAAGAGTGTGACCGAGTGGGATGAATTAAGAGACTGTGAGCCAGGCCTTCTCTCCAACATCAATGCCTGACCTCACAAATGTGCTTCTGGAAGAATAATCAAACATTCCCATAGACACACTCCTGAACCTTGTGGACAGCCTTCCCAGAAGAGTTGAAGCTGTTACAGATGACATGACAATGATATAATCAAGATACACCAGCAGGTCAATCAATTTTATTACATTAGCCATTGAAAGGTTGCAGGGGCTCCTGACAATCCTTAGGGTATTCTGTTGAATTAAAAAAAAAAAAAAAAAAATAGCAGACAAATGAAGGGTCTTCTTCCTGTGGCTTTCTGTGACTTTCTAGTTGAAAGCAAAAAATGCAGGTTTGACTGCTGGTCAGGAGTCACAGGCAAGGTTTGCTTTAATACCTCGGACTCCCACAGTAGCTCATTTGCATTTCGCCTTGAAATGTCCAACTTCCCCACAACGATAATATCTTTTTCCGGATAGTAACATGTCCCCTTGTTTGGTTCCCTTTTCTGAAGTTAGAGTAGAGGGAGCCTGATTCATATGTATCAGACTTTTGCATGCTTGCATAGGCCTCCATTACTTCCATCATGGTTTGTTGCATTTTAAACTGTGCCTGTACTACCTGGTTCAGCAGATCAGGTGTTGCTGATTCCATTGAGGCTCTGGAGTTGGATGTAGTTGGCTGTTCAGCTTCTAGCCCCATGGTTGACTCGATAACCACCCATTTGAACCACCCGTGCAGAGACTTTCTCGTTCTTGCTGACAGCTTGCACTAAGTAGCTTGTTCCTGATTTTTCTAGTCTAACAGAGCCTCTTCCACCCTAATTTCCATCACAAGTTATGGATAGGTTGGAGCAGATCAGGGTCCTATGTAAGACTCGATCTAGTTGAACCTGGTCATCCTTTTTTTTTTTTTTAAGGATTTGATGTAGGAGCTTATCTACTGGAGTTATGAAGTCAGAAAACTTCCATCCTCCTGTGCTTTGTTTGTGTGTTTGAAATTGTATACTAAATCTTGGAGTCTCTATACTCTTCTAAACACAGCTTACAACGCTTAAATATAGTGCTACATTGTTTTGCTTTCCCAACTTTAGGTTACAGATCACTTCAGCAGCAGGGGCCTTGAGACTCTTACTAATTCTCTGTTTCTTTAAAACCTCAGGGATATCCCATTCTTCTAGTGCATTGGAAGCCTGGACCAGTCCTCTTCCCCAGATGAAAAGATGGAACTGGTGTCTTCCGTGAGAAGAACCATAGCTTCATACAGTATATATTCAATGATTGATGGGACAGGACCATTCTTGACGAAGTTCTCCACTAGCTTCCACTTCCGCTTCCACTTCCACTTCTCCACTAGCTTCCCTGCTTCCCTGCTTCCTTCTTCAGTGAAGAAGGAAGCAGAAGGTAGTCCTGAAGTAGATGCAAGGGCAATGGTGTTCACTTCAGTCCCTGGTGTAGTCTAGGTTGGGCTCTCAGGGTAATGTCTGATACTTGTAACTAAATTAAGCGGGCTTTGACCTCTTATGTTAGGTGGACACTATCTCCCACAATCTCTGCTCAGGAGTTAGGGTAGTGTCTTTGCCATACATACACAGTCCATTTATCTCCTGGCACATCAACCTAAAGTTCAGCAGTGGGAAGTAATAAAGCTTGAGATACTGAACACAGGAACTATACTGCCAAAGTGCATTAATGCCGCAGGGATGCTCTGGTCTCCCTGCGGCAATGGTGCAAATAATATAGCTGTAGTCTTTGCTGTGCTGCCTCCAGTGTCTCCTCTGGTCTGGCCTCTCAGCAGTCTGGTCAGTATGCAGCAGATGTGCTCTCATCATTTCCTTGGCGCCAAGCAAAAGAGCCTAGTTGAAAAGTCTCAAAGCTGCTCCTCCTTGCCCCAGTGTCTCTTGGGAATTATAGTGCAAAGGGTCCATAAGCTCCATAATATGGCTTACTTCCTCGACTTCAAATCCTATGATCCTCAGCATTCTGCATAGGTATCCATAGACATTTATGGTTATAGTTCTCTTTCTGCTGAATGGAAGGGATAATGCAACACAATATTCAACATAACAGCAGAAAGTCAAGGTAGACTGATTGTAAAGAGGGAAATGTCTCCTTCATGTTTCTGTAGTCCAGCATCTGGCTACACTGTAACCTCCCATTGCTTTCTTCCAAAAAAGATAGCTGCCTGGCTGTCTCTTGCTTCAGTACGTTCAGAGCCATTAACTTGGAACAAGCAGGCAGCAAATTGGCAAAGTGAGAGGATGAACAAGGGCAGGCTACTTATTTCTCTCATTTCATGTTAATATTGTTTTATGAACTGTTTTTTTATTTTTTTTAAGCTTAGATGTCCAAATCCAATGTAGTAGTATCACTGGGTGTTAGTTAACTTGAAAAAAAACTCTATTACTATTTTCCGTTTTTCATTTGTACTAATGTATTCTTAGACATTTAAAAAAACTGTATTGATAAGAGACTTTAAGAAACTACATATTTCAGTAAAGTTGATTGATTTCTAGCAACCAAAACTCAATTTTAACCACTTCAGCACTGGAAGTATTTGCGCGGTCGATCGACATTGTACCCAACCAAAATTGATGTCCTTTTTTTTCCCACAAATAGAGATATCCTTTGGTGGTATTTGATCACCTCTGTGGTTTTTATTTTTTGCGCTATAAACAAAAAAGTTCGACAATTTAAAGATTTTAAGATTAAACCACTGTGCCTAGCCATCCTCTTGTGTCAGAAAGTGCACTGCTTTTTTTCAGCAATACTTCAAGACAAAGGGTACATTTTTCAGAGAACTTCTTAGAACAATGAGCATTTCTTAATATATCATATGTGAGGGGTTAGCTCGGCAGCGGGTGTGTGTGACCCCCTGGATGGGTTCACAACACACAATCAGGCACAGCAGACAGCGTTGTAGGTGAAAAAACAAAGGTGCGGTTTATTTATGCGACATGCAGTGAAAAATATAGCAGCCAAACAAAAAGAAACATGAAAAGAAATCCTGGTCAGCTTGACCTCTTACTACACATGTATATACCCTGTCTATCAACTGAGTGCAGCCTTGTGCTGCACCAGTCCCTATCTCTGTTGTAGAGGTTTGCCACACAGGCATTAACTCACCGCACAGAACAGAAGTCACACTCCCCAGTCTATACAAACACAAAACTGGTTCCAGGATGGAGCATCTCCCTAAGCATGCTGTTTTTTTTTGTAGAGGTCTTAATGAGCCCACTTACTTCAGCTGGGCTCATTAACTCTTCCCCTTTAGTGGTATAAGTCTGCATAAAGCCTGAATCTAGGGCATACATATTTCCATCCTGGATACAACCAGGTGATTTTACCTGCCTGCTGCCACATACCCCCCCCCCCCCTCTTGTTTCAACCTTGGGGTTGTAACACAAGCAGTCAGACACGCATGTATGCGAGACAAAGCATCCACATTCCCCATTTTAACACCAGGGCGATGCTTAACTGTAAAGTTGAATTCCTGTAGGGCCAGGAACCACCTATTTACCCTTCTATTGGTCTCCTTGTTTTGAGCCATCCACTTCAAAGGAGCGTGATCAGTCACCAGGTCAAAGTGCCTACCTAGCAGATAGTACCGAAGGGAATCTAGAGCCCATTTTACCGCTAAACATTTATTCTCAATCGTGGCGTAATTTACCTCATGGGACTTCAACTTCCTGCTGAGGTAAATGACTGGGTGCTCTTCCCCATTCCAGACCTGGGATAACACTGCTCCTAACCCAACATCTGATGCATCAGTTTGTACAATAAAGTCCTTAGAGAAGTCTGGTGAGTACAACACTGGCTGGCTACATAAGGCTGTTTTTAAGGACTGAAATGCTTCTTCAGCCTCTGGGGACCATTTAACCATGACAGACTCTTTCCCTTTTGTCAGGTTGGTGAGGGGCACAGCCTGAGAAGCAAAATGAGGAATGAATCGCCGATAATAGCCAGCAATTCCCAGAAAGGCTCGTACCTGTTTCTTGCTGTTAGGACGTGGCCAACTCTGTATGGCCTCGACTTTATTGACTTGGGGTTTTATCACCCCCCTCCCAATAGTGTACCCAAGATATTTGGCCTCCTCCTGTCCAATGGTACACTTCTTTGGATTGGCTGTAAACCCAGCTTCCCGGATAGAGTCTAGGACTGCTTGCACTTTTGGCAAATGTGAGACCCAGTCTGTGCTATGGATAATCACATCATCCAGGTAAGCTGCAGCATATTTCTGATGGGGCCTCAGAATCATATCCATTTTCCGCTGGAATGTTGCCGGTGCATTCTGTAACCCAAACGGCATTCTCTTATATTGGAATGCCCTATCTGGGGTTACAAACGCAGTTTTCTCCTTGGCCGACTCGGCCAGGGGAATTTGCCAATACCCTTTGGTGAGATCAAGAGTTGTCATGTATCGGGCTGTTCCCAGCCGGTCAATCAACTCATCTATACGCGGCATGGGGTAGGTGTCAAATTTTGTAACTTTATTCAATTGTCGAAAATCGTTACAAAACCGCCAGCTCCCATCAGGTTTGGGCACTAGTACGATAGGACTGGACCAGTCACTCTAGGACTCTTCTATCACACCCAATTCCAGCATCCTTTGAACCTCCCACGTATTGCCTCCCGTCGGGCCTCTGGTATTCTATAAGGTTTTAGTTTTACCCTTTCTCCTGGCGGGGTGATAATGTCATGCTCTACGCCAGATGTTTGTTCCGGCAGCTCAGAAAAAATCTCTTTGTTGCGAAGTACAAACTCTTTAACCTCCTGTTGTTGGGGTTTCGATAAGGTGACTGCTATCCCAACCTCAGGAACTAAGCAATCAGACTGGGCTTGTGATAAAGTCTCTGCGACGAGGGATTCCCTATCCCTCCAGGCTTTCAGCAGATTGACGTGATAGATCTGTTCTGGCTTTCGCCTTCCTGGCTGTCTGACCCTGTAGTTCACCTCACTAATTTTTTCAATTATTTCATATGGACCTTGCCATTTGGCCAGAAATTTGCTTTCAACCGTAGGGACTAGCACCAAGACCCTATCCCCCGGGGAAAAAGTACGGGTCTTGGCCCCACGGTTGTACACTCTCTGCTGTGCCAACTGCGCTTGGGCCAAATGTTCCTTTACGATTGGCATTACCTGTGCAATTCTATCTTGCATCAGGGCGACATGCTCAATCACACTCCTGTGGGGAGAACTCTCATTTTCCCAAGTTTCCTTGGTGATATCCAGCAGCCCTCTTGGGTGTCTCCCATAGAGCAACTCGAAGGGTGAGAAACCCGTAGAGGATTGGGGTACCTCCCTAATGGCAAACATCAGATAAGGTATTAGACAGTCCCAATTCTTTCCATCTCTATCCACCACCTTCTTTAACATTTGTTTTAGGGTTTTGTTGAATCTTTCAACCAACCCATCTGTTTGGGGGTGATACACAGATGTACGCAATTGTGTTATTTTAAACAACTTGCATAGTTCTTTCATAACCCGGGACATAAAGGGTGTACCTTGGTCCGTAAGCAGTTCCTTACAAATACCCACGCGGCTAAAAACAAGAGATAGCTCTTTGGCTATGGTTTTGGCTGAGGTATTTCGAAGAGGAATTGCTTCCGGATAACGGGTGGCATAGTCCAATATAACCAAAATGTACTGATGCCCCCTAGCGGACTTCATTATCGGACCAACCAAATCCATTGCGATCCTCTCAAAGGGGACCTCAATGATAGGAAGAGGTACCAGCGGGTTACGGAAATGTGGCATAGGTGCCGACTTCTGACACACAGGGCAGGAGGAACAATAATTTTCTGTTTCCTTCATGACCCCAGGCCAATAGAATCTCTGCAATACCCTCTCTCTGGTTTTCTCGGTCCCCAGATGACCTCCCAGAATGTGCCCATGGGCCAATTCTAACACCAACTTCCTGTAAGGTTTGGGCACCACAAGTTGCTCAGTGGTTTCTTCTGCCCTTTGAGTCACTCGATACAGCAGGTCCCTTTCCATAGTGAAGTACGGGTAAGTGCAAGTCTTATCTGGGTTCACTAACTCGCCATCTATTTTTATCACATTTTCCCGTGCCTTTATTAGGGTGGGGTCTTTTAACTGTTCTGTGGCAAAATTTTCCCTGTGAACCTCAAGATCCGAAAACTCCACAGACGGCATGTTTTCATCTGAGGATGTTGGCTCCTCCCCAGTTTCTCGAGTTTCCCCCGCCAATACTGACAAGGGAAATTCGGGAGAGTCCTCACCACTCTCAGAGGAATTCTGGTAATTTTCCTGGTCTATAGGGGCACCAGTGGGGGGCTCAGGACAATCCCAGAGTTCCCAGAACTTTGGAAAATCCCTTCCCACAATGGCATCATGTGGTAAGTGAGACACTAACCCCACCTGATGAGAGAGGTTACCTTTGGGGGTCTCAAAAAACACTGAAGTTACCGGATACTCTCGGGTGTCCCCATGCACACAAATAACAGCCACCTTGTTATTCCCAGAGACCTCTGTAGTAACTAATTCAGCTTTTATCAATGTTACCAGGCTACCTGAATTCAGCAACACATCAACATTTCTACCATTAATACACATTTTACATAAATGTTTCTCAGTTCCCCGAATGGCAGTGCATGCAACTGTCGCAAACAGCGACTGACGTCTCTCCCTTATAAAGTCACATTGCATAGGTTCATCCACAACTGGGCAATTGGCTGCAATATGTCCCTCTTGCCGGCAGCGTTAGCCAATAATCTTTTTCGCTGCCTCTTGCAGCCTGGGCTTCCCGGGCTGCTCCCGCCAGACATTAGGTAGAACTCCCACCCTCTCACTCTCTCCACCCTCACCCCTTGGAGTCATCTTACCCGCCACTGGGGATGGTCTGGTCTTAGGGTGGAAAGTCCGTGGTTCCCTGGAAGAGGTGGTCAGGTTCTCTGTAGCCAAGTACCTCTCAACCAGATCCACAAGCTTATCTGCATTTTCTGGGTCTCCATGGCTTACCCACTTTTGGATGGCAGTAGGAAGAGCTCTCAGGAAACGATCCATAACAACACGTTCCACAATGTTTGGTGCGGTCAAAGTCTCTGGCTGCAGCCACTTCCTGCTCAGGTGAATGAGATCATACATTTGAGACCTGTGGGGTTTCCCAACCTGAAAAGTCCAGTTATGCACACGCTGAGACCGGACGGCCAGGGTGACACCCAGCCGTGCCAATATTTCTGTTTTTAGCACCAGATAGTCTTTTGCTTGGTCAGGCTCTAGGTCATAATAAGCTTTCTGCGATTCCCCAGTTAACAGAGGGGCCACCAGTCCAGCCCACTGCTCCTTAGGCCACTTTTCCCTTTCAGCAGTCCTTTCAAATGTGGTCAAAAACACCTCCGGATCATCCTCTCCAGTCATTTTTGTCAGTAAACGGCTCACACCAAAGAATGCGGTATTAGTGTAACCACTTGCCTCATTGGTCTGCGGACATTGCTGCATTAATGTCTCTATTTGTTGTTGAAAACTCTGCTCTTGCTTCTGCAACAGGTCTATGAAGCGGGCTTCAGATTGCTGCTGGGCTTGTTGCTGAGCTTCCAGACTCTGCTGGTGAGCTTTCTGCTGAGCTTCCAGACTCTGGTGCAAAGTTGCATTTGTCTGCTGCTGGGCTGCAAGGCTCCTTTGTAAATCTGCATTTGTCTGCTGCTGATTTGCATTTGCTAGAGCCAGCTGTCTCAGTATCTCCTCCATGCTGGCCTTAAAAAAAAAACTGCCCGCATTCTCCACCAACTGTGAGGGGTTAGCTCGGCAGCGGGTGTGTGTGACCCCCTGGATGGGTTTACAACACACAATCAGGCACAGCAGACAGCGTTGTAGGTGAAAAAACAAAGGTGCGGTTTATTTATGCGACATGCAGTGAAAAATATAGCAGCCAAACAAAAAGAAACATGAAAAGAAATCCTGGTCAGCTTGACCTCTTACTACACATGTATATACCCTGTCTATCAACTGAGTGCAGCCTTGTGCTGCACCAGTCCCTATCTCTGTTGTAGAGGTTTGCCACACAGGCATTAACTCACCGCACAGAACAGAAGTCACACTCCCCAGTCTATACAAACACAAAACTGGTTCCAGGATGGAGCATCTCCCTAAGCATGCTGGGGTTTTTTGTAGAGGTCTTAATGAGCCCACTTACTTCAGCTGGGCTCATTAACTCTTCCCCTTTAGTAATATAAGTCTGCATAAAGCCTGAATCTAGGGCATACATATTTTCCATCCTGGATTTTTTACCTGCCTGCTGCCACACATATAATGTAGCAAATCTTTACTTCACAGTTCAGGTCCACTTTACATGCTTATTAGATCATAACCATTGTATTGGAATAAAATTGGTAAACCCTGTTAATCCCATGTGGAATAACAATCTTTGAGTATACCGTAAGTGGTGAGACAAGGTAGATGTAAATAGCAAAACCAACAGACAACAACACAATAACAAATAGAACAATGAATAGAGGTCAAAGAAAACTGACATAGCTGTAGGTCGGGGGAGCACAACTGTGGGTCCGGGGCTCTATCCATTGCATGGCTACAAGCCACTTCTTTGGGACCAATTGGGTGATTACAAAGTAACGTGTATTAACACCCCATTGACTTGTATGGGGCTGTATTCCAATACTAGAGGTGCTAGAATTACGGTATCATTCCAGTCTAGCACCAGAGAAGATTTTGGACCTAAAGTTCCAATACCATGTGAGGCCACTGTAACTTCATATCCCCCTGTCACGGGGACAGATTGTGATAGGCAGGGGCGTAACTAGAAATCACAGGGCCCCATAGCAAAATGTTGTATGGGCCCCCCCCCCCACAAAAAAATGGCGGGGCTTAAATTAAATAGTGGGCGTGGTTTAAAGGGCGGGGCACAAAGGGTGTGTGGTTCGAGTCTGAGAAGGAAGAAAGCAAGAGAGCCCAGATCCTACACCATAATAGCAATATATGTATTCCAGAAAGTTTAATCAACAGATAAAGATACTCCAAACACCTGGTGTTAGCGCTTCAATAATCCTCACCTGTGCCCAATGCAGCGTGGTCTGCCCATGCCCAATACTGCCTCACCTGTGCCCACTTGTGCCCAATGCAGCGTGGTCTGTGCCCAATACAGTGTGTCCAGTGCCCAATGCAGCCTCACCTGTGCCCAATGCAGCGTGGCCAGTGCCCAATACTGCCTCACCTGTGCCCATTTGTGCCCAATGCAGCGTGTCTAATGCCCAATGCAGCCTCACCTGTGCCCAATGCAGTGTGACCTGTGCCCAATGCAGCCTCACCTGCCTGTGCCCAATGCAGCATGTTCAGTGCCCAATACAGCCTCACCTGTGACTAATGCAGCCTCACCTGTGCCCAATGCAGCGTGACCCGTGCCCAATGCAGCGTGACCCGTGCTCAATGCAGCCTCACCCGTGCCCAATGCAGTGTGGCCTGTGCCCAATGCAGTGTGGCCTGTGCCCAATGCAGCATGTTCAGTGCCCAATGCAGCCTCACCTTTGCCCAATGCAGCCTCACCTTTGCCCAATGCAGCCTCACCTGTGCCCAATGCAGCGTGGCCTGCCCATGCCCAATACAGCCTCACCCGTGCCCAATTCAGCCTCACCCGTGCCCAATTCAGCCTCACCCGTGCCCAATTCAGCCTCACCCGTGCCCAATGCAGTGTGGCCTGTGCCCAATGCAGCCTCACCTGCCTGTGCCCAATGCAGTGTGGCCTGTGCCCAATGCAGCCTCACCTGCCTGTGCCCAATGCAGCATGTTCAGTGCCCAATGCAGCCTCACCTGTGCCCAATGCAGCATGTTCAGTGCCCAATGCAGCTTCACCTGTGCCCAAGGCAGCCTCACCCATGCCCAATGCAGCCTCACCTGTGCCCAATGCAGCCTCACCCATGCCCAATGCAGCCTCACCTGCCTGTGCCCAATGCAGCCTCACCTGCCTGTGCCCAATGCAGCCTCACCTGCCTGTGCCCAATGCAGCATGTTCAGTGCCCAATGCAGCCTCACCTTTTGCCCAATGCAGCGTGGCCTGACCCATGCCCAATGCAGCCTGACCCGTGCCCAATGCAGCCTCCCCCGTGCCCAATGCAGCATGTTCAGTGCCCAATGCAGCCTCACCTTTGCCCAATGCAGTGTGGCCTGCCCATGCCCAATGCAGCCTGACCCGTGCCCAATGCAGCCTGACCCGTGCCCAATGCAGTCTCCCCGTGCCCAATGCAGCCTCCCCCGTGCCCAATGCAGCCTCCCCGTGCCCAATGCAGCCTCCCCCGTGCCCAATGCAGCCTCCCCCATGCCCAATGCAGCCTCACCTGTGCAGTGGAAGAGGTGAGCCAGACTGCAGCAGCCCTCAAATGGCTATTGGCGAGCGTGGGGCTGTCTCAGAGTGGGGGGGGGGCGAGCACCGCCCGCACGGTCCCCCAGCCATGGGAAGTGAGGAGAGGAAGAGGCGCACTGTCTGTACATGCAGAGAGCTGTAACAGCTTTCATTTGAATGTCCTGTGTTCCCGAGGCTCACCGTCACATAGCCCCACCTCTTGGCCCGGCGCCTTTGATGACATGTCCTGCATTGGACCGGCGTTCTGTCTATCAAAAGCGCCGGGCCAAGAGGTGGGGCTATGTGACATTTAAATAAAAGCTATTACAGCACGACCTCTTCCTCTCCTCACTTCCCCTAGCTGGAGGACCGTGCGGGCAGTGCTCGCCCCCCCCGGGCCCCTGACAGTATGCATTGCTCCTCCTCCCCAGGGGCCCCATAGCGTCTGCGGGCCCCATAGCGGCCGCGTGTGGCGCTATGGCGGTAGTTCCGCCACTGCCACTGGTGATAGGAAATCTCTCTAATTGGGACAAAAAACGCATTAACAATATCTTTTTTTATCAAAATAAAGAAAGGTTGTGTTAAGAGGATTATAACACCAATGCTGTATCATATTTACTTGTATGTTCATGAGATGCATGGCTGTTTCCGATTGCTTATTGGAATAATCGACTCAACACGGATTTTTCTTCTCTGTCATTTTTATTGTTATTTTGTACTTTCAAAAATATCTAATAAAAAGAGATTATACAAAAAAAAAATTAAGGTTAGAATCTCTGTTCGGTTTTTATTGTTATGTCTTTATTGTGGAAATATTTCTTACTTGTTGTCAGAGCCTGACTGGGTGTCATAGGAACTGGAAATAAGTAAGCAATAAAACTTTCTTAAACTAAAGCTGGTCATACTCCTATAGATTTTTTTCATTAAACTTGTGTGATGAATGAAAAAATCTAACACATTTCCCCATCCACACAATGTAGCAGAGATGAAAAAATCTCCCACTGCAGCTATTGTCTGTTTGGATGCAGCTCCTGTTCAGCTGACAATTTTCCACCCAGCCCCTTCAATCTTTCAACCGAAGTATGTTGGGTGGAAGGACGATGACATGGCTGCCTGCTAAGTGAATTTTGTCTGGCTGAAATTCATACAGTACATGGCCAGCTTAAAAGACATTTTGAATTTGAAGTTTTATCTTGATGCTAGAGAGTAGTGTATATGTCCTTTCCTTTAAATGTTAGAATTTTGACAAACCAAACTTTTACATTAGTTTTTAATTTATTAATGGTGAACTGCAGTAAGGAATTGTATATGATTTTTGCCTCCATTAGATCCCTAAAGGGACCCTGTCCAGGTGTGGTGTCTACAACATCACAAAGAACTAACTTATAAGGAAAACATTTTTTTTACATAGCTGTCCGTCAGCCAATTTACTAAAACTCCATACAGTAGAGGTCCTGGCACTGATCTGATTAAATTACATGGGTGGGTTGAATAGTGGGTTCCCCAGCTGCCTATTGTGTACCCCTAGTTGCTACAGGACACAATTGGAGGAACCATATCGGCCACGCTATTCCACACACCCAAAAATGTGGAATCGGGTCACTTTATGTTTTTAATATACTGTGCTTTACTGACTGCGGATCTAAAAATGACAATGATATATGAATTGCAGCCTTTATAATAAGTATTGCATGGGCATAACAATTTTTGTCCTTATTTCTGGTGAACTTTCCACTCTCCCAGCCATTTAGAACTTTTTTAAGGGCATACTCACACATTTCCAGTGCATTACCTTGCTGTACTATGCACATTAATATGTGCAATACCACAACACATTGTAATGCACATCACGTGTATTAGTGCGTTACATTGCCAGTCATTTTGAATGGAACCCTCAGTGCACTGCAGCTCCAATGCACATGTGCTGCCATGTGCCACAACATGTGGTAACACAATGCCCCAAAAGGCCAAGGTCTTAATGGGCCCAAAAGATTTAAATGCGCCTGAAGTGACCAAAACACATGTGTGTAAAAGAGAACATGTGTGTAAAAGTGAACATGTCTTAAAACTGAAGGTATTAGTATATTTTAATCTGAGCTCTAAGTAGGGCATATACATTACAGGCAGTTATGTACTATTCATCATAATCCTGCACTAAGAATAAACCTACCCTTGCTGTTTAAAGAAGACTTTGTTCTATTAAAATAAAAATAAAATTGAACATACATATGCATAATGCATTATTATTAGGTTAATCTATAATACCCCTTTGTTTAAATTTAGCATGTCTTTTTTTCAATTATTTTGCTATGATCTACATTACCTCTTGATGACAATGCAACCTTTACCTTTCAGTCTTAGATAATATATATACCTTCTGTGACTGTTCTTTTCCTCAATGGCTCAAATTGTTGAGAAATTATATTTTTCTCTTTGTCTCAATGTTCTGCATTTTAAAGTACGTTATAGTTTTTCATTGACATGATGATAAGGTATCTAATCTAGACTGCTCAGAATGTATCTGGGTCACAGTGTGATTATATTCTGGCTAAATTTTAGAGCGAAGAGTTTTTTCTAGCCAAAATATGTATTAGCTACTGTGCACACCTGCGTTCTCTCAGTAGGATGTTTGTCTCTTGCTAGAAGGGAATTGGGGAGAAAAGGTTTTATAGTACAGGATGCTGTTCTTATTTTGTTCCTGATAATTTGACTTGATTCGCATAAAATTTTTGGTTTTCTTTAAATGTTTTATCGAAAGAAACAAAGCGGTTAAGCTGCCACTACATTTTTATATGTTCACTGGCATTTTCCAAACAGAAAAACATGAATGTTTACATTCAAAACATTTTTTTTTTTAAATTATAGAGATGTTTGTAAAAAAATTACAGTTTTGTAAATTGCATATTAATTGCATATTAAAGTCCTTTGGCGAGATGATGTTTTAAAAGACAGTTCACATAAAATACTAATTTAGGGTAATAGGATCTCTTAGATTAGGGCCAGATAGTCAATATAAAATGTTCTTGTCTTTGTCTAGATTCCTATGTTGAAATACCTTTTATTCTAAGTCAGAAGAGTAAAGTCGTAGTATTGGCGGATCAATATTTATTGTTCTCTCAGTATACTATTTAGTCAATTTGACATAGTTCATAACTTGTTTCTTGTGGACAGTTTTTTAGAATGGGTACCTTTTTTAAGCAAGGTTTTAGTATATTTGGCTCTGAAAATTGGACATCAAAAAGCTTATGTTGGTGGGATTTAACAGGTGAGATGTAAGGTTTGTAAAATACGTGGAAAAACATTTATCTGACTAGGACAGTTTTCCAAAAATATTTTTATTTTTGCAATAAGAAATTAGTAGTTGGTTAAGCAAAATGTTGTAACCATTTGGTCATAACTATATTTTTTGTTAAATAGTTTCTTTCGGAAAATTATTAATATTTGAAGACTGCTTTTGTCAGATTGTTGTGGATTGAGACCATTGAGTCTAGGATATTAAAAACTGGATTTTAATAATATCTTTGACTAGGAAAGGGAACTATTAACTTTAAAGGGAATTTTACAAAAATCTAGTGAGAACCAGATGGGGCTGTTCCAGCAATGTTATATACATTTTTTTCACACAAATTTCACCCACAATTCAAATAATTTTTTATAATGGTATTCACAGGAAAGTATGTGAATCCTAGGAGAAAGTTATATGAATCATGGCAGAAATCATTTGGAAAATAGACCTGTAAGTTATTGGTATAAAGATGAATACAGCAATGTTCTAGGTTACCACTAAAAGATTAAAGCGGAAGTAAACCCATCCATAAAACTGTTTTATTTCTGGCATGTGCCGGAAATGTAACACTGCCATTGGTTGTGCTCTAAACCAAACTGTCAAACCATCCAATGGCTGGTGTCATAATTGATCGCATGTGCAGCATCATGGCAGTTGTAGATTAAACAGAGGCAAAGATAGCAGGTACCTTGGCTGAAAACGATGGGGGGGTTTAGATACAATTTAATTAATCTGTGGCATTCACAGTTATATTGAGGGAGGTTATAGACAACTGCCTTTTCAAAATCATTGTTGCTACAGGATATCACACTTCTGTTGTCCTTGTGCAGGTATCAATCCCAGTGCTCAGTCCCCAACCTGATACTTCAGAATGAATATTATTCAGAAACACTTTTGGCATAATTCTCATTATTGCGAAGAATAAAGGCTTGACCACTTAAAGACCAAGCCTCTTTTTCAGACTCAGTGTTTACAAGTTAAAAACACGTTTTTTTGCTAGAAAATTACTTAGAACCCCCAAACATTATACATTTTTTTCTAACACCCTAGAGAATAAAATGGCAGTCATTGCAATACTTTTTGTCACACCGTATTTGCGCAGCGGTCTTATTTTACTTTTTTGAATAAAAAAACAGTAAAGTTAGCCCAATTTTTTTTTTATACTGTGAAAGATAATGTTACGCTGAGTAAATTGATACCCAACATGTCACACTTAAAAATTGCTCCCGCTCGTGTAATGGCGTCAAACTTTTACCCTTAAAAATCTCCATAGGCGACATTTAAAAAATTCTACAGGTTGCATGTTTTGAGTTACAGAGGAGGTCTAGGGCTAGAATTATTGCTCTCGCTCTAACAATTTTGGTGATACCTCACATGTGTGGTTTGACCACCGTTTTCATATGCGGGCACTACTCACGTATGCGTTCGCTTCTGCGCACTTAAAAAAAAATGTTCTTATTTATTTTACTTGATTTTATTAATTTTTACACTGTTTTCTTTAAAAAATAAATGTGGGTCACTTTTATTCCTATTACAATGAATGTAAACATCCCTTGTAATAGAAAAAAGCATTACAGGTCCTCTTAAATATGAGACCTGGTCCTCAGATCAAATATTTGGACTTAAATGCAATAAAAAAAATGTTGTCATTTGAAAAAATTACAACAAAAAATGGCCTTTTCAGACGTATAGGCGGAAGTGACATTTTGACGTCGCTTCCGCCCTGCTATGGTATGGAGACAGGTGGGAGCCATCTTCCCCTCACTCGTCTCCATACCCAGCCACAGACAGGTCACTATCGACTCCAGTAAGCAGCAGAGGGTGTGGGAGAGCGGCGGGAGGGGGGCACTCTCCCGCCGCCGATAACGGTGATTTCGCAGTGAATCCACCGCAGAGACCACCATTATCGTAAACAGGACCGCCCACTGAAAAGATGGATACCTCGGTTGTGGCAGCAGTATACGTATATGTACAGGAGATGAACTCTTGGTCTATGATATTAAAGGGGGGCTTAATGATTTTAAAAGTAAAGATGTTTTGCTAGTAAACACTCTGTCATGAAGATCCTGCCAGAAATCTAAACCCGGGCCGTCCT
The DNA here is from genome assembly GCA_028564925.1 of Lithobates sylvaticus. Lineage (NCBI taxonomy): Eukaryota > Metazoa > Chordata > Amphibia > Anura > Ranidae > Lithobates > Lithobates sylvaticus. The sequence continues at coordinate 424,972,307 of CM053027.1, forward strand.
GGCCCTCAGATTCCATTGCGCATGCGCGCCCGGGCGCGGGCATGTGCACAACCGCGCACAGGGAGACGGGCGCGCGCCCTAGTTAGCACCAGCCGGCCTATTTAAGCCTGACTTGAGCAGACGGTCTTTGCTGTCTGCTCTACAGCGTTGTGGTGTAGTAAAAGAAACCTGATCCTGTGATACCTGTTCCTTTGACCCGGCTTGCCATAAAGACTATCCAGCTTTCTGCCTGTACCCGACCCCGGCTTCCAGTGACCATCCTCCTGCCTGATCCATTGTACCTTGCTCTAAGTTCAGATTCATTACCTGACTTCTTTGATGAACTCTGGTTCCTTGTTAAGCCTTTGTCCAGTCTGCAGTCTGGCCCTCTGTAACGATCCTGTTCACCTGTTGGTTCCAGTCCATTCAGTGGTTCCGTTTCCTGTGTCCAGTTCCTGTCAGCTCTGCTATCCAAGCTTACCTGTGAACCTGTTCGCCAAGCCATTGTCCAGTTCCTGTCAGCTCTGCTATCCAAGCTTACCTGTGAACCTGTTCGCCAAGCCATTGTCCAGTTCCTGTCAGCTCTGCTATCCAAGTGTACCTGTGAACCTGCTTGCCAAGCCGTTGTCCAGTTCCTGTCAGCTCTGCTATCCAGTTTACCTGTGAACCTGCTTGCCAAGCCGTTGTCCAGTTCCTGTCAGCTCTGCTATCCAGTTTACCTGTGAACTTGCTTGCCAAGCCGTGGTCCAGTTCCTGTCAGCTCTGCTATCCAGTTTACCTGTGAGCCTGCTTTCCTGTGATCCTGCCAGCTCTGCTATCCGGTTTACCTGTGAGCCTGCTTTCCTGTGATCCTGCCAGCTCTGCTATCCGGTTTACCTGCGAGCCTGCTTTCCTATGATCCTGCCAGCCCTGCTATCCAGTTTACCTGTGAGCCTGCTTTCCTGTGATCCTGCCAGCTCTGCTATCCAGTTTACCTGTGAGCCTGCTTTCCTGTGATCCTGCCAGCTCTGCTATCCGGTTTACCTGTGAGCCTGCTTTCCTGTGATCCTGCCAGCTCTGCTATCCAGTTTACCTGTGAGCCTGCTTTCCTGTGATCCTGCCAGCTCTGCTATCCGGTTTACCTGTGAGCCTGCCTTCCAGTGATCCTGCCAGCTCTGCTATCCAGTTTACCTGTGAGCCTGCTTTCCTGTGATCCTGCCAGCTCTGCTATCCGGTTTACCTGTGAGCCTGCTTTCCTGTGATCCTGCCAGCTCTGCTATCCAGTTTACCTGTGAGCCTGCTTTCCTGTGATCCTGCCAGCTCTGCTATCCGGTTTACCTGTGAGCCTGCTTTCCAGTGATCCTGCCAGCTCTGCTATCCAGTTTACCTGTGAGCCTGCTTTCCAGCGATCCTGCCAGCTCTGCGATCCAGTTTACCTGTGAGCCTGCTTTCCAGAGATCCCGCCAGCTCAGCTAACCTGTTTCCTTCCCACCGGTCTGTTGATCCTGCCAGGCACCCGTGCTCCTCCTCACTCCTGGCTCTCCTGTTGCCACACCAGGGGACCAGGAGTGGGAGACGCAAGGGAGGCCTCTCCCTGCAATCTCGGGCTCGCACCACCAGGTACGTGACAGTAGCAGACAGCCATGTCTGAGCCCGAGCAGGGAGCCCCCGCCATGGAGGGGCTATGCCAACACCTGGCAGGTCTGACCGAGGCGGTGAAGAACCTCCAGCAAGGGTACACCCGGCTGGAGGAACGGGTACTGGCCCTGTCTGGTCCATCCAGTACCCAAGGAACTCCTCACCCAGCAATACCCCCAACGGGGCCTGCACCTACCCAGACTATAGTGATGCTACCACCTGAGCCCAAGGTACCTACTCCAGAGAAATTTACGGGTGCCCGTGGTAGCTTCAGAACTTTCCGTAACTCCTGTTAACTCCATTTTGCCCTGCAACCTAGGACCTTTTCTCTAGAGACCACCAAGGTGGGTTTTGTGGTAGCCCTACTGACTGGGGATCCCCAAATCTGGGCCCACCGTCTCGTGGAACAAAAGGATGCAGCATTGACCAGTCTCTCCACCTTTTTTGATGCCATGGCGCAGCTTTATGAGGACCCCCAACTCTCAACCACTGCGGAGGCCGCCTTACGTTCTCTCCAACAGGGTCGAAGACCAGCAGAGGACTATGTGGCTGAGTTCAGGCGTTGGGGTGCCGACACCGACTGGAACGATGCTGCTCTCCGTCACCAATTCCGCATGGGCCTCTCAGACGCACTCAAGGACGAGCTCGCCAGAGTGGGGGTACCTCAGACCCTGAATTCCCTCATAGACCTAAGCATCCAAATTGACCGGCGCCTACGGGAGCGTAGGGCCGAACGAACCTTGGGGTCCCCAAGACCTACCTGGATGCTTCCCAGGGGTCCAAGTCACTTCCGTACTGCTCCCCCTGTTAAACCTGCTCATGCCTCTTCAACATCAGAACCCATGCAACTTGGACTCCTGCGGCCTTCTCTCACCCCAGCAGAACGCCAGAGACGCCGCAGCAACAATCTGTGCCTGTATTGTGGAGAGCCTGGTCATTATGTCCGGAACTGCCCGGCTAAACTTCGTAAGTTCCCCACTATTCTCTCCAGTTATGTGGATCCTGTGACCGGGGTTTCATCTCATCTTGCCCTTTCTGTTTCCTTCCAGTTCTCAGGAAGGACCCTACAAACCACAGCTATCATTGACTCTGGTGCCTGTAGTTGCTTCATGGACTCTGCTTTTGCTGCCCGGCATCGAATTCCTCTCCGTCCAAGAGAACAGGGCCTGTCCGTCCACCTGGCGGATGGGTCCACCATCAAATCTGGCCCAGTGACTCAGGAGACTGCCCCATTGCACACAGTGATCTCAGAGTCACATCAAGAACTGTTATGTTTGGATATAATTTCTTCTCCCTTGTTTCCAGTCATTCTAGGGATTCCCTGGCTGCAAGCACACAACCCGGTCATCAACTGGTCCACAGGAGAGGTGGCCTTCTCTTCTCCCTACTGCCAAAGGTCCTGCGGCTCCTTGGCCCCCGCAGGACCCTCTGCTTTGCTCTGCCTCGAAAACGAGGCAGGTCTACGTCAGTCCATCCCTGAAGTCTACCATGCATACCTGGATGTGTTCAGCAAACGAAGGGCAGATGTGCTGCCACCCCATAGGCCCTATGACTGTCCCATTGAACTCCTTCCCGGGGCCAAGATTCCCTTCGGTAGGGTTTTTCCGTTAACAGAGGTGGAGCAGGGAAAACTAAAGGACTATATTGATGATAACCTGAAAAAAGGGTTTATCCGCCCGTCTACGTCTCCTGCAGGTGCAGGAATATTTTTCGTAGAGAAGAAGGACCATTCTCTCAGACCCTGTGTGGACTACCGTGCCCTAAACGAGGTCACAGTCAAAAATCGCTACCCGCTTCCCCTGGTACCTGAACTGTTTCAGAGGCTTGGCACGGCCTCCATCTTTTCTAAACTGGACCTCAGAGGGGCGTACAATTTAATACGTATAAAGGATGGGGACGAATGGAAGACGGCATTTCGGTCTCGATTTGGGCACTTCGAGTACCTGGTGATGCCGTTCGGACTCTGTAACGCCCCCGCTACCTTCCAGTCTTTCATAAATGATGTGCTTCGGGACTTCCTTGATGTTTTTGCTGTTGTTTATCTTGATGACATACTAATTTTCTCTTCCTCCCTAGAGCTGCATCGTGGACATGTTAAAAGTGTGTTGGGCCGTCTCCGGCAACATGGCCTCTATGCCAAGGCAGAAAAATGTCTCTTTGAGGTAGAAAGCATACCCTTCCTAGGTTTGATCATCTCCAGTAGAGGCATCCGGATGGACCCCCAGAAAATCTCAGCCATCCTGGACTGGCCAGTTCCCGCAGATAAAAAGGGGATCCAGCGATTCATTGGCTTTGCCAATTTTTATCGCAAATTCATCAAGGGATTCTCGGCCATAGTGGCACCCATTACTCAACTCACCAAACAAAGTACCCGTTTTCATTGGTCCCCTGAGGCCCAAGGGGCCTTCAAGGCCCTCAAGGGGCTCTTTACTTCAGCTCCTATCCTGAAGCATCCAGATCCTTCTCTGCCCTTTGTCCTCGAAGTGGATGCCTCAGAGATAGCTGTAGGGGCCATCCTGTCCCAGAGACAGGGCATCAAAGCCCTGCTACACCCCGTGGCATTTTTCTCACGGAAACTGTCCCCAGCCGAGAAGAACTACGATGTGGGGGATCGGGAATTACTGGCCATAAAGACCGCCCTCGAGGAATGGCGTTACCTGCTAGAAGGGGCTACTCACCCAATCCTGATCTTCACAGATCACAAAAATCTAGAGTACTTGAAGACTGCCAAGAGGTTGAGACCTAGACAGGCCCGTTGGGCCTTATTTTTCTCTCGTTTTACCTTTCACGTGACATATCGTCCGGGTTCCAAAAACGCGAAGCCGGACGCTCTGTCTCGTATGTATCACAAATCCCAGGATGGTTCCCCTCCAGACACTATCCTTGCCCCTGGAAACTTTCTCCTGCTACAGGAAGACCTACTGTCCCAGCTCAGACGGGCTTCCAGTGGCCTCATACCCACTCCCGGTCCTGGGTTGCTGGCCAAGGATGGGCTATTGTGGCATGGGGATAAGATTTTCATTCCCGAGGGTCTGCGGGTAACCGTCCTGGAATTGTGCCATGATCACAAGCTTGCCGGACACTTTGGTGTCACCAAAACCACTGAATTGGTACAACGTACCTTCTGGTGGCCTCAGCTAAGGGAAGACTGCAGGAAATTTGTGGAAACATGCACTGTGTGTATTCGGAGCAAAAGTCACAGAACCAAGGCCTGGGGCCTACTCAAGCCATTACCAGTCCCAGATCGCCCCTGGAAAATGCTGTCCATAGATTTCATTGTGGAACTGCCCCCAGCAGAGGACCACACTACGATCTTCGTGATAGTTGATCGTCTGTCAAAAATGGCACACTTTGTTCCCATGAAGGGCACCCCTTCTGCCTCAGAAACCGCACAAGTGTTCATCTGAGAAGTCATCAGACTCCATGGGGTACCAGCCAACATAGTGTCCGACCGAGGGGTACAATTCACCTCTCGGTTCTGGAAATCACTTTGCAAGGCCCTCAACATTGAGCTATCATTTTCTTCCGCTTATCACCCTCAAACCAATGGGCAGACCGAAATAACCAGTCAGACCCTGGAACAATATCTTCGATGCTTTTCTTCCTTCTCCCAAGACGATTGGATCTCCCTGTTACCAGTTGCCGAGTTTGCATATAACAATGCTATCCACTCGGCCACCCAACAGACACCTTTCTTCGCCAACTATGGCTTTCATCCTTCATTCCTGCCCAATTCTCTTCCTGAATGTACTGTGCCCGCAGTCCAGGAAAAGATTGATTTCTTTGCTTCCAATAACCAACTCCTGCAGGACACCATGGCCCGGACCCAGGAACATAACAAAGCAGTCTTTGACCGAAAAAGGCGTGGAGAATTGGTACTGGCACCGGGTGACACAGCGTGGCTCTCCACCTTGAATCTGAAGTTGGCTTGTCCCTCAAAAAAACTGGGCCCTAAGTTCTTAGGTCCCTTTCCAGTCAAACGAAAGATTAATGAAGTAGCCTATGAGTTGGAACTTCCTGATTCCCTCAAGGTCCATCCAGTCTCACCATTGTCACCAGTACTGTTCAACATTTACATCCGACCACTCTTCAAAATTATTAGCAAATTGGATCTGTGCTTCCACTCATACGCGGACGACACTCAACTGTACTTCCGGATCACCGGACAAAAAGACCAATACCAGGAACTAGGAAAATGTCTCACATTGATAGATGACTGGATGACCACTAGCTCCCTCAAACTAAATGGATCAAAAACAGAATTACTGCTCCTCGACGCAAACTCAAGGAAAAAGACGAAGACCCCTTGGACACCACCAACCATCTTGGGACAGACCATCCTTCCAAGCAACAAAGCCAAAAGCCTCGGAGTAATCTTTGATTCAGAGATGACAATGGAGGCACAAATAGGATCCGTAATCAGCGGATCCCACCATCTCCTTCGCATGCTACGCAGACTCATCCCCTTCATCCCGGAAAAGGAAAAAGCGGTAGTAGTAGGAACGATCATCAATTCACGGCTCGACTACGCAAACTCACTCTACATAGGATTACCGGATTACCAGATTGCGCGCCTTCAAATTGTCCAAAACACAGCAGCAAGAATAGTCACCGGAAAGAAACCCTGGGAATCCATCTCCCCATCCCTAAGGATGCTCCATTGGCTCAAGGTAAAAGACAGGATCACATTCAAGACCCTCTGCCTCACCCACAAATGTACACAAGGAAATGCGCCTCAATACCTTTGTGAGAAAATAGAAAAATACATACCGAATCGCAGACTTCGATCAACAAACCAAAATCGCCTTCTCATCCCCAAAGCCCGCTACAAATCGAAGGGAGAACGAAGATTCGCAGTACAGGGACCCCGGCTATGGAATTCTCTACCAAACAACATCCGCATGGAAGAAAACCATCAGGCCTTCAGGAAAAAACTCAAGACCCACCTCTTCTAATACATGGCATCCCAACATGAGCAGTCAAGCGCCTCGAGGCGATTCAGTTCGCAGTTGCAGCGCTATACAAATCATTCATTCATTCATTCATTCAGTCTTTCATGTTTCTCTGTTAAAGCCCTCCACTTAAAACCCCTTTTCCAACAGAAGGACTGTACCCCCGGACCCAGTCTTGGTAGATGGCGAGAAAGAATATGAGGTAGAGGCTATACTAAATGTTAGAAAGAGGAGAAATCAGAATCAGTTCTTGATCAAATGGAAGGGATATGGTCCTGAAGAGAATTCCTGGGAGCCCGAGTGTAATATCCATGCTAAGAGTCTAGTTCAAGCCTTCAAAAGAGCTCATCCTGAGAGATTTGCCCAGAGGGGCACCCGGAGGTTGCCCCTAGGAGGGGGGCAATGTCATGAAGATCCTGCCAGAAATCTAAACCCGGGCCGTCCTGGCCCTCAGATTCCATTGCGCATGCGCATGCGCGCCCGGGTGCGGGCACGTGCACAACCGCGCACAGGGAGACGGGCGCGCGCCCTAGTTAGCACCAGCCGGCCTATTTAAGCCTGACTTGAGCAGACGGTCTTTGCTGTCTGCTCTACAGCGTTGTGGTGTAGTAAAAGAAACCTGATCCTGTGATACCTGTTCCTTTGACCCGGCTTGCCATAAAGACTATCCAGCTTTCTGCCTGTACCCGACCCCGGCTTCCAGTGACCATCCTCCTGCCTGATCCATTGTACCTTGCTCTAAGTTCAGATTCATTACCTGACTTCTTTGATGAACTCTGGTTCCTTGTTAAGCCTTTGTCCAGTCTGCAGTCTGGCCCTCTGTAACGATCCTGTTCACCTGTTGGTTCCAGTCCATTCAGTGGTTCCGTTTCCTGTGTCCAGTTCCTGTCAGCTCTGCTATCCAAGCTTACCTGTGAACCTGTTCGCCAAGCCATTGTCCAGTTCCTGTCAGCTCTGCTATCCAAGCTTACCTGTGAACCTGTTCGCCAAGCCATTGTCCAGTTCCTGTCAGCTCTGCTATCCAAGTGTACCTGTGAACCTGCTTGCCAAGCCGTTGTCCAGTTCCTGTCAGCTCTGCTATCCAGTTTACCTGTGAACCTGCTTGCCAAGCCGTTGTCCAGTTCCTGTCAGCTCTGCTATCCAGTTTACCTGTGAACTTGCTTGCCAAGCCGTGGTCCAGTTCCTGTCAGCTCTGCTATCCAGTTTACCTGTGAGCCTGCTTTCCTGTGATCCTGCCAGCTCTGCTATCCGGTTTACCTGTGAGCCTGCTTTCCTGTGATCCTGCCAGCTCTGCTATCCGGTTTACCTGCGAGCCTGCTTTCCTATGATCCTGCCAGCCCTGCTATCCAGTTTACCTGTGAGCCTGCTTTCCTGTGATCCTGCCAGCTCTGCTATCCAGTTTACCTGTGAGCCTGCTTTCCTGTGATCCTGCCAGCTCTGCTATCCGGTTTACCTGTGACCCTGCTTTCCTGTGATCCTGCCAGCTCTGCTATCCAGTTTACCTGTGAGCCTGCTTTCCTGTGATCCTGCCAGCTCTGCTATCCGGTTTACCTGTGAGCCTGCCTTCCAGTGATCCTGCCAGCTCTGCTATCCAGTTTACCTGTGAGCCTGCTTTCCTGTGATCCTGCCAGCTCTGCTATCCGGTTTACCTGTGAGCCTGCTTTCCTGTGATCCTGCCAGCTCTGCTATCCAGTTTACCTGTGAGCCTGCTTTCCTGTGATCCTGCCAGCTCTGCTATCCGGTTTACCTGTGAGCCTGCTTTCCAGTGATCCTGCCAGCTCTGCTATCCAGTTTACCTGTGAGCCTGCTTTCCAGCGATCCTGCCAGCTCTGCGATCCAGTTTACCTGTGAGCCTGCTTTCCAGAGATCCCGCCAGCTCAGCTAACCTGTTTCCTTCCCACCGGTCTGTTGATCCTGCCAGGCACCCGTGCTCCTCCTCACTCCTGGCTCTCCTGTTCCCACACCAGGGGACCAGGAGTGGGAGACGCAAGGGAGGCCTCTCCCTGCAATCTCGGGCTCGCACCACCAGGTACGTGACACACTCCTTGTGTGTAGTAACTGCAGGAGCCCATTGCTAGGTACCCTTTTTAAATAATCAGGTACGCATGATTCACCACTGCTGATGGCCATGTAATTTTCATGCTGCAAGTTTGGTTTTATTACAAATTGTGTGTTCAGATCTTTAGTCAATTATTTTTCAAGCTTGTCATGTGTTGCCAGAACAGCTAATAACCTGGTGAGTCAATAACCTGTAGTTTCAAGATGTGACTGAACTATGAGGGGTGCAAGGGGAAATCTGTTCTTGGTTTCCAGGAGTTCAGAAGAGACAGCTTCTATTTCCTTCGATTTACAACATGTTTGCTTACATTATATTCTGTGACTGATAAAGCAGGACTTCTCTTTCCTCTTTATTTTTATTTTTTTATAACTTATCTTTAGTAGGCATATAACAATGTTTTTGATATGCTGGACCTTCATTTTAAGTGATTGTAAAATCTATTTTTTTTTTAAATAACAAACATGTTATACTTACCTGTTCTGCTGCAGTGGATTTGCACAGAACAGCCTGAATCCTCCTCTTCTCTGGTCCCTCTTTGCGGTTCCTGGTCACTCCCTCCTGTTAAGTGCCCCCACAGCAAGCAGCTTGCTATGGGGGCACCTGAGCCGAACTGCAGCTCCATGTGTCCATTCAGACATGGAGCTGGGTTTGACCCCGCCCCTTCTCATTCCTGATTGGCTAACTGACTTTGACAGCAGCAGGAGCCAATTGCGCCACTGCTATGTCTCAGACAATCAGGAGGGAGAGTCCCGGACGGCCTAGGGACTTGTGGACATCGCTGGATAGAGATGGGGCTCAGGTAAGTATTAGGGGGCTAAGGGGGGCTGCTGCACACAGAAAGCGTTTTATCTTAATGCATAGCATGCATTAAGATAAAAAACGTTCTGCCTTTACAACCCCTTTAAATTATACACTATAGGCCTGTAGCTTTTAGGTATAACTCTGGCCCCAAACACTATGACAACCTGGTACTCAAAACAAAAGTATAAGGTAAGCACCTCAAGTTTTAATGAGAATTAAATCTTGAGACACATACAGGATACACATTTAACAAAGCTTCTGTTTTTGATAAAGGCATTGCTGTAGTACATCAGTCCACCTCCCTCCCATTTGTTTGTAATTTGCTGATTTGAGAAACCCTTATTGTAATGCAGGAAAGCCATTGTGAAACACTCTTACTGCAGGCTGACTAATATCTCTCACATTGTTATTATTTATTATTATACAGGATTTATATAACGCCAACAGTTTGCGCAGCGCTTAACAAAATGAAGGCAGACATTACAGTTACATTACGATTTGGTACAAGAGAAATCAGAGGGCCCTGCTCATTAGAGCTTACAATCTAGAAGGGAGGGTTAACCGGTTCCCGACCGGCGCGCGATGATATACGTTGGCAGAATGGCACGGACAAGCAGGAGGGCGTATATATAAGTCCCTCCTTAATGCTGTCCCTGCCATCGGGAGCGCGCCGGGAGCGGCGCGCTCCCGCGCCCGTCGGGACCCCCGTGAGGCCGGTCGCGGGTCCCGCGGACTCGATCACCGCGGGGACATCCGCAATCGTCTCACGGGAAGGCAGAAAGGGGAGATGTGGAAATAGACAGCATCTCCCCATTCTGCCTAGCAACTAGTGACGCCGATCTCTGCTCCCTGTGATTGGAGCAGAGATCAGCATTCACTAGCTGACAGCCACGCCCCCCCACAGTAGGAAACACACCCCTAGGCATACTTAACCACTACACTGCCACCCCCTGGTTAACCCCTTCACTGCCAGTGTCATTTATACAGGAACCAATGCATTTAAATAGCATTGATTGCTGTATAAATGACAATGGTCCCAAAAATGTGTCAAAAATGTCCGATGTGTCCGCCATAATGTCGCAGTCACAATAAAAATCGCTGATTGCCGCCATTACTAATAAAAAAGAAAAATTATTAATAAAAATGCTATAAAACTATCCCCTATCTTGTAAACGCTATAACTTCTGCGCAAACTAATCAATAATCGCTTATTGCTATTTTTTTTACCAAAAATATGTAGAAAAATACGTATCGGCCTAAACTGAGGGAAAAAAAAAGTTTTTTTATATATTTTTGGGGGATATTTATTATAGCAAAAAATAAAAAATAATGCATTTTTTTTCAAAATTGTCGCTCTTTTTTGTTTATAGCGCAAAAAATAAAAACCGCAGGGGCGATCAAATACCACCAAAAGAAAGCTCTATTTGTGGGAAAAAAAGGACATCAATTTTGTTTGGAAGCCACGTCGCACGACCGCGCAATTGTCAGTTAAAGCGACGCAGTGCCGAAACGCAAAAAGGGGCCTGGTCCTTTGGCTGCAAATTGGTCCGGTCTGAAAGTGGTTAATTGATACAAAAGGTAATAGCTGTGGGGGATGAGCTAATGGAGAAAGTAAAACAGTGTATTAGAAGCAGGATAGACTTCTTTAAATAAAAGGATTTTCAGGGATCGTCTAAAGATGGATAGATTAGGGTACAATTGGACTGATTGGGGTAGGGAGTTCTAAGGGATGTAAGAAGCTCTGGAGAAATCCTGGAGGGGAGCATGGGAGGACGTGACAAGGGAGCTAGAGAGCAGGAGGTCTTGGGAGGACCGATGAGAGCGGCTTGGTTGGTATTTTGAGACTAGGTTAGTGATGTAGCTGGGGGCAGAGTTATGGATGTCTTTGTAAATTATTGTTAGTACTTTGAATTTTATTTGTTGGGTGAGTGGAAGCCAGTGGAGGACACTGAATGGTTGGTAAGGTGGATAAGTCTTGCATCGGCATTCATTATGGACTGAAGGGGGGATAGTCTATGTAAAGGTAAGCCAATGAGGAGGGAGTTGCAGTAGTAGAGGCGAGAGATGACCAGGGAGTGAATTAGAAGCTTGGTGGTGTCATTAGGTAAAAAGGGGCGTATTCTAGAAATTTTGCGGAGCCTAATGCTGCATTATTTGGACAGGGATTGGATGTGGGCCTGAAAGGACAATTCAGAGTCTAAGATTACCCCTAGTACACTGGCATGCGTGGATGGACTGATAGATGTGCCATTGATATTGACAGAGAAGTCAGGGGAAAGGGCACGTGGGGAAGGAAATATTAAGAGCTCGGTTTTAGATAGATTCAGTTTGAGGAAGTGGTATATCCAGGCTGATATGTCTGTTAGTAAATCAGTGATGGGTGAGCTGAGGAGCAGAGAGATAGATTTGGGTGTCATCGGCATATAAATGGTAGCGGAAGCCATGGGAGGCTATCAGCTGAACCGGAAAGTTCCAAGAGTAAGAGAATGGAATAATGACCGTTGGTTTTGGCTGTTAGTAAGTCATTTGTGAGTTTTAGGAGGGCAGTTTCTGTGGAGTGCTGTGGGCTAAACGTTCAAGGAGTTTGGAGGCAAAAAGGAGTAATGAGATGGGTCTTAGGTGGTTAAGATTGGTGGGGTCCAGTGAGGCCTTTTTTGGTATAGGAGTGACTAGGGCATGTTTTAGAGGGTTGGGGAAGATGCCCATAGAGAGGAAGAGGTTGAAGATATGAGTTAAAGAGTGTAGGATAGAGCCAGAGGGTGACCAGAATAGGAGAAGGAACAGGGTCCAGGGGGCAGGAGGTTAGGTGGGCGTTAGCAAAAAGTTTATTGACTTCCTCTATAGTAGCTGGGTTAAAAGAGGGAAGTATTGATTGTGAAGGAGTGTAAAGTGAGGAAGATATCTGTAGAGTGAAGATCTCAAGACGAATTGTCTCAATCTTATTTTTTAAGTGATTAGCAATCTCCTGGGCAGTGAGTAAGTTAGTGGGTGGAGATAATGGAGGATGAAGTAGAGCGGTAAAGGTAGAAAAGAGTATATGGGGACTGCATGAGAGGGTGTTAATGAGAGTCATAAAGTAGGCCTGCATAGGTAGGAGAAATATTTGAGGTCAAGGCAGATAAGGAGAAAGTAAAGCTAATTAGGTGGTGATCGGAGAGAGGAAAAGGAATGTTGGAGAGCTTGTGTGGAGTGCATAGGTAGGAGAAATATTTGAGGTCAAGGCAGTTGCCATCAGAGTGAATAGAAGCGTGTGTCCATTGTTTTAGGTCAAAAGAGGAATTTAGAAGTAGTGGGAGTGTTTTTATTTTTTTTTAATTCTTTATTTTATCAAAGTTTTACATATACAATAACACAGTGAGTCATACTTCGTTTTATACGTATCGTCACATCGTATTGCCCAAATTTTCATCCCCCTCACTTCCCGCCTTGCTTACCATATATCGAGGTTTGATATTGTTATCCCTTTAATAAATGTGAGCCTCCTGCTACAATGTGAGAGGTATTTTTATCCCGTCAGTTCCATAAAGTATCTCCAAGAGTTCTTAAAATTGTTCCATTCTATCCACTTATTTTCTCTCTCTTGTTGTACCTCTGCCTCCCCCTCGATTGACCCTGGGCCTTCCACTCTCTGTAATGCGTTAACACCAAAGATCCAGTCCCGAAGGGTCGGACCCTCAGCTTCTCGCCATCTCCTCGGTATTAAGTCCTTGGCTACATTAAGGAAAACCGGGGTCAGCGAAGCCCTATACTGTCTCAGAGGGGTCGTGGTCGCATGGAACAAGCACGTCCAGGGGTCCCCCTGGACTGCTTCCCCAGTTATGATAAGGATTAACTCTAAGACTCCTTCCCAAAATTTTTTGATGACTGGGCAGTCCCACCAAATATGGGTCATCGTACCCCTGGTCTTGCAACCCCTCCAGCACTCGGGGGACACTTCCGCCTGGAATCTGCTGAGTCTATCCGGAGTTAAATAACACCTGGAGAGACATTTATAATTAATTTCCACTGTTTTTATTGGAAACGATGAACTATGTATTATTCTAAACATTTTTTCCACCCTCATTCTGCTGCATAGTACTCCTGTTTCTTCTTCCCATTTCTTGACAAATGGCGGTACGTCCATGTCCTCATTTATAAAAATGTTGTAGATTTTAGATATATTATTCTTTGTATTGTCGCGAATGCAAATCCGCTCCAGCTGAGTATAGTCATTGTCGTGGCGAATCGGGCGGGGAAGACTCTCTAAAAAATGTTTCAATTGGGCGTATTTCCATGTGTCAATCACCATTAAATTCGTGTTCGTGGATAGCTCTTGATATGTGCATTTTTTCCCATTTTTCATTATATCCTTCACCTGTGCCCCTTTATCTTTAATCAAATTCCCTCCTACCTCACATCTACCTGGTTCAAAAAGTGAATTATCTTTTAAATATATTAAAGAGGAATTGAATTTCCAGTTATTTCTTTTATATATGTTATCCCACATGTCTAAAGTGACCCGTGTTATCTCGTGTGCGCTGTTTCCTAAAAGTCTGAATTCAGGTGGGTTCCATATGTCGTGTCCTAAGTTTCTGTTGCTGATTATATTTTCTAAATTTACCCATCTCTTATCATTCCCTATCTTTGCCCACTCCATTACCCGTGTAAGTGCTATTGCCTTGAAATATTTTTCGAAGTCTGGGGAGGCTAGCCCCCCCTGCTGTTTCCCCCTAGTCAGTATTCTGGTTGCAAGTCGCGTTTTTTTATTTGACCAAATAAATTTGGAAATAATTTGCTTTAATATTTTAAAGAACTCTTTGGGAATCGCTAATGGGAGCATCTGGAATTTATAATTGATCCTAGGGGCCAGAAACATCTTTACTGCGTTTACGCGACCGATCCAAGAGAGAGGTCGAAGGGACATAAGACCACATTCTTTCCTAATCTCATCGAGCAGTGGGAGATAGTTTATTGAGAAGATTTTTTTTTGAGGAGTCTGCCAGCCTAATCCCCAGATATTTGATATCCTCTCTCCAGGGAAAGTCAAATTCATCCGAGAGTCGATCAGCCTCGTCCTTTTTTATATTAATGTTCAAAATTTCAGACTTACTTACATTAATTTTCAAATTTGAGAGTTTTCCATAAGTTTTCAAAGTGGAGAGCAAATTTGGGAGGGTAATCCGGGGATTAGAGATGTAGAAGAGCACATCGTCAGCGAAAGCTGCTAACTTGTGCTCCTCCCCCCCTGCTCTAATCCCGGTTATGTCCGTGTTTTTACGTATTAAGGACAGGAGAGGCTCTAAGGATAAAACGAACAGTAGAGGTGACAGAGGGCACCCCTGACGCGTTCCGTTTCTCATTACAAAGACTTCAGATGGTAGTCCATTAACATTTACCGAGGCTTGGGGGCAAGTATTATAGCATTTTTATCCATTGCAGCATCCTTGGGCCTAATCCCATAGATTCTAATGTTTCCATCATGAATCCCCAGTCTACCCTGTCAAACGCCTTCTCGGCGTCAATTGACAGGAATAGACTGGGGATCCCTGATTTTTTGGCCGCATGGATCAGCAACACCGACCGTACCCCATTGTCCCGGCCTTCCCTCCCCGAAATAAATCCGACCTGGTCCGGATGGACCAGCTCGGCCATCCTATCTCTGAGTCTATTGGCTAAAACTTTTGCGAAGAGTTTTATGTCTGTGTTTAACAAAGCGATCGGGCGATAGCTTGAGCACAGTGTTCTATTTTTGTCCTCCTTCAATATGAGAGGGATTGAGGCCCTGAGGGACTCCGCCCCCATTATACAGAAGTAGTGGGAGTGTTAAGATTAACAGGGATGTTGAAGAATGATTGTTGACATTTTAGAAGAGAGAAAGTAGGGTAGCCAGGCAGAGAAGTAGTCAAGGAAGCTTAATACCGTTCCAGGGGGCCGATGGATCACAGCAATTCTCAATGAAATGAAATGAATGAAACTGGAGAAAATAGACGAATACAGTGAGCTTCAAATGAGGAGTGGGACAGAGAGGGGGGTGGATAAAGAACCTGAAAAGTGCTTTGAGAGGATAGGAGGATTCCAACACCACCTCATTTACGTCCACTAGGCCTGGGAGAGTGAGTCCACAGGAGGCCACCATAGGAGAGGGCAGCAGGAAAAGGAACGTCCGATTCTTGAAGCCAGGTCTCAGTAATTGCAAATAGGTTCAGGAAGTTTGTGATAAATAGGTCATGGACAGTGGTGAGTTTGTTACAAACAGAGCGGGCATTTCAAAGGGCACAGGAGAAGGGAAGGCTAGTTCTATGCAGAAGAGGAATAGAAATGAGATTGTGTGGATTGTGGCTGCTATCAGAGGATAGGGGTGCTGGGTATGTTGGCCAAAGGTAAATGATGGTGGTCCAGGATTTGGGAAAATATCTCCAGAAGTTAGGAGAAGCAGAAGGGTGAGAGAGGTGATATGGGAGTGTGACTTATGTGGGGGGACACGTCCCAGTGTCCTGGAGGTTTTATTGGTATATTGGTTAATAATTTGCAGGAGCTGATACATGCAGTAATAAGGTGAAGACAGGAGTGAGGGTGATATATATAAGCTGTGGGGTGGAGAAGATGGGTGAAGGAGAGAGAATTTAAGGAGAGAGGATGCAACTGTGAGAAGGAAAAGTAGGGAGTGCATGATACAGAGTGGTGAGATTGAGGTTCCATGGATACTGGACTTAAAAAACTTTGATTCTACAGGCATTTGATGTTTTTTTCACCTGCCTCTAGAAGCACTTCTATTGTGTTCTATGTGTCTTTGCACATTATGACTACTACAGGTGTTTTCTGTCAGGGACGTTCAGAGGCAGGAAAGAAAAACCGTCTCTATCACGTTTTCTGGAGAAGTTAAGGAGCTGTAAAAACATCAGTCTCTCCTAAACTCCTCTTATCTCTTCTGAACGTCAAGTTTCTAAGTTTTTGGTAAAAAAAAAGGTGTGTTGTCACTGTACATCATTTCCTGGCTTTTGCAGAGGGACGCGTAGTGCAAAAAACGCCTATAAACGAAATGCTCTTAAACTCTCATAGACTCGCCTAAACTTTGTACAATATGCTTTCAATTTGCGTCTTTTATGCCACGTTTTGAAGCTAAAAACGTTGACGTTTTTTTCTGCTCCTAGTGTGCATGGAGCCTTAGAGGCAGCCTTTTTGAGAGATGAAAAAGTTCTATGGGGAATCTGGTCACCTGTAGTCTGTTGTGGATTTTCGCTGAAGTGCATTCGCTGAAGTGCTGAGCCAAAGTGTAATACTTAATCCAATATGAACACTTTATCCAAGATGATAGTTGCCAATGCAAACCCCTGGCTGTGCATTCCCTAGAGAAGGCCTAAATTTATACTGAGTTGGGTGGGGGTATTGCTAATTAATTAGTCAGGATTGCATAGGAGGAACAAACTTTTCACACCTAAGGCAGACTACAAGACACAGCAAGAGAGCAGATCAGCTCATAATTTAGTTATAGACAATTAGAAAGCAAAATGAACATCACAGTGATATGGACAGAGGTAAAGAATTTGAAGGCAACATAGATTACCATTAATCACATTTAAAACAATGAATCAGTTGCAGTACAGTTAAAGGTGGAATCTGACAGCAGCATGCAGAATAATATGAAATGTTTTTACAGTCACCTATTCGATTTAAACCTACCTTGAAAGACGAAGCCGAAACAGGGCTTTAGTAACATTTTCATAGTCAAGTCAAGCTTTATTGTCATTCTACTACACATGAGGACATGCGGTAGAACGAAATGTCGTACCTCACAGGGCCATGGTGCTACATACGAGTAAAACATAATTATAAATATACAAAGAATAAAAAGACAGTGAAAACACAGTGAAGAATGAAAAAAAATAATAAATAAATCAATTATAAACATATACGTTCTGACATATACTGTATATTTCTAAAAGTCTTTGTAGCAGCAAATGTTTATAGAAGTGTCTAGTGCATATTTAAGAGTAAAAAGGTGGGGAAGTGAGACGTTCCTGGTCACAATATATAGGTTATAGAAGAGGTTTCAAAGAAGATTGGAGTTGAGGGCTCTCACAGCCTGGGGGAAAAAAACTGTTGAGCAGTCTGACAGTCTGGGTTTTGATACTCCGGTACCTTCTACCTGATGGCAATAGCTTTGCTGGAGCATCGTGTATGGAAAATTGTCCAGGATGGAGGGGGGAGAGACACCAATAATCTTTTCAGCCATCTTCACTAGCCGCTGCAGGGTCTTGCGGTCAGCAGAACTGCAGTTCCCATACCAGACAATGATGCAGCTGGTCAGCATGCTTTCAAAGGTTCCCCTATAGAATGCAGTAAGGATGGGTGGAGGGAGACTGGCTTTTTTAAGGCGGCGGAAAAAATATAGGCGCTATTGTGCCTTCTTGGTTAGTGACGTGATGTTGGTTGATAGAATTCCGCAGATTAGAAAGGAACCTGTAATAATATTGTGCCGGTGTTCTGTCGGATAATGCCCGCATGCGCCGTACGGAACAGCACAACAGCTGATTTTATGATCGAGGGGCGGATTGTAATATTATGGGCAGTGCTGCAAAGATGAGGGCAGATTTTTAAATAATGCCTCATGTCGGTGAGGGGCGGATTTGTACATGTTGGGTGTGGATTTTTAAAAGATGGGTAAAAAAGGGCCATTTTTTTATTGCATTTTCGTGTAAATATGAGATCTGAGGTCTTTTTGACCCCAGGTCTCATATTTTAGAGGACCTGTCATGCTTTTTTTCTATTACAAGGGATGTTTACATTCCTTGTAATAGGAATAAAGGTGACACAATTTTTTTTTTTAAAAGAACATTGTAAAAATAAAAGGTAAAATAAATAAGAAAAAAAAACATTTTTAAACGTGCCCCATCCTGCCGAGCTCACCTGCATATGAAAATATATGAAATATTGCCGCGATCGGTAGAGCGAGAGCAATAATTCTAGCCCTAGACCGCCTCTGTAACTCAAAACATGCAATCTGTAGAATTTTTTAAATGTCGCCTTTGGAAATTTTTAAGGGTAAAAGTTTGTCGCCATTCCACGAGCGGGCACAATTTTGAAGCGTGACATGTTGGGTATCAATTTATTCGGCGTAACATTATCTTTTACAATATAAAAAAATTGGGCTAACTTTACTGTTGTCTTATTTTTTAATTCAAAAAAGTGTATTTTTTACAAAAAAAGTGCACTTCTAAGACCGCTGCTCAAAAACGGTGTGACAGAAAGTATTGCAACGACTGCCATTTTATTCTATAGGGTGTTAGAAAAAAATTTATAATGTTTGGGGATTCTAAGAAATTTTCTAGCAAAAATTTTTTTTAAACTTGTAAACAACAAATCTCAAAAAGAGGCTCGGTCCTTAAGTGGTTAAAAATCCGCCCCCAACATGTACAAATCTGCCCCTCACAGACATTGAACACGCTTCGCCAGCAGCAGGCACAATCTGACAGAAACATTTCTTCCATCGGCTATTGTGCGCAGGCGCCGTCTCGCCGTCACAACAGCTGATCTTAAAATCAGCTGTTGTGCTGTTCCGTACGGCCCATGCGCCGTACATCCCGGGCACTTCTCAATAGCGGGCACTATCCAATAGAACACCAGAAATTCTTTCCTGTCTTTTCAAAGTGCAGGCTAAAGGCCAGTCATCACAATAAAAGTTTCACTACAAACTAGGTCATTAAACCGCTAGGTAGTGAAGCCAGGATCAGGATGCTGGGTCTGAATCTGAAACACCAGGTCAGAAATAACACCTCCCATTTTTATTCCCACTGGTAAACTAAGTAAACATTCTGGATAGGTGCACTGATTGATTTAACATGCTGCCTAGAATTTTTTAACTGTGAATACAATAATAAATACATCATTCATCAAGCTGCAGTAGCATTATAAATGTATTTGCCTATTGTTTCTAAGTGTATCAATTTTAAACTGTTGTTTTATATCTTTTATTTGTATAGATAATCTTTTTCTCAAAAAATATTTATTACATGACACTGGATTCCCAAAACACCATGGGTCAGCTAAAGAGACAGTAGGGCAGATCCAGCCTGCTTTAAAGCACCTTGTGTCTGATTAAATCCTTGTAGTGAAATGCCGGATAAGAAGTGACTCTGTTCCTATGACTCATTCGAGTTCTGTAAGCATTCAGCTGAAAGCTGAAATCGCTGAATATGTGAAAAGGAGACTGGAGTTACATCTGATGGCTGGATATAAGACCAAATCATTTTAACATGCAATATTTTATATTTACCTGACTTAAAAAAAAAATATGTATTTTTTTCATTTTCCATGAATTTAAAACAATTTTTTCTCTTTGTAGGTATCACTGCTAAAAAAATCATTGCTCCGGCCATGTGGAATTAAAAAAAAAAAGTATTTCTATTGGTACACGGACTGGTGCCCCCCCATACTATTTTTTGATAGCCCCTTGCTTATTACTGCAGAAAATGGTCATTTTTAAATTTGACAGATTTGGCTCCTATTAATCAATTGGGTTCGGGTTCAACATCCGAACTTCTTTAAAGTTCGGCCAACCCTTCTCAAACTGAATCCAGGGCACTTTGCTCATTACTAATTATCCCATGTGTATCGCTTGAGAGGCCACTTTAGCACACCAGAAATCCTTTCATAACTTGATGAATGAAGCTCAAGAACATTTATTTAGGCCCTTTTCACACATGCAGACCGTTCGCTTTATCAGTTCAGTCACGTTTTTTCAAAGAAAAAATTGGATGAAGTTCACATCAGTTTGTCATTTGTTACATCAGTTTGTCATTAGTTTTTTTATCAGTTGATCATCCATTTTTCATTAGTTTTTCACAGAGCCATTTGTTCATGCAAAAACGGACTGTTTGTCCATTTACATCTGTTTTTTGTCCGATACGTTTTTTTTAAGGAAGAAAAATAGGGCTTTGATCCATTCCAAAAAACGCACAGAAGCGGATGTAAACTGATGTAATCCATTTACATCAGCGTTTTCATAGAGATGCATTGATGTCTATTTTTCATCCATCAACGGATGGATGAAAAACGGACAAACGATCCGCATGTGTGAAAGGGGCCTTAGGGATACAGGAAAAACTGCAGTTAGATGAAGCAGGTTTGTGTAATCACTAATTGACAAAAGTCACGAGCATAGATGAGTGTATCAGTTTGCAAATTGTGCAGATACTTTGATTTTAGGCAAATGTTTGAATCAGCTGAATATGTGAGTTATGTCATTTGCAGAGAGTCCCTCTAGTTATGAACTCTTAAGTGGGGTAAACACTATGAGGAAATCGTAAGAAAAATTCAGTACAAGGAACGATTGTTCGATTTTTGTATAGTGTGTACACAACTTTTTACTTCCGATTGAGATTTTCCAAATTAAACTTTCTGAAGAGAAAAATTACCAATTTTTTCTCGTACATCAACAGAACTAACAATTTTTATTTAATGTGTACTGTTTTCGTACAGTATTAGTATGAGAAAAATTGAATACAAAAGAATGTGCATGATCAGAACAATAAGGCCACTTTCACACTGAGGCACTTCTAAACTGCCAGTAAAAACACTGAGCGTTTTTGAAGAGCTTTTCAGGCGCTTTTGAAGAGCTTTCCATTCCTTCAAATAGGGAGGGGAGTTTTTCACAGCCCTGCCAGCACACTGCCCCAGTGTGAAAGTGTTCATTGATTTTAATGGAAATAAGTTTTCGTGAGCTTTTTAGGAGCTGTTTTTGGTGTGAAAGAGCCTGAAAAGAGCCTCAGTGTGAAAGTGGTCTAATCAATAATAGTCAAACAAAAAAAAAGCCTTTGTCATTCAAGTCGTTTTTTACATTTCGTACCATCCTCGGTTTTGGCCTGCTTTGAAACGTCAAGGAAAACCGTTGGTCTGTGTGTATTGGGCTAAAGTCATGAATTGCCTGGATTAACAAACTGAATATTTTGTTAATCCAGGCAATCCAGGATTAACAAACTGAATATATTTTTGGAGATTAGCTACATGTACAATGAAAGATAACATTTACCCAGTTCTGGTACACTTCATTTCAAGTTTTATTATAGGGTTTGAATGGCACATTTTAATTCTGAAGTTAAGCTTGTTTAACCGCTTCCCGACCACCCACTGCATATATACGTCAGCAGAATGGCACGGGCAGGCAAAAGCACGTACCTGTACGTGGTCGTGCATTTGCCTGCCTGTGGGTCGCGCGCGCCGCCAGCGGCGCGCTCGCGACCCGGTCGGGAGCTCCGTGACCCCGGCCGCGGGACCAGCGGACCCGATCGCCGCTGGTGTCCCGCGATCGGGTTACGGAGCTGAAGAACGGGGAGAGGTATGTGTAAACAAACCTCTCCCCGCGCTTCCTACTCTGCCTGTCATTGATTGGCTGTTCCCGGTCATCGGGAAAACCGATCAATAACGTCAGACGTCAGCCCCGCCCCTAATGTAAAAAAAAAAACACACACGTCACAGCCCATAACCCCTCCCCTCCCCCTAGTGGTTAACCCCTTCACTACAACTGTCATTTATACAGGAAACAATGCATTTAAATAGCATTGATTGCTGTATAAATGACAATGGTCCCAAAAATGTGTCAAAAATGTCCGATGTGTCCGCCATAATGTCACAGTCACAATAAAAATCGCTGATCGCCGCCATTACTAGTAAAAAAAAAAATATTAATAAAAATGCTATAAAACTATCCCCTATTTTGTAAACGCTATAACTTTTGCGCAAACCAATCAATAATCGCTAATTGCAATTTTTTTTACCAAAAATATGTAGAAGAATACGTATCGGCCTAAACTGAGGAAAAAAAAGTTTTTTTATATATTTTTTGTGGATATTTATTATAACAAAAAGCAAAAAATATTGAATTTTTTTCAAAATTGTCGCTCTATTTTTGTTTATAGCGCAAAAAATAAAAACCGCAGGGGCGATCAAATACCACCAAAAGAAAGCTCTATTTGTGGGAAAAAAAGGACGCCAATTTTGTTTTGGAGCAACGACCGCGCAATTGTCAGTTAAAGCGACGCAGTGCCGAATCGCAAAAAGGGGCCTGGTACTTTGGCTGCCAATTGGTCCGGGGCTGAAGTGGTTAAGCAATTAATATACTTTGTTTTGCAAGGTTTTTAGCAATTGTTCCTTTTAATCACTACCTGATTCTGATTTTTTTTTAGATTTTGCAAGGCCAATCAAGTTAGGGCAGAGCTTGTCAGTCAGTATAGCAAATCAGTGACATCTATTTCCGCAACATACTGTATTTGCATACCTCCCAACTTTTTGAGATGGGAATTAGGGACACCTATTAGTAAGTATAAGTATGTAGACATAGGATACACCCAGTCATTGCCTCTTAAAGGGGAGTTCTACAAAAAAAATAAAAGATTACTTAAACCCACAAGTGTGTTTTTTGGGGATTTTTTAACCACTACTATTCCGCTATACTGGCTTTTGACATTTACAAATAAAGCAATTTGGAAATTGGATGAAAAGTTTAACACTGGGAAAAACTTTTTGAAAGATAAAAAGTGCTTTTTATATACAACTTTATAGATCAGATGAAAATTAAGGAATAAATGAGGAGGAGAGATTGACAGGGCAACAGTCCCTCAAAATCAGGGACAGTTAGAAGCTATATATTTGTTTTACATAGGCAGAGAGAGAAGACTCTATTGCATCTTCAGAGGATTTTGTTCGAACGTGTACACATATACTGTATGCCAGTGCAATGAAAACTAATAAAGAAAAAAGATGTGTACTTCAAATCTTTTTCTAGATTGTTTTCGGGCCTTATTTATTAATCTTTTCAGTCACTGTTTGAATTCCACCATATTTTCATTAGAATTATTTCATGGTAATGAGTACAAAACCTTCAGACCCAATAGTCTACAGACCCCCAAAACTTTGCTTCTACTTTGCTTTGTATTAGATTGTTATTGACTAATTGTGTGTAAGCCTTCTACAACTTTCTCGTTAGATAGTAGTTATATACTTCCTATTGCTCTCAGCATGTTTGAGTATATCCTGGTCTTTGTCTATGTAGTTTCTAGCTGTTTTTACAGTTAGACAAGGCATTCACTGTGAGAGGTTTACGGTACATCCCACATCCAATGTTTTCTCTATTGTGAAAGCTCTGTTCCTCAGCCAGCTTGAATTTAGTTGTTGTCCTTGACAACAGCTTGCTAGATTTGCATTTTCATTCTTTTTCTACAAGATGTTTTTAACTTGAAAAACTGAATTTCAATGCACATAGAATCATTGTAGATCACATGCACACACTTTGTTTAATTTTTCCGTCACCTGACTGACAAGCTGCATTTAGATATATTTAGCAGAGAACCCACTTTGAAAATGAATAAAATTAGTTCCTTGTAATAATGGATATGTGGTATACCTTCTTCTTTGACAAGCACAATTAAGAAGATTTTAGATTGCTTAAAGCCTGTTCACTAACTGGCTTGCTGCATTAGGGGAGAGAAAAAAGCAAAAAGACAGATCAAAGACGGTTATCGCACGGAAACATATGCTCCCCCACATCTTCATCCTAAAACCTGATCACCAGGCTGAATGCTGGTTACAAGGAACTTTCAGGGCATGAATATTCGATCTCATACGGTTTCTCTGAATCAAGATGGATAGTTTTTAGAACACTGTACCAGCATTACAAAAATGCAGGCTAATTAATGGTGTTACAAAAAACATATTCCAGAGTTTGTAGTCAGCAATTTTGCTGATCTCATTCTTTTCATAATTCTTAAAATTTTGGTCATGAACATCTTTTTCAAGTGTCATGGTAAACAACTATTGTTTAAACTCTTAATATTTATCCATCTTTAAAAGATACTGGCAAAAAAATGTTCTTTAGTTTGATATGTGTACGCCTAGTGTAAATTAGATGCATTGCATTTTTCAAAAATAACTCTGTAGTGGAATTTGAAGGTAGTGTTTTTTAACTAAAGTCTCACCTTTTAAACATGGTTCCAGCCTCACACATTTCTGTCCTATCTCCTTCTGTCTCTGGTGCAAAACTATGCTGCTCTTGAAGTTTATCCCCTTCTCAACCTGTGCATCTGAATATCTCTTGAAGTGAATTGCAGCAGGCACACTTTCTGTCTCCAGGTTTCCCACAAGACCAACTAATTATCTTAGATATGCCCTCCGAGCTTCAGGGGGTTCTAGACACTGCCAGTTTCATCTAGACTAGAAAGAGTTGCTGCAGAGCCCATTAAGTGTGCACACAAACTCCTAGGACTTGGGAACTGTAGCTAACTGTACTGTAAATTGCTTTGTTGCTCTCTTTGTAAATACAGTGTTGTTTTTCACTGAGTACAACTGACTTGCATGTTCTTTTTTGCATTAGGTGATAATGGGGGTTATTTACGAAAGGCAAATCCACTTTGCACTACAAGTGCACTCACTGTAAATCTGAGGGGTAGATCTGAAATGAGTGGAAGCTCTGCTGATTTTATCATCCAATCATGTGCAAGCTAAAATGCTGTTTTTTATTTTCCTTGCATTTCCCCCTCAGATCTACAGCGACTGCACTTCCACGTGCACTTGCAGTGCAAAGTGGTTTTGTCTTTCGTAAATAACCCCCAATGTGTGTTGAATTATCCACTTATACAAGAGCAATATGAAAGGGGAGCTCAAACTAGTATCTTATGTTGTACAGTGTGATCTGGACTGCAAACACATGCAGCACACAGCATCTAGTTATCCTTTCTTTTAATGTTTACATTTAGACAAAGCTGTGTCAACCACTTTTGAGTGGACACTACTGCAGTGATGAGCTGGTTAGTGAAAAGCAAGAGAAAAAAAAGTAAAAATGGTCACATGACCCCTTTTTTCTCTCTTTAAGGTACAAAACCTCAGGTAAATATAAAAATAAGGGGCGAAAGCTGCACAACATACAGGGAAGGGGGGATTATAAAAATAAAGATTGCTGCAAGCTGATTCAAGACCCTATTCTTGCAAGGGCAGCTGCCCCTTTTAGCTGTTCTTTAGGACATCTTACTGTTCATAAAAATTGGAAATGACTGTATGCAGTTTGGAATAAATGGCTCTATAATATTGGTCTTTACAGTATTTGCAATATACACCAGTGGTTCTGGATGTGCATCTGACTGATGGAATGAGACATGTAAATACCTATTGTTCTAAGAACACTTTTATCGGCTACACACTGAATTGATTGGAGGGCTTTTTTTTTATTCTTTAGTCCCTTGTCACTATAACCTGTGTGGTTATATACTACCACTATTCTTTTGAATAAACTGTAAATTGGTCAGTTATTCAAAATTCATTGGGCTGTATGAGTCAGAGGAGGAATTCACAGCCTGTATTCTCTAGCTCATGCAGCTCCATATGAAAAGTCAGTTAGACATGGCCAGAAACGGAGCAGAAACTGTAGGACTTCCTCAGTAGACTGCCCATCTAGCTATGTAAATTATGTTTTATTAAATCACTTTGCATTTTCCAAAAAAATGAAACGATTAGTCTATACACTTCAAACATTAGTGAGATGTAAATAAGCTTGAGGCTGCTCATGCCTGCATTCAGAAAAAGAGTAGAGAGAGGATGAGAAAAATACATTTCTCAATGTGATTAATGAACCTGGAATCCCTCCGCTTTGAGTACTTCCAAGTTCAAAACTATTAGATCCTGGCCAGTGCAACAGGGGGGAAATGTGATCAAGTACACACTGTACTCAATATAAAAAAAATGGCAACCACTCCAATCTGTAACCGACCTATGCAGCAAGGAGCACATGGAAGGTTGCATAACTTCACTGCCACTGTGCTCTTGCTGGGTGTCCAGTCCATTCCTATTCCTTTAATGCCACGTACACCCGATTGGAAATGCCGCCAGCAAAACTCAGGTGAGAGCTTTTTGTCGGAAAATGCGACCGTGTGTATGCTCCATTAGTCTTTTGCTGGCGGAATTCCAGCCAGCAAAAGATTAAGAGCATGTTCTCTATTTTTCGGTCGGGAAAAGTTCCTATCCGAAAATGCGATAGTCTGTATGCAATTCGGACACGCAAAAAATCACGCATGCTCAGAAACAATTCGACGCATGCTCGGAAGCATTGAACTTCATTTTCTCGGCTCATCGTAATGTTTTACGTCACTGCGTTCTTGACGGTCGAAAGTTCAGAGAACTTTTGTGTGACCGTGTGTATGCAAGGCAAGCTTGAGTGGAATTCCGTCGGAAAAAACATCCAAGATTTTTCTGATGGAAATTCTGCTCGTGTGTATGCGGCATTAGAAGAGGTTGGCTCCCTCCGCTCCCTCCCGGCATAACTTCCCTTAATCTGTCCATTATTATACATTTGCTCCAACTTTGGAGGCTCTTAAAGGACTCTCTAGGACTGCAGATAATACTGAAGTGCCATGAAGTGGCCTCTGCAGCTTACGCATGTATTTGCAAATGTGTGCAAACTAAGCCCCTTGTTTTAACGTGAACTGTTGTACAGGGTAATTTGGTTTGTGGTAGGCTGGCTGGCAAGTGAGGGGATTTTTTGTTTTTTTGACATTATATACTCCATCTGGTTGGAAGGAGCGCAAAGGAGGCATCAGGGGTCCAAGAGACCCGTGAATCCACCATAAAGATTACCTGTCCCTTCATATTTGCTATAGCATAGGGGGCTTGAAAAATTGCAAAATGTGTTTTAAAAATGTAAATATAATAAAATAAATAAAAAAACATAGTAAAATAAATAATTATAGGGCTATTATTTAACCCTAAATTTATGAGCCATAAATGTTTTTAAAGTTTCACCTAATAAATATTGGGTATTGTAGTTTGTCGCCATCTCTGGGCCACATGCAATTTTCAATTTTGACATATTTTTTATCTATTAACTTAAATTGGTTCTTTGCATTAACGTAAAAAACCTTTGTGTGCCTGTGACTTCCCATGCTTTGTACAGTACTGGTAATGTAATTTTAGTTTCATTATAAACAGGACAAACTACATAATAACATTCACACTTTTTATCTTTTGTAACGTTATTGTTTTAAATCAACTGTCAGTAGAAAAAGAATAATAATTAAAAACAAAGAGCCACCTGCAAAAAAGAGTATTCATACTTCCCCTACCACTGCCTATGCCGTCGATCTCCACTGTATTAAAGAATCTTCAGAATCTGACATTTCTGGGAGTGTTGGATTCCTTGACCCCCATTTTACTCTGTGGTTCCTCCTGCTGAATGCTACATAGTGACATAAGGGCTGGCAGATTAACCACTGAGGACAGCAGGCATCCCAGGCACCCAAAAATTTATCAGATTATGACGATTTTTCAGCGGCTGTTTTTTTGCAATACAGTTAAAATCAAGGCAAGTATGACCTTGCTCTTTTGCAGAGTGTACTTTGTTTTTAATTTTTGTTTTTTGGTTAGTTTTTTTTTACAATTTTATATCTATAGCATATATAGAATATTGACTAATATTTTCAAGACAATACTTTTAAAAGAAAGTCTTGTTCATCCATCAAAGCACTATATTTATACTTGTAAATTTTATTTCAGGTTCCGTGCCTTACTAAATCACCCCCTAGTAAGTTCCTTGTCAGTGTCTCGCACTCTGTTTTTCTTAGCTTGCTTTTCAATATTTGAAGAGCATAAGAGCACGGGCACTATTGTTTCTTACACAGCACAGAGCAAAGTGAAGTGAACACTTAACTAAGCGTTCCTTGTTATGAATATATGGTATTCTCTTGCGCTTGATGTAAAGTAGAGCTTATGGGTCAGTGCCTATGACAGCAGGGTAAGTGGGGTCAGTAGGAACACACAACTCTTCTAATTTCTGGCTATATTGTTTTCTTTTATTTCTGCTCGTCTGGTCACAACTGGACATGTGTGAGTAATAAAGAAAAAAATGAATTAAGATCTGTAAGGATGAGGTTGCTGGGAGAAGCTACAGGGTTCGGAAATAATGCTGCAATCTCTACTTTTTCTACAAGCTGTTGGCTTTTGTCTGTAAAGTCCTTGGAAAGCTCTGAGAAGGCAAAGACTAACGACACACCTTTTAGTCACCTTTCTTCAAGGTAATATCTAACATTGGCTGCTGACAATTGTAGTACATAGTAAGGCTGATGTATTAAAGAAGAGATTGTTCACTTAGAAAAGTGAATGCTTAAGTAAAGTGAAGCGATGTTCAATTTGGACTCCCAATCATGTGCAATAGTAATTCAAAATCATGATCTATTTCTTACACTTTATTGGATTGTTGAAGTTAACAGAACTCCAACTTATTTGCTAAGCTCGATGAATATTCAGTGTTCAAAGTGCATAGGCTGTTCAGTTTGACCTAAAAATCCTGGAATCCATCTACACCTGTAATCAAATAGGTTGTCTGTATTTAACTACATTTCTCAGTAATAAGGCTAAAACCACAAATGAACATGGAGATAGACATGAGATTACAGCATGTTCATGCACAAAGAACATCAATAGATATATTGACTGGCAGACAGTAGAACATAATAAGAAGTATATAAAGAGTTCATTAGCTACCAAGTGTTCATATTGAAGGTTTTTTTTTCCAGTTGAAATTTGAACTGAAACATTTTCAATGAAGATATCTCATTAAACTTGTTAGAATTAGACCAAGAAATGTTATCTAACTCATTTAATTCATTATTAAATATAGATAACAGTAAAATAGTAGTAATGTAAAGAAAATACTTAGCTTCAGACATACAACCTTTTAATCCAAAAATGTGTTCAATATGTTGCAGATGTAATATAGAACTGGATATTTGTACACACATTTGGCTTTACTGCTTTAAAAATTTGAACATAAGTTGTTAAGGGAACCCATATAACAACCAAAATTTCAATTTCAATTAATCTGGAATATATACAATTAACCTAGAACAATCCCATTGCAAACATTTTAGATAACTACCTGGTACAAAATAATTTTTGAATCTCTTATAGCTCTACCAACAACTACATAGTGCAAGGACCCGCCTGATCGGATACAAACTTTTTAGATAGATTGGGTAGGTCCTCATATTTCATAAATTTTGTAGATTGAAAGTTAATTGTATAGTCAGATAATAACACATATGGTGACCCTTAGGCCCCTTTCACACAGGGCTGTCCGTGTACGGACTCTGCTTGCTTAGCAGGAGATCGATCCATGGTCCCCGCTGAGCCAGCGGATGACAGGTCCGTCTCTGCTCACTGTGGAGAGACGGACTTGTCAGAGCTTCGCTCTCCTTTATGGGGGATCGGATAAAAACAGATCACCTGTCCTTTTTCATCCGTTCCGATCCACCAGATGAATGGAAAATAGGGTTTCCATCCATCTGTATTCGGCGGATCGGATGTCAGCGGACATGTCACCGCTGACATCCGTCGCTCCATAGACCTGCATGGAGCGTCCGTTCAGGTCCGCCTAAAAAACTGACTGACTGACTGACTTGACCTGTGTGAAAGGGGCCTTTTACTGTTACTTCTTTCTACTTGGTGCAGCCAAAAAAAAAATTCCAGACAATGGAAATCTAGTCATATTTTCATAGTTTCTGAATGATATTAGGAAACAGACTGCTTGGCCTGAGTGAGAAAACAGTACTCGTCATCTACAGGAGAACTACAAAATAATAATATCTGACAAGACTGGATATATTTAAAAATATAGATTTCACTTTAACATCTTAATCTTTACACAAAATGACACATTATTTTCTGTATAAATTAACTCCAGTTTTTAGGACTTGGCCTACATTTGTGAAATGCTACAATAATATTGTTTGTCACCTACAAGCTTTGTTGTTTTGTACTTTTGTATATTGTTGCTGTTTTTTTTTGTGTAATATTTGTCAATTTATTTTATTATAAGAACTCAATAAATATAAAATAAAAGTAAATGACAATAAAAAATAAATAACATATTATACATATCACTCAGGTTACCTTTTTTTCCCTTGCTCTTAATTTGTAAGTATGAGCCAAATGTCGCTAATCTTTTGCATCAGGTATCTGCTTTAAAATTAGAGAACATATATTTTGGTTAATTTAAAGTTAAGAAAATTCTAGGGATGAATTGTGTAAATATTAATTTAGTATTTTAAATTTAACCAAGCATTCACTTCCTTGGGGTTAAGAATGGTACATTTAAAATCCATTTTACTTATTTTTGCTCTTCTCAAATATTCACTTTAATTATCAAATTATGTGGAGATATAATAAGTAAACATTGAAGTAAATTTTCGCACAATTTATTGTCTAAATTTTCTTAACTCTTTCAGTAACGCCCAATTATTTCTAAATCCTGTTCATACCAATGTGTTGTGAAAAGTCCTATATTTTGGGAGAATTAACCTGTAATTTACTATTTTGGTCATCAGAGTAAAATCCTTAAACAACAAAACAATCTTTAATGAATGTCAGCGCACAGTAGTGTAACACAAATTAACACACAGATTTTGCTGTGAGCTGATGGTACACTATAGAAAGCCTGTAGTCTAAATCTACATAGAATAGCACATAACAGCCATAAAATGTAAGACCGATTTTTTGGTGTTGTATAACTATAAATGCATTATCACCAGGAGCCTGCACCACCCAGCATGCAGGATATGTGTATATATTAATATATATATATATATATATATTTTTTTTTTTTTAACAAAAAAGCAAGTGTCACTGAAACAAATCTGTATCAATACCCATACAGCAGACAATTAAAAAAAGTACAAAAATGTCACTATTTTATTAAAGTATACAATCTAAAAAAAAACATGGAAATGCAAAAGCACAGCTTCCTAATGAAGCAGTTCATTCACAATGTACACCCATACTTCATTGGCCAGCCCTGCCTTTGTCCTGTTGCAGCAACCTATTTTTTGATGATCCAGGCTCACACCATCACTCCTCCTGACATAGGCTTTTATAGATCTACACTTTCTCATGCAGTCTAGGAGTAGATAAGCTATCTATGTCTATGATAGTTTGAGGTGTTCACTTTTTGCTGCAAAGTATGTGCCGTATTTGGCCTGGCCCTCGGTTGTATTGGGGTTTTTATATTTTCATTGTTTTTAATGTGTGTGGGATAATTTCTTTAAGGGTTTATTTTGTGCTTTTGTGTTGTCATTTTTTTATTTGGTTTCTTGGATTTTCTATGTTTATACAATAGAGCCATTTTTATATTTTTTTAATATTGTCTGTTATATGGTTAGTGGTGCAGATTTGTGTTTTAGGGATATCTGTACTTTTTTTATGTATATAACTATTTATATATTGATGTGAAGAGAAAAAGGGTACATAGGTTTATGTTGCTATGAATAGTGTATACATGTATTTCCATAAAAAAATATTTGCAAAGCTAATCTTTAAAGTCGGTTTTAAAAATGTGCTTTGTATTATCTTTCTAGGCTAACCATAGACATAAGACAGTGCCTGTCAGACTTAAAGATCATTCTGTAAGCAGTAACCATCTTATCCACCTAAATTATAGCTCATACTTTGCAAATATAATGCTATTAGATAATATATATAATAATAATAATTTGCATGTGTATTGTGTGTGGTTGTTTCATTTTCTAAAGATGAAAAACAGACATGCATATGAACTTTCTTAAGATAAAAAAATATTTATTCAGATCACTAGCTCAATGTCTGTGGCTAGCTCTCTACCTTTTTACATCTGCACAAAGAATTGTCTTCATGGAGATGTGGATTTCAGCAGCGATCTATGAATGTCACTTGCGTATAGTGTCCTTCTCCTGCAGGCCTGGCTCTAGTGAGTGCTTAGAACCCAAAGCACTTTGTGATCACCTGTAAGCTGTTGTTATGTGTAAAGAAAGAGACATATTAAGCTCTGATCTGTGGATGTCTTCTTTTGATGTGTTGCAGGGTGCATTCACTTTCCATGGGAGCATGATAGACATGCCCTTGCTTAAGCAGGCACAGAACATCGTTACGCTTGCCAGAGCCATCAAGAACGAATGATGTGTTAAATGAAGCTCTCGCCAGGAGTCCGCTCCATACAGCACTTGTCCTCCATGCCAGGAGGGAGACTTGAGAAATGCGACCAGGGATGCTTCAGTCTATTGATAACAGAATAGTTATGCATTTATTTTCTGTACATGTATAGCATTCATTAAAATAAATGTCAAATCCAGTAGTTTTTTTTTTCCCTTGCTTTCACCTCCTTAGCACTGCCATTCATTACTTTTCCCCTTATAAACATGTAAAAATGCCTTTAAGAGAGTGTGACAAGGGCTGAACTGCAATAAACTTGTATAGTTATAAGGGTAACAAAGCAGGACAAGCTTCTACTTCTAGGCTCTCCAGGCAGATTTACATGACACTGGAGATACTGCTACAGGTCATATGCTTCTTGTTGTTAACTGGCTTAGCAAAGCTGTTTTGGAGAGGTTAACCTTGCTTGTAGCAAGGGTAAATAAACATAACAACCAGCCATTGTCCCCTATTCAGCGTGTACTCTTATATTCAGGGCTAAAGGGTATTGAAGCTGCAGAGGATCAACTTGTGGTTGCCAAAGGACTCGAATGAAGTTTCAAACAGCAACAATCAGAGATTTTGTTTCTGTCCCTCATTAAATCATGAGCCTTTGTACCCCCAGCCACCAAGGACTGTTCTTTAAGAAATTAACAGAATGGAAAGTTTTAAACCATGCACCAACCTTTCTATGACCTACATAGAGGCAGTGCTGCTGTCCTTACACACACTCCACAGGAAGGCTGTTCTGTTTATTTAAACATGTAAATAGAAAACACAATTGTAACCCTTCCTGAGAAGCATTCATCCCCCTGTATAGGTGCTGCTAGCAAAGGAATCCTTCCTCCGAAGACAATCAGGGTGTACAGTAAGTAGCTGGGGTATTAGGATGGCCAGCTACACATTTTAAAAAGAGCTGCTAACATCTGTGCCCAATTTATTTGAACAAATCAGTGATCTGTGTCCTTACAATTTCAATGGCGTTACCTCATTTATATCATTACAGATTGCGTAATATATAAAAGATTTATTTTATTGTAACAAATTGAGATAGACACCCTAAGGTGTGAATGTGAGATAAGTGCTGGTTGGGCCTTGTTAATTAGTGACCGGTCTCTCCAGATCAAAGAATACTTCAGGTCAAGGTTGACATGTCTAAGCTTTTCAAACTGTCAGCAAGTTTTTAGCTAGAGAAGACCTTCAGCTGACAGGTTTAATCATCATTGGATCTGTACATATTTATCCCCAGAGGCACGTGTGTATGGAAAGCGCCATCTAACAGCAGCCAAGGTAGCATTGGCAGGAATTAGTTACACGTCCATTAAAAGGAAGATCATTTATCATAGGTTCTCATGACATAAAACGTATCCCTAAATGTTTGGATTAGCCTGAAACTCCTAGTTTACTGGAATGGATAAATTACATTTAGAAAACAGAATTCTATGATGAGTAAAAAAGATAAATATAATCAGTCATTGGCTTGCTGGACAAATTTAAACAAACATTTACAAGAATTTATCCCACAAATCCAATTTTTTGGAGCATGAGATTATTTTTCCCTCTTTTCACTGGATTGTTGTTCCTTCAAATCTCATTGTGTATTTTTGTTTTATAGATGCACCTTGAAATTTTTTCATATGACTGTCTATTTTTTCTTTACTTGTCCCTCTACATTTACTGTCCTTATGGCATATCATACTTTGCCATAACATTTCTGTATCTGTAACTAAAAATGTAATGTTTAAAAAAAAAAAACAGTGGAAAATGTGCTGATTGTTTCAGCCACCCAACCTATGACTACCGGTGTGCTGTCTGATTTCCTTCTGCTGTGCTTATTGATGGGGTACTTGCTACAAACAAGCAGTATTCAGTGGTGACATACCCTGTAATATGTACGGGCCTATCCATATCAAAAGTAGACAGTTTTATTATTTTCTGTAACATATTGCCCCCCTTTTACAGCAAATCTATCACTTCCCATACAACTGAGATATTTCAGAAATAGCTTTTACTTTTTAAATGCTTGCTCTTTGCTGAGTCATCAATGGTGGAAATTGGTGGTTTTATTTAAAAAAAAAATCTGTGCTTTTACAGATCACAGTGAACGGCACAAAGGCATTCTGAGGCTGCTCAAAGTAGTAACTCCTAATGTTAATTCAAGATTACTTTGTAACAATAATATGACAATCTTTTCAAACTGTCTGATTAATAAACTCCTGCATGCCTAACTATGACAGGTTCCCTTATAGGTATGTAAGTCACCAGTATATGCATGGCACAGTTCCTTCAGCAGTATTGTGTGGGATTCCTCCCTTTCTCTACTTCTGTAAGAGCAGTCTTTGTACAGCCTATGCTCATCTCGATTACACAGGATTGCAAGCAGATTATAGTCCTGAGCGCTGGACACTCCTGATTTGACTGAGAATAAATACATATGAAATCTGCTTGGAATAATCTTAAATTGACTTTTCCCAAATAATCCTCTCTTCCCACAGCCTGAATAGGGGCACCCAGTCTTATATAAGCAGTTGTCACTGATCCTTCATCGCACTGAAAGAGACAATTAACAGTGTATTAAATATTTCAACGATTAGATGGAGAACACAGGAGGGACGTTCAGCGACTGATTACAGAGAGCTCATTCATCAACAGTTAATGGACAAAGCTCTACTTCTCAACCCTGGGCATTCATGTATACATAGCTTTTACCATGGTAAAGACAGGTCTGGGGGTGATTTACTAAAGGGGCTTTTGCTGAACTTGTGTTCAGGTTTTGGAAAAAGTCTACTTTCCTAGTTCTCCTGAATCTGAGTATTTGTAGTGAACACAGGATAGGAGGAAAATTGCTGCTTTTGAAAATTTGTCCCTGTGATGTAAAATAAAATTGCATGATTCTAACTATTCAAGAATCTATCTTTCTATCTATAATCGGTTCCAGTATGTAGAGATTCCATTTGCACAGCCTTGTCTCTATGAATCTACCTCCTCCATTCATCCATCCATCCATCCATCATCAGTTTCTGTATGTGGAGAGTTGACTCTGAAATGTCTCTATAAGGTTATCTATATATCTGTCTATATATCTGTCTATCTGTCTATCTATCTATCTATCTATCTATCTGTCTGTCTGTCTGTCTGTCTGTCTGTCTATTGACGATTTATCTAGTCACAGCCTTTCCTCTATGAGGTCATCTCTCATGTGCTGACTACATAGTTTAAGCCTACATAGCCCATCATCACTTTTGCGCACAACATGTTACTGAATCCCAGGTGACCAAATTACCGTTAACACTATTAAAACATTCTAATGAGAAACAATTACTTAGGAAATGAGCTGAGACATGATGGAGTGAGGCACAGTGAGGCTGATCTTGTATATTGGTTTAATAAATCCTAGGTACATAACACTTTATCCTGTGTGTACACAGGAGAATTAAACTAAGCCTGTTTATGAGATGATTTTACATATATGTATTCTTTGATGATTCTCCATAGGACACATATGGTGCAGTTTGTTGTATTGTCTAATGCAATGCCGGGGGGCTGCCAGTAATGTCTTAATTTATCTTGTGTGACACAATCTGTGTAGGACATTACATCCTGCAGTAAAGTTGTGTGCTGGAGAAGCTTCAGCAATGTGTTTCTCCTATCAGTAGTGTTTATGGGAATTCTAATGTTCCTTATACTCTTTCTCTAATGAGGACTGTTTTGTATAAGTGACTAAGGACTCTTTTTTTAGGATTCTTCCGCCCCGCTATTTACAATTTACATTATGAAGCTTTTTCAGGTTTTGTCTTTTTCAGCAGCATTTCTGAAGAGACAATTGATGAAACAAAACAGATTATGAGATTAGCACAGGGATTTTGTGCATATTAATGGTGGTGAAGAGCCACCTAATGGGTCTGTAATTGCAGTTGTGGAGCACTGAAGTCATTCTAGTCCAAAGACCCCCCCGTGAGCTTTTTCCAGGGAACTTGGGGGGAAAGTGCGGTGTAATTATTACAGTTCCTGAACCCCTCTCCTGCTATTCTACACAATGCAGACTATTCTAATGTACCTAATGAAAGAGAACACCTTGAGTGGAGATTGATGCACATACAGTTTCATACCTTCCTTGCAGCTTTATACCAGTTCTTTGTTGTCTTGTGTCTACATGTGTATTGATGTGCACTGGTGCTAACATGTAGTGAGATTGTTGCCTGGATTGCTTGTAAAGTGTGTACATTTTCCATACAATTTTACAATTTCATAACAATTCACAGAATTAATGATAGTAAGATCAAATTATAGCTACCATAAGAGCACCAAAAAAGGTTCACTGTAAACATCAGAACTCATTGACAGACTAAATACATACAAAGAATAGTGTAATATTTTATCTAATAATAAAAAATAAAAATAAATACATTGTAATTTCTAGTAACATATTCATTTGTTAATTAATATTTGTTATTGTAACTTTGGTGTACCATATGTAATTACTTCTGTCCAAAAAAAAAAAACATCTTACAATTAATTAAATGGGTGAACTTATGATTAAAAATTTTGTTTGCAGATAATTTGCAACAAAGAGACTTGCACATAATATTCTCCGGGAATTTGTAAGAGTGGAAGGGATAGGTTTGCCTCTAGATGGAGATGCATATGTGAAGCGCATGTAGTGTGTGTTGTATAGAATCACTTTATACAAAGATTTGTACAGGATTCTAGTGTGACATAGCACTCACTGCCTTTCCAGTATTCTATCACATACCAAATCATTATTTAAACAAATAATGTTTGCTTGTCTTGTAAACACAAGTGGCCCTTTTGAGCTTGCCATGTGTGGGATCTATATACCTGGTGCTCTCTATCACAAAATTTGTGTTTTGGGTATAAAGAGTTGGAACACATCAACATCCTTATATATTGAAAGCCACAGTTGTGAAGGAGTGACATTGGTCTGTGATTAAGCAACTGCAATCACTTGTCTGTGATCAGGAAAGTGTGATGCTGATCTGTGATCTGTGATCTGCATCGATCTATGATTATGCAGGTGTAGTCAGTATATTGTACCTGGTGCTGGGGTCCTAGCCTACCCCCACCATTCCACGTGTTTCCTAAACTGTAAACGGTGGCACAGATCAAAGCCTGCCCCTTGTCCCCTGGCGCCCAGGACAATCCAGGCTCTTTGTTAGCAGTTGCTAGGATGCCGGTAAACTAAGAAAAAGTGTCCGGGGCATGTTAATCAGATGGTTACAGTGCAACAATAATGTCTGTGGCTGTGTCTCTGCACTGCCGTCACTCTCTTCCCTTCTTTTATAGCCCAAAGTGTAAGTTTGTTTCTGGCACAATGAGCCTTGTACTTCAAAGTATTCATGTAGGGCCACCTTCTGTAAATGCACTTTATACATTGATTTCTTACTACAATTAATCTGCTGCCTTTATTATATCATTCTTCTGATTAATTGCTATACAAAAAAAGGTTTGAAATCTGCGATGTAAAACTAAAACTCAATGAAGATTTTTGTTGTTGTTAATCATACATGCAGTAGTTTAATGAGGTTTTTTTTCCCCTCCACATAAAGATTTTTTTTTTTTAGTTTATTACGGTGTAGATTTGTTTACTGGGCCACCATTCTAAGATGGGAAGCTTCCATAAACAGTCTTTTTGGAAACAATTGTAAGTATACAAACCAGAATGTTTTTTGCCACCTTCTTTTGTGACATGCATATTTTTAGAGTAACTAGTTGTTCTTTCTTATTGATTGCACTTTGCACATGCTCAGATAACTTTAACCAGTTGAGGACATTAGGTGTACACCCAAAAAACATAATTGAAATACATAGGGTGAATGTAATATTATTGTTAATTTGTATTTCCACTGCTCTGTTTACTGTATTTACAGATCAAAGGAGCTAACGCAACCTCACAAGTTTAAAAATGAAAAGAAAACAATACCACTTGCTTTACTCCAACCAGTACTAAATATCTTTTTTCCCCTTCTTCCATTGGCATTTATTTTCCTGTAGATTTTTTTATTTCTTTTCTTTTTTTAAATAACTATTTACTTTTTTTTTGTTTTTATTCGTTTATTCTTTTAGTGTAAAAAGACACAATATTGAGAAAAGCCTTTATTTTATTTGTAAAAAACTTTTGCAATGCTTTGGACAAAATCATAATTTTAGTGTCATTTTAAAAGGGACAAATTATACAATAAAGTTTGTGTATATATATATATATATATAGTAACCATTTTTTGTTATTTTTGTTTGTTTTTTGTTTATGGATTGCATGAAAAATAACAAACATTTTGCAAGACTCAAAGATACCGTTTGTCCTAAAATAATAAATAATAAAAAAAAAAATATATATGTATGTATATATATATATATATATATATATATATATATATATAATATACTTTGTTGTTTTATGTAATGACAAAGTTGTTGCAAAAGAAATAGTCTCATAGCAGTATTGTAAAAGGGTATATACAAGTACGACAGTTGAAATGGTTAAGGTAAAACTATAGGCAAAATCA
Source organism: Lithobates sylvaticus (assembly GCA_028564925.1). Lineage (NCBI taxonomy): Eukaryota > Metazoa > Chordata > Amphibia > Anura > Ranidae > Lithobates > Lithobates sylvaticus. The sequence goes on from CM053027.1 coordinate 425,011,192, forward strand.
AAAATTACATGAATGCTAAGGTCCGTCAAAGCTTTCTTTACAGCAGTTTTTGTTCCTCTAAATCTCCCCTGTAACATAGTTCTTTGGTGAAATGCACAGCAGGGTTGTCATCCTGTTGACAGGGTAGTCTTTTATAGACATGTATTTTTAGATGGACTTTAAGTAAACAGAAAACAATTGAAATCCCAGTTCCTGAGTAAAAACTGATCATTGTAAGCACCCTTGGCAAGGTTATAGGTTGCTATAACCCCTGTAGCTATTATTTTCGCGGGCAGCTTGGTATAGATGTGAATGTGGTGAAAAATATAAATAAAGGCACGTGGAATAAAAAAAAAAAAAAACATATACCAACTACTATAATTATAGGTATTTTTTACAGTTACCAGAATACAATATTTTTCGCTATAGTAGGGCTTTAAGAATAGCTATTAGACTTTACCTACTCTACGTGCTAATTGTTCATTTATACTGATATTTATCAAAATCCATAGCCTACAGAATATAATTTTCAAACATCATTTTGATAGATGTCTCCTATTGATCTGTTTTCAGTTAATGCTTTTGCATCCAGCATGCTGCAATGTAATTTGAGGTTTGGAATATTTGTTGAATCTTCATCAACTGTTTTTAAAATTGGCCTGTCTATGAGCAGCCTTGGACATTGCTGCCAATGATATGTATGGGATTATAAGATTTAGAAAATGCACATATTTACTAAGCTCCAGCACATATCCCCATGGTGGTAATTGCCTGTTTCCAGTCACATGTTTCTTGCCTTTCAAGAACAGGACAGCAGGAAGTTTAAAAGTAAGAAGAAAAAAATAACTCTTGTTTTTGTTAACGTTTAACTGTAATGTTAAAGTGTTTGTTTTTTTTTTCCTTTTTTAAATAGTTAAGCTTATAAATATATCATTAGCACTTTAGAAAATTCAATATTTACTTGATTCCTCATAAACAAGAAATAAATATGTAATTATATGATTTAAATGCTGAATATATATATATATATATATATATATATATATATATATATATACACACACACAAATGTGGATACACTGAAAAGCATGGGTATTGCTGTATTAAAGAAAGCTACCCAGCCTCTTGGAACCCACCTGCTTCTCATATTAAAACATCCCTGTAGGTTCCTTCCTACTTTTTACTTCTTTCACACACAAAATAAGGTAGTTTTAAGAAATTTCTTATAGCCACCAATCTGATTGAAACCAGCCTCGAAGGTACAAATGTGATTGGTAATGTGGAAAACAGAGAGAGGACATTACACTGCACAAGCTGTGCACCTGCTACTGAGCCTTTTAGAAGGTCTGTGAAATCTGGATGCAGTGCTTGAAAGAATTCAGAATAAGGAAAACTGACAGAATTTTCCTATTTTAGTATAGTGCAGAGTTTACTTAATAGCACTTGTACCTCACTGTTTTCAGCTTATGCCCTGATATTGCTATAGAGAATCGGTATATCTTTTTCTTTTCTGTGGTGAGGGCTTAAAAAAATAGATAGTAAAAAAAAAAAAAAAACATATCAATACGTGAAAGCTATTATAAATGTATACTTCAAAAGGGAACCCTGCAAAATGTATAATAGGGACAGTTTGTCTGAAAGAAAAGTGCTTTTGCTCTTTAGAAAACCCATTTTGCTTAGTGTATTCTGTGTCATAGGCACCCTGTATTACATGTTTATTGGCACAACAAATATTTTCTACAATTAATAAAATCCTTGTTAGAATTTTTATTTTATTTTTTGTATGTAAAACTTTAGATCTTAGGTATTTTGTATGATAAGGTCAATAATGATTTACAAGAAAAAATGTTGATGTATATGCAGTTCATCAATTTTTTTATCAATCAGTACTGTCTGTGATAATTGTTTTTATTTGAGCTAACCTCCAAATATTCAGGACAAGCTTTTGGGGTGTGTATACCCTTCTTCAAGGTCCAACCAATACTAATACAGTTTGCAAGCACAGTAATAACCACCTCATTATTAAGAACTTTTAACACATATTCTCTGGAATTCATAAAGACTGGCGCAGACAGATTTTGAGAAAGTGTCTCTCATGCATTTTAAAAGTGGTAAAGAATGCACCAAACTCATATGTCTAATACATGTGCTTGAATTTGGCTCATGCTGTGCCACTTTTAGAATGCAAGAAAGACACTTTTGCAAAATCTGTCTAAGCCTGTTTTTTTCTGTACGCCACAAGAGAGTTGGTCTTAATAAGCTCCACTTTTACATTTGGCACATTCAATGTGATACGATGTAAAAGTGGCACATTTTAGAACTACCTGAATTAGGTACATGAGTCGCTGTCAGAATCAAAAGTGTCACAAATGCTTCATGAATTTGGTGCAATACATTAACAAGAGTGATTAACGCCAAAAAAGTGGTGCGGCGGCTTTATCGAATTCCCCCTATCGTATTCTGGCATGAAGAGTAAAGCCTCGTACACACTACCAGTTTTTTTTGTTCAACCCAATGGGTTGAACGGAAAAAAAACGACTGCTTAGATCAGAAGCGCTGTACTAACAATCTGATGTTAGTACACCGATCTCCCCTGCTGTGCTATTGTGTTCTGACAGGGGGACACCCCCACCCCCTGCCAGAACACTCCGGTCAGTGCTCTCAGCCATCGGCTGAGAGCGCCGATCAGGACCCAGTCAGCAGAGCTTTTTTTCGGTCATGACCCAGCCCGACTGCCGTACAAACAGGCCGAAAGAACCAAAAACAACCAAAAACATTGCTTCTCGGATTAGCATTACTCCAGAAGATTTTACATCTATTTTCTAAAAGGTTACACCAAAAACTGTTGACACTAAACACTGTAAACAATGACCACAGGTTTTACAAAAGGAGCAATTTGTAGATTGGCCCAGAGATCCCTTTCAACCATGCAGGGGAATATAATATAGTAAACACAAGTTCATTACACTACAGAGTTTCTGTTCCTGTTTTTTCTATTGTTAAAATTAGTGGTGGTCAATCTAGTAAATACAGAAGGCCCCAGGTGCAGCCCCTGATATGTCCAAATGACCATACAATAAAATGTTGTACTTCTATACCTTGAATGTGGTAACACACTTCAGCACACGGCAAAGATTAGAATTGGATTTAGTACACAGATCAATGTATTTAAAACCATTCCTTTAAATCACATAAAAGTGTATAGAATCTTGTGTTTATTTTTATAAAACGTGTTCAACACTTTGCATGGGATCATAGACAGAACATTCTTACTACAAATAATAAAACACATTACTGCAGAACCTGTGGTGTAATAGGCCGCGGCCCTTTATTATAAGTATAATATATTTTTTTATATTATTATTAACATCTTTACATCAAATAATTAATTCACTTAAATATATCAAGTACTAATTATATCTTATTTTGACATGTATATCATTCTAAATATAGCTCAGCTATATATAAGCTCAAGCTATTACATAAACTCAAGAAAACAACATCCCTTCAACATACTCTTGAGCAATAAGTCAAACCAAACATCCCCTTTCAGAGAAAGGGACAAAACCTCATAACCAGGGCCACGACAGGGGGAGGGGGGTAGGGAGGGATGAGTTATCTTCTGTCTTCTTCTCTCCGTCTGCCAGTTAATGACGAATCTCTTTTCTCTTTAAAGGTACCCGCTTGTGACAGCAGATCATTAATTGGTTAACTGTCAGATCAACTGCCAATCAATGTAAGTATTTACATTTTGATTATTTATTTTTTTATTAACATGTATTTAAATTATTTATTTAAATGTCTGTCATGATCCCATAGGTGGTGGGGTGTGGACATTTTGCCCCACCTTTCACCTTTATGGGATCATAGACAGAACATTCTTACTACAAATAATAAAACACATTACTGCAGAACCTGTGGTGTAATAGGCTGTGGCCCTTTATTATAGGTATAATATATTTTTTTATATTATTATTAACATCTTTACATAATAATTAATTCACTTAAATATATCAAGTACTACTTATATCTTATTTTGACATATATATGATTCTAAATATAGCTCAGCTATATATAAGCTTGAGCTATTACATAAACTCAAGAAAACAGTCATTGTAAATCTAATTTAACTTTAGCAATCAACTCCAACGTATTACATTTATCAATGTAATTTCCTGATAAATGTAAAATGAGTACATTAGGAACTGGCCACCTCTCATGTAAGCAAGACAAGGTGTCGCAAAGCATTTTCCATTGCATTCCTTTTCTTCCATACCAGTGAACTTTAAATGAATCAAATGCCAAACTCAGGTTGGAACCATAATTTCTATGGGCAGCTCTATGCTTGGCCCAGAACTCAAAAGAATGGCTGATTATCCAGATATTAACAATGTTAGCTGAAATTAAAAAGAAGCAGGTCTAATATATGATCGAAAGCAGTCAGACTTCCATCTACCAATATGTTTAATAATAGCCTCATTTAAACCAAGCTTAGCTGCTTCGGTGGCTGCTCCTATACAGAACGAATGAGAAGTAATGTTCAAATGACCTAAATTCAAGTGCAACAGACATTTCTTCAACACAGCTTTAAACTGATACACAGTCAAAGGTTTCCCATTCCCATGAATTAGAAAAGACGTGGAAATTGGCAAACGCATCCTAACATATTGGTGAACCAAATGTAAAACATAAACTTTAGAACCTAGGTTTCATTGTAACTCCAAATACACATATAATCTAACTCCAAATAAACATCATCATTTAACAAATTCCCGGAGCCATCCCCAATTCTTATAGGCAATAACTCCGAAATCCAAAATGCCAATTTAAACAGCAAAGCTTCATATGGAGAGAAGCAGACATCGCCAGTAGAATTAACAATCCTATCCAATAAATCAGTAGATATCGGCAACCTGAAATCTGTAACCATATGGTTTTTACGAAATCCTTTCAAAGCACATTTGACTGCAAAAAATTGCATGCAAGAAGCAGCTCCAATAAATGGAAATAAACCTAGCAACCACTGAAATTTTTTTAAACACATTTTAGCCCTAGACATGATGAAAACTAACAATTTCTGAATTCTTAAGATCTTATCAATCGGTAGGCTCCATGCACACTGAAGCTCAAAAAAGCTTTTTCTGGATGCCAGATTGCTGGCAGAAAACGCTGGTTGAAAAACTTGCTTTTTACAGCATTTTGTACTAGCGTTTATGAGCGTTTATTAGCGTTAGCGTTAATGGGCGTTTTTAATAAAAATACACAGAGGACACTCCAAAAATCCTACAATGCATTCCAAACTTCCCCAATGCATTGAAAAAATAGAACGCGAACGCTAATTAACGCGCGTTCATGAGCGTTTATCAGCGTTTATCAGCGTTTGGCTTTTTTTGGCGGTGAAAAACGGCACTTTGAGCGCAAATTTCTGGCGTTCAGAAAAAAGCCCATAAACTCCACTGCTCATTAAAGCTAAAAAACTTCCATGTGTGCATGGACAAAAAACGCCCAAACTCCAATAAACTGCAGTTTATGAGCTTCAGTGTGCATGGAGCCTTAGTCTAAATTCCATGGCAACAGTATCAATTTGTATACACAAAAATTCTAGACAAGAAGTAGGATAATCTGACTTCTCATCAGCTAACGGAATACCAAATTCTCTACAAACAATCCAAAGCTCAGTGAAAATAAATGAACAATCATTAGAATCAGTGCTACCAATAAATAAAAAATCATCAAGATAATCAATTAAACGCCAAAGGTTTTTTTAGACAGTAATGCTGACTTAATATCAGCTTTCGCTAGCAAGGCTGAACTACCCACGTTTCAAATTTTGAACAAAGCGTTGTCAAAAGACGAATAATAATGAACTGAGCAAAAAGCCAGATCTATTTCATCATTCAAGGAAATAGATGTAAAGGATGTATCAACCTATAAGCATTCGGTTCTTTTTTAGATATAATTCCTAAAGGGGATACCCTAAAGTTCCGAAAAGAAGGTTTATGAAATGGGCCAGTAATTCTACCCTCTTTAATCACTTTCAATAACTTTGCCCGAACAACATCAGTATGTAGTAATATAGACCTAAGATTCTCAAACACAACACAACCTGTGCCTTTAAAGAAAGGCAAATTAAAACCATGCAAAAAAAATCATGCAAAATTGCCACTGTCTGACGTTCTGGGTACTGTTGGAGCCATGGCAACATAGTTACATAGTTACATAGTTAGTTAGGTTGAAAAAAGACACAAGTCCATCCAGTTCAACCACAAATTAAAAAAATATATATATATATATATATATACATATATATATATATATATATCATACAATCCCATATACCCCATTCTATACCCACAGTTTATCCAGAGGAAGGCAAAAAAAACCCCAGCAGAGCATTCTCCAATTTGCTAAAGCAGGGGAAAAAAATTCCTTCCTGATCCCCCGAGAGGCAATCGGATTTTCCCTGGATCAACTTTACCTATAAATGTCAGTACCCAGTTATATTATGTACATTTAGGAAAGTATCCAGGCCTTTCTTAAAGCAATCTACTGAGCTGGCTAGAACCACCTCTGCAGGGAGTCTATTCCACATTTTCACAGCTCTTACTGTGAAGAAACCTTTCCTTATTTGGAGATGAAATCTCTTCTCCTCTAGACGTAAAGAGTGCCCCCTTGTCCTCTTTGTTGACTGTAAAGTGAATAACTCAACACCAAGTTCACTATATGGACCCCTTATATATTTATACATGTTGATCATATCCCCCCTTAATCTCCTCTTATCAAGTGTGAATAAATTCAGTTCCTCTAATCTTTCCTCATAGCTGAGCTCCTCCATGCCTCTTATCAGTTTGGTTGCCCTTCTCTGCACTTTCTCCAGTTCCCCAATATCCTTTTTGAGAACTGGTGCCCAAAACTGAACTGCATATTCCAGATGAGGTCTTACTAATGATTTGAACAGGGGCAAAATTATATCTCTCTCTCTGGAGTCCATACCTCTCTTAATACAAGAAAGGACTTTGCTCGCTTTGGAAACCGCAGCTTGGCATTGCATGCTATTATTGAGTTTATGATCTACCAAAACCCCCAGATCCTTCTCCACTACGGATTCCCCCAGTTGTACTCCCCCTAGTATGTATGATGCATGCATATTCTTAGCCCCCAAGTGCATAACTTTACATTTATCAACATTAAACCTCATCTGCCACATAGTCGCCCAATTTGACAGAGCATTGAGGTCAGCTTGTAAATTGGAGACCTCCTGTAAGGACGTTATTCCACTGCATAGCTTGGTGTCATCTGCAAAGACAGAAATGTTACTTTTGATCCCAGACCCAATATCATTTATAAAGATATTAAAAAGTAAGGGTCCCAGCACTGAACCTTGGGGTACACCACTGATAACCTTAGCCCATTCAGAGTAAGAATCATTAACCACGACTCTCTGAATTCTGTCTTTTAGCCAGTTTTCTATCCATTTACAAACCGATATTTCCAAACCTGTAGACCTTACCTTACACATGAGCCGTGTGTGGGGAACTGTATCGAACGCTTTTGCAAAATCCAAGTATACCACGTCCACAGCCACGCATCTGTCCAAGGTTTTACTTACCACCTCATAAAAAGAAATGAGGTTTGTCTGACAACTTCTGTCTTTCATGAACCCATGCTGTCTGTTGCTTAACATATTTTTTTCCTGCAAGAACTCGTCTATGTGGTCTTTTAATAATCTCTCCAGTATCTTCCCAACTATAGAAGTTAAACTAACAGGTCTATAGTTACTTGGTAAAGACTTTGTTCCCTTTTTAAATATAGGCACCACATTCGCCCTGCGCCAATCCAGTGGTACTATTCCTGTCCTTAATGATTCCCTAAAAATTAGATACAATGGCTTTGAAATTACAGAGCTCAATTCTTTTAGGATCCGTGGGTGGATGCCATCAGGTCCAGGTGCTTTATCCACCTTTATTCTGTCTAAATATTTCTGGACCATATCACTTTTGAGCCATTGTGGATTTAGGGCTGTGTCACTACCACCCCCATTGTGGACATGAGCTCCCCCATGCTCCTTTGTATACACAGAGCTGAAGAAAGTATTTAATAAATTAGCCTTCTCTTTGTCCCCAGTCACCCACTCTAGATTATTTTGTAAAGGGCCTACATGCTCAGACTTGACCTTTTTACTATTAATATATTTGAAGATTATTTTTGGGTTTGTCCTACTATCTTTTGCAATCTGTCTTTCGTTTTGAATTTTTGCATCCTTGATTTCCTTTTTACATATTCTGTTATGTTCTTTGTAACATTTAAATGACACTAGTGATCCTTCATCCTATAAAAGCAGCCTCACCGGAGAGGCTGCTTTTGAGAAAGGGCTCTTTTGAAGAACTGAACCATTTGTAGATGATCTTTTGAAACAACATGTAGCAGGGTGTGAACCTGCACAATAATTACACAATAATTAATGTTGTACTTACATAAGTTGGGCCATTTACATTGCCCATCGTTATACTGGAAGCATACGCCACACCGATACGTATGCGGAGTAGACACCTGAGGCTTTGGAAATTGTTTTTGTGGCAGTAACAGATTCAGCCACAAACTCACATCTTTTACACCTCATTTCATTGACCTATGGACCGACAACTTTTGTCATATGCAAACCAAGAGAGGCAATGAAAATTTTTATAAGCCTCAAGGACTATCTCAACATGTTGAAATAAACTGCAGCACAAGTCAGGGCGTTTTTTCCCCAACACACTCAAATAAATGCAAAACGTCTGTAGCCAATTGTTAAATGATCAAGGAGGTGTCTTGCGCTTATCATCATCAAATCTATCACCATCTTTTATTAGCCATTCCAAATTCTTTATGCAAAGGAAGTAAACTTACAATGTCGACATAGTCGCCTTTCCATATTTTGTCTTTTACAGCACTATTTAAATTAAATCCCAAAGGCGAAAATTTGCACGTAATAACCTCTTTTAAACATGAGTCAGGAATCAATGAAGAACTTGAAGCCACAGGCGGCTCATTACAAGCATTCGCCGCAGCAACTGAAGACTTATACAAACCCCCATCCAGGGGAGCAAGCCATACCGAAGCAACGCTCGGGTCTAAATGGTCTTGTTTTTGAACATTAGTAACAAATGAGAATTTTTACATCAATTCTTGAAATAAAGAAAAAGCTTTAATTTGAGACAAATCTTCAGACTCACCTTTGGTAGCCATAGCAACTGGGATGGATGCATTATTAGTCTCAGGTATCAAATAGCATAATGCCATCTCATCTGCCTCAATAGGGTTGTTTCCATTATCTCTTAAACTCAGATAGAATACAACTATGTCTTTCTAAAGATGATTGTAGCTTAGAAGAGGAATCAGTACCCTTTTTAGCAAAATCACAATTGTATGAATCATTTCTAGACTTCTTGTTACCATTAAGATTACCTTTCTTCTTTTTTTCATTATCCTCAGTCACTCGACCAAGAGTCCTTGCTATTTTTCTTCCAGGCCTATTTGCATCATTGCCCTGTCCATCCAACAAATTTGTGGGTGGAGCTATGACGAGATCTGAAGGAGGGCCCAAAGTGACGCTGGCCGAAGGTGGATCTGTAGGAGGGAAACAAAAAAGTAAGCTTGACCAGGAACAAGTAGCAGAAGACGCAGGGCAATGAAAGGAAGACATCCCAGGCTCCACAGATAATATACCGTCCCCGCTGCCATCCTCACCCCAAGGTGATTTAGAGAACCAGACGATGGAGCCGTCATCGATAAAGACAGGCAGCGACGCATCCAGGCACCCCCATCATCTGTGGCGGCACGATCCATCTGCCTGCGTAGTAAGGACTCCATAACGACAGGCGCGGACGAGTTATCTTCTGTCTTCTTCTCTCCCTCTGCCTATTAACCACTTCCCGACCGGCGCACACAGATGTACGTCGACAGAATGGCACGGACAGGCAGGAGGGCGTATATATAAGTCCCTCCTTAATGCCTGTCCGTGCCATCGGGAGCGCGCCGGGAGCGCGCCGGGAGCGGCGCGCTCCCACGCCGGTCGGGACCCCCGTGAGTCCGGTCGCGGTCCCCGCGGACTCGATCACCGCGGGGACACCCGCGATCGTCTCACGGGAAGGCTGAACGGGGAGATGCCGAGATAAACAGCATCTCCCCGTTCTGCCTAGCAGCTAGTGCTGCCGACCTCTGCTCCCTGTGATTGGAGCAGAGATCAGCATTCACTAGCTGACAGCCACGTCCCCCCACAGTAAGAAACACACCCCTAGGCCTACTTAACCCCTACACTGCCCCCTTGTGGTTAACCCCTTCACTGCCAGTGTCATTTATACAGGAATCAATGCATTTAAATAGCATTGATTGCTGTATAAATGACAATGGTCCCAAAAATGTGTCAAAAATGTCCGATGTGTCCGCCATAATGTCGCAGTCACAATAAAAATCGCTGATCGCCGCCATTACTAATAAAAAAAAAATATTAATAAAAATGCTATAAAACTATCCCCTATCTTGTAAACGCTATAACTTCTGCGCAAACCAATCAATAATCGCTTATTGCGATTTTTTTTACCAGAAATTATATTTTTTTGTTGGCCATGTTGTATAGCAGAAAGTAAAAAATATAGTTTTTTTTCAAAATTGTCAGTATTTTTTGTGTATAGCGCAAAAAATAAAAAATAAACGCAGTGATGATCAAATACCACCAAAAAAAGCTCTATTTGTGGGGGAAAAGGACATCAATTTTATGTCGAACAATTGTCAGTTAAACTACTGCAGCTGTTTAGCAAAAAATTGTCTGGTCAGGAAGGGGTGAAACTCTTCCAGAGGTCAAGTGGTTAATCATGGAGGTCATGGATCTCCATACAGGAAATAAGCAGACCTATTTCTGCATGGCTCTGTTGTGCAGCTGATAGCTGTGTTGAAGTGTGAAATGAGCACATAAGCTATTGTTTTTTGTGTGCAACGTTCTGCACAAATGAGAACCTGCCTTTACGTGTCTGCATCTTGCCATTGGGATGTGGCTGCAACATATGCAGATCGCCATGGGCAAGCCAGTGTGCAGGTAAAAATGGGCAAGCCTGAACACAAGCAGCTGCTAGTCAGCTATTTATGAAATAAAGTATACAATACTGTAAACAATCAGTGCACGTATTCAACCTTAAAATTAATAATAGACCTTAGTGTATAATATCCTGTGTTAATAAATAATTAAAGTGCAATGTGCTTCCTGAACAAAGTTTTCTGAAAAAAGTTTTGTGCAAATACATTTTGCTTTGATACAGTGATAAATAAATAAAGAGATAAATCCGGGTCTGTGCTCATAAAGAATATATAGATACCTCTAAAATAATTGCATGTATAAACAAGTAATAGATTTAAACCAGTGTGTTGGCAAAATAAAATACGTAAATAAGTGTACTAATTATTTATTCCCATGCTGCTCAGTCCACATACACTGGCCAATTTTTCCCTAATTGGTTGGTCAGGTGTGTTTGATTCAGGACAATGGCAAACCACAATTTCCTCCTAATGGGATCCACTAGCAAAAATATATTCAACAAAGAAAGATTTTCTGCGAATGATATTTTTGTATTAAAATCCAACCTTTAGATATTCCGTTCTTATAGCAAACACATATATATAAAGTGCATGTCTAGAACATATATATATATATTTAAATAAAGAAAAAACAACTTTCCTTTTCCTTATGTATGTTGAGAAGATTCATGTGCTGCAAACCTTCTATTTGTAGGGATTTTCGGTTGTTTTACTTTCTTTGCCTCTTATCAATTCTCTGGTTTATATAGGAAAAAACAAAAAGATAAACATACCATTGCACAGCGCTGTGTGTAAAATATAAAGTGAGTATAGGCTCCTATCCACTCACTTAAAAGTAGTAGGAGTTCTTAAGACACTATGGAAAATGGCTGGATTGTAAGTCAACTTGGCAGTTTGGGTCTAGGCAAACAGAAAAAGTGGTGCTTTAGGGTAATTGAGTGTAAATGCAGGTGAAACAAAAGTTTCTCAGGAAAAACATCGGCAACAGAATAACTGTGGATCTAAGACCCCCTCACCACTCTTCTTTAAGCTGTATAGGTGGAGGGGCCCCATTTTGTGTGCAGATGGTGCTCACTGGCGTTCTTCAGCTGTCTTCCATAAGACATAGATCATCAACTTTACATAACCATTGGGACTAGGTAGATACAAATTGTTGCCCCCAGAAAGTTGGAATCAGAGATTTGGCATCATTTAATAAATGTGGGATCACTGACCTCCTATATCTGCAATTGATTCTGTTGTACAATGGAATAAAATCGACCAAGGTTCAAATCTAATCGTATCCCCTTGTTTTAACGAAATCGTATTGAACACCGCCTGCCAAAACGGAAGTATGAAAGGACAAGACCACCATATATGACCATATGTGGCACAGCTTCCACAATCTCTCCAGCACAGAGGAGAATTTAAGATATACATAGTGTGAAGTACTCAGTGTATAATACCAACAAGTGATAAGTTTGTACTTAAATTCTTTCATTCCGGAGGAAAGGGAAGACACATAGGAAAGTTGTATAATCTTGTCCTTTTGTTTATCCATAAGAGTAGATTGAATATCTATTTCCAAACTACCAAAGTAATCCGGGTAATTTGGGCCTTCAAGAGCAAGAAGGGTTATATGACTTGTTTTTGCTTAAATTCACATTTGAGAAAGTTTGTGTATGTGAATAGTGAATCGGGGGGAAAAATAAGAAGTGCATTGAACAGCTTCACCGATGGATCTATGATAAATAAAAATCGTCTCTTAAAGGTCCATGCTAAACTCAGTACAGTCTATACGTACTGAAACTTCTAACTACTCTTCCGATTTCCTTTTCACCTTCTCTGTTCATTAACCCTATATTGGCTGTTAAAAGTTCAGGCTAAACCTAGGGCAGCCACACACCTGAGACTCGCACCTACTTTTCCTATTTCATCTTCACCTTCCCCATTCATTAACTCTGTATTGGATCTTAAAGGTCCTTGCTAAACCAAGGGCAGCCTAAACATACTCAAGACTACCTGCTGTTCCTATTTCTTTTTCACCCTCCCTGTTAACCCTGCATTGATCTTAACCACTTCAGCCCCGGAAGGTTTTACCCCCTTCCTGACCAGAGCACTTTTTACAATTTGGCACTGTGTCAATTTAAGTGGTAATTACTTGGTCATGCAATGCTGTACCCAAACTAAATTTGCGTCCTTTTTTTCCCACAAATAGAGCCTCCTTTTGGTGCTATTTGATCACCTCTGCGGACAAATTTCTTCTTCAGTTTAGGCCAATATATATTCTTCTACGTATTTTTGGTTAAAAAAAATCACAATAAGTGTCTATAGATTGGTTTGGCAACATTTAGAGCATCTACAAACTATGGGAAAGACTTATGGGATTTTTATGGCATTTTTATTATTTTATTTTTTTTACTAGTAATGGCAGTGATCTGTGATTTTTAGCGGTATTGACATTTATACATTTATACTATAGAAATGCACTGAATACTGTGTAAATGACACTGGTAGGGAAGGGGTTAACACTAGCGGGCAATCAAGGGGTTAAATGTGTGTCAAGGGGTTAAATGTGTGTTCCCTCATTGTGTTCTAACTGTATGGGGATAGGACTGAGAAGGAGAGGAGACATATCGCTGTTCCTACTTACTAGGAACAAACGACATGTCTCCTCTTATATGACAGCACAGGGATTTGTGTGTTTACACACACAAATCCTCATGCTGGCGCCCGTGCATGCGATCGTGACAGCCGGCAATGCACATCGGGTCCCCCGCCGTGCAGCGGGTGTGCGCCCTCTGGCGGCTCTTAAAGGAACCCCGTACCCATACAGGGTTTCGCGCAGGGGAGCCATTCTGCCCTGTAAATACACGTGAGCCGGTCGGGAACCGGTTTATAGACATTGAAGAACATTTGATAGAATACCCAGACAACTATTAAGAGAGAATTATCTTGTATTTTGTTTGGTTATTAGGAAAATATAAATATGTTTGCATTAGATATCACATTAACATTATTATCGGGAGATAACATGTTTTATTAGCAATAAAATCTCTTACAGCTCACACACACACATAACCCCCAACAATATTTTCACTGAGGCAATGCAGTGCTGGATTCACATTGACAACTAGAAGGACATGACAACCGATTAGCAGTAGTTTCCTTCAAATTGTTGTTACTATCAAACATGCATGATCCAGTTGTTAGCCAAGTGAGAACCACACATTATCACAGCAGCCATTTATTTATTTACATATTGATGCATATCTATTTAAATTAGCTATACTGAATGCCATTGAGTTAATCAGCCATATCTATAGGAAGATCCAAGCCTGATGTAGTATCATATGCTTTATTTTTCTTGTTATACATCATATGCTTTACATTATGCATCACACAACTTTGCTTCTTGCTACTTTTGTTAGATCATAGTTGAATGATAAATGTGCATAACTATAATATTAGATTAATGAGGAAGTAAACTCCCCTGATTTGTTTGTATCTATAGGTAAGCCTATAATAAGGCTTACGTATAGGTACTGTAAATATCTCCTAAACTTGCACCTTACTGTATACCCTGCCGATGACTTCATCTGCGCATGCGCTCTGAAGGAACGGCCACCCGTGCCGTTTCTTAAGAGCCGTGAGCCATGTCCCATCATCACGGCTCCAGCCACACACTGGAGTCCGAGAACCTAGAAAAACACCAGTGAAGGTGTCAGCCATCTCAGCGTTGTATGGGCGCCGCAGCGGGGGCTTGGTTCTAAGGTATTTCATAATGAGCTAGTATGCGATGCACAGTGTTGGTCATCTTACTTTAAAAAAGTAATTAGTTAAGTTACAAATTACTTCTCCCAAAAAGTAATTGCGTTAGTAACTCGGTTACTACATTGGAAAAGTAATTAGTTACTCAGCAAAGTAACTGTGACAGGGGTGGCAGCGGTGGTACTTGAGGGGGTGGCAGCGGTGGTACTTGGGGGGGTGGCAGTGGTGGTACTTGGGGGGGTGGCAGTGGTGTACTTGGGGTGACAGTGGTGGTGGTGTACAAGTACTTGGGGGGTGGCAGCGGTGGTACTTGGGGGGGGGGGTGGCAGCGGTGGTGATGCCATCCTCTCCCACCACCATCTCTGCCTCTTACTGATCCCATCCCCCACCACCACTGATCTCATCCCTACCCTATCCCCCATCACCTCTGTTGTAGAAGTGATGGTGGTTGGGTAGGGATGGGATCAGTAAGACGCAGAGGTGGTGGAGGACTTGGAATGGATCGATTGCACTGCAATTCGAATCATCAGACAGTCACTTACTTTAATGCCTCCAGGGATGCCTTTTCTCATGGGGAGAGAGAGAGAGAGACCCTCCCCTTCACTTGATTGGTGTCAGCTGGTTAGCTGACTTCATTTTTCAGTGTCCGCCCCGCCTCCCTACATTCTCTCTCTCTGGATAGGCAGGACGGGATGGGGCGGTCCAGACAGTCTCTCTGAGTCTCACCCTTTTCTCAGCTCAGCAGGCGAAAGCCCCCCTCCCCGCTGCAAAACGAACGGCCAGGCAGCGCGGCCACGGCGGGCCTCCCGGGCGGTAGATGTAATTGCGGTAACGCCGCCCAAGTAATGGGAACTGCGTTACCATGAGGGGAAGAGTAATCAGTTAGATTACTCGTTAGTCGTTACCCTCTAAAGTAACTGCGTTAAGTAACTGTTTATTTTAACTGAGTTGCTGACATCACTGGCGATGCATATTAGCTCATTATGCCTTTGTCTTACAAGTTTTTTTTTTTGGGGGGGGGGGTTTACAACCTCTTTATTACTTTTCTGTCCATATATAGAAACTCATGAGTAACAACTATGCTCCAATGGCAGACGTACAGGGGCCATGAATCACTTAGGCCAGGGGTCTTAAAACTACGGCCCTCCAGTTGTTCAGGAACTACAATTCCCATCATGCCTAGTCATGTCTGTGAATGTTTGAGTTTTACAATGCCTCATGGGATGTGTAGTTCTGCAACAGCTGGAGGGCCGTAGTTTGAGGATCCCTGACTTAGGCCAAGTTGCTGTGCCAAACATCAGGGTGTTTGGCACAGAAAAAAAACATAAGTTAATGCCTTGAATTAACCACTTGCTTGCAGACCAATTTTCAGCTTTCGGTGCTTTCACGCTTTGACTGACAATTACTCAGTCATGCAACATTGTACCCAAATGAATTTTTTGTCCTTTTTTTCCCACACATAGAGCTTTCTTTTGGTGGTATTTGATCACCTCTGGGTTTTTTATTTTTTGCGCTATAAATGAAAAAAGACTGAAAATTTAGAAAAAAAAAAAGCATTTTTCTTTGTTTCTGTGATAAAATTTAGGAAATTATTAATTTTTCTTCATAAATTTTGGCCACAATTTATACTGCTACATATCTTTGGTAAAAATAACCCAAATTAGTGGATATTATTTGATCTTTGTGAAAGTTGGAGACTCTACAAGCTGTGGTGCGAATTATACAAAATTGATCACATCTGATGTACTGGTGGCTCTCATTTCTTGTGACCCGAACAAGCCAGGAAAGTACAAATACCCCCCAAATGACCCCTTTTTTGAAAGTAGACATTCCAAGGTATTTAGAAAGAGGTGTGGTGAGCTTTTTGATGTTGTCATTTTTTTCCCACAATTCTTTGCAAAATGAATTATTTTTTTATTTTTTATTTTTTTCTACAAAATTGTCATTGTAATAGGTTATTGTAATTGCTCAATAGGGTTTAGGTCTGGAGACATGCTTGGCCAGTCCATCACCTTTACCCCAAGCTTCTTTAGCAAGGCAGTGGTGGTCATGGAGGTGTGTTTGGGGTCGTTATCATGTTGGAATACTGCACTGCTGCCCAGTCTGCAAATGGAGGGGATCATGCTTTGCTTCAGTATGTCACAGTACATGTTGGCATTCATGGATCCCTCAACGAACTGTAGCTCCCCAGTGCCGGCAGCACTCATGCAACCCCAGACCATGACACTCCCACCACCATGCTTGACTTTAGGCAAGACAAACTTGTCTTTGTACTGCTCACCTGGTTGCAGCCACACACGCTTGATACCATCTGAACCAAATAAGTTCATCTTGGTCTCATCAGACCACAGGACATGGTTCCAGTAATCCATGTCCTTAGTCGGCTTGTCTTCAGCAAACTGTTTGCAGGATTTCTTGTGCATCATCTTGTGTAAGTGTAATTTCTTCAGTGTTGTCACATGAAAAGATAGAATAAAATATTTACAAAAATGTGAGGGGTGTACTCACTTTTGTGAGATACTGTAGCTATATTTATATATACTGGACCAAAATTTCTGCTACAGCTTTTTCTGTGGGTGAATATACATTAACCCTTTGTGTCTATATCTCTATGTAAAGTGAAACAAGTTTCTAAGCTGCATTCAAAAAATGTCCCTTGCTGATTGAGAATGTATGGGAGATTCTGGTAAAGAAGCTGTGTACATGCGGGTACCAGAGAGTATGAATGCAATAGGTTTACCAGTACGCAACATATTATAAACCACATATGTAGCCATTTGGCCCCTAAACGATGATCAATCTGTGTGATCCACCAGTGCTAAATTTTCACCTCTTTAGGTCAGTTATTAAAATGTATTTAATAGGCACAGTGCTAGTAACCCCATGTGTTTCTGAGCTGTGACACCTGATCCACCTCCATTTAAGTCCTAATTTTCCCTGCTTCGCAAAAAACAAAACATAACAAAAAACAACACATACTGCACTAGAAGCTGATACTGTGCATAATGCAGATAACATCAAATGTGTCATTGGAGGTTAGAAAGAAATTTCACTAAACAGGTGCCGACTTCAGCAGCAAGAGTGGGCAACAGTGAACAAGGACACCTTTTCTTTACAATGAAGACATTTACTGAAATTTTGAACAGGGTGCCATGTAAACTAAAGCTTTCCTGTGACTTATAACTGGGACAATGTTGCACTAGAGTTCTTGAGCAAGGCAGGCTCAGAAAAGTGCTGAGCTAAAATACCTAATAAACCCCTTTTGTACATCTCATAGATTCACGTTGCACACTTAATTTGCAGTCTTGCTCTTTGAAAAATAATAATTTCATGTTAGGAAGTATTTGAGCACAGCAATGTAACAGTAATCGTCCATAAGTATAATTTACAAACACCTATATCTGTACCATCTAATGATCTAGAGTTCTATAGTAAGCTGAAGCATATTTTGAGCAACATTATCATTAATGGGAAAATGCTGTGTATATTGGTAATTTACTTTGGTAAAGGTGAATAAACAAAAGCACCATAGTCAACACACATAACATTTATGTATTTCCTATGTCACACTGTGTTGTCACATTAGCACATAGCAATTTAATTACATTTTTATCTTTACTTTTTATTCATCTGCCAGTGAATATCATCAATTCCAGAATCCTTTAAACCTAGAAATGTTTTTACTCAATTATTTAAGACCATAAAATATAATTTAAAGCTATTTGCAAGTGTTGGATTCAGGAAGAAACCTGTCACTAGTGTGGCTGCTCAGATTCCCTTATTGGATAAGATATTCTTTGTTTTTGAAGCACACTGCAGTGTTCGTTGTTTTTCCATTAATGGACTCCATGTGAAATATCCTGTTGTGTTTTATGGCACAAATTTCGGGATATTGATATGCAACCATGTAATAATCTAAACGTTAGTTGCCTTGAACAAAGGAGGCCTGTGTCTGCATTATTGTACATTATTGCTGTGAACAATAACATTCCTATAATTGCAGATGAATAACACATCCTTTGTTGGGAAATGGCAGCCACTTTGCTTCTAATATAATGCAACTTGCACTAATTTCATCTCAGGTTAAAACCATGCATGCAGTTACAAGTGGAACACACCCAGAGGAAAGATGAAATGCTTTGAAATAGGTGCTGGAGTTGTAAGTCCAGTGGAATTATGGTAGAAAGGTAATCCCTCACAGCCATATTTTTTAGTAACATTTTATAGGAATAGCTATTTACCTGCACTTTTTTTTAATGCCGGCCATAGACTTAGCGATTTTCTTTCTTGTAACCATGGGTTGCAGGAAAGAAAATCGCTTAATTCCCCCACCAGTACTGTCAGTGTTGATAGGGTAATCCCTCCCGCTGAACCATTGTGTTTTCCCAGTGGGAAGGCAGGGGAAACCTTCACCACTGTGAGAACTGATAGCAATAATTTCATGTAAAATCCGTCAGGCTGGTTGTACCCAAATTGATCAATCAACTTGGAAACATTCAGCCTGCCCATGCATAGTTCAAGTCTTGGCCAGTTCCTGTGAAACCGGCTGTATGGTATCTCCACTCTGGATGAAGGATAAACTGAGCCACCTTTAGAA
The DNA here is from genome assembly GCA_028564925.1 of Lithobates sylvaticus. Taxonomy (NCBI): domain Eukaryota; kingdom Metazoa; phylum Chordata; class Amphibia; order Anura; family Ranidae; genus Lithobates; species Lithobates sylvaticus. The sequence continues at coordinate 425,030,588 of CM053027.1, forward strand.
CATTTGTCAATCTGGGCAGAGGGTAGTGTTGGATTTACAAGCAGATTTAGATGGACTTGAAGCACACTGCAGTGTTTGTTGTTTTTTCATTAATGGACTTCATGTGATCCTGTTGTGTTTGACGGTACAAATTTCAGGATATTGATATGCAACCATGTAATAATCTGTAGTTGCCTTGAACAAAGGAAGTGTGAAATTGAATTGACTGGCTCTGGAACTGTGCATGTGCAATGTTTATTTGGTCGTGGAGGGGATTTTTTTTTACTGGCACCTACTCCTGTCCACTGACTTTTAGGGATAGAAGTGAAACTACCCCCCTTTTAAAAAAAAAGTTAAGTTCTGTAAGTTAACGGACAGTTGGTAACCCTGGAGGGGGCATGGTGCTGAGACTGTATTTGAACAACTTCACTGCATCTCTTGTGAACTCTAAGGATGAAATGCTCCACAGAACCTGCAGTAAAGAGGTAAAATTTGGATTATTTACACAATTGTCTACCGGGGCAATGTTTTCATTTTTGACACACAGTAATTGTTGTGCTAGAAATGACTGTAAACTCTACCAAGTGACTGTAGAGAAATGACTGTAAACTCTGAAAGCGAAGACCCTGAAAAAAAATAAAAAATAATAGAGAATAAAATGGTAGTAGTTGCAATTTTTAGTTCACACAAATGCATATTTTCAGCAGAAACTACATTAAATACATTTTTGTGCAAACAAATACAGTATTATACACAATTTTCTTGGTAAAATATAAAAGATGAGATTTCATCAAGTAAATGGATACCAAACAAGTCAAGTCTTAAACAATTGTGCATAACTATTCAATCAAAAAAAACTATGGTACCCAAATTAACTATGAACTATGGCCCTAACATTATTTTCATGCAAGAAAATAAGGACCAGAAGTACTAAGACGTTGGTGAATCTCAGTCCTATAAAACATGTAGAAATCTAGAAAGAAGTTTGCCCATGGTTGAGTTGCTCCAAATAAAGTTGAAAACAAATTTCTTAAAAAATACAAAATGTATTCCATATTAAGGTTAAAACAAGACATATTGAAAACGACATACGGTATGTCATAATTAAATAGGCAAAATATCAAATACACAAATGTTGACATGAATTTGCTGGATGTATACAAAATTGCAACTACACTAAAATGGGTGCATATTGGACTGAAATCTCCATGCATTTCGTGGAAAAGCACCAACTTCCTCAGGAGCCAGCCAAAATTAGTGTATCCGTATAGAAATATAGTAAGACTTATGTAGATATATATATATATATATATATATATACTGTATAAGACCACTATAAATAGTGATTGTTTACTTCCTCAGGGAATATACTCACATAACGACCAGAAAAATTTATGAAAAGGCACAAAACACAATCCAAAGTGTAAATGCAAAAAGGATAACAAAAGGGTGGGAGTACAACCACATGGTAAACTCTGTCCGGGAGCTGAAAGTGGAACAGGCCCGACGCCAAGGCAAACAAGGGGGTCAAAAAGAGCAGGACCATAAAAAGTGAAAATAAATGGAAATAAGTGAAAAGGTGAAAGAAAAACAGAGAGGTAGTAAAAGTGCAAAAAAAAAAATTATTGCAACTCAGACCAAGGATAACAAAATATACAAAAGAAGTGAAACAAAAGAAGAAGTGGCAGAGTGAAGCCTCAAATGGGGACCAAGTGCAATACCTTGTGATGAGAAAAACATGATGTGTAAGCCATCCACCAAAAATGAATGGGGGTCCGCACAAAAAAGAGGCCCCTATATATAGTGCGTCAGCCCAAGGGACCACCCCGATAAATGTCATGTAAAATATATGAATGGTGCCTAAGGTCCCAACCAGCTCTCGTCATGCAAACAATGGTGGCAGTGAGGCCAAAGGCTTGACGTGTGGATCAGCTGCCAGGCATGCACAGAGCATCACAGGGACACGACATGAATACCCTGCAAGGGTCGGTGAATTCACTGGATGTGACGAGCAGGCATGATATCAAGATGCTACAAGAACAGCACACAGCACGGGAAGAGCTCTGGAAGGAGATGCACTGCAAAAGCAGAAGTTCTCCAGAGGGAAAAAACAAAACATAACTCTGATGCCACCCACAACTGGCCCAGTATGGCCAATTGCATCGCCTGACCCAGCAGATGGTAAAAACATAAAATAAATATAAAAATAAAGGAAGTGAACAATCACTATTTATAGTGGTCTTATTTATACAGTAAAACCTTGGATTGCAAGCATAATTAGTTCCGGAAACATGGTTGTAATCCAAAGCACTCGTATATCAAAGCGAATTCTTTTTTTTATATATATGTGTATATCTATATATCTATATATACACACCTGCACAACTCTTACTATATTTCTGTCCTTTTTTCTTTTTTTTCCTTCTTGCATGGTTTTTCCACAGATACACTCTTTTTGGCTGTCTCCTGAAAAGGTGGGTGCTGTTCCACGAAGCGCACTGAGATTTCAGCCCAATGAGCACCCATTTGAGTGTATTTGCAATATTGTATACATCCAACTAATTTATGTCAACATTTGTGCATTATTTCCATTTTATTATGACATATGTAGTGTTCAATATGTCTGGTTTTACCTAAATGTGGAATAAGTTTTGTATTTTTTAAGAAAATTGTTATCAACTTTATTTATCCCTTATGTGTTCCGTATTTGGTGTTACATACATGTGCTTGCCCTACTATGAAAATTTTTGATGGGGTTTGTGCAGGGATGACAGGGGTTCTTTACATTTGTTAGATTATTTTTTTGTTTATTTTATACAGTTTTTTTTTTACACTTTTTTCTTCTTTATTATTATGGAGGCTTGTTTGCCCGTAATATGATAGCATGGGCAGGTGAGAGGTCCTCTTTATAAATACATTGGGGGTCTATTTTACCCCCAATGTGCCCAATGTCTTCCCTGCCCTCCAATGCAACTATTCCAGCACAGGTCACATGACAGCTGTGACCTTGCAAGTGACATAATACATGTAGAGTCTGAGGTCATTAGTCACAGAAGGTATTGGGAAATGGTTGCTTCCCAAGTTCCTCCTGCTTTCACTGGGGAAGCAGTTTCCTGTGATCCTAGGCTCTCCCAATCCTTTACAGCAGTGGTCATCAACCCTGTCCTCAGGGCCCACTAACAGGCCAGGTTTTATGTATTACCTTGGGGAGATGCAGACTAGAATACTGCAATCACTGAGCAGCAAATGATTTCACCTGTGATGTATTTCAGTTATCTTGCAAACCTGGCCTATTAGTGGGCCCTGAGGACAGGGTTGATGACCACTGCTTTACAGGTCATCAGTTTAGAGTTAACCCTGAACTACAGACGTAGAATTATTGCTCTCACCCTGACATTCGTAACAATTCCTCCTATGTGCGCTGCAATACATACATGTGCTTGCCCTACTCTGCACTTATGTTATGCAGTGTGTGTGGTGATGATTGGGTGCTTTCATTTTTTTTTATTTCTTTTATACAATTTTATTTATTTATTTTTTCTCAATTTATTTTATTGTCATAACGTATGTAGTTTGTTAGCCTGTTATGTGATAGCATGGGCAGGTTATTATTATACCCCAATATCTCCCCAGCCATCGTGCTAAATTAGCTGTATCCTCAGCTACATTAGCAAAGGCATTACAGCTGTGACCCCCATAAATTACAATTAATACATGTAGCTTCTGGAGTAATTTATTGGGAAATTGATGTTCCTTGAGTTCCTCCTGCTTTCCCCAGGGAAGCAGTTTCCACTGTGGGTGCTGACATCACTGCCAGTGGGGTGGCACACCTTTGGGAGCCCCATAAAAGAGATCAAACAACTCTAGAGCTGCCCAATCACTTTTACCTTAATAGACAAATGGTTAAAGCTTATTTATTGCTTCTTAAGAATTTGTAAATATTTGAATACCCATTACCTGGCCACAGTTCTTCCCAGTAGACATTTTGTTAGCATGTGTTGTAGTAGTAGAAAGAACTGTGATTAGGGTTGGTTCCTGCAATGCAGTGCTATATTGTACTACATTACTGTAATTTTCAGTGCAGTGGGCTACATATTATTGTTAAACCTTCCACTCTTGTTTTGTTGAGGTTTTTTTATTTTATTTATGTGTCTTTATATCTTTTCCCCCGAATTGCACTGCCTGATAAGTACAGGCCACTGATATTCCCAAAGCTTGTCCACAGATTTCTGCAGTTTGGGCCTTTTTAAACACATCTTCTTTGGACAGCTCAATTGTGGTCTGCAGTGTCTGCCTGCAGTGCATTAACCATGGTAAAACCACTAGCCATTTGGGTACCACATGCATAAAAAAACACATGAATCTGCACCACAAAGCATGATGGGAGCAGTGGCATGCAGAGGGTGAGGCCAAGGGTGGGACAGCCCCAGGCATCCATTGGGAGGAGGGCTTCCATGGACAGGACAGGCACTGGTAAAGTCTACAGGGAATGTAATTTACTGACTTTTTTGTTATCGTTAACAAATTATACAAATTACTTAGCACTACAAAATTATACTTGATTCTGTATTTGCTAAAGAGGGTGGTACTGGGAGGTGGGTAGGGGGTGGGACCAACCAACAGCGTTCAGAGGTGGCTAGGGAAACCAGGGATGATTAAGAAGGTGGGGGGGGGGGTACCTGCACCTATTCTCTGAGAAAAGAGACCCTAATTATGAAAGTTTCCAGTTACTGCAATCTGCCACACTTAATTAACCTGATAATTATTGTATAAGGTACGCAGCAAGACTAGTGGGCTTTTTTGAGTATCTATGTGAAGTGACTATTGGAACAGTACAGTATCAAAAAGATTAAATTTACGGAACAGTACAGTATCAAAAAGATTAAATTTACGGTACAGTACAGTATCAAAAAGATTCAGTTTACTGTAGTTGGGTGGGATTGGTTGCTGTGAGTAAGGCCCCTTTCACACATGCGGACCGTATGTCCGTTTTTCAACCATCCATTTTTGGATAAAAAACGGACATACATGCACCCCTATGGGATAGCGGGTGTCAGCGGATGAGCATCCGCTGACACCCGCTATCGTCCACCTCCGCTATTGTCCGATTCTGCAGACGGAGGAAAACACTATTTTTCCATCCTTCTGCAGAACGGATCAGATGAACACGGACAAACGGTCCGTGTTCATCTGATCCCCCATAGAGGAGAGCGGAGAACTGACAGTGTGCAGGGACCGCCCTGTCATCAGCCGGCTCAGCGGGGATCAGCTGAGCGATCCCCGCTGAGCAGCGGATCTTCACGGGGCAGATCAATACGGATCCGTCCCGTGTGAAAGGGGTCTTACAGTAACAGTTTGCCCTGTCTCACTAAGTACACCTGAAAGTGTCATCATAACAGTCATCCATGTACTTCCTTAAATTTTCTAGCCTGCAACAGGAAAAGTACAACAAATCTGGTTGGATAATAAAAGAAGAGTATGCATTCATGATATTGCTACACACAAAGATATTTATTCTAAGATAGAAAAGGACAATTCAAAAAAATATCCAAAAGGAATCTCGTTTATACAAAAGACCATCCATCCATGTTCTGCTGTAAATACAACTGAAATTTTTTTGTTACATGTATTTGACAAGTGAAAAAAAAAATTCTGTTGATCATGACATGTTAACCCTGCCCAGCTGAAGTACAGAATACCTTATTCTTTCTTATAGAAATGGAGAGAGGGGAAGCTTTTTGGAATCTGTTTTTGTCATGAATACAGTATAGTGAACAAGAATGGTTACCCTAAGACAGGAAGGGTGTTATTGATAGAATCAACAAGTAAAAATACATTTTAAAAAAGCTTTAAAAATTCTAACAAATACAGCCAAGGAATAAACCTGCAACATATTACATTTTTGTTATTGGGTTCAGGTACACTTTAAAACAGTAATGATAATGGTCATTTGGAATCTGATAGTCAATTACTTATCATTCATCATGACTGGTAACAGGAGTGTTTACCTCTATTGTTGGTGTGACCTGTCGTTCCACTAGATACCGTTTTTGATGATATGCCCTGATCAAGTCACTTTATTCTTAGTGCATTTTTATCATTTTAATTCAGTAAAAGTGCTTTTATCTGCACTCTCCAATGTGCTCAGTTTTCTATTTCCCTTTTGCATGCATATAAGACTTTTGAAGATGGGAAGGATAATCAGATTTGTCTTGATATCAGTGAAGCGTAGTCCATTTGAAGATTTGGTTCAAAAGATATACAAATTATTTCATTCAATTTGTAAAATAAGTCTGTCATATTTAAAGCAAAGTGATTGTGTTGTAAATCCAACTGAGACAAGATAAAAAAAAAACATTTTTTTTCTTTTTTTACACGTACGCTGCCACTGGTGAGCAATTGGCAATGAAACATTAGCGGTTGTGACACTTTTTCTGAAGAATTATAGTTTTACAAGGTATACATCTGGTCTACTCCCGTGCAGGGGGACTGAAAATATATGGTGTACAAGTTTAGCATTTTGTCACCTTTCATTCAAATCTCTGACACCTTTACAGAAATCTATACAGAAGCTCTATGGTTTTGCTATGCTTGCCACTTTCTCTGGACACAGTGAATACTTCAGTATGAGAATCCAGAATGAATTTCTATGATACTGTCACATAAATGCACACACTGACAAGCGTACCACAAAAAATATTACTGTAATAAGTACTTGGTGTCAGATTCTTTTTTTAAATCCCCACTCACATTTTTGAGTGGAACTTAAGAACTACAGTCTTCGGCATACAGGTATATTCATAGTAGGGTTGCACCGATACCACTTTTTTAAAACCGAGTACTTTTTTTCAAGTACTCGGCGATACCAATTACCAATACTTTTTTGGGGGGGGAGTGGTCAGTGTCAGTGTTTTTTTTTTTTTAATTATTTTTACAATTTTACATTTAAATATTTATTAAATTTTTTTTTTTTTTTTTTATTCAGATTTTTTTTATCAACCCTGTTGGGGGGGGGGGGGGGGGGCTTTGGTGAGATATCAGGGGTCTAAATAGAACCCTGACATCTCTCCTTTGAGAAAGGGAAAGGGACTGAGACACAGATTCCCCAGTCCCTTTCTCTGTAGCCGCAGAAGCATTGTAAACACAGTTTACTCTGATCAGTTATGAATGGACAGATACAGTGATGAACTGTGCATTCCGAAAAGGAAGGAGCCAGTAAATTAGATATTTATCGGATTCTTCATCCGCTCTCCATCCTGACAGATCTAGGGCAGGCAGGACCGGAGGAGGACACGGAGGGGGAGTGGAGAAGGAGCGGAGGAGGACACGGAGGGGGAGCGGAGAAGGAGCAGAGGAGGACACACAGGGGGAGCAGAGAAGGAAGGGAGGAGGACACAGAGGGGGAGTAGAGAAGGAGCGGAGAAGGACACAGAGGGGGAGCAGAGGTTAGAGCGAAGGAGGACATGGCATGGATCTCAGAAGCACAGAGGAGGAAATGAAGGAGGACACAGGGGACAGTCAGGGGAGGATCAGTGCGGTGGTCGAGGCCATTACAAACAGCGATCTCCCTGTATAGATTTCAATAAAGCAGCTGAAAGCCGCAGAGAGAGCGGAGGAGAAGCGGCTGTCAGCTGCTTCATTGAAATCTATACAGGGAGATCAGTGCTTGTAATGGCCCCCACCACCGAACCGCACCAATCATCCCCTGACTGCCCAGGTATCAGATTAGGCATTGGAGGATTTGCACGAGTACAAGTACTTATGCAATTTCTTGGTATCTGCACCAATACCAATACTAGTATCCTTATCGGTGCAACCCTAATTCATAGGTATGCAAAGTTTTATATTACTCATGGACACACAGTCCACTACCATGTGTAAACATGATCTACACATGTGTGTGCATTGTATACAGGTTTAATGAATCTGCAGCATTGCCTTTGGTTGATAGCCTGCTGAGCTTCCTGCAAGCCCTTGGTCAGCTGTGAGGATTAGTCTGAGCACACATAAGCTTGTGGTGAAAGAACAGAATATAGGAGCAGCCACAAATGCTCAGTATGGTGCTCGTACAAGGATCATACCCTCTTAGACTAGCTTGTGATAGTTTCAGACCAACAGAAGTGTTATAAGCCTTTTTATATGGTCGTTTATGACCAAAAAATGGCCTTGTCTATATGTGGCCAGCTCATCTCATCCTACGTCACACTCTTTCATATAAGCTGACAAATTGTCCTACTGGATGCACGGTACCTGCTTAATGGACCTGAGTCATCTTACAAGGTAAAGTGAACTGACAGGTTCATTTTAAAATGACTATGTATAAAGAGACCTAAGATGTTTTGTAATGCTTCTGCTTTCAGCAACTATTGCAAGCCCACTTAATACTGTTGAAAGATACTTTTAGTCAAGGCTGCTGTTAGAAATCACAGGGCCCTGTACAGCCTACCGGATAGGGCCCCCACCCCCTTTGAAAATATCAAATGATATTTTTACTAAAATTTCACGATGCTATGTTTTGCAGCTATGGCCGAAATAATACCCTTATCGATCAAGATGCATTCAATTGAATAATAGTGCTCTGCAGGACATAGAGTCATCAGTCCTTTTCACTGCAGCTCCAGCTGCACTGGACAGTGCAGATATTGCCCAAATTGTCCTCTCCGTTCCTCCCAGGACCTCCTGTTCTCTAGCTCCCTTGTTACCTCCTCCCATGCTCACCTACAGGACTTTTCCAGAACCTCTCCCATCCTCTGGAACTCCCTGCCCTAGTATGTCCAGTCAGCTCCTACCATGTCTGCTTTTAGGCAATCCCTGAAAACTCACTTATTCAGGGAAGCCTACCTAACTTTGACCGAAGAACTGTACTCGCGTCTGTGTTGCTATGGGCATTTGTATAGTGACTTTATTGCAATAATATAGATTTTTCCCTGTTTAGTAAAGCATTAATACACTTCAGAAGTCTAGGTTTCCTTGGTTTTACCACAAGAACTTAATAGATAAACGCAGGCAAAACATTTGGGGGCTCGGCCGTTATTTGTGCTAAAATTTCAACTGAAGCAGACCTGTTTTATAGTGTGTGTTTTGTTGCTTGTGCTGGGGGAAAAAATGCTGCGTACACTGTTTAGGAGGAGTAAGGCTGCAAAGATTTCTGGTGTCCAGGAGGACTTGAAGGCGTGCACCCTTCCTATCTGGGCCAGGAATAGTCAGTGGATGCCTGTTGCAAAGGAACTAGCTAAATATGCGTCTCCTTTGAACAGAGCTTGGGGGGATGGAGTCTGTGATCTTTCCTCAGATTTTAGTCTCAAAAATTTTGGGTTCAGTAAGGGAGAGATGCGGGCAGTTGCTGTGTTTGGTTTGCACTTCCTGCATGCTCTACATATTGAATCTGAAAAGAGGGAAAAGGCGGAATTAGAAAGAGATTTACTGAAGGAGCAGCTTGCAGTGGCATCCAAGTGTTTGGAAAAAACTGCAAGCAAGGAAAAAGATTTAGAAAGGAGGGTAATCAAAGTTAAACCTGCAGTGGCTTTGAAGTGTGTTCAAACCCCTGTAGGCCGAGCTGAAGATTTGAATGAGCGGTGTGCAGCCCTCATGACCAAGTCTAATGATGCCCTAACAAAGGACAAAGGCCCAAAGCCTGTAAGCAGAAGTAGGACATGTGCCACTGTTACTTCTCATAACCGGGAAGCAGAGGATTTGATCAGCTCAAATGACCGAGTTGAGTCAGATACAAGGAAGGCAAGGCCTATGATCTCCAGGAGACACATGTGGATTGATTTACTTAAGGTGGGGGTCCCTAGAGAGGAAATAGATGGGATTCCTACACCAGCATTGTTTAAGAAGTGGAAGCAAATGGTTGGGAATGGTAGATTCAGTCACATTAAGTGTTTCTGTTGCCATAAAATGGGGCATTTTGCAAAAATGTGCCTTGCTGTGAAGGCTGAACAACAGCAAGCCGGTGTGCTTCCCAGGACAGCACGGAGAGACATGCAAGTTTATTCGTTACGTTGGAAGTCAATGCCTTTCCGTGAAAGTATTTCAAGGCAACAGTGGGCACCCTACAATAGTTTTGCAGTTAGAAATGGGCAGATAGAGAAATGTGAGCAGTGAGCTATGTTTTTTGGCACAGTTGGAAGGAACATATAATCTGCTTTGTCTCTTACTCTTTTCAGGTATTGAGCATCGAGAGGTGGAGCAGGCAGAGCAGATGACCATACTGGATGGGAGGAGACAGACCAGAAGAGAGCCTGAGAAAAGGTGGCTGAATTGGAGTGGACTTCCATCTGAGCATTTTCCTTATGACCAAGAAGAAGAGAGACTTTTCATCTGGGACTTTCTTTACAAACTGCCAAAAGACATTGTTAACCCTGCTCAAAAGTCAGCCTTCCTGGGACAAACCAATCGTCTGACCGCCCACAAGATGGGGGTCGAAAGGGAATTTGTTCCTCCCATTTATACGGGGGGTTTATTTTGCCCTTTCCTGGACAAAAGGCTTCAAGAAGTTTCCTATATTATCCTATAAAGTCAAGAGGTGGTATGTGTTGCTATGGGCATTTGTATAGTGACTTTATTGCAATAATATAGAGTTTTAGATTTAGTAACAGCATGTCCACAAAGTTCTCTTCCACCTCCATTGATATGTAAATAAACCAGATAGAAGATGAGCAGAGGAGGTTGGTGTTTACAGGAAGTGGGTGGGGGAGGCATGGAGAGGGTTGGAAAGAGACATGTGTTTTGGGAAAAGAGGGACAGTTGGTGTTTGGAAGGACAAAGGACAAGATGGCTACCAGGAGCTGGATAACGTTGGAGACGCTTTTGTGAGTTGGACTGAGCAAAGGACCATGGAGGACATCTTGACCCCTAAGTTGAGTAATTGTTTAGTTTACTTAATGTGTACATATTATACATGCTTATATGTGAAGCTATAAGTTGTATTGTATTGTTCATCCTACAGTTTGTATGTGCAGATTTTTCCCTGTTTAGTAAAGCATTAATACACTTCAGAAGTCTAGGTTTCCTTGGTTTTACCACAAGAACTTAATAGATAAACGCAGGCAAAACAGCGTCCCCTCCATGAGATCAATCCACCGCAGCCATTACCTTTTGTACCACCTCCCCCTCCCTTTAGATTGTAAGCTCCATGAGCAGGGCCCTCCTATTCCTCCTGTATTGAACTGTATTGTAATTGTACTGTCCCCCTTTTTATTGTAAAGTGCTGTGTGAACTGTTGCCACTATAAATAATAATAATAATAGGTAGTGCTTAGGGGCTTCCCGTTCATTCTTCAACCAATACATAGTCATACTGACTTATAATCACACACATAGGTTGAACTTGATGGACTTGTGTCTTTTTTCAATGTCACCTACTATGTAACTATGTAACACAGTTTACTATGCTACAGTGATGAAGGAAACAGGGGCGATTGGTACTGATCGCTCACTGTGTTCATTCAGGAAAAGAAGGGGCTGGTAAATATGGCATCTACCACCCCTTCCCATGCTTTCTGTGCCCACAGCAGCCAACAGGAGAGGAGAGGAGGGAAACCAGCAGTACTAATGGGGAGGGGGCACACAGGGGGCCTGAGAACAGAAAGAAGGGGATGCATATACTAAAACCAATCCCCCTGCAGTGCAGAAGCTAGCAGCGCTGCAGGGGAATCCACAAGAGTCACATGTTTCAGCAATAAGGCAGTACAGCTGGTCCTCCTGCTCAACAGGTGCCTGGGCCCCACTTTAAACAGATGGGACTTGGGCTCTATACAGAAAGGCCAGCTTACTGCCTTATCATCAGGCCTGCTTGTACAAAGTCACAATAATGGGTGTCTGTGCTTAAGAAAATTAATGGGCTTTAATTCCGATCACTCCTTATGGAATTTGGGTTCAGTAACTCTAATGTACTGAAGCCATTGTATTGGCATCCTAGGTGGGCAGCTAACATTTTCAGGAGAAATCACCAATGGCAGTCAAGTGTTATGGTGCTGAAGTGTAAGGTATAGGCAGAATTTAGGAAGATATGCGATATATGCAGTACAACCTACTACAACCTACATATTTATCTCAGTAAGTGCAGAATAACATCAGTGACTTAAAGTGTATTTACACTTTTGCAAGTTCAAATTTGAGGAAACCCCATTATATGTTTATTATGTGTTCTTATTCCCACTGCATGCATAAAATGTAAAATGTACACCGATCAGTGGTGTTTGATCACTCGGTTCTCAGTGCCTAGTGCCTATGTACATATTTCTTACCCTTAGATACTGTATTTCTCAGTACTGTAAAAGCTGTCATGGCTGACTGCAGTTTTTTTTTTAACAATGTTAGAGTGAGTCTGTCCTTGTTAAAGAGGAGGGCCCACAACAAAAAAAAAATTAAGTCAGCAGCTACAAATACGGCAGCTGCTGCCTTTTAATAATCCGACACTTACCTGTCCCGGGGTCCAGCGATGCGGGGGAACGAGACCCCCCTCATTCCCCGCTCCGCTCGCGGCGCCGGCATTCTTAATTTGGGCATTCATTTCTTAATGTGAAGCCACAGCCGGCCACCCACTGAGCATGCGCGAGCGGCGCCGTGCGGTGTGATTCGACGCTCACTCATCTGGGACACATGACAGGTCCCAGATGACTGTGCGACGCCTAGGGGAAGTGACATCATTGCCCGGGCAATGAAGGTGGCAGACTACGAGGGACCCCCTAGCAACAGGCATTTAGAGGTGAGTAAAAATTTTACAATTATTTTTTTTTCTTTATTTTTATGATTTTAAGCCATATTTTTTTTTTGGGTGGCAACACCACTTTAACGTACAGTTTAAAAAGCCTATTCCTTAAACCTTTAACCCTTTGGTAGGACAGACCATGTTCCAATCTAGTTATAATTGATAATGAAGCTCTGCTTCCACTGCACAGATAGGGTTATTTATGGCAACCACAGCTGCCCAGCCCCCTCATATACAAATAAAACTATGTAGGAAGTTTTCCTTGCTGGGGGTCCAGAATTGAGCCTCTAAAAAAGGTAAACTGCAATTTTTTACAGATTTCCTTTAAGTAATGCTATTTGAATAGGGGCATGTCATAAATATAAAGTAAATGTTATCCCAATTTAGCTGCAAAAGTTGGAATACATAAACCTAGGGCTACATGGGTGATTATATATTGTTGCTACTGAGAAGTTTAACTGCTTGTTGGTGGTTACTGTATTTCATTAGCATCATATGGTTTGCAGTGTGCTGTCATGACTGCCAACACGTGGTTAAGTATTTAAATACCTATGTAGCCTGAGGCTAAAGGCCATCATACAACTCTTGATTTTTTAAGCCTATGCAAATACTAGCAATATTTGCAGTGATACTTCAGGTAAGAACTAGACAGCACTGTAGTGACAGATCCTAAACATGCTTAGATTTCTCTCTTTTTGACCGCAAGGGACTGAACTAATATATAGAATATAAATTGATTTCCTTATCCATGCTAACAGCCAGCTCTTGTATTCAGCACCTCTGGCTGCCTGAATACCCTAATAGTGACTACATCTGATAAGATGCAGATGCTATTTGAACAATTATTTCCCACTTGGCTCAGTCAATTTTTACATTGACTTTGTATAGCCAGGTAGTGCTTGCAGGGCTACCAATGGCCCAAATTTTGACCTGTCTATGAGGACCTTTAGTCTCTTGCTCCTGAGAAATGCATCCACTAGTTGCCACTCACTTAACTTGCTGCACACTGAAAGGAGAACTATAGCCAGTACAGCCAAAGCTTGATTGGCTGTACTCCTGTGGATCACAAGAGTGCAGTTCGTTCTGACCCATTTTCAGCAGACAGTGGGCTAAAGCCCGCTGTTGGCTGATGTTACAGAGCTGGTCTCAGTATCTCATCGAGCCACTGAGAGCCTGAGCCGGCCGCTCTCGCCCCTCCACAGCCCAGCGCTCCAGTGAGCATGGGGGGGGGGGGGGACATAGCAGAAAGCCGGGGACTGACAGTCACCTGCTCTCTGCTCAGGGAGCTCTGAGAACCAAGCGTACGGTGGTGTTTGATCACTCGGTTCTCAGTGCCTAGTGCCTCTCAGTGTCAGATGCTGCATCCACCTAGGTAAGTATAATGCCGCGTACACACGACCGGACTTTCCAGAAAACTAGGTCCGACGGTCTTCCCGATGCACTTTCGGCAGAGTTCCGATGGACTTTCCGAACTAAGGGACTTGCCCACATACGAACGGACTAAGTCCTTTAGTTTTTGATGTGGTGACGTAAACGGGACTAAAGAATAGCCAGAAGCCAATAGCTACCCTTGCGTCATATTTGGTCCATCGGACCAGCACACAGACAAACGGTTTTCCTGATTTGAGTCTGTTGGAATTGAGCCGATAGATTTGAAACATGTTCTATTTCTAGGTCCGCCGGATTTTTTCCCCGAAAAACAAACGGATTAGCCCACACACGATCGGATTGTCCGACAGACTAATCCCGTCGGACCTAGTTTGCCGGAACGTCCGGTCGTGTGTACGCGGCATAAGTCTTAAAAAAACATCCATACCTTTTTTTTTAAACTGATGTGGTACTAATGACATGATTGTTAACAAATGGTTAAATCTGTCACTAACTTCAAATTAAAATTCCCTGTGATGCCCAAGCTTAAAGATTTAATTTACTGTGTTTTTTTTTTTAAACAAAAACAGTCAGTTTCTGAGACTGAGGTCAGTTGGTCACAACGCTATATGTGGGAACACTGGTGCAATTTTTGGCAAAAACTGTTTTTCATTGAAAATGGGTGAAGTGCACTGTTCAGGCCACATTGCCACTGTGCCATTCTGTTGTGGTGTGTTACCACATATATGTTAAGGTGCAGTATTTCACACATTTACATGTATTGTATTAAGGCATCCCGTTCATTTTAAATGAGCTACCAATGAACAGCAATGAAACAAAAAAATGAAACAAAAAAATGATGTGCCCCCCCCCCCCGACCTTGTGATGCATCATGAACACACACATGCATCATGAACACACACATGCATCATGAACACACACATGTATCATGAACACACACATACATGAACACACACATACATGAACACACACATACATGAACACACACATGCATCATGAACACACACATGCATCATGAACACACACATGCATCATGAACACACACATGTATCATGAACACACACATGCATCATGAACACACACATGCATCATGAACACACACATGTATCATGAACACACACATGCATCATGAACACACACATGCATCATGAACACACACATGCATCATGAGCACACACATGCATCATGAACACACACATGCATCATGAACACACACATGCATCATGAACACACAAGCATCATGAACACACACATGTATCATGAACACACACATGCATCATGAACACACACATGTATCATGAACACACACATGCATCATGAACACACACAAAGCTCTGCACAGCGTGACAAGTGTTACTGTGCATTGTGGTAACACGTTTTACTGCAGTGCATAGGTGTGAAGTAATAATGATGATGGTGATCAGTGATACCTGAGGACAGGTTGAGAGGACACTGTCCCAGACCTCTCTTCACATTGGTAGGATGATTTTGTTTACTAGAGTACATCTCCAAAAAAGGCTAGGATAAGATGTAAAGATTACAGTAATGTAGAGTACAAAAGAAGTTTGTAGTCAAAAGCTGTAACTTGTCCAAATAAAGAACGTATGCTTTGCTAGGGGCGGAAAATTCTGTCCATCAGCAATGTGAACTGTCCAATACTTAAAGTAGACCATGATACACAGAACAACAGCTGTGGTTTCATTGTCCCAAGTTACCAGTGTTTCATTGTAAGGCAACGGACCATGAAATAGAGTCAGTGCAACACAACCGAAATGTTGGTGATTTGGGACAATAAAAGCAGACCATGCTGAATATTCCATGTGTGCTCTTCCTGGTCCTCTCCTAGAGCCAGACTCCCCATGAACCCACATACCACTGTCCTGCAGCTCCAAAGGCCTGCTTGAGTTTAATGTTCCCTCAACACAACCAAACAGCTAGTAAGAGCCAAGGGCCAGCCTGCAATTCTTAAAGCTTATATAAGAAACACTTTTACAGCACCTTTGAGAGTCTGCATTTTTTTGTGGGATTTAAATATTCCCTAATTAGGTGTTGGCTTTCAGCAGAAAGAAAGCAAAGCCCCTGTTTCATTTAACGCTGCTTTTTTAATTCACTTCTCTCCATGTAAAAGAAGTAGGTAATGAAATGTTAAACATCTGTTGTTAAAGAATAAATGGCTGGCTCATTGCTGCGGTGTATGATCTCACTGACTATAGGTACTCAGCTTCTCTAGGTGTATACAGTTTTATAATTGAAAAATAAAACTGTTCATTTCTAAACAGTATACATAGTTACAATATATACACATTGCAATATGATTGTACAATTTCCTTTGTGTTTTCCTTTGGATCTGACAGAACTATAAAATGAGGGCCTACCTAAACAATCCGTTTAATTCTTATCCGGTCCAGCAGACCCTTGTACTACACAGTTGTTGGCAGCTTTATATGAGATTAAAAAATTAGATTGTATGTGATCCGGAGATTGTGATGACTGTTATGATAGCATATGAGGAACAGCGAAATGTAATTTCTTGATCACCGTCAAGTATGACTATTTTATGTCTAGGTTAACTTCATCACAAACCAGTTATGTCAGGTCTGAATTTTTTGGCAAGGAAAGTTACTATGGAAACATTGTCCCTATTTTTTACTTCTAATCATGTGAAATAGAAATGATTAAACAGATAGACAAGGTATATGTCAGCATATTAATTAAAATGTGTTAATAGTAATTAGAAAGTAGGATGATAGTATTGCTATTAACATTGTTGTTATTATTATTAATTTCTATTCTAATGTATCCTATAATAGAATGCAGACAGAAATGAAAGCTTTGGGATCTGTATTAGAGGGGATGGGGGGTTAGGATGTCATTAAAAGATCTCAGATTTTTTTCACTCTGCATCATGTTAGTATAAAGAGATGACTGATGTACATTTTCCTTTAAAAGGCTCTTATCATTCTATTTATTTTCTATAAACGTATTAATACTTATGGTCAATAATGTGCCCAATTATGATCAGCCCTCTATAAATTGAAAAGGTCAGTGGGACGAGATAATCCATGTCCGTGGGTTCTGTGACAATATTTATTTCAATTACTAGTTGTTTGTTCTCATTGTTAATAAAGGCTGGCCAATTCCCCACTCAGACTCCGGAATACAATTTGCTTATATAGGGCTCTTGAGTATATAAACTGTTAGTTCAATCATTTTTGATGCTTTTTTTCTGCCAAACGAACTGGCAATAAAAAGTAATACGGAGTGTTAAACAAATCAGAGCTATTAAACTACTTGCTTCTGATGCTTTCATAAAATGTTAATGACACATGCTGGAACAACCTGTTTTACAGCCACAGTTTATTAAAGCATGAAAAGGGCCGGAGATAATCTGTCTCCTCCCCATGTCTCTGTCACCCCCTCCTGCTTCTGTCTCCTCCGCTCTGTCTCTCTTTCCCTCAGTCCCCCTCCTCCAGCCATGCAATCTTTCTTCTCTTCTTTTCCCTCCTTTGGTCCTTGTACCCTTCCCTCTCCTTTCTCTCTCCTATCTTCTTTCTTGCTGAGCTCTCCATTCCCTGTCTTTTTTTCCCCTTTCTTATTCTCTCTTTCTCCTCACAATCCTCTCTACGGTCCCTTTTCCTCTCATTCCTTTCTTCTGTAAAGTCATTTGTTTTCCTCCTCCTTGTCATCTCATTCCCTTCAAACCAGTTGGACACTTATAAATAAATTTCTTTATTTTTTTATATATTTTAAATGCTTGGTATTTAGCCAAGGTGTAATTGGGTGTACGTCTTTAGTGGTTACTTGATGTAGTATAGACATCCTTCTATCTCCATGGTGTTATTGTGGTGTTCCAATGCAGGATGAACAAGCCATTTGTGACCATTTACTAGTGTACTTTGGATTGTGTTACAGGATTTTATACCCCGTGACAAGTTTACAGAGGCGGATGTCTAGCTGGCAGTAGGGATTGTAGCTCATATAACTCTTCCAAGGCTGACGACAGGCACGTTTGGCTTCTACATAAAGACATTCAACGGTATAACATGGCATACGTGTATAACCTCTATATATGAGATTTTAGTGGCCTTTGAGTATGCAATTTATGCCCTTTCTTTAGATGAAATGTTTTTTTTTGCAAATGAAGAAATATTTACCAAGAGGTGGCCAAATTGATGCCAAAATTTTAACCCGATGTGTTGACCTGATAATTTCAGTGGCAGTTTAGTTTAGGGGATTTAGTAAATTTAAAAGTTAAAGGCCAATTAGGCATAAGATCAAAGATTAGGGGATTACATTTAAGGGTTAGATTGAAGGAAAATGCTGCTACATTAAATGTGTCTGCTATTGCTACCACCATCAAAGAATATTAGTTGTGTGCCTGTGTTTGGTTACAATACTTTCTGAATCGCTGACCATGAAAAATCATGAAGATCTGAAAGTCAAACTTAAAGTGATTGTGTCTTGTTTTTTTTTTTTTTCAAATAAAAAAAAAAAACATGTTATGCTTACCTGCTTTGTGCAGTTGGTTTTGCACAGAGCAGCGCGGATCCTCCTCTTCTCGGGTCCCTCTTCGGAGCTCCTGGCCCCCCCCCCATTAAGTGCCTCCACAGCAAGCAGCTTGCTATGGGGGCACCCATGCCGAGCCACAGCTCCCTTTGTCTATTCAGACATGGGGCCGTGCCCCGCTCCCCTCCCTCATTTCTCTCCTCATTGGCTGATTGACTTTGATTTACAGCAGTGGGAGCCAATTGCACCACTACTGTGTCTCAGCCAATTAGGAGGGAGAGTCCTGGGACGGCCGAGGCACTCGTGGACATCGCTGAATAGAGCTGGGGTCAGGTAAGTATTAGGGGGGCTAAGGGGGGCTGCTGCAAACAGAAGGCTTTTTATCCTAATGCATAGAATGCAATAAGATTAAAAAAAACCTTCTGACTTTACAACCACTTTAAGTCAGAACACCTGATCTGCTTATTTTACTTATCCCATATCAGTGTTTCCTAGGCAACCTAGGCAGGAGCCCAAAGCTAGACAGTAATCTAGAGGGCCTATCCACAACCCACATGCTCGTGCAGTAAACCAGGAGGCAGTGTAGCAGAGAAATTCTGGGTGCATGCCTGTCACTTGACAAGACTGCTTTCTGATGGGATGGGCTGTTCCAATACAAAAAATACTGATGGAAACACACCTATTGCAGTACCTTCAAATGCTATGGGGGCTATTAAGAGATTGTAGGCGTGTAAACAGATAGTTTGCATGAAATGCAGTGGTTTTCAACAATTTGAAATGGACTGAGAGGCAGACAGTTAGGTAAGACGATGAAGCAGGATGGAGGTGAACAGGTTTCTTATTGCTCGAGTAAACTGAGACCAAGTGTAATCAAACTAAACTATTGAAGGAAATGGGGTACAATAATGCCGCGTACACACGATCGGACATTCTGACAATGAAATCCTGGCTTTATTTCTGACAGATGTTGGCTCAAACTTGTCTTGCATACACACGGTCGCACAAATGTTGTCGGAAATTCCGAACGTCAAGAATGCGGTGATGTACGACAAGCCAAGAAAATTGAAGTTCAATAGCCAGTGTGGCTCTTCTGCTTGATTCCGAGCATGCGTGGAATTGTGTGCATCGGAATTGTCTACACACACTCGGAATTTACGACAACGTATTTTGTTGTCGGAAAATTTGAGATCCAGCTCTCAAATTTTTGTTGTAGGAAATTCCAACAGAAAATTTCTGATGGAGCCTACACAGAATTTCCGACAACAAGCTCCTAACAAACATTTGTTGTCGGAATGTCCGATCATGTGTATGCGGCATAAGAGTTAAGTGTAGTACAGGTTGGAGATCCCAGATGAGGAGCAAGGAGAAGTCCGTCTTTTTCTTTGATGTGGGTCTTTCCAGTGCTGTTGCCAGCGGACTGCATGGGAGGTCGTCATATGTCTGGTCTAGCATGTGGCGCCCAAGCGGCTGCTGTTCTGGCCACGCTTGATCCGATTCAGACATAGGTTGCAAACAGCAACTGCTGCACACGTGTCAAAAAAGGCCCACACCAAGGAACTTTTCAAAATCAGCGGGGAGTCAGCAGCCGCTGGGATTGGCCAAAGCATGCAGGTCAGGTGCATGTTTTGGCCAATCATCATACAGCAATGCACTGCGACCTCGCAGTGCATTATGGGGCGTTCCGCGACGCTCAAATTTCCCCCATAATGTTTGCTGTTCTGCGAACGGGCGAACACCCTAAGTTCGAGTCGAACTTATGTTCAACCTGAATATCGAGCTCATTCCTACTCATTCGTAACAGTGATACTACCACCACTAACTCAATGACTTCTGGCTCACCCACCAGCTTGTTTACTATGTGAAACTGAGACTGTTACTCCACCAGCACTTCACATGCTGCAGACTGTTACTCCTCCAGACTAGCTAGCACCACATGGTTCAGGAATTCCAATGATGTGGAATGTGCAGCCAATAGGATATGTCCTTTTCTTCTGAGCCGCCCCCTCTGGCTGACAGCAGATCTTTGCAACATCTGAGGCGTTTTATCGCACACTTTGGATTAAATTTTTCTGATGCTGGAACACCTTGCTCATTACCGGGTGGACCCTTTTCTCCATACTTCATTTCCCATATGGTTGATCTCGTTGAGGTATTCCCTGACGATTGCCTGTTTGACCCACGTGCTGTAGGGTATGTGTGTCCATCTTTTCTGGTAAGTGTGCCAACCTAGCTTTTTTGATTGCACTTTTGGATCAAGTCTTTTCACCTTGAACAACACAAGAAAGACTTTTTTCACCTGATTGTTCACACTTGTCTATTTCAAGATGGACTACTTTAGGATGTTCACTTATCCATTTTTAATTATTATTTTGTTTCACAATTTTTGATGTTTTATTACAATTTTATTATTTTCACCTAGCAACCATATAGATTGGTTGTACACTCAACATACTGTTTGATCAATGTAAAAATCAGGGCCCAGAATGCATTTTTTTTTCTTTTGAGGAGAAATGGAGATTCAAAGTGGCCATGGACTAGGTAAGTGAAGAGATAAGCAAATTGGGATTTCTTGGGCAGAAAAGATATTAGAAAAGGCTTCTATTTATTATGAAAAGTGAAAATCTGCCTGAAAAGGAGAACTTAGCCTTTAAGCTCAGCAGCTACCACTTGGGATAAAAACTTCTTATGGGTAGCCTCCAAGGTGGCTATTTCTCAATGTATATTGAGCTTACGGGGGGGTAGAAAGGTTTTATCTGACACCCTGTGGTGTCTGTGGTTTGTTCAATGTGCACTAAAGAGTTGAGAGTGGGTATTAATTGGCATATGGTTGGTAACGATGATGGGTTCAATGGAAGAGGAAATCACATGATGAAGATGGTGTGTTGAAAAAATAAATAAATCAGTCTTTGTATGTGGAATGAGTGAGTAAAATGTGTAGTCCCTGTAGTCTGGATATCCAAATGCCATGCATCCACCAGTCTCTTGACAGCTAATCTGAATTTAAGTCTTTTATAGATTTAGGCCAGGTGACAGAAACTTTTGGAGACAAATAAGATGGGGTCATTTCCTGTCCCCTTTGTATTGGCTATTGGGATAAGGAGGAAGAGACTGGGTCATGTGGGGGGGGGGGGGGAATTAAAGGAACTCAGTATGTGGGCATAGGTCAGATAAAGAAATAGGCTCACACAGGGCCACCGATAGGTGATAGACACAGCCCTCCTGTACCTGTCCTGAGCCCCATCAGTTCAGCAGGGGGCCCAGGACAAGGAAGGGACTCTTTAAATACCCTTTGGATGCAGGTACAGTAATCAAAAGGGCATTCTGACCTGCCCTTTCAGATTGATATAGAAGAATTTAATTTATTGGGCGCAGCAACATGGAGGATTACGCCACCTGATTTCAAATATTAGTAAACAGTCCCTTCCTGGTCTCTGGCACCTGCTGTTGAACTGATGGGGCCCAGGGAATATTTAATTGCTGGCAGCCATGGCTGGCAGGATTACTGTGCGCGCACAATACGGTACAGTATGTAAAGGCAAGGACTGTCAGGCAGAGAAGGGGGAGGGTGGGCCCTGTCAGGCAGACTATATGGAGCCCCAACATTTCTAATTGCAGACCTTGGTTCACAGTTGGGTATGATTTGTAGGATGAAGAAGTCAGAATAGGAGGTGGGGGGAGAGGGTGAATGTGAAAATTCAAACATGAGAGAGAAGCTAACAGGCGGTGACTAATATTAGCCTATATGTATCTGTTAAAGACTTAGATAAATGCACAAGAAAATAGAAGAATAAGAAGGAAAATGGGTTGGCAATAAGGAAGAAGGAATCAAAGGACAGAGTTTTATTTCTGTGGGATTAGCTAAAATAGGATTGGTCAAATATAGCCTGGAGATATCAGTCACCCTCTCTATAAGAAGGGAACAACATATAGTCTGGTTTCTAAGTGGTAGAGTATGTATATGGGTTTTTCTATAGAGAGCTGGGCTGTGAATTATGGGAAGTTATAAGTAGGAGGAAGGGGGAGGTATGAGAACTCTATCAGTGTATTTGTGATTTTGTGGAGTAAAGTGTTAGCAATAACTAAATAAACTGTCAATATTCTGGTAAAAAAACAAATAAAGTGAGAACATTAATGAGTAGAGGGTGTGAGTGACAGTCGGTGTGTGCCAGATTTAGCTTGTCTGATCAATGTTGCATATATGCACCCTGCTATAAGAGCTGGATTTCCCAGTGCTGGAGTGCTTGCAATGGTGTCTGATAACTGCCAAGCTTCGGGTGCCAGATATACTAAAAGTGCAACAACAAGTGAACGCAAAATAGTAACAAGTGTACATTAAACAGAAGAAAACTTGTGATTACTCATTAGAGTATCGTACATGACAGAACTCCAACAGAGTGGGTATTGCAGACTTTAGCACTATACAATCTATGTGGCTTTTCCAGTAGATCTTGCAGGGTGGGTACTTTTTGAGTTGTAAGCACCTGAGAGTGTCTTCGAAAGCATATACGCAAATGTAGATATTGACTACATCTGATCAGGTAAGTGGGGTAATAGCGGCAAGTATGTTTCAAGCAGCCTCTGCGATAAAGGGAGAGAAAGTGAGCTAGACACCTGGTCAAGGCAGAAGGGAATATCCATCTAATGTCCCCAGTAGGGGAGTGAGAGTATGGTCTGTGGAACGATCAGCTGTTTCAGGCTGGGCAGGGCATAAAAAGAGTAGCGTACCACTGTCTCAGAGAGGGTACAGTAGGACAAAGAGTTCCAGGTTAAGGCAAAAAGGGTTTTAAAGATGGAAAGAACAACATGGAGGAGTGTCATTGCCTGGGACAGTGGTGTTTTTTTTTGTATAATTTTTATTTATCATTTTTCAAATATTAACAAAATAACAACACAACACAACAAGGAAAAATTCAGGGGGAGGGGGGACATCAGGGAAGGGTAGAGGGGGCAAATGGGGGGGAGAGGGGGGAGGAAAGGAGCAAGGGGGGGATGCAAGGTTATCGCTATAAGAATAGGTGGGTAAATCCACAACTGCTGGGGTGCAGTTCTTCTGGTGTTCAGGGAGACTCCCCGCCCATCTTTGACATTCGGTCCATTTAGACAGACGGACCACCCCCCAAGTTGGGAGGTGGTGGGGTGTTCCCCTTAAGTAACTATGTATCCCCTGGTTGTCACGCAATAAAATGTGAAAAACCAGGCCAAATAAAAACAACTAACAACAACGGAAAAAGGTGAGTAAAGATTGGGGCATGAACCCCGAAAGAAGGAAGGGAAAATAAAGGAAAAAGAAAGGAGGACAAGCGAGTGAGGGTTGTAGGTGATAGTTAGTTAGGATGGAAGTCCATCAGTTGAAGAGGAAGCACATATACCAGATCTCACCGGATTCGCTGGTGTCCACCTTCAGGTGGAGCTTGTAGTTGCTGTCGGATGGTTCGCCTGGACAAGTCTCTGAAAGGAAGGATCTGCTAGTGCAAGTAGCGCAATATCTAGGCTAGAGGGGACCCAGGCTGTACCTTGCATGTGGGTTCTCCATGCTGCCCACGTAAGCTCAAATTTGTCTCGAGTGTCTCGGCAGGTGGCCAACCAACTCTCTGCTTCCATGATCTCCCCCACCTTCCCCAACCAGTCTTGTTCGCTTGGGAGCTGCGCACTCTTCCAATGTATTGGAATTAGCCGTTTAGCCGCATTGAGGAGGTGGGGAAGAGCACTTTTTTTATAGCGAGACAGAGACATGGGAGGCACGTGGAGGAGGAAGTGCTTCGGCAGGTCCGGGACGTCTATTCCCAAGCTGTCAGAAATGTGTTTCTTCACCATAGACCAGAATGGCTTCAATATTGGACATTCCCACCAAATGTGTAGGAATGTGCCTTTCATTCCACATCCCCTCCAGCAGCGATCAGATGCAGTGGGGAAAATTCGAGCTAAGGTAGTGGGGATCCTATACCATCTTGACAGGATTTTAAAGTTATTTTCTTGTGTTTTGGCGTCTATGGAGCTCGAGTGGGTCAAGCGGTAAAGGTGGTTAAGTTGTTCTTCTGTGAATTCAAGTTGCAGGTCTCTTTCCCACTCCTTGATGTAAAGGGGCTTGGGGTTAGGGGTCGCTGTTTCCAACAGTCTATACAATACCGAAATCATGTGAGGTAGTGGGTCAGCGGCTGTCCAAATGCTTTCAAATTCCGTCAACGTGGTTCTGATTGGCGTTTGTCTGTGGCGCTTAGCTACAAAAGTCACTAGCTGACGGTGTCTCCAAAAGTCAAAGGGGAAGCTACCGTAGCGTTCCCTCAGAGTGGCTAGCGGCGTCACTGAGTCCCCCTCTAGTAGTTTTGTCAGGCTAACGTCACCGTCTCTCGTCCATGTACCCAATGCTGCTGCCTGTTCCCCCGGAAAAAAACACGGGTATCCACTCACCGGGATCAATGGAGATATCTGTGGGGCCAAAGTTAAGCGAACGTTCACTCGGGACAGTGGTGTTAAGCATCATTAGTTTCCTAGTTAGTTGGTCTAGAGTCCTATTGCCAGAGCTGATGCACCATGTTGGGCTTTGACACCTCTACTGTGGTAGTGGTCTTGTGGAGAATGGAAGTTCTGCCACTGTCCAATTCAGAAGATCAATGGGATCCATAGAGAGGAGATGGAAGAGCCCAAGGAGTTATTCTTTTGATACAAAAGAAAATGAATGGAAAAATATGTCACATTAAACTCACGAAAGGACAATTTAAAATATGCCTTCACTGGATATTACCTTTAATAAGATAAATGGAATTAATAATTACTATTTTTATCATTATCTTACTCATTCACGTGTTATGTTCCATATATCACATGTCATTAAATGGAAAATAATGTATTCTGTTCAATTAGAGTAATAAATACCAAGCTGTTCACTAATGATATGTTTCTTTTGCAGATAATAGATAATCTGAGATGAAGATGAATCATGTACTGCATGCCAGTGACCATTATTGCTGCCTTGCACGCCACCGGGGGTAAAAAACATTGATGATGGCTATTCTTTGGGGGGTATTTATAAAACACCTGACAAAATGTGGCATATCGTTTCAACAGACTGTGAGCTTTTTGTCATTTTTGTTTTTTGATTTCTGTCGGTTTTTGGAGGCGTAATATGATACGAAGTGAAAGTAAAATGCTTTGAACAAAAGTGGTGAATAAAGAAAAAAAATGTGAAAACAGTTAGAGCTACGAGGAAAAAAACAAGTAAATTGTTTTTTTCACATTAAGGGAAAGTTCCACCTTCCACTTCTTTATGTTGTAAAATGGAAATAGATTGGACCTGGTGGAAGATGGTACAAAGAGTAGATGAAAATGGATTACCTAGCGATAACGCAATATGTAAACACAGGTGAATGGGTATAAACTTAAGTAAATAATAACAGAAATGTGTATGTGTGCGCATATATACATATACTGTGTGTGTGTGTGTATATATATATATATATATATATATATATATATATATATATATATATTTATATATATATATATTTATATTTACAAGTGCCTCACTATGTCCCATGATATTACTGAGATCCACAAGACCCATCAGAAAGCCCCCTTGTATAGTTATTTCCGCATACCTGCAGCCAACTTTTCCTTTTCCTGTCCTGAGGTCAAGGACTAGTTCATCTTCTTCCAGTGTGATGGCCCAGGTTAGCGAGGTAAGGAGGTATTTTTTTCTGCTGACCTTCAATTTAAGGAGGTTTATGGTAAGTCCCTTATGCGTTGGTACAAAATACAGTATGTTAAATTATCCATAGACAGTGCTTTAAAAGTATTTAAAGGTTACCAGTTTGGAGTTACACAGGAGGTCTGGTGCTAGAATGATTGCACTTACTCTGGCTTTTGTGGCAATATCTCACATGTGTGGTGTGATTGTTTACATATGCATGCAGAACCATCATGTGTGTTCGCATTAGCGCGTGAGCAGGGGTGGTACAGGGGAACTTTAAACATTTTTATTTTATTATTTATTTTATTGAATATTTTTACACTGTACATTTTTTTTTTATCAACTTTATTGCTATCACAAGGGATTAACGTCTCTTTTGATAGCATGGACCATGACAGGTCTATGAGACCCAATATCTCTCCTCTGGCCTCCAAAGCAGCCGATCAAACCGAGATCAGTTTGATCGGCTGCTTTGCATACGGGCAACAGCTTGTAAATAAACAAGCCAAAACCGGAAGTGGCAACATCCTTGTTGCTTCTAATTTCTGATGTCACAGAGTGGGAGGAACAACGGATGTTCCTCTAATGCCCCATACACACGGTCGGAAATTCAGACGGAAAAAGTTAGATCCGATTATGTTGTCGAAAAATCCAATCGTGTGTGGGCTCTAGCGGACTTTTTCCATCGGAATTTCTGACGGAAAACGTTTGACAGCTGGATCTAAAATTTTCCAACAACAAAATCCGATCAGACTTTTTCCGATCGTGTGTACAGAATTCCGACGCACAAAATGCCATGCATGCTCAAAATAAATTTGGAAATGAAAGCTATTGGCCTCTTTGTAGTCCCGTCATACATTTTGTATGTCACCTCGTTCCGAGCGATCGGATTTTCAGACAAATTTGTGCGACCATGTGTATGCAAGACAAGTTTCGGCCAGATTCTGACAGATTTTGTCGTCGGAATGTCCGACCCTGTGTATGGGGCATTACTCTGTCTAATGCACCCAATACAGGCAGTCACTTCAGTCCTGGGTTCCCCAGTGGGGCCG
Source organism: Lithobates sylvaticus (assembly GCA_028564925.1). Classification (NCBI taxonomy): domain Eukaryota; kingdom Metazoa; phylum Chordata; class Amphibia; order Anura; family Ranidae; genus Lithobates; species Lithobates sylvaticus. The sequence continues at coordinate 425,057,915 of CM053027.1, forward strand.
GACAGCCCAGAAAAGGTAGCGGAAGGGGGGGACCCCCTTTTGCACCTGTAAAAGTGATCAAGCAGCTGTACAGCCGCTCGGATCACTTTTACATAAAAGAGAATTTCCGACTGAACAAAAGAGTACAGTGATTATAGCTGTATCTGCAACCATTATTCTAATAAAACCACCTCAATACGAAGCCATATATATATATATATATATTATATTATATTTATATATATTCATGGTCGGAGCCCTATGGAGAGATGTGAACCACATAAACACGTCACAAGACTAACAACATAAAGTAGACCTGAAGTGTGCCCTGGTCTGCTGGACGGTATGCCAAGAGAAAGGGGGCATGCCCAAGATAAGTGAGAGGATGGTTTTGAAGAGAAAGTGTTTTAAGAGTAGTGCCCTAAGAAGGGGAATGGGTGGGTACCACACACTGGAAATGACAAAGATGGTGGTCTGCTTAAATACCCCCCGTGCTCCTCCCATAATTTCAGCCCATCATACTGCCCTTCCTATTTATGGTCGGAGCCCTATGACCGGGAGAGATGGGAACCACATAAACACATCACAAGACTAAGTAATAACATAAAGTACACCTGAAGTGTGCCCTGGTCTGTTGGACGGTATGCCAAGAGAAGGGGGCAAAATACTTGGTTAGGGAGGTAATTATTTATTTGCGCTGATAACATACTACTGGACAAGCTTGCTGAAGGCTTGTAACGCTTCTGCTTGCAGATTCGGAATGTATCGGACAAAGCAAGCAGAATTTCCACCTGCCCATTCTCTTGTTGACATGGTCCGGTACCCTATGTTGTGATGCTGCTGACGCTGCTCCGATCTAAAAGGAATATCCAGATTATCGGCCAGGTCAAGGACTAGGTCAAGCGAGAGGATCCTAATGTGCCTGGTGGACTGGCTACCACTCAGAGGGTTGGTAAGGAAAGGTAGCAATTGGCTACACTCCAACAGGTCAGGCAGAGGAGATAACAACTGGTCTAGAATGGCCACTGGGCACCAGGCGTTGTCGTCTGGAATAGCTTGATATCTAGCCTGGGACCAGACTGTGGGGTTTTGGATACTACAAGGTGCAGGGTGACGTGATTCTGACGGCGTGTCAGATGGCATCTGCGTAGTACCTGACAGCCGGGTAGCCGGTGACGGTGAACTCGCTCGGAAGTAAGAAGCCATCAAAGGCCAGGTAGATGGCTCCTTGGAGGACCAGGCTAGGCAGTAACCTGAAGGGGGAACGTGACAGAATGGTAGACATGTCTCTGAAGATGGCGCTAGTGCCGGGTAGGCGATTGCTACTAGTTTTGGGGTTGCTGCCTGTGGATACTGTGTTGGATGTGTTTGACTGAGTGGGTGGAGAACAAGGATGGTTTGGTAGGGTCCTGTAAGGAGACGAATCGCTGGATGCCAGCTAAGTAGAGTCTGATGGTATTATGTGCTAGAGCCAGGTGCATATGGCAGTATGATATGAAAGCCAGGACGTGTTTAAGATCTCCTGACACTGCCCCGGGGGTTTTGGGCTAAGAACTTGCCATAGGAATTCCAGGCTGTACGATAGGCCTACAGGGTGTCGCATTGCGTAGGTGTTGGGGTGTGAGTAACAGTGGGCTTTGTAGTGCCGAGGATCCGAATCGTTGCGCCGATGATGCGACTAGACTCGGATCAGGCTGTCAGTGTTTTGCAGTGCTGAGGATCTGAATCGTTGTGCTGATGAAGCCACCAGACTCGGTTCGGCTGTAGGTGTGAGTAACGGTGAGGTTTGTGGTGCCGTGGATCCGAATCATTGCGCCGATGATGCGACTAGACTCGGATCGGGCTATTGGAGAGAGTAACGGTGGTGTTAGTAGGAGGTTTGGTGTTTGTAGGAGGTGTGGAAAGGGGGGTTTGTAGTGCTGAGGATCCGAATGGTTTGTGCTGATGATGCGACTAGACTCAGATCAGGCTGTCAGTGTTTTTGTAGTGCCGAGGATCCGAATCATTGTGCCGATGATGTGACAAGTCTCAGTGTTTTTGTAGGAGGTGTGGTATATAGGGCAAAGGATTTGGGACATATGCCGCTAATGTGACTTGATTCGGAAGTGGCTTGTAGTGTGAGTGAGTTACGTGTATTCGTAACGTTCGTGCCGCCTAGGCAGCTAGATACAAATGGTCCCGAGCAGAGGACTGCCACGAGTCGCGACTGGCCTTGAATGATATGGTGCAATTACTACGAAGCAGTGAGAATGAGGCAAGGGACTTACGATAGTTTTAGGAAGGTAGAACATGATAGACAATGGTTTGAACGTATGAAATGATGTCTGCTACGAATTGGTTTGTAAAGAGAGATGAATCTGATACGAATTGGTTATAAATGTATGAAACAAATCCGATACGAATTGGTAGTAAGTAGTATTAAATGGATCTGATGCGAATTGGTTGTAGAGTGTATGCCACCCTTAGCTCTGAAACCGAACACAACTGACCACCCAACCCCCCAGGCTAATCAAGGTGCAGGCAAGGCACCAGGTGGGTCTAATTACCACCTCAATCAGCCACAGAACCCGTACAGAACCCGTACAAGCAATACATGCTCATCTCCTATAACCAGAATCCTATAACCAGTGAAGCCTATGTCGAGTGATATCAGACAATGACCGACAGCGGCTCGGAGGCTTGGATCTACCAATGAATTGCACATGTAATGAAAAGGTTTGAATCTTACATGCAACAGTGAGCGGGAACCGAAGACGAAGGCACACGAATGGAGAAGCCATGACACACTTGCGATCAAATGCACAGACTCATGAACATGAGGTGAGCTGGGAGAGTCAGTCTAGTGACGTGTAATACCGCACCATGGAACCAACAAAAACCAGAGTGGGTGGTCTGCTTAAATACCCCCCGTGCTCCTTCCATAATTTGAGGCCACCATACTGGCCTTGCTATATTTATATACAGTAAGTATAAAAAATAATTACCCCCCTTTAAAATAATCACATTTTATTGCTTTGCAGTCTGAAATGAAGACATTTTCAATGGGGTTTAAGTCTGGGCTCTGACTAAGCCATCCAAGGACATTCACCTTTTTTCTCCTGCAACCATTGTGTGGTAATCTTTGCTGTGTTCTTTGGGTCGTTGTGTTGTTTGAAGGTAAACCTTCTTCCCAGAGAGCAGCAGATTTATATATACACTATATCACCAAAAGTATTGGGACACATGCCTTTACATGCACATGAACTTTAATGGCATCCCAGTCTTGGTCCGTAGGGTTCAATATTGCATTGGCCCACCCTTTGCAGTTATGATAGCTTCAGATCTTCTGCGAAGGCTGTCCACAAGGTCTACGCATATGTCTATGGGAATGTTTGACCATTCTTTCAGAAGCGCATTTGTGAGGTCAGGCACTGATGTGGACGAGAAGTCCTTGATCGCAGTCTCCACTCTAATTCATTCCAAAGGTGTTGAGATCAGGACTCTGTATAAGCTAGTCAAGTTCGTCCACCCCAAACTTGCATATCCATGTCTTTATGGACCTTGTTTGTGCACTAGTGCGCAGTCAAGTTGGAACAGGAAGGGGCCATCCCCAAACTGTTGCCACAAATTTGGGAGCATGAAATTGTCCAAAATGTCTTGGTATGCTGACGTCTTCATTGGAACTAAAGGGCAAAGATGGTGTAGGTGAAGGTGAAGATGCTGGATGCTGCCTGTCAGTTTGGTTTAGGAGAGGTGTTTCAGCCCAGGAGACTGCATAACAGTGACTTCCAATGTCAGTCTCTGGGGCTGGGAAATGCATTACAGTACCTGGGTCAGATACTGCTGATAGTCAAACTCACCAAGCACATACCGTATTTATCGGCGTATAACACGCACTTTTTCCCCCTTAAAATCGGGGGAAAGTCGTGGGTGCGTGTTATACGCCGATATCCCCCCAAAAAAATGACAAAAATTGGTTGCGCCGCCGAAAAAGACTGAACCGCCGCCAAACAAGACCGAACCGCCGCCCAAAAAGGCCGAATCGCCGCCGAAAAAGACTGAGCCGACTGTTCAGCTCCGCTCGTAGTCCCGCCTCCCTGCGCTCGCTCCCGAAACAGCAGGGAGGCGGGTTTCCGAACAGTCGGCTCTGTCTTTTTCGGCGGCGGTTCGGTCTTTTTCGGCGGCGCATGCGCGGTCTGTCTCGGCGGCGGGAAATTTAAAAAAGTCGGCAAGGCTGCAAATGACGCTGGCAAACTGCAAATGACGCTGGCAAGCTGCAAATGACACTGGGCAAGCTGCAAATGACACTGGGCAAGCTGCAAATGACGCTGGGCAAGCTACAAATGACGCTGGGCAAGCTACAAATGACGCTGGGCAGGCTGCAAATGACGCTGGGCAAGGCTGCAAATTATGCTGGGCAAGGCTGCAAATTACGCTGGGCAAGGCTGCAAATTACACTGGGCAAGGCTGCAAATTACGCTGGGCAAGGCTGCAAATGACGCTGGGCAAGCTGCAAATGACGCTTAAAATGTAAGTTTTTTTTTCCCTAAACTTCTCTCCTAAAACTTTTTTTCCTTAAAATTCCCTCCTAAACTTGGGGTGCGTGTTATACGCCGTGCGTGTTATACGCCGATAAATACGGTACTTCAAGGTCATCAAGGTGAGGCTAGCTTTTTCTTTGTCATTTCTAGCCTGTTTTGTGAGAGAAGTGAGTCAGGTTGCAGCTGGACAACACCAAGCTCTTACATAAACAGTCGAGGCTGGACCCACAGCTTGAACCTTGTAGTGGAGTCAGCACCATTATTCCCTTGCACCTTGTAGTGGAGTCAGCACCATTATTCCCTTGCGTAGATAACAATTTAACAGATTTGTTAGCAGTCCACATTCCGGGAAGGAGAAACACCATAGCAGACTCTCTGAGTCACAATTTCCCAGTTGCAAAGGAATGGTCAATCAACATTAAGTACCTAAAGTATAGAGCACCTGTCATATTTTTTCCTATCTGTGCCCCCTCAGGGATATTCACTCTCTCTCTATTTGTTCTGTTTACTGTTATCACCAAGAGTAAAAATGAAAGAAAGTCACAAATCCTGGGTTGTTACCCAGAAATATAAAGTAAATCTTCCAATGGGGACACTAATTCTGGTGACCTTGGTGACAACCAGAGATTCCTTCACTCACAGTGGTTATAACCCTCCCCTACTTAATCTAAAAGGAAAATTAAGTTCTGCCTTTAGTTTTACATTAATCAGGATCTTGCACTGGTGGAGGTTTTCATCAAAAAATCTGATGACCTCCACCCACCAACCAACTACTGACTGTTAGTGTACTTCTCCCGCAACCCTTGTGCCCTAGGGACCGATGCATTAGCCCAGAAGTGGGCTTTTCCATTAGTCTACATCTTTCCTCTGGTTCCCCGATTTTCAGGGTACTCCAAAGGATTCAGTAGGAGGAGGTGCAGGCAGTTTACATCTTGCCAGTCTGGCCTCACAGGTCGGAGTCTTTACTGTTCTAATGGTAAATGACTAAAGATATTTTACTCATAACCTTCCTAATCCAATATTTACCATGTCCAGAGAGGTTATCATTAGCAGCTTGTAAAATACAGGAGCATCTAATAAAATTAGAATATCAGAAAGTTCATTTATTTCAGTAATTCAAAAAGTGAAATGCGTATATTACTGTATTTAGATTCATTACACACAGAGTGCTATATTTCAAGCATTTCTTTCTTTTAATTTTGATTATCATGGCTTACAGCTAGTGAAAACTCAAAATTCATTATCTCAGAAAATTAGAATATTACATAAGACCAATAAAAAAAAAAAAGGATTTTTAATACAGAAATGCTGGCTTACTGAAAAGTATGTCCATGTACAGTATAGTATGCACGCCATACTTGGTTGAGGCTCCTTTTGCATGAATTACTGCATCAATGTGACGTGGCATGGAGGCAATCAGTCTGTGGCACTGCTGAGGTGTTATGGAAGCCCAGGTTGCTTTGATAGTGGCTTTCAGCTCATCTGCATTGTTGGGCCTGATGTCTCTCATCTTTCTCTTGACAATACCCCACAGATTTTCTATGGGGTTTAGGTCAGGCACGTTTGCTGGCCGTTTAAGCACAGTGATACCATGATCATTAAACCAGGTATTGGTACTTTTGGCAGTGTGGGCAGGTGCCAATTCCTGCTGGAAAATTTAATCAGTATCTCCATAAAACTGGTCAGAGGGCTGCGCTGACTTTGGACTTGATAAACACAGTGGACCAACACCAGCAGATGGCATGGCTCCCCAAATCATCACAGACTGTGGAAAATTTTTCATTTTATTTGGAAGTCAAGGTCCCAGAGTCTAGCGGAAGAGTGGAGAGGCACAGAATCTAAGTTGGTCCAGTGTGAAGTTTCCACAGTCAGTGATGATTTTGGGAGCCATGTCATCTGCTGGTGTTGATCCACTGTGTTTTATCAAGTCCAAAGTCTGTTTAGCTCTCTACCAGGAAATTCTAGAGCACTTCATGCTTCCCTCCTCTGACCAGCTTTATGGAGATGCTGATTTCATTTTCCAGCAGGGCTTGGAACCTATCCCCACTACCAAAAGTACCAATACCTGGTTTAATGATCATGGTATCATTGTGCTTGATTGGCCAGCAAACTTGCCTGAACTAAACCCCATAGAGAATCTATTGTCAAGAGGAAGATGAGAGACACCAGACCCAACAATGCAGATGAGCTGAAAGCCACTATCAAAACAACCTGGGCTTTCACAACACCTCAGCAGTGCCACAGGCTGATCACTTCCATGCCAGCCGCATTGATGCAGTAATTCATGCAAAAGGAGCCCTGACTAAGTATTGAGTGCATACTATACTTTTCAGTAAGCCAACATTTGTAAGCCATAATTGTCAAAATTAAAAGAAAGAAATGCTTGAAATATATCACTCTTTGTGTAATGCATCTATATCTACAAGTGAGATGCACCTCTAAGGGGGCTTTCCAATAGACCTCTTTTGCAATTTAGGAAAGTCTGCAAATGCTACATACAACGCTATAGATCCTACCCACTTTCTTAGTTTCTTGCAGCAACAGGTTGATTTTGCACTATTTTACAATAGCATTCAAGTCCAAATTTAATCACTTTCCTCTCTTATAGACATTAGTCAGTGAATCAGGTAGTGATCCAATTTCTGAAGGATCTACTAAAGAACAGACCACCCAGAAAGCCAAGATGGGATTCTGCTTCAGTCATGAAGGTAGTCACATAATTGCCTTTAAAATTGCTGTACCTGGAGAGAACAGAAACTATTAGGAAATATGAAAGACTTTTCACTATTTTGACAGGGACAAGAAAAGGTTAGCCAGCATCAGCAAGAGCAGTTGCAGCATGGCTTCTATGTTCTAGCAAGGTGGTCTACAAAGTTCTGGACTTCGACCCTCCTGGTTTGGATCTTGAACTATAACATCAGAACAATGGTTGCACGTATCCCCGGCCTATCGTAGTACATGGTGAGGCACCAGGAAAGGAAAATTTCAGTAAGTATCTGATAGCAATTTTACATTATATGTACTGTATATATAGAAAGGAAATGGTCGCTTAGTATGTTTTTGGTCACACATCCAAAATCAATTGTTAAACTAATACACCAGTGTATAGCCTATAACTGCTTTAAAGCTGTTTTTATGTGAAGTTATACACACTCAAAACATCTAGAAAAACATCCCAACCAAAACTCTGGAGTCAGGTTAACAGCTTAGAAACACCTGCTAATTGTTTACAGTAGAAGGCTAGCAGCTTACCAAGATCTGTAATAGAAAGACATGTGTTGGGAACTTTGAAAATGGATTTCTTAATAGAGCTTGTAGATACAGAGATTGACAAGGGCTTGTTTTAAAGTGTTTTTACTGCTTGTTCAGCATGTGTAAATACTTTAGTGTGCATGATCTTGGATTGGGTTCACTTTAATTAAACAGCCTAAAAATGCACTGAAAAGGTTTGGCACTTTATAAACTTCTTTGATATGCACATATTAATCACATAATAAATACTAAAGAGCCATTTGCCCAAATCACTCTCCTGTCAAAATGAAAATAAAAAAACATCCATTTAATAATAAATATCAAGTAGAAAGTACAATAACAGGTGTGTAAGGGTATGAAAAACTGTGTCCTTGTGAGACATTAATTGGCTCTATAAAATCACAGATGAAGTGACAGTACAACGTAGCCACTGTCAGATTCACATATACCATCTGTGTATCTAGCACTCAACATCAGTAGTGTCTATGCATTTGGCCACATCCGGGGTAAGACAGCGTACAGTCTTTATCATCACACGTGTCTCTAATGTTTGTTATATCTATGTATGCCATAATTATTTTTCTCTCTATTTATAGAATTAATATTGATGCATGCTCAAAAATACACAATAATCTCCTGAAGAAGTGGAAGTCTGTCCGCGAAACATGTTGAGCGTTAGATACACAGATGCTACATGTGAACCTGACAGTGGCTACTTTGTAGTTTCACTTTATCTGTGATTTTATAGAGCTAATTAGTGTCTCACAAGGACACAATTTATCGTGTTCTTTTATATCTATGTTTGTTTAAACTCATTGTCTGTAATAAAAATGTATCCTTTATACTTACCTTGTGTATGTCAAGCCTTTGTATGGTACCATGAAAGTCCACAATAGCCTTAGCCCACATTTCTCTTGTACACAAGTTAGGACATGCGTACCATTTTAATGATTTACTACAGCTGGCACTTTCTCTAAATAGGTGAATAAAGGTATTATTTCTTTGGATTAGTACAGTACAATGTGTCCAACAGTAATACATATAGATTAAAGCATGTTAAGCCTTTAGCAATTTGTGCGTTCAATATAGATATTGCAAAGTATATGCTTGAAGTATCTAAATCAATTTCAACTGTTAGAAATTGTCAATGTCACCCTGTGGCGTACTGCCAAACGTGTCTTAATAATATAAAAAAATGATCGCAATTAGTCATATAAGTAAGAACAATATGCACATAATTGTGTTATCTACACACATAATCTACCTTATTATGGTGTAAATTCAGTTCAGAAAATCCCCATTGGTAGTAGTCTATGGCAGATTCCAGCTTGCTGCTGGAGTGTCAGTGACTGGATTTATAAACCTAAAGTAATGAAACTGTAAAAACTGTGCAAGGATGCATATGGATCCTTCATTTCACTAATGGAAGTATCTTCTTACCACGTGGTGGTATTACATATGACTTTGTATCTATGGTGCAAGAACTATGAGCATTTAGATGTAATAATAAATCTTAGTCAAAGGATGAACTCTCTGTACACATGTATTAGAACTTTGGGTATTCCAGTATGTTCGCCATCATTTATTAGCCACCCCTGATTGCATGGTGGTATTCCACAATTTTGGAAAATCACTGTGTGATATATTTTAATTACTTTTTTCCCTCCTCTCTCTCCTTGTGCACCTGCTCCTACACCTACAATAGAGATAAGGCTGGTAATCTGCCAACTGACTGCTGGAAGCGAGGAGCTGTGCTACTAAGGGAAAGTGAAACTCGGTTTCAAATTTTGAGAATGAACTACTCTGCAGTAGTTCATAAAATGTCCATAACCTGGTTTACTTTAGAGATTAATCCTGTTTCATTACTTTCCATGTGATATGTATGATGTACTTGAGTGGTGATTTCATTTTAGAATTTCATAATTATACACTGATTTTGCTATTCTGTGCATGGAAGACAGGAAAAAGGATGGCGTCACCCATAGTGCTCACTGCAAGAAGCATCCCAAAAAGTTAAAGGAACAATTTATTGTTTTGGTGACACACACAACTAACATCTCAAAGGTGGATGTATGTATATTCAGATGTATATATGTGTTGAATGAATATATGCAAAGCCAATACCTTGTAAGCAGCAGAAGTTGGTTTTTCTATGGGGAGATCAGTTAATTAAAAGTTGATTAAAAGTTTGCTTTAATTTTTAAATGTAGTTTTAAAGTTGCTGGAGGAACCACCTTTAGTGAAGTAGATATAACTGAACTCCAGGATAATGATTAAATACACTATTGAAATACATACACCTGGATATACAGCACCTGGATTGAATACTGACATTTTAAGCAGGGGGTGCAGATGTAGCCTATTCCTATACCTGAAAGTACAAGTTTTTTTGTGGTTCTTGGGTGACCAAACATGCCAGGAAATCTAAAAATACATTAAGTAGATGACTTTTAATTTATACATGACAAGTTTTAGGACAATATACATACAGGTATTATTTTTTATATTGTGCATTGTTAACGTTTAGCTAATAAATGCTAGCTGTATGCTGGAATCCATGCAGATATAAAAGACACAAATTGATTAAGTTTTTTGTTTTCTAATACATTTTTAACCATATTTGTTTAATACAAGCAGTGTAAAGCCTAGTACACACACCAGTGGGCTGAACAAAAATAAACTGAAGAGCTCGGGAGGAGCCGCGGTACTAACTATGTGATGTTAGTTCAGCGATCTCCCCCACTGATCTTTGTGTTCTGATGCCACCACCCCTCCAAACCCCCACCAGAACATACCGGTCAGCGCTCTCAGCCAATGGAATTTTTTTTCACATTTACTTTATTTGCCTGATAATATGGACTGTGTTTTTGAAAGTTTTATTTCATAACTTATTAAGTTGGCATATTTAACAAGCGCTGTTTAGATATATTAACTCACTGTATAGTTTCCAGAAGGATCACAAACAGTAGCTGCACAGTTGTTTTGAGATTTGCACACTTTGGGATTATAATAATTTCTAACAAAGGCGTGTAATAAGGGTTCACAGTGGCGAGAGTGCTTTTGGATATATATCATTTCATTCATAAGTTGTGTAAAGAGGCAACTTTTATTTGGATATGACATCAGTTAAGAAACCTTACAAGTGAAAAAGAATATACATTCTTTATATATATATATATATATATATATATATATATATATATATATATATATTGTAACCTGGGGGACAGGTAGCAGGTACAAAGCTCACTGGGATGGGCTGTTTAGTAAGGCACAGATACCAAATCCCCTTGAGGTAGTGAAAACAGTGCTGGGTTTATTTGATACAAATACAAGTCCATACACAGGTGCTGCACAGTCTTCCAGAAAACACATCAAAACAGAAATAACCAAACTAAAAGTCCTAGCCGTGTCTCGGCTCTAACTATAACATACACCGTCTCTAACTATCAAGCTGAGCAAGCCTACCGCTTGTCAGCTTCTGTAAAGAGTTTTTAAAGGGTTTTACCAACCTTTTGGCTCCTCACAAACCATCCATGTTTGTGTGTCCCAGGCAGAGAGCAAAGGCTGTTTGCTCAGGTGAGCTTAAATTAGCCTGGGGAATAGGACTAAGATCCGAACTGGATCATGTCTCAGAGACCTCTGAATGTATATGAGAGGAGCCTGGGAGATGTATAAACCCCGAACAGGACTTCTCCTGGCTCTCTCTGGGACGCTCTGCTACATATCCTCCCCCCTTGTTTCAACCCCAGGGTTGGAACACCTGTGGCCCAACAGGAGTGAACACGGGACAGGGCATCTACATTCCCCATCTCCACACCTGGCCTGTGTTTTACGGTGAAGGAGTAATCCTGTAGAGCCAAAAACCACCGGTTCACCCGTCTATTAGTCTCCTTCTTTTGGGCCATCCATTTCAGGGGAGCATGGTCAGTTATCAAGTCAAACTGGCGCCCTAACAAATAGTACCTGAGCGCGTCCAGGGCCCATTTTATGGCTAAACATTCTTTTTCAATGACTGCATACTTTTTCTCATGGTCATTGAGCTTTCTGCTTAGGTATACGACAGGGTGTTCTTCCCCATTGTATACCTGTGACAGTACCGCCCCGATACCAACATCAGACGCATCCGTCTGAACCAAAAACTCTCTGGAGAAATCGGGAGAGTACAGTACTGGCTGTGCACACAGAGCCTTCTTCAGGACCTGGAAAGACTCCTCTGCTACTGGGGACCATTTCACCATTACAGAGTCTTTCCCTTTCGTAAGGTCTGTCAGAGGGGCAGCTATAGTTGCAAAATTTGGGATAAATCTTCTATAATACCCCGCAATACCAAGAAAGGCCCTGACCTGCTTTTTGTTTGCAGGGCGTGGCCATTCCTGGATGGCTGCTATTTTACTCACTTGTGGTTTTATGACACCACGGCCAATAGTGTAGCCCAAATACTTGGCTTCCTCTAGACCAATGGCACATTTTTTTGGATTTGCCGTAAAACCTTCTTTGAAGAGGGAATCAAGAACCGCCTGGACACGAGGCAAGTGAGACTCCCAATCAGTACTATGTACCACTATGTCATCTAGATAGGCTGCTGCATATCGTAGGTGGGGTTTTAGGGTCCTGTCCATGGCCCTCTGAAATGTTGCGGGGGCATTTTGCAACCCAAAAGGCATTTTTTTATATTGAAAGGAACCGTCTGGGGTCACGAACGCAGTCTTCTCTTTGGCGCTACCAGTTAGGGGTATTTGCCAATACCCTTTTGTCAAGTCTAAAGTGGTAAGATAGCGAGCCTTGCCAAGTCGGTCTATAAGTTCGTCTACTCTGGGCATTGGGTATGTGTCAAACTTTGTCACCGCATTAAGCTTCCTGAAGTCGTTACAGAACCTCCACGTGCCATCCGGTTTTGGGACTAGCACGATGGGGCTAGACCAGTCACTATTGGATTCCTCAATGACATCTAGCTCCAACATTTTTTTAACTTCCTTGCTGATGTCCTTTCTCCTCGCTTCAGGAATTCGGTAAGGTTTGAGCTTGACACGTACCCCAGGTTCAGTAACAATATCATGCTGAACTGCTGAAGTCGTCCCAGGTAACTCTGAAAACTTCTCTCTATTCCTTATCAGGAATTCTCTAGTGTCCTGTTTTTGGGAATATGAGAGGGTGTCTGGAATCGTGACCTCAGGGATGAGAGGGGACTCAGTACCCGTAGGCGTTACTGGGAGAGGCCTCGCAGTTAACGCCATTCTATCTTTCCAGGGTTTTAACAGGTTTATATGGTAAACCTGTTCGGGCTTCCTTTTTCCTGGTTGATAAACCTTGTAGTTGACCTCCCCAACTCTCTCAATTACTTCAAAGGGACCCTGCCACTTAGCCAGGAACTTGCTCTCAACAGTGGGAACTAAGACCAGGACCCTGTCACCAGGTGAGAAAACACGGAGTTGGGCCCCCCTGTTGTATATTCTCTGTTGGGCTGCCTGGGCCTGCAGTAAGTGTTCTTTTACCACTGGCATGACTGCTGCAATCCTCTCCTGCATTTGGGCAATATGCTCAATGACACTTTTATGGGGTGTCTGTTCTCCCTCCCAAGTTTCTTTGGCTATGTCTAAGAGTCCCCGAGGGTGTCTCCCATAAAGCAACTCAAATGGGGAGTACCCCGTAGAGGACTGGGGAACCTCCCTGATGGCAAACATCAAGTATGGTATCAGGAAGTCCCAGTTTTTCCCATCCTTGTCCACAACCTTTTTTAACATGCTCTTTAACGTCTTATTGAAGCGTTCCACTAAGCCATCCGTTTGAGGATGATACACTGAGGTTCGCAGCTGCGTCACTTTAAATAACTTACAGAGCTCCCTAGTTATTCGCGACATAAACGGGGTGCCCTGGTCTGTAAGGATTTCTTTCGGGATGCCAACCCGACTGAACACCATAAACAGTTCTTTGGCAATGTTTTTAGCAGACGCGGCACGTAAGGGAACTGCTTCAGGGTAACGGGTAGCATAATCCATGATTACGAGGATATGCTGATGACCCCGGGCAGACTTGGGAAGTGGGCCCACAAGGTCCATGGCAATCCTCTCAAAGGGCACTCCAATAATAGGCAAGGGCACTAAAGGACTTCGGAAGTGGGATAGTGGGGCTGACATCTGACACACAGGACAGGATTGACAATAATTCTTAACATCTTTCTGTATCCCGGGCCAGTAAAACCTGCGCAACACCCTTTCAGTAGTTTTTTCAACCCCTAAATGGCCTCCTAGCAAGTGCCCATGGGCAAGTTCTAACACCAGCCGTCTGTATGGCTTTGGGACCACCAACTGTTCAACCACTTCATCATTCATTTTACATACACGATACAGTAAATCCTCATTGCTGCTGAAATAAGGAAAACAGGGCCTGTCCCCGGGTTCGACAGGTACACCATTAATCACTATTACATTTTCCCAGGCCCTGGAAAGGGTATGGTCTTTTCTCTGCTCAGTACCAAAATTTTCCTTATGCACATTAAGGTCATCAAACTCTAACATAGGCTCGGGGTCAGCAGACGGCTGTCCGGCTCTACTGGTAGTGGGGACTTCCTCAGGGTCCTCCAGCTCTCCTGCCATAACCGATAGAGGAAAAGCCGGGGAGCCCTGAGAAGAGTCCCCTGAACACACATTGTCAGTAGTGGCCAGGAATTCTGGCTCTGCGACTGAGTCAGGTACTGCGACCGAGTTGGGATGATCCCACAGTTCCCAAAACGTAGGAAAGTCCCTACCAATGATGGCCTCATGCACCAAGTGGGGAACAAGTCCAACCGGATGGGTCACTGTACCTAAACCAGTTTTAAACTGAACAGTTGTTACAGGATACTCCCGGGTATTTCCATGTATACAGATCACAGCAACATTTTTAGCATGATAATTTACAGGTTCAATCATTTCAGCTGTAACCAAAGTCACCAGACTTCCAGAGTCCAGCAAGGCTGTAATAGGCTTATCATTCACAGTCATTTGGCACATTGGTTTTCTCATATTTGGGGTTGCAGTGCTTGTTTTCTGCTGTACAGCGTTTGCTTGCTGTAGTGCAGCGTTTGTTTTCTGCTGTTCAGCGGTTGCTTGCTGTTGTGCAGCTTGAAGTGCAGCGTTTGTTTTCTGCAGTGCAGCGTTTGTTTGCTGTTGCGCAGCGTTGGATATCATCAATTGTTTTAGGATTTCCTCCATGTTTAGTCACTCTAGGTACTGGCCTTTTAAGTAGTAACTTACTACAGCTGCCCGCTGAAATCCACCATATGTAACCTGGGGGACAGGTAGCAGGTACAAAGCTCACTGGGATGGGCTGTTTAGTAAGGCACAGATACCAAATCCCCTTGAGGTAGTGAAAACAGTGCTGGGTTTATTTGATACAAATACAAGTCCATACACAGGTGCTGCACAGTCTTCCAGAAAACACATCAAAACAGAAATAACCAAACTAAAAGTCCTAGCCGTGTCTCGGCTCTAACTATAACATACACCGTCTCTAACTATCAAGCTGAGCAAGCCTACCGCTTGTCAGCTTCTGTAAAGAGTTTTTAAAGGGTTTTACCAACCTTTTGGCTCCTCACAAACCATCCATGTTTGTGTGTCCCAGGCAGAGAGCAAAGGCTGTTTGCTCAGGTGAGCTTAAATTAGCCTGGGGAATAGGACTAAGATCCGAACTGGATCATGTCTCAGAGACCTCTGAATGTATATGAGAGGAGCCTGGGAGATGTATAAACCCCGAACAGGACTTCTCCTGGCTCTCTCTGGGACGCTCTGCTACAATATATATAATCTTCTTATATTCTTTATTTAATAAAATTATTTTTTTTACAATTGGATACATGTGTGATATCAAAATTCACAGTATTAGAATACATATCTAGTTAATGAACACTAAGGATTAAATGTGTCGAAGGAAGAACAGTAATCCGAATAGTATATCACATAATAGTCAAGGAACATTTAAATCGGCAACAAGTCAGTGAGAAAAAGAGAACCATGTGGTACTTGGTGGTGAGGTTCTCTTGGCTGAAACTATTTTATGGGAAGGAGGTGACTGTAATAAAAGAAGGGGGAGTTAACAATTAAAAAACAGAAAAAAGGGGGGAAGGGGTGCATATAGGGTAGGGAGTAAGGGGTATAGTTTAATTAGTATCTCTGAATCATGTAGGAGGAAAAATGAGGAGTCCTCGAGAAGGACTTAATCACAAATTTGTTTGCAAGACCTCCACACCTCTCTCCAGAATTGTGTCAGCTTCAGACAAGACCAAAATAAAGTATGTGTGTGTGTATATATATATATATATATATATATATATATATATATATATATATATATATATATATATATATATAAAATATATTCTTTATTTTTATTAAAAAAAATTATTCCTTTTCAACACCTTTTATCCCTTAGTTAAAGTGGAAGTAAACCCTTCCACATGACTTTGGCCTACAGGTAAGCCTAGATTAAGGCTTACCTGTAGGTCCAATAAATATCTCCTAAACCTACATGGTTTAGGAGATATTTAGCGATGAAAAGGCATCGCTGTCTACGGCGCATGCGCCGTAGACAGCGGCGCGCAGGCGCACTGAGGGCGCACTGAGTATGCCGCTCTCACGGCAATATGCCGATCTCGTGCGCATGCGCGGGAGTGACGTCATCGCCACTCCAGCGAATGATAGCGCTGGAGCGGCGAGACCCGGAAGTCACTCCGGCCCTGGATGGCGGCGAAGAAGATTGAAGATAAGGACCGCTTCGGGGGCTTCGTTTTCAGGTAAGTTTTTCATAATGAGCTAGTATCAATTTTTTTAACCATTATTATTTACATTTATTTTTTCACTTCAATAGTTTTTCTTTTTTTTTTTGTGTCATAGCTAGAAATGCAAAACATTAAAAAAAAAATGTTGTCTATACCCAGATAACCTTTCAGTGCCTTGTGCCAGAAACCTTATTTTAGCTTCATTTATTTTAAATGGAACAAAATATAGAACAGCATTTATACTTAATTTTTCCCTAGAGATTAAATATAAAATAAAATAATTTAATAACAGTATTGCCAAAAGTAGACCTAATTTGCCCTCAAACAATCAATGTATGTTTTGTTTTTGTTATCAACATATAAACCATTAATCAACGGAAATGTAAAATTGCTGAAGCCTGCTGAACCGTGCTTTAAATTTGTTAACATTATCAAAAAATCCCAATGAGTTCGGACTTCCAAGCTGAACAAAAAGGGTGTTTTTAGGAACTTCAAGTATACTGTTTTCTTACACTAGTAGATTCACGAACAAATATTCGTACAAAGATTCCCTTCAGTACATTTGATGACCTGCGGAATCACATTTAAAGGTACTTTTAAAATCTTGTTTGCTTTTAACATTCGATTTTAGAATGAATATAATTACCAATGCCTGCGTGTTTAGCACTTTTTAGGTTTTCAGGGAAAATTCTATTTACTGTAGACTATTTTACATTCATAAGTTTTTTTATTGAGCATTATATGTTTTTCCAAATAATACAATACATCCACAAAGCCAATATCATTTTCCTATTTACTAATAATTTACATTTACAATTTACATTTACCTTTGCAAATATCCCAAGTCACACAAAATCTTTGATAAAACAATTCCTTTCTTCTAGCATGCCTGCTCCATGGTCTTTTGCCTAGCTGCTTGTTCCTAAAAACTTGAGTTCAAAACAACATCCAAGGTATAGTTAGATTAAAAGGCAGTTTATTACCACTAGCAAGAACAGTAACGCTGTTTACTCATACTCTACTTCAACATCAATAGCTGTTTAGCCAGCACTGACCCACACTGCTTGTACCAAATCTTACTGTGGTTACATTATTCACCCAGGAAGCCATAGACTTTACAACTGCGAACAGTTTACAGCTGGCAACCCTCTGCGTGTTTAATAATCTACAACTGGGCTTTTACTATTGCAGCTTGAAATAACACCCTCAATGTCCCCTTCTGGCATTTCCAATTACCATTAAAATTTCCATTACCACAAAGGCTTATGGGAACCTTATCTCACAGTTTTGCATTATGGGGCAGTGTGGATGATGTCTGTCTCCCTATTCACACTTTTTCGGTGCTGTCATTATATCTACCCTTACCAGTGTGGACACATGCAAAATACTCTAAGTGCATGATCTATCCCCATGGACTGAGTCCTATACTCTGGTTTAAGCAGGCACTTCAGTGCTAATTACAGATAAATCATGATGTGCTCACTAAGTAATTGATTTAATGAAGTTCCTATGAAACTATTAAAGGCGAGTATAGGTCAGGCTGGAGACGCCCCAGAGAGCACATTGTGGGATGTTTAACTCCAGCCGTCTCCTCAGAAAGACATCGGGGCTAATAGGTGAAGTCACAGCTGTTCTCTTCTGACTTCTCCTAGCCAAGAAAACCTGGGGCCAAACTTTTGAGCCAGACCATTGAAGCGACTCCTCATTAGGAGTCGTAGCCTTTTGTAGACTACATGTAATATGTGTGTTTGTAGTATGTGTGCATTTGGAGATGCTAATCAGGGAAATAAGTGTTCACTGAACAGTGCACATCTAAAAGCAAAATGTGTGTGTATGGGGTAGGTATGTAATTGGTATAAAAACTGTTCATAGAGACATGCATGGCAGTAGCATATCTGGGGTTGTGCAAAACATGGGGTACACTTAGGTGTGTGCATGAAGCAGGTATGTGAATTTAATGATAAGTATATAAAGTGTGCATACAGGTGTGAACGGCAGGAGCATTGCTAGGATTGTGATAGACCTAGCCTGGGACACCCTTAGTAGCCTAAAGGGGGAATGTTAAACAGAACCTGAACCTACTTGCTTTATACACTGCACACACATGTGCAGCCTTGTAAACAAAATATACAAATTAATTACTAAGCTACATGAGAGATTTTCATACACAATCTCAAGACAAAAGATCAGTTAAAAAAAAAGAAAATCCCTGTATTACATTTGATTTCTGCAAACAAAATTTGCATCTAGAGCTAACACTTTGTTTGAACCTACCTTAAAAGAGAACTTCATTAAAATGGTCCATTAAGATAAAAAAAAAAAATGATTTTACACTATGTGGAGTATTCTCCTTTTTCCATGCGCATTCCCCTGAATGCCTACCGATATGTATTGTGAAGTTAAGTGGCGGCACCATATATCCAGGATTTAAACGAATCCCTTTCAAGCACTATTTGACTTTTCATTGGACGGTCACACTGTTCTGGTAAGCCTCTAATTTGGCCACTGGGGTGGGAGCACTGAGGGGGTTATTTACTAAAGGCAAATCCACTTTGCACTACTACAAGTGCACTGCAAGTGCACTTGGAAATGCACTGAAAGTGACCTTGGAAGTAAAGTCGCTGTAGATCCGAGGGGGACATGCAAGGAAAATAAAAAAATGCATTTTAGCTTGCACATGATTGGATGATAAAATCAGCAGAGCTTCCACTTGTGTCAGATCTACCCCTCATACCCCGTACACACGAGCGGAAATTCCGCCAGAAAAAGTTTGATGAGAGCTTTTGGTCCAAAAATGCGGCCGTGTGTATGCTCCATCGGACTTTTGCTGGTGGAATTCCAGCCAGCAAAAGATTGAGAGCAGGTTCTCATTTTTTCGGTCGGAAAAAGTTCCAATCGGAAATTCCGATCGTCTGTACCAATTCCGACGTGCAAAATTCCTCCGCATGCTCGGAAACAATTTGATGCATGCTCGGAAGCATTGAACTTAATTTTCTCGGCTCGTTGTAGTGTTGTATGTCACCGTTCTTGACGGTCGAAAGTTCAGAGAACTTTTGTGTGATCGTGTGTATGCAAGCCAAGCTTGAGCGGAATTCTTTTTGGAAAAACCATCCAAGATTTTTCCGACGGAAAATCCGCTCGTGTGTCCGCGGCATAAGATTTAGAGCCATTGCACTTCCAAGTGCACTTGTAGTGCAAAGTTGATTTGCCTTTCGGAAATAACCCCCTGAGTGTTTCACCTGGAGGAGTTTTCCTACATACACTGGACTGTTATTAGTTTTGTTTCATGAGCACTGCACTTTAATTTGGTTTATGCATTTTTGGTTTATGCGTGATAGCTGCAAATTTTTGGATTTCACCCTTTAGCATGATTTTTTAAATAAAATGTGGAGATGTGCCCCCTTAAGTAGAACTAAAGTCTGAAATATTTACCTCTGCTTTAACAGTCTAACACCCACAAGGTCCCTCACCAGTCCCAGAACCTTTTCCATGCCTTACTCTTGATGCCAATTTTCGCTTGGCCAGTGCGGGATGACATCACTCCCACACATGTGCAGAAGTTGACATCCTGAGCACAGGCACTATACTGTAATGTAAGCAGAGCTGCGTGAATCACAGATTTGATGCACATTAACATTTCTTTTTTTTATCTAAGAGAATGGAATTTAGGATGCAGGGATATGTTATTTGTCATTCAACAACAATCAGACTGTTATTTTTCTGACACATAATCCAGAAATCATACCGATTTTCTACACAAAATGTAAATAGTTTTCATCAGAGAGAATTTAAGAGGAAGAGAGCAGGCAGGCTCCATCTGTAAATCCAAATATTACATTTAATTCTCCCTGAAATTAAGGAGAAAATTTGTTTGAGGAACTATCTATATTTCATAGCACCAGAATAGGCCAGAATTTCTGAGATGAAGAGTAAGACGGTGGTTTTTATGTAAGGAATCAATGATAGGCCACACTACTTTAAAGTGCATGTATTCAAAATTTTACAACTGAGAAGCAGCATGAGGAAACATAGTGGGGTTTATTTACTAAAGGAAAATCCACTTTGCACTGCAAGTGCGCTTGAAAGTGTACTTGGAAGTAAAGTCGCTGTAGATCCAAGGGGGAAATGCAAGGAAAATACAGCATTTTAGCTTGCACATGATTAGATGATAAAATCATCAGAGCTTCCACTTATTTCAGATCTACCCCTTAGATTTAGAGCGACTGCACTTCCAAGTGCACTTTCAGTGCACTTGCAAGTGCGCTTGCAGTGCAAAGTGGATTTGCCTTTCGTAAATAACCCCCAATGTGTTGTCCATATGTAATGATGCACTGCAAGTCAACCAGAAAATAGCGAAAGCAGTTACCCAGCCCAAAAAATTGAACCATTTCTATGGTCATAAAAGATTCTTTGTAAAATCTAAAAGCTATTCATAGAGATAACCCAGTACAAATATTCTTGCAGAGGAGAGGATAAACCCTATCCAAAAATGTTATATATTCTGATACTGTCACACAGTCCAAAAAATTGTTTTTTGGGTGTTGGTGACTAAAGGCCGTAACCCAACTGAAAAATTCATGCAGAACACAGGATTGGCACTACATTACCAAACACCACCATATCTGCAACTGTCACACAGCTGCAAATAATTGGGTTATAGGTGCTAAAACATCATAAACCCCATAGATAAAGAACATATTTTTTGTGGCCTGTGGTGGTTAAAAGAGGGGTTTGGAGTGCAGAAAAAAATGGAGGGTGGCAGGATGCCCCAAATATTTAATGGATGACATCCTGCCTTGCTGTGCATCTCCCTCATGTTCCTCCTCTGCTATATCGGGCACCCAGGAACAGTCAGGGACTTCATCATCATCCTGTTTTCACTGGGGCCAACATAGCAGTATGCCGAAGCTGCGAGAACGTCACTGCCAATTGATTCTCCCTGCCTGTTGTACCCTCCTTCTAGGCTCCCATTCTTCTCCTCCTCAAAGCCCAATAATTTCTGTGCATCCTCTTGCAGCTCACACTGTGCTAAAAAAAAAAACAGCAAACTCCACTGTGACAGTTGTGGGGCAATAGCAAGCTAGTCTTCACTTGGATGACAGGGAAGGAGAATGATAAAGGCTTGGTTAGCAACTCCACCAACTTCTTCTAAGTTGCAATGCTTCATTGCAATTTATTGTAATGCATGCATCATATATTTAATAAAGCATAACATTCTGCAGCTTCTAACTGTATCTGTCTTAAGATTGCATATTGCGATTGCTCTCTCAGCACCCCATCACCCTTGCCTTTGTTTACTTCACACAGTATAAATCCTTCCTATCAGCTATGATTTGGAGTTTTTACAGTAGAAAGGCTCTTGCTACATGTGTGATATGCAGCAAGTGCAGCCTATTACTCTGTTAGCAGTGCTAAGTATTAGTAGCACTTTGCTGGTCTGCACGGCTCCCTACTTTTTTACAGTCTGGTAGAGCAAAAGAGGAGGTTATAGTTACCAGAGGCAGCCTGGCAGTCTCTCATACTGGCAGATTGGAAAAGGGGATGGCATTGTGATCACTAGTGCGAGAGTACTAGATGCAAAATGCCACATTTTTTATCAGAGTGAAAATAAGTAAATAAACAAGGCTTCCCTTTGATGACAAGTGTAACAGAATGCAGACTGGCAGTCTTACCTTTTGCGAGTTTACAAAACAACTGGACAAAGCGGGGGCTAGCAATGAATCTATGAAGTAGATGTTAACATAGAGATAATAAAAGAAAGGTCTGGTGTCACCAGTAACACACCTGCATCCCTAATAATACAATAGAAACATGGATGTCGCCCATGGGACTTTAACCACTTTCTTACCGGGCCTATTTTGGCCTATTTTCCTTCATGTAAACATCATCATTTTTTTTCTAGAAAATTACTCAGAACCCCCAAACATTGAGTACGTTTTTTTTAGCAGACACCCTAGGGAATAAAATGGCGGTCATTGCAACTTTTTATCTCACACGGTATTTGCGCAATCATTTTTCAAACGCCTTTTTTTTTGGAAAAAAAAAACGGTTTCATGAATTAAAAAATAACAAAACAGTAAAGTTAGCCCAATTTTTTTATATAATATGAAAGATGATGTTACGCCGAGTAAATAGATACCAAACATGTCACGCTTTAAAATTGCGCACAACCGTGGAATGGCGCCAAACTTCGGTACTTAATAATCTCCATAGGCGACGCTTTAATATTTTTTACTGGTTACCAGTTTAGAGTTACAGAGGAGGTCTAGTGCGAGAATTGTTGCACGCACTCTAATGCACGCGGCGATACCTCACATGTGTAGTTTGAGCGGCGTTTACATATGCGGGCGGGACTTTACATATGCGTGTGCGTTAGCTTCTGATCGCGAGCTACAGGGGACAGGGGCGTTTTAAATTTTATTTTTTTTATTTTTACACTTTTAAAAAAAAAAAAACATCCCTTGTAATAGGAATGTATGTGACAGGTCCTCTTTATGGAGAGATGTGGGGTCAATAAGACCCCACATCTCTCCTCCAGGCTGGAAAGCATGAGATCGGTAAAAAAAAATTTTACCGATCTCATGCTGACAGCCGCGATCGCGGCTTTGTTTACTTCCGGGTACTGGGCGTGACGTCATAACGGTCATAGAGATGACTGGTGACCATCTGGTCACCGGAAATCTCTATGCTCGTCATCCGGCGCCGAGCGATTCTTTCTCCGGGCCCCCGATGGCACGGGAGAGCCCGGAGAAGCACCGGATGGCGGTGGGAGGGGGGGGACGTCCCCTCCCGCTGCCTATAAGAACGATCAGGCGGTGGAACTGCCACTATGATCGTTCTTATGGTGCACAGAATCGCTGGCCGGAAAGATTGATATCTGAATAATGCCAATAGCTGCATGCATCATTCAGATATCACCACTCAAAGTCAAGGACGTCATATGACGTCCTTGGTCGGCAAGTGGTTAAATGAGGTGTGCACAATTGGCCGATAAAATTGACAAATGTAAATACAGCAAAGTATTTATTACAGAAATAGTTACACATAAAAAAGTAACATACAAAGGCAAAGCTGATACAATATTGCATATAGTTAAAGATTGCATTGCATTTAAAGTGCGTGAGTATACATGACATCTATAATTACCAACGCGTTTCGCTAGATGTGGCTCGCTCTTCAGTGGTGGATGCATGTGGGATATATCTGGAAATGAATGATCAAAAAGTAATGTAACACATGAATAAATGATGGACAAATGGTAGGAGGGGGCTCACAGAAAAAAGAAAGACCCCATACTCACCAATCAGCAAAGCCTAGGTGTCTGTGGCTATGTTCACTGAGGATGGCAGCAAAATATGCTTGGGAAGAGAGCTGAGGAAGTGGTGCCAACCAAAAAACCTGACCAAGGAACAATGGGAATGCAGACATTGCATGGGTAGAAATGGGTGACCTTCCAGCGCCAGCATGTCCTGCCATCTCATACATGGCATTGGGGGTGGAGCCTGCTGGAGCCCCTGCGGGGATATCAATGGGAGAGCACACATGGCTGGTGTTTTTTTTTTTTGTTTTGTTTTGTTTTTTTATTTCACTGTTTTACTTCACATGGGAAAGCTCATTTTGCTGCTGCAAGCTACTGATCTTACACAGGTACCTTTCACCCCAAGCACTCCAATGTGCCTGGCTATGCTTCTAATATTCACACTTTTTCACATTTTCACTTTTCTTCTAGGCATTGCTTTTTTGACATCCCTTTTCACATATCTGCAGTCTTGTACATACTCTTCCCTGGCCTCATTATCTGCCTTACCATTGTCACAGGTTGGTTTATACATGCATTCATGCATGCCATTATATACTCCATGATCATTTTGTTAATTTAGCAATGTTTGTTCATACACCTATTATACTATACTTTTTCTGTAAGGCCCCTCTTACCATTTGTCCATCATTTATTCATGTGTTACATTACCAGATATCCCACATGCATCCACCCCTGAAGAGCGAGCCACATCTCGGGAAACGCGTCTGGTGTTATAGATGTCATATATACTCATGTACTTTAAATGCAATCTTTAACTATGTGCAATATTGTATCGGCTTTGCCTTTTGTATGTTACTTTTTTTAAATGTGACTATTTCTATAATAAATACTTTACTGTATTTACATTTGTCAATTTTATCAGCCAATTGTGTATACCTCATTTAAAGTCCCAAGGGTGACATCCATCTTTCTTTTAACATAGAGTGAGGGAGAGGGATATTTTAAGAGGAAATGTATACAATTTGTGGTAGGAATGTGTTAGAAGAAGATATGTTTATCTTCTTGTTTGCAGAAAAGACATGTACAGTACGTGTCTGGAAAGCTAAATATATGCAATGAGCAACTGCAAATATGTGGTTAGTGTGTTAATGCAGGAGATGTAGATTTTTATGGGGATGGAGGATAAATGCAGCAGATGTATGGTTTTTATGTGGTTGCTGGCTAAATGCAGGGGAAGTACACTCACCGGCCATTTTATTAAGTACACCTTGCTAGTACCAGGTTGGACCCCCAAGGTGTTGGAAACATTCCTCAGAGATTTTGGTCCATATTGACATGATAGCATCACGCGGTTGCTGCAGATTTGCCGGCTGCACATCCATAATGCGAATCTCCCATTCCACCACATCCAAAATCTGCTCTAATGGATTGAGATCTGTTGATTGTGGAGGCCATTGGAGTACAGTGAACTCATTGTCATGTTCAGGAAACTAGTTTGAGATGATTTGAGCTTTGTGACATGGTACATTATCCTGCTGGAAGTAGCCATCAGAAGAGAGGTACACTGTAGTCATAAAGGGATGGACATGGTCAGCAACAATACTCAGGTAGGCCAAGGCATTTAAATGATGCTCAATTGGTACTAATGCCACGTACACACGGTCGGAATTCTCGTCGGAAAAGCTCTGATGGTTTTCCCTTCGGAATTCCGACGGAATTTCGCTCAAACTGTCTTGCCTACACACGCTCACACCAAATTCCGACGGTCAGTAACACAGCGGCATAAAACACGTTCGACAACACTATAAAAGGGAAGTTTAATGCTTCCGAGCATGCGTCGAATTGTTTCCGAGCATGCGTCAGAATTTTGCGTGTCGCAATTGCATACACAAGATCGGAAAATCCGATAGAAAGGTTTTCCGTCGGAAAAATTGAGAACAGGTTCTCAATCCAAAGTCCGTCGGAAATTCCGACAGAAAAAGACCGATGGGCATACACACGGTCGGAAAATCCGTTAAAAAAGCTCACATCGGACTGTTTCCATTGGAAATTCCGACCGTGTGTACGCGCCATAAGGGACCCAAAGTGTGGCAAGAAAATATCCCCCACACCATTACACCACCGCCACCAGCCTGACCAGTTGATACAAGGCAGGATAGATCCATGCTTTCATGTTTACGCCAAATTCTGACCCTAAAATCTGAATGACATCAACAAGATATTTTTGTTCACACAACTGCCACTCGCTGGATATTTTCAGTTTTTTGGACCATTCTCTGTAAACCCTAGAGATGGTTGTGCATGAAAATCCCAGTAGATCAGCAGTTTTTTAAATACCCAGACCAGATTGTCTGGTACCAACAACCATACCACGTTCAAAGTCACCCAAATCCCCTTTCTTCCCTATTCTGATGCTCAGTTTGTACTTCAGCAAGTCGTCTTCACCACATCTAAATGCATTGAGTTGCTGCCATGTGATTGGCTGATTAGCAATTTGTGTTATCAAGCAATTGAACTGGTATACCTAATAAAGTGACAGGTGAGTGTATGTTTGTATAGGGTTAGAGGGTCCATGTGTGTTTGTATGGGGTTGAAGGGTGCTTGCTGGAGATGTGTTTTCATGCAGTTGTTGGGTACATGCAGGAGATGTATGTTTGTATAAGGTTGAATAGGTCATGCAGTAGATGTATGTTTTTATGTGGTTGCTGGGTGCCTGCAGGTGATGTACAGTGCCTTGAAAACGTATTCACACCCCTTGAAATTTTCCACATTTTGTCATGTTACAACCAAAAACATGAACATAAAATGGATTTAATGTAAGAGATCAGCACAAAGTGGCACATAATTGTGAAGTGGAAGGAAAATGATAAATGGTTTTCAATATTTTTTACAAATAGATATGTGAAAAGTGTGGTGTGCATTTGTATTCAGCCCCCCCTGAGTCAATACTTTGTAGAACTACCTTTCACTGCTATTACAGCTAAGTCTTTTTGGGGAAGTCTCTACCTGCTTTGCACTCTAAAGAGGGACATTTTTGACCATTCTTCTTTGCAAAATAGCTCTGTCAGATTGGACGGAATGTCTGTGAATAGCAATTTTCAAGTCTTGTCACAGATTCTCAATTGGCTTTGGGTCTGGAATTTGACTGGGTCATTCTAATACATGAGTATGCTTTGATATAAACCATTCCATTTTAGCTCTGGCTTTATGTTTAGGGTCGTTGTCCTGCTGGAAGGTGAATCTCTTCCCCAGTCTCAAGTCTTTTTCAGACTCTAATGCCCCGTACACACGGTCGGATTTTCCAATGGAAAATGTTCAATGGGAGCTTTTTGTTGGAAATTCCGACTGTTTGTAGGCTCCATCGGACATTTTCCATCTGAATTTCTGTCACACAAAATTTGAGATCTGGATCTCAAAATTTTCCGACAACAAAATCCGTTGTCGGAAATTCTGATCGTGTGCACACAATTCCGATGCACAAAGTTCCATGCATGCTTGGAATCAAGCAGAAGAGCTGCACTGGCTATTGAACTTCCTTTTTCTTGGCTCATCGTACGTGTTGTACGTCTCCACATTGTTGACGTTCGCAATTACCGACCAACTGTGTATTTAAGACAAGCTTGAGCCAACATCCGTCAGAAAAAATCCATGGATTTTGTTGTCGGAATGTCCGATCAACGTCCGATCGTATGTACGGGGCATAACAGTTTTCTTTTAAGATTGCCCTGTATTGGGCTCCATCCAACTTCCCTGTCTCTGCTGAAGAAAAGCATCCCCACAACATGATGCTGTCACCACCATGTTTTACTGTGAGTATGGTGTGTTCAGGGTGATGTGCAGTGTTAGTTTTCTGCCACACATAGTGTTTTGCTTTTAGGCCAAAAGTTAAATTTTGGTCTCATCTGACCAGAGCACCTCCTTCCACATGTTCGCTGTGTCCCCACATGGATTTTTGGAACCTAACCTTGCTTTAGACGGTCTGGTGTGTTCCTTGGCCTTCATGATGCTGTTTGTTCACTAAGGTTCTCTAACACACTTTTGAGGGCTTCACAGAACAGCTGTATTTTTACTGAGAATAAATGACACACAGGTGGACTAAAATTTACTAATTAGGTGATTTCTGAAGGCAATTGGTTCCACAAGATTTTAGTTAGGGGTATGAGAGTAAAAGGGGCTGAATACAAATGCACGCCACACTTTTAGGATATTTATTTGTAAAAAAAAAATTGAAAACCATTTATAATTTTCCTTCCACTTCACAATTATGTGCCACTTTGTATTGGTCTATCTCATAAAATCCCAAAAAAATACATTTACATTTTTGGTTGTGACGTGACAAAATGGGGAAAATTTCTAGGGAATGAATACTTTTTAACTGATATACGTCGGCAGAAGGGCTTGTACAGCCAGAATCACATACCTGTACCTTGCGCTTTAACGGGTGGCCAGTGGGCGCATGCGCCTGCGGAAAGCTCTGTGAGTTGGGTCGCGGGGATACGCGCGATCGCCTCACGGGGAGGAAGGACGGGGAGATGCTAATGTAAACAAGCATCTCCCCGTTCTGCCTAGTGACAGTGACACTGATCTCTGCTCCCTGTGATCGGAGCAGAGATCAGTGACGTGTCACACACAGCCACGCCCCCCACACTTAAAAACACGCCCCTAGGACACACTTAATCCCTACACTGCCACCTAGTGGTTAACCCCTTCACTGCCAGTGTCATTACACAGGAATCAGTGCATTTGTATAGCACTGATTGCTGTATAAATGACAATGGTGTCAAAAATGTTCGATGCGTCCGCCATAATGTCGCAGTCACGATAAAAATCGCTGATCCCCACCATTTCAAAAAAAAAATATTAATAAAAATGCCATAAACTATCCCCTAAACGCTATAACTTTCGCGCAAACCAATCAATAATCACTTATTGAGATTTTATTTTACCAAAAATATGTAGAAGAATATTGGCCTAAACTGAGGAAAAAAATTTTTTTTTATATATTTTTGGGGGATATTTATTATAGTAAAAAATAATGTGTTTTTTTTCCAAAATTTACTCTTTTTTTTGTTTATAGCGCAAGGGGTGATCAAATACCACCAAAAGAAATCTCTATTTGTGGGGAAAAAAGGACGTCAATTTTGTTTGGGAGCCACGTCACACGACAATTGTCAGTTAAAGCGACTCAGTGCCGAATCGCAAAAAGTGCTCTGGTCAGGAAGGGGGTAAATTCTTCCGTGGCTGAAGTGGTTAAAGGCACTGTATGTTTGTATAGAGTTGGAGGGTGCATGCAGGAGATGTGTGTTTATGTAGTTGTTGGGTGAATGCAGGGGATGTATTTGTATGGGGTTGGTGGGTGTATGCAGGAGATATGTTTGTACTGGGGTTAGAGGGTCAATGTGAGAGGTGTGTGTTTGTATAGATTTGGAGGGTGCATGCAGGAGATATGTTTGTACTGGGGTTAGAGGGTCAATGTGAGAGGTGTGTGTTTGTATAGATTTGAAGGGTGCATGCAGGAGATGTGTGTTTGTGTAGTTGCTGGGTGCATGCAGGAGATGTATTTGTATGGGGTTGGAGGGTGTATGTAGGAGATATATGCAAAAGGTCGGTGGGTGCATCAAAGAGATATACAGTTAGTGGAGGGAGGGTACATAGACATTATTTAAGGATGGACAGGTGTACAAAGAGGAGATGTACTATATAGAAGATTAAAGGGAAATGTACATATCTTAAAGGATAATAGTGTAAAATCATGAAATTACAGCATTAATATACTGTATATACAGGAAAAAAAACATTTAAAAATACCAACACATTTTAGCTATTTAATTACAGATGCATTTATATAAACGGTGAATTGCATTTGCTTGGTTCTATATGAAGCCACTGTATGATACATTTGGGGGCTTGCCAGTTGCCTGGCTGTTTTGCTGACCTATTAGCTTCAATATTAAAGCAAAAGGGTCAACGTAACAGACAGGCAACCTATCATTTGCATAAAAAGCCAGCGATGACAGCCACAAGGTTTCTTTTTTTTTTTTTTTTTTAGATTACATAAAAATAAGAAAGATTGTAAAAACTCTCACTTATTACATGTGATAGAGTATGTTATATAAACCTAGACTAAAAGCACAAATTGATGAACCGCACACTTTTTATTTCTTTCATTTTGGCAGAATAATTTACGTGTGTTTTATTGCTGGTTTCTGAACATCTTTTACTGCTGTACTTGATGATAATTTTATAAGAATTTACTCCAAGTTCTGACCTACTACCAATATTCCTGACAGCATACTCTGTACACTGTACAGTATTTGCAGTGTACAGACTGGACTTAAAGCTCATATAAATATTTAGGACCATATATGCAATCCATCAAAGGCCACAAAAGGAAGACAGTAAAACTTTCAGGTATGTTGAGCTATGCAAAATAAGCATGGTGAGTATGTTTTTGGATACAAATGTGTAAATGTAGTTATAGGGATAATATATAACAAAACGACAAGCATGTAGCTGAGAGGATGTAAACCAAAACAAATATTGTCTTCAAGGGAAGAGAAAAATGTAGTTGCTTACCCATACGATTTTTTTCACAAAGGTATTAGAGAGACAGTGATAGTGAACAGAGAAGGGAGTTGGACAGCATGGATGTAATGGAGAAGGTAATGAAGAAAGGTTAATTTCTACATATTGACTAAAACACCATGCCTGCTCACTCATCCATATGATGCAGTCCTACTGATCACTTCTTTCTCAAACCATATATCTCCTTCTCTGCAGGTCTTCTCCACAGTATCTACCCTGTAGGCGAGTCTCAGTTTTTGCACTAAGAAGTCGATGTCGTACGCACTCAAACCTGAAGCCTTATTGCTCTGAATTGGGCATCTCTCCACACAAATCCTCGGGCTATAATTACAGGCAAAATCAGGACTCCTTTCTACTCCTTCAAGCTGTCTGCATTTCCCACTTAGCCAAGGAAGTTAAGCTAGTGTGCAAGGTAGGGTGCTGAGCGGATTTTTGGCAACATGCCTAGAATTAGCGTGTATCCACTCTGGCTTCTGCAAAGGTCACATGTGCAATTTTCTATTTA
This sequence comes from Lithobates sylvaticus, assembly GCA_028564925.1. Classification (NCBI taxonomy): domain Eukaryota; kingdom Metazoa; phylum Chordata; class Amphibia; order Anura; family Ranidae; genus Lithobates; species Lithobates sylvaticus. Next base: position 425,088,772 of record CM053027.1, read on the forward strand.
GGACCAAATCACATGTGAACAAAAGATTGTTTCTGGGTCAGCTCGAAATCTCACACTTGCAAACATATATGTTTATTTATAAATAAATGAGTGTGTATGGATAGATAGATATACCGTATGTATACACGCATGCACACAGAAATGGGAATCCTGCATGCATACATCTTACACTTACCGGTACTCTCCCATAAAGATACACAATGGTGCCATCTACAATTCAAGACTATTTATGGCTGTATTTTCCTTCCAATGGCTGTAATATAATAAGACAATATTGAATTGCTTGAACCAGTAGAGACAAAAGTTAAAACCTTTTTTACCTTAAAGCGGAGGTCCACCCTAAAAAAAAAAAAAAAAACATAAACACGCTCCTTAAAATACATTAAAAAACATTTGAAAAATAAATATAATTTAAATTACCAGAAATGGCTCTTGCTAGGCAGATCGTCCTAATCTGCCACTTCCTACTCCGCGATTCTTGTCCTCCCTCTCATTGTCTTCTAGGAGATGGGGCGCATTGTCTTCTGGGACATGTATGTGTCCCAGTAGACAGGCATCCATCCACAAAGCGGGGCACAACTCGCGAATGCGCAGTAGGAAACGGGCAAGGCTCCACTGCCTGTTTCCCTTCGTTAGGATTGCGGTGCCGGCACCCGATCATCAGCAGCTACAGTGTTTGTAGTTGCTGACTTAAAAAAAAAAAAAAAAAAAAACGGCCGGACCTCTGCTTTAATGCATTCTCTGCAGTAAAGTAAAAAACACCCCACCGTGTGCCCTACCCACTCCAATCACTAAACACTAACTGGACTTATGTCACCGCTCCTGTATTGTCTCGGCCACAGCACTGCTACCCTCAGGTCCTGGTCTAACAGGAGACATTGAGGGCAGGGGGAACCTGTCAAAAGGGAGTGGGGGCTTCCCAATGCTGTGGGTGTCTATGGACACACACTGCCCAGCTCGGAAGCATGCACACATGGGAGCCTCCATAGCACCCCGTTTGCTAAGGAGGTACCCAGAGCAGGGAGGAGCAGACAGTGCCAATGGGAGACTTCCGGAACAGGAGGTAAGGGACCTAGGGGCCTTTCTGTGCTATATCATTGCACAGAACAAGTAAGTATAACATCTTTTTTATTTTAACCAAAAAAAAAAAAAAGGTAGTATCACTTTGAGTATGTCACCAGTACCCTTTTCATTGGTGAGAATGTCATAAAGGGTTAGCTAGAAGGTTATTAGGACTCGATGCAAGAAGCCAATTTTGACACATGTCCTGTATATATTGGAGGTTCCATTTTCATAGGCTGTTTCACCTATCTCTGTATATATTACCTTTGTCTGCAGAAAGTCACATGACAGCTATCATACCTGAAAATTGTATTACTTGGACCAGAAATGTACAAATTATATGCACATACAGTATGTAATACTAAAATATACCAGACAAAGGTCTGTGCACCTAAATAATAAAAAACACATTTTAAATTATTTTCCTTTTTCTTAAAATCTTTATTGTTTTGTAAGTTTTTGAGATAGAAACATGAAAGTAATCGATATAAATAATATATGATTAAAAGAAAAAACATTGTTCAACAGGGATATTGACCACACGCCTCATAATACAGATAGGCACAGAAAAATAAAATATACATTTTTGCGCTACTAAATGTAATATTTGGACTTTTAAAAATGTGATATTCTAACATGATTTATAGTACATATTACAATAAACACTACATTTGTACAATTTTAAATGACTGTGTAGTCTGAATTCTTGACTGGTAAAGTTGAATAAAAGTTAATGTATAGACAAAACCTTTTTTTAACATTTGGACAGGGTAGGCAAGAATTTAAACCCCTGTTATTTTTCTTTTCATGTGACAGAAAGCTAAAGAGGAACTTCACCCCCAGATATATTTTATTTTTAAAAAAATATTTTTTTTTTAAATCCACATTGCCTGTTTTTCTTGGTTATCCTCAATTCACGTACATACACACAGTGAATCCAGCATTGACCTGCTATGATCTGCCACTCGGCTGCTGCACAGTGGGTCCTGTGCCCCCATCTTCAGTCATTGAAAACTGGTTGTCTTTTCCTGGTTCAGGCAGCTGGCCCCATAATGACATACCCCAGATCTTCCTCCAGTGCTGGGTCCATCCCCCTTCAGCAACGTGTATGCCGCCTGGGATTTGTGACATGCATATCACAGGAAGCACCAAGAACAGGAGCACATCATTCCCATCTAGGCAAGTTTGGAGTCAAGGAACAAGGGAAATTATTCAAACACAAGGGAAAAAAAAAAATGCTTTTCACCTTTAAGGAGGGGGAAATCCAAAATATTACAGTTGTCACCAGAAAATAAATCTATATCTATAAGGCGGAAATTTCCCAGGGCTCCCCTGCGAGAGGTGGCCCCCCTGCGAGAAGGGCCCCAGACTTTCTGTAATAAATATAAAATTTGGTTTATTAAAAAAATTAACAGTGTGTGGGTATCAGAATACGGAACAGTTAGACCCCTTTCACACTGGGGCGTTTATCAGGCGCTTTTGGGCTAAAAATAGCGTCTGAAAAACGTCTCCCCTGAAGCCCCAGTGTGAGAGCCTGAGGGCTTTCACACTGGAGCAGTGCGCTTGCAGGACGTCACAAAAAGTCCTGCAAGCAGCATCTTTCGGGCGGTGGAGGAGCAGTGTATACACCGCTCCTCCATCGCCCCTGCCCATTGAAATCAATGGGTACCGCAGTGGAAACGCCTACAAATAGCTTTGGCAGCTGTGCTTTGCGGGCACTTTTAACCTTTTATTTGGCCGCTAGCGGGGGTTAGAGCAGTAAACTCCTCTAAAATTAGGGATGAGGGCTTATGGCACATTTTATATTTCAATGTCTAATAATATTTTACCATTTAAGATGTTTGTTTTAACATGACTATGTCACAGAATATATTGGCTTGTTTAGGACAGACAAGTGGGTGGGACAAGGGAAGAATTTTAAAAAAATGCTATAAAATGCAAGCAACAGCCTCAACCCAATCATGTGGGACTGAAGTTATTGACCAGCATCAATTTATCGCAGTGAGAAACTTGAGAGAAAGAGCTCACTTCCCCACTTGACCGTTATTGGATGAAGGGGAGAATCCAACACTCCCCGATCTTGAATAGGGTAAAACTTTGTTAGCACGTTTACCCAAAATTACGAGATTGGTCGAATTCAGGACAGGCATGGGGTTTATCATTAATTTCCGTTCTTTTTTTATTTGTCATATAATTTAGTTTCTATGTTGAGGTGCCCTGCCCCTATCTAGCAATAAAAAAAAAATATTTGGTTATACATACACTTTAAAGAGCAAGGTCACTGAACATAACAAACATAGATTATTTATTTATTATTATTTATTTATTAAAATATATAAAAGTGATGTGTGTGTGTATATATATATATATATATATAACTGGTTTGCTTACTGTCCTTTCTACTTGCCTACAATAAAAATATTACCTTTTTCTTATCACGCACACCCTCTTTTTGAAAATGTGGTGGTGCAATGTGTATATGGTGACACTTAAAATATGCTATAGTAGACTTGTATAATAAAATATAATTATCTGTAAAAGAAGTAATTATACTTTGAAGACACTTAAAATAATTATTATTATTATTTATTTATGTATTTCTTTTGAAGTTTTCACATCTATATGACTACTGTGTACAAATGCATGCTGTCAACATGTGATGTGCCTATGTATGTAGAAACTGAAATAAGTCAGCCTACTGAAATAATTGGAACTTTATTGTCATGAGTCTTCAGTACTCCACTATAGTATGCTCATTCTCTTTCTTTTATTGCTTATAGCAAATTCTATACAGAAAAAGAGCCCATTGTTATTCTATATCTATGTGTGTACATGTATTTTGCATTAAACAGGAAACTGTTGTTAGATGTGTCTGCAGCATTGTGATGCACAGTATGGTACTTTAGAATATTGTTGTCATGTATTCCTATATAATGCATGTATGATCACTACATGACTCTGCTTCATGGAATCATACTCTATCAAGTATTGTATGTGCATCTCCACACCCTGCTGCACTACACGGTGAAGACTGTACACCCTCCCAGGCAGTGTATATATTACATAGATATGTTGTGTCCTTTATCATCACCTTCGTATGGCTCTGATATACTGGTTGTAGATGACTGTTTGGTATGTTGGCAGAGGAAGAAAAATGTTTGGCATAAAATTACCATTACAAGTTTGTGGCACTAGACAATGGAGGAGGTTAGAGAAATCGCAAACTGATTTCATTAACACAATCCTTAACGTTTTAACAAGCACTGAAGACAAAGTTAAAGAAAGATTTTGAGATTGAGTGCTCAGCAACAAGCTTCTTTTTATCTCCTGCATTCAATATTTAATGCACTGTTCTTGTAATGCTGCTACTGGGTTCCTGTCATCAGCTGCATTATTTTTTCACTGTGCCTAAAGCCAGGCAAAACCCTTTAGGCAAAGAAAATCCAAATGTTTGTTGTGGGGGGTAACGTCTAACTTTGGTTTAACACATGTACTTTCAAGCATGTATACAGACACAGTCTGCAAATGCATAAAATACTATAAAAGAAACAGTGCATTTTCTATGTAACTATGTCATGGCTGTCTCAGATAAAACTAATATTTTGAATAGGATCATTTTGAGAGTTTTTTTAATTGCTTAAAATAAATAAGGAAGAATAAATATTCCTTACACTGGAAATAAAGGAAATCTGTAGTCTTTTAATATTTTACCTGCAATAGGAAAGTAGTCAGCTAAATGTAAATAATTAAATTTACACTTTAACCACTTCAGCCCCAGAAGAATTTACCCCCTTCCTGACGAGAGCACTTTTTCTATTCGGCACTGCGTTCGTGCGACGTTACACCCAAAAATTATTTTTCCCACAAATAGAGGTTTCTTTTGGTGGTATTTGATCACCTCTGCGGTTTTTATTTTTTGCGCTATAAACAAAAAAATTAGCAACAATTTTGAAAAAAAGCAATATTTTTTACTTTTTGCTATAATAAATATCCCCCAAAAATATATTTAAAAAAAACAAAATTTTTCTGCGGCTCCGTGACACGATCGTCGGGACACTGGCAGACATAGAGTCCATGGGTCCCGCGGGCATGGTCACACTGTACACGGTGGGCGCGTGTGCACCCGCTACCCCCACCAATTAGAGGCGATGTACAGGTACGCCCATGTGCCCACCACTGCCATTGTGCCGACGTATATCGGCATGTAGCGGTCGGCAAGTGGTTAATTTTGACTATATTTGACTATAAGGCCCCTTTCACACTGGGGCAGTTTGCAAGCGCTATTGCGCTAAGAATAGCGCCTGCAAACCGACCCGAAACAGCTGTTGCTGTTTCTTCAGTGTGAAAGCCCGAGGGCTTTCACACTGAAGCGGTGCGCTTGCAGGACGCTCAAAAATGTCCTGCAAGCCGCATCTTTGGCTCGCTATAGGAGCGGTATATTTACCGCTCCTATAGCGCCCGGTCCCATTGAAAACAATGGGGGAGCGCGCCGAACCCGCCCGCAAAACGCCGCTACAGCGGCGGTTTGCGGGCGGTATTGACCCTTTTTCGGCCGCTCGCGGGGGGTAAAAACACCCCGCGAGCGGCCGCAATGCGCCGCTAAAACGCCGGTAAAGCGGCGCTAAATATAGCGCCGCTTTACCGCCAGCGCCCCCACCGCTCCAGTGTGAAAGTAGCCTAAGAGTTGTCACCTGAACAGGAATAAAAGAAAACTTTTCCAATAGGCACCCTTGTTCAATTGACAGCTATTTGGTGTGTTTGGTGTGTTTCTTCTTAGTTTCCAGCAATGTTTCTCAACTTCAGTCCTCAAAGCGCCCCAACAGGTCATGTTTTCAGGTTTTCCATTATTGTGCACAGGTCATTTAATCAGTTTCACTGCCTTAGTAATTACCACAGCCGTTTCATCTGAGGGAAATCCTGCAAACATGACCTGTTGGAGCGCCTTGAGGACTGGAGTTGAGAAACACTGGTCTACAGGATAGGAAGTGAAAGGAAATCTTCTCAATAGGTCACAGATAGCAAACAAAAAGAAAATGTTGCCATTAGTTAACCATTTCCTACGCTACCTTTAGATACACTACAATGTAAATAGATACAGTACAATGTAAATATTACAATAATAACTTTGAATATATTACTATTGAAAATACTAGGATTTGGGGATTTTGATGCCCTTGTATAGCAATGTGCATTAAAACAGTAAAAGGAAAGAAGGGCGTGGCGACCGAGCTCCAACATGGACGCATGAGCTGAGAGCTCCACTCAGCTACTGGAGAGAATCGTCATCCATCTGAGCCCACTGGCCCAATCCGCACACCCGCTAGCCGGCACCATCCTTCCAGACTCCGCTGCATGCATGAGGCATGACGAGGCACCGCAAAAACCCACAACAGCCTCAGAAGATGGAGAGCTTCTTCTCCGCCCACGGCCTACAGCAAAATGGCGGCAGAGCGCACATGAAGAAACCGGAGCATATGACACTTTCAAAGTTTGGTCTTGGTGGACACATTCTGAACGCAGTTCTAGCCTTGTACTCATGTCCTTCGGCTCAAGTATACACGTCCAGCATGCTGTCCACCCCTTTCTACATAACAAATGGCACTCGCCAGGGGTGTTCACTATCCCCAACAATCTTCAACTTACTGATTGAACCTCTGGCAGAGGCCATTCAAACTCATCCCTTAATATCAGGTTTCACATTTGGCAAATACTCCCATTTTGTTAATTTGTTCGCTGACGATGTCATATTACTCTTAACAAAACCACATACCTCACTACCTATAGTACATTAACTAATGCAAAAATTTGTAGAGATCTCGTACTACAAGGTAAACTTCACCAAATCCCTAAATTTGAACCTTGGAATGCGCAAAAAAGTTAGCGACTCATTGCAGCGCTCATTCTCATACAGCTGTAAAACGGGGATACCATATTTAGGCATCACTCTGGCCAATTCCACGGCAAAAAAATGCAGAATCTAACTTTAAACCCCTGCTAGCCAAACTGGACACTCAAACCAAACACAAAGCGAAACAAGAGCTGTCCTGGCTAGGGAGATTAGCAGCATTTAAAATGTCAATATTACTACAAATCTTTTGGCCCTGGCAGTGTGTTTGTTTCACACTAAGCAGATACGTGAGTCTTACAGGGATGACCATCTCATCCTCCCTGTATGTATAGTCATTCTTTTCCATTTTTTGTCTATGAATGGTTGATTTTGACATACTTACCTCTTTTTATAGATGTATCATGCATCCGCCCCTGATGATTGGATAAATCCCATGAAATGCGTCGGACCTAACCTAGATGCAATGCATACATACTCATATGGTCTTTGGATTCAGGTAATGCTGTGGATTTAAACTGATATATAATAATGATACTATGATACTATTGTATATTGTATTCATGTTTTTAACATGTAAATGTTTTGGATGCATGATTTGTTATATTATGTGCCATTATTGCATGTATTGTCTGCCATGTACCTACTCAATCATGGCAAACAAATAAATACTTGTTCATGTTTCACTTTGATTCCTTCGATTAGCCACAATATAGACACCTCATTTAAAGTCCGATCCTCTTTCTCTATGTACCCGAATAGGGACGGAGATGCATGTTACCATGCGTCTCATTTAAAGCCCCAAAAAGCCTCCCTTATTATATATTCTGAGAGAACTTCCAATAAGCATCCCAACCTATTACCATTTAACCACTTCCCGACCGCCCCATGTACATATACGTCGGCAGAATGGCACGTACAGGCAGAATCACGTACCTGTACGTGCCATTCTTCAGGCGCGTGGGGGGTCCGATCGGACCCCCCCCGGCCGGCGGGGACGGTCGGGATCGCTTCAGGAGCGATCCGGGATGAGGGGACGGCCAGTGGTTTCTGGCCACCCCCTCGCGATCGCTCCTGGCGAATCAGATGCTTCCTCTGTCTGTGTCAATCAAAACACAGGCAGAGGAAGTGATGTCACGCTCGGTGCGCCGGTCTATGTGACCGGAACGCCGAGCTGTCAACATGTACAGGTTAGTGCACCAACAGTACACTGACACCAGTACACATAGGCACACAAAACACCCCCCTGTCACCCCCAGATCACCCCCCAGATCACCCCCTCCCCCCCCCCCCCAGTCACAGTGTCACTAATTGCAGTGATCATTTTTTTACTGATCACTGCATTTAGTGTCAGTGTGACTGTAATAACTGTCAGTGCAGTTAGTTTTAGGTCCAAGGTAGCCCCCTACCCCCCCCTAATAAAGGTTTAACCCCTTGATTGCCCCCCAGGTAACCCTTTCACCCCCTTTTGCCAGTGTCACTAAGCAATCGTTTTTCTGATCGCTGTATTAGTGTCACTGCTGTCGCTAGGTAACCATTTTTTTTTTTTTAGGTAACCGCCATGTTTATATAGGTTCATAAATAGGTTTATAGGTCAGGTACCCCCATATTACAACCTAAATAAAGGTTTTAACCCCTTGATTGCCCCTAGAGTTAACCCTTTCACCAGTGATCACTGTATAACTGTCACTGGTGACGCTGGTTAGCCAGTTAGTTATTTCGTTATTTAGGTTCCCCGTCAGGTTTTTATATAGCGTCAGGTACCCCCATATATTACCTAATAAAGGTTTTAACCCCCTGATTGCCCCTAGTTAACCCTTTCACCCCCTTTTGCCAGTGTCACTAAGCGATCGTTTTTCTGATCGCTGCATTAGTGTCGCTAGGTAACCAGTTTTTTTTTGTATTACTGTTACGGGTGACGCTGGTTAGTTAGCTTGTTTTTTATACTGTCAGGGCACCCGCCATTTATTACCCAATAACGGTTTAACCCCCTGATCGCCCGGCGGGTGATATCAATTAGGTTTTAGGGTCAAATAAGGTCTGCGTCGCCCCAGGTTAGTGCCAGTACCGCAAACACCCACGCGCAAAGCATACACCTCCCTTATTGGCACAGTATCTGAACAGATCAATATCTGATCTGATCAGATCTATACTAGCGTCCCAGCAGTTTAGGGTTCCAAAAAAAACCGCATTGTTAGCGGGATCAGCCCAGATACCTGCTAGCACCTGCGTTTTCCCCCTCCGCCCAGCCCAGCCCACCCAAGTGCAGTATCGATCGATCACTGTCACTTACAAAACACTAAGCACACATAACTGCAGCGTTCGCAGAGTCAGGCCTGATCCCTGCGATCGCTAACAGTTTTTTTGTGGTAGCGTTTTGATTCAGTCGCTTCAGTCAGGAGCTTTTTTACCTGTGAATCTCAAAAAAATAAAAAATAAAATAGTTGTCGTTTTATTGTTCTCTCTCTCACTCTATTCTCTCTCTATTGTTGCTCTTTTTTTACTCCATTCTATTCTGCAATGTTTTATTATGTTTTATCATGTTTTATCATGCTTGCTTTTCAGGTATGTAATTTTGTTTACTGTGTTTTAGTGTTAAGCATTTTTTTGTTTTCAGGTGCGCCATTCAGTTGCAACGCGGATTTATTTATCTTGACAGCAACAGCGTTTGCTCCCACGATACATAAAGCCGCGACTCCAACGCTGTAGGAGGTGATTTCACCACCACAGTTAAAAAAAAGAGCATATATGCCGAAGCATGGGGGCAGCAGGGGGGGGAGGAGCGATTGGCTCCTAATGCCACGTACATACGGTCGAAATTCCGACCGTGTGTACACGGCATAACTTTTGCGGGAGGATGCCCCCATGCATCGGCATATATAAATGGTGCATGTATGCCCATCATTAGAAGTGGGTGGATGAAGGGAGGTATTCTAATGGTGGGCATACCCACCAATCAATCTCTTTTTTTTCGTTCAGCCAAGAGGCTGCATGAAAAAAAAAAGATTACAATATATGTCCAGTATGTTGCTGGACTTTGAATGGTTATACCAGAATGATGCCTGCAGGTTTAGGTATCATCTTGGTATCATTCTTTTCAGCCAGTGATCGGCTTTCATGTAAAAGCAATTCTAGCGGGTAATTAGCCTCTAGACTGCTTTTACAAGCAGTGGGAGGGAATGTCCCCCCTCCCGGATATAAACCGCGCCATTGGGAAATTGGGAAAGCATTTTATCACACCAATCTTGGTGTGGTCAGATGCTTTGAGGGCAGAGGAAAGATCTAGGGTCTAATAGACCCCAATTTTTTCAAAAAAAGAGTACCTGTCACTGCCTATTGCTATCATAGGGGATATTTACATTCCCTGAGATAACAATAAAAATCATAACAAAGAAAAAAAATGGAAGGAACAGTTTAAAAATAAAATAAAAAAGCTAAATAAATAAAAAAAAAAAAAAAAAAAAAATAAAAAAAGCACCCCTGCCCCCCCTTCTCTTGCGCAAAGGCGTACACAAGCGTTGGTCTGGCGTCATATGTAAACAGCAATTGCACCATGCATGTGAGGTATCACCGCGAAGGTCAGATCGAGGGCAGTAATTTTAGCAGTAGACCTCCTCCGTGAATCTAATGTGGTATCATGTAAAGGCTTTTAAAGGCTTTTAAAAATGTATGTAGTTTGTCGCCACTGCGTGTTTGTGCGCAATTTTAAAGCATGTCGTGTTTGGTATCCATGTACTCGGCCTAAGATCATATTTTTTATTTCATCAAAAATTTGAGCAATATAGTGTGTTTTAGTGCATTAAAATAAAAAAAAGTGTATTTTTTCCACAAAAAATGCGTTTGAAAAATCGCTGCGCAAATACTGTGTGGAAAAAAAAAATGCAACACCCACCATTTTAATCTGTAGGGCCTTTGCTTTAACATTATATATAGTGTTTGGGGGTTCAACGTAATTTTCTTGCAAAAAAAAAATATGTTTTCATGTAAACAAAAAGTGTCAGAAAGGGCTTTGTCTACAAGTGGTTAGAAGAGTGGGTGACGTGTGACATAGGCTTCTAAATGTTGTGCATAAAATGCCAGGACAGTTCAAACCCCCCCCAAATGACCCCATTTTGGAAAGTAGACACCCCAAGCTATTTGATGAGAGCAATGTTGAGCCCATTAAATATTTTATTTTTTTGTCCCAAGAGATTGAATAATGAAAAAAAAAAATATATATATTTTTTTTACAAAAAGTTGTCACTAAATGATATATTGCTCAAACATGTCATGGGCATATGTGGAAATACACCCCAAAATACATTCTGTTGCTTCTCCTGAGTACGGGGATACCACATGTGTGGGACTTTTTGGGAGCCTAGCTGCGTACGGAACCCCAAAAACCAATCACCGCCTTCAGGCTTTCTAAGGGTGTAATTTTTTTATTTCACTTCTCACTGCCAATCACAGTTTCGGAGGCCATGGAATGCCCAGATGGCATAAAACCCCCCAAAATGACCCCATTTTGGAAAGTAGACACCCCAAGCTATTTGCTGAGAGGTATGGTGAGTATTTTGCAGATCTCGCTTTTTGTCACAAAGTTTTGAAAATTTAAAAAAAGAAAAAAAAAAATGTTTTTTTCTTTACTTTCTTCATTTTCAAAAACAAATGAGAGCTGTAAAATACTCACCATGCCTCTCAACAAATAGCTTGGGGTGTCTACTTTCCAAAATGGGGTCATTTGGGGGGGTTTTGTGCTATTTTGGCATTTTATGGCCTTCGAAACGGTGATAGGTAGTGAGGAGTGAAATCAAAAATTTGCACCCTTAGAAATCCTGAAGGCGGTGCTTGGGTTTCGGGGCCCCGTACGCGGCTAGGCTCCCAAAAAGTCCCACACATGTGGTATCCCCATACTCAGGAGAAGCAGCAAAATGTATTTTGGGGTGCAATTCCACATATAACTATGGCATGTGTGAGCAATATATCATTTAGTGACAACTTTTTGAAAAAAAAAAAAAATCTTTTTTATTTTTGTCTTTATTCAATCACTTGGGACTAAAAAAAAAAATATTCAATGGGCTCAACATGCCTCTCAGCAAATAGCTTGGGGTGTCTACTTTCCAAAATGGGGTCATTTGGGGGGGTTTTGTACTTCTCTGCCATTTTAGCACCTCAAGAAATGAAATAGGTAGTCATAAATTAAAAGCGGTGTAAATTCCAGAAAATGTACTCTAGTTTGTAGACGCTATAACTTTTGCGCAAACCAATAAATATACGCTTATTGGCATTTTTTTTACTAAAGACATGTGGCTGAATACATTTTGGCCCAAATGTTTGACTAAAATTGAGTTTATTAGATTTTTTTTATAACAAAAAGTAGAAAATCTCTTTTTTTTTTTTTCAAAATTTTCGCTCTTTTTCCGTTTATATCGCAAAAAATAAAAATCACAGAGGCAATCAAATACCATCAAAAGAAAGCTCTATTTGTGGGAAGAAAAGGACGCAAATTTCGTTTGGTTACAAAATTGCATGACCGCGCAATTACCAGTTAAAGTAGTGCAGTGCGAAATTGAAAAAAGACCTCTGGTCCTTTGGCTGCCAAATGGTCCGGGGCTGAAGTGGTTAATCCTTATCTGACCTCCTATGGAAATTTTTCTGGGGGGCTAAGAAGGCTAGATGTTTGCGGAACAAACTAATCCCACATAAGCAGGCAGGAGGGGCGGGTTTAGTTGACATATATAACTATATGTGGGCAACTAGACTAGATCAACTCAAAAATTGGTTCGCTAAATTGGATACACCGCGCTGGGTAGAAATTGAACAACATCTAGCCCCGACACCTGACCTCCCGGCACTCCTAATGGGAGAGGCTTGGGTTCCATGGGACATAAGCAAATTTCCTCCAACTATACAAGTTTCACTACAAGCTTGGAGATTCCTTCTCAACCAACACCACAGAGATAGTCGAGTAATAAACTACCCCTTCCCTCTGACCATACTAAAAGCTACAATCCCACTACTATCCCTGAAACACCTTCTAATGTCACGTACACACGATCAGACTATCCGGCGGACTTAGTCTGGCAGACAACCCGCCGGACTTTCCAGCGGAGGTCCGCCGGAATAGTAAAGTCCATTAATTTTGAACGCGACTCCAGGTAGACGGGACTAGCGAAGGAAGTCAATGTCGCCGCCTCCATCGGCGAGATTGACATCTTGCTAGCCCCGTCATCTGGTATGGATTTAAAGGGGAACCCCTATGCTGAAAAAAACGGCGTGGGGGTCCCCCAAAGTCCATACCAGACCCTTATCTGAGCACACAGCCCGGCCGGTCAGGTTATGGGGTGGGGACGAGCGAGCACCCCCCCCTGAGCCGTACCAGGCCGCGTGCTGGGACTGTGACATCATAAGGGGCATAAGGGGCGGGGTCACCATGTGACATCACTCGTGACCCCGCCCCTTATGCCTATATAAGTCGCCGCGCATCGCGTCCCTGGCATTGCAGCCGGAGAGAGTGTTGTGTCAACATCAGAAGGAAGAAGAAGAAGAGAAGAAGAAGGCAGCGACGAACCAGCAGACCGGGCCAATGCTAGTAAAAGAGCTGCAAGAAGATAGCGGAGGCCCGGCAGAAGAAACGAAGAGCAGGACAAGACCCCCGAAGTCGGAAGAAGACCCCCGGACTGCGGGATGAAGGAGAAAGCAGGCTCCTCCGCTAGTAAAAGAGCGTTAAAAGAGCAGAAGATAGCAGAGGAGCCCAGCGAGAAGACCCCCAAAGTCAGAAGGAGACCCCCGAAGCTGTCTAATAAACTATTTTAAAAATAGTTTATAGTGTTTTTTTTAATTAACACTTTTTCCCTCATACTCATTCACATAGGGTGGGGGGGCGGGGATCTGGGGGTCCCCTTATTAAAGGGGGCTCCCAGATTCTGATAAGCCCCCCACCTGTAGAACCCGACAACCAACGCCCAGGGTTGTCGGGAAGAGGCCCTTGTCCCCATCAACAAGGTGCTTTGGGGTGGGGGGGCCGCAGCCCCCCACCCCAAAGCACCCCCCATGTTGAGGGCACGCGGCCTGGTGCGGCTCAGGAGGGGGTGCGCTCGCTCGTCCCCACCCCCTTTCCTGACCAGCCGGGCTGCGTGCTCGGATAAAGGTCTGGTATGGACTTGGATAAGGGTCTGGTATGGACTTTGGGGGGACCCCCGCACTGTTTTTTTCGGTGTAGGGGTTCCCCTTTAAATCAATACCAAGTGACGGGGCTAGCAAGGTGTCAATCTCGCTGATGGAGGCGGCGACATTGACTTCGTTCGCTAGTCCCGTCTACCTGGAGTCACGTTCAAAATGAACGGTCTTTACTCCATGTGTGGGCAAGTCCGTTCATTTGAAAAGTCCAGTGGACTAGCACACAGACGGGCGGATTGTCCACCGGCAGACAATTTTGAGTCAAGACTTCTTTCTAAGTCCGCCGGACTTTTGGGAAGAAAAAGTCCGCCGGAGCCCACACACGGACCAAGTCCGCAGGATAGTCCGATCATGTGTACGCGGCATAAGTCATGGGATTAAAACCACCCAAGATCTAACAATAAACAACTCGCCCAAATCAGTGGAGAGTATAATGACAGAATATGATTTACCAAGTCATACGCTTTTCACGTGTATGAGAATTACACACTTTCTTTGTTCACACCCCATTCCCAACATTCAAGTACCTCTCAAGGTATGGACTCACCTCACCCTTCAATAAGACAACTGTAAAGGCATCTCACTATACTATAATATTTTCCAAGACAAACTAAGGTTTAGAAAAAAAGGCACTTAAGAAATGGGAGGTGGATCTAGGTACCACGTTTACAGACGACCAATGGAAATGTGAAATCCAAGCTATCCACAAATTGACACACTGTGTATGACATTGGGAAATGATGATCAAAATATCCAATAGATGGCAATACACCCCATGCAGACTAGCAAAAATGTTCCCAAACACCTCTCCCCTCTGTTGGCGCAATTGTGGACACAAAGGCCACCTCATGCATATGTTCTGGGAATGCCCAAACCTAACTAGCTTCTGGAAACAAGTATTCCACTTAATATCCTCAATCACAGGTATACATACCCATTCCAACCCGGCATTGGCATTACTACATGTGGGAATAGACGAGTTCCCTCACACAATGAGACCGGTCAAAACCCACATTATCCTTGCAGCTAGATCATTGGTACTCCGATCCTGGAAAAATGCGCCCACCACAAATATCTCTGATGTAATTAACATAATTAAACAACACTAAACATTTGAACGTATGTTAGCAATAAACTCTCTCAAATGTGCAACCTTTGATAATAATTGGGTAATTTGGACATCCAAATATAAAAACTTATGATACCTAATAGTAACGCTTATTACTGCATAGCTTCTATCATATAAACAAAGTTTGCAGTGCTAAGACTATACTATCTGACAAACATGTGTGCATATTCATATGGTTTTGTACTTTGATTCCTCTACTTTCTTATTATTTGTAAATTCTCTTATTACATCTCTTTGTATTATTATTTGTCTTGAAGAAAATCCAATAAACATTTAATGGTTAAAAAAAAAAAAAAAAAAACAGTAAAGTTCATTTGTTTTCTCAAAGCTGGCAATACATGAAGGAATCTAGATTTTAGAAAACAAATGATCATCTAGTGATATGATCCTTCTTACCCTGTACTTGGATAGTAGCTGTTCAGGTTTTGCTCCCATTTCTTCCTATAAAGCAGCTGACAAAAATGTTTTATGCCACTCTATCCCTATACACAGCACCACATGTCACAAAATATAATTATTTGTGATAGTACACAGAAACATTATAACATTATTGCTCTGAAAATGTTTGTACTATTTAACATGCATGGCCAGCTTATAACAGCAGACCATTGCAACCACAAATGTTATTGTTGTCATCTCTCAAAAAGAAGCAACATGCTACTAGTATACAAAAATAAGGAGTGCAATATGCTACATGTCTGTCAGTCAGTCCTGGAAGTAGAATGCTTATTAGTGTCTTATGCTGAAAAACTGGGTGAATGCCAAAAAAATGTATATGAAATATACATTGTTTTATTAAATAGTGAATTAAGAAGTCAACATGGATACAAGAAAAATTAGCAATCTGGAGCCAGCTTCTGATAAGCACACTGAATTAAAAATTCAACAGATTCAAATTCAACACCAACAGAATTTATGGACTTTGTATCCCTGATGATTATTAGTTAACAAACATAATTGTTAGCAAATTGATGATCATTTTTCAATATTGTGACGCATACATCAGCATTACAATATCTGAACTAAATCCCATCATCATTCTTTGAGATATACAGGTGCATCTAAAAAAATGTGAATATCATTAAAAGTTAATTTATATCAGTAATTCAAATCAAAAAGTGAAACTCATATATTATATAGATTCATTACACACATTTGGGCTGATTTATTACGATTCCCGGGAAGTACTGGGTGCTCTACATGTAATAGCACCCTTTTCAGGAAATTAAGAGTTCAACTAGGTGAACGTGCGAATGAAAATTTGCGCTCTTAGCGGCGAACATGCCTTAGTAAATTTGGAATCGGCGATTCCGCGGTTCTGCAAGTGCCAATTGCTACCAAGTTATTATATAGCACTGCACTGCAACCATGATCCATGTATGTGAAATGTGTTCTACCTCGTGTGCATCTATTGATGTATATTGTAATTAGTATTCCTAGTTTTTCTTCTTTTGCTAACGACTGCAGTTATGAATGAGTATTGCAGAGTAATGTCTACTATTCTGTAAAGTTACCTGTATTGAACATTTACACTTGCATATCTGTTCTATGTTATTTTTTTCATGCTATTTTTTTTTTTATTTAGGTGACTATAAAGCAGTAATTATTTATGTTCATTCTTTAATCATACTACACTATTATGCAGGTCTCAGTGTACTTGGCACAATGGCTTGGTGGTTTGCTCAGATGTCTGTTATGAGTTCAAATCCCAGCCAACTTACCACCCACCAGCTGTATTTATTTTTTTAGTGCACAAGCGAATTAAAATAAACAAATAAACAAACAAAAACAATTTAAACTGCCAGCTAACTAGTGTGTGATGTTTGGAATTTCACATCATAATATTATTGAATACTTACATATCATTGCATGCATTTGAAGAGTTAATATAATGGAATCAACCAAACTAAAGTGCATTGGCTAATTGGCAATCGCCTATTTTCAGCTATATGCTGCCGAGTACAATGCAATCTTTTAGTAGGTGATACCCTCTGTGGGATTTGAACCTATGAGTCCTTCAAGGCCTGAGTCTTTCAAGTCAGAAATGCTGATCACTAGCGTATTGGTCTGAGCACAGTCCAGGGCCGAGCCTAGGGTCACAGGCGCCTGGGTGCAGAAATATTTCTGGCGCCCCACATGGGCGTGGTCATCTTACTAACTCCTCCCCTTTACTAATGTTTCTATGGCAACAACTACACCTCTCCATCTGTAAGCCCCACCACTTTGTTTTATGGCACAGTGGCAGCGTTTGATGGGCACAGGGTTAGCGTTTGATGAGCACAGTAGCAGCGTTTGATGGGCACAGTGGCTGCGTTTGATGGGCACAGTGGCAGCGTTTGGGCACAGTAGCAGCATTTGATGGGCACAGTGGCTGTGTTTGATGGGCACAGTGGCAGCTTTTGATGGGCACAGTGGCAGCTTTTGGGCACAGTGGCTGCATTTGATGGGCACAGTGGCTGCGTTTGGCACAGTGGCTGTGTTTGATGGGCACAGTGGCTGCGTTTGGGCACAGTGGCAGCTTTTAATGGGCACAGTGGCTGCGTTTGGGCACAGTGGCTGCGTTTGATGGGCACAGTGGCTGCGTTTAATGGGCACAGTGGCTGCGTTTGATGGCACAGTGGCTGCGTTTGATGGGCACAGTGGCAGCGGTTGATGGGCACAGTAGCTGTGTTTGGGCACAGTGGCTGCGTTTGATGGGCACAGTGGCTGCTTTTAGGCGGGGTACAATGGCAGCATTTGATGGGCACTGTGGCTGCGATTGATGGGCACAGTGGCTGTGTTTGATGGGAACAGTGACAGCTTTTGATGGGCACAGTGGCAGCTTTTGATGGGCGCAGTGGCACTGCACTTGATGGGCACAGTGGCAGTGTTTGGGTACAGTAGCTGCTTTTAATGGGTACAGTGGCTGCGTTTGGGAACAGTGGATGCGTTTGGGAACAGTGGATGCGTTTGATGGGCACAGTGGCTGCGTTTGATGGGCACAGTGGCTGCATTTTATGGCACAGTGGCTGCATTTGATGGGCACAGTGACTGTGTTTGATAGGCACACTGGCTGCGTTTGATGGGCACAGTGGCTGTGTTTGAAGGGCACAGTGGCTGCGTTTGATGGGCACAGTGGCTGCGTTTGATGGGCACAGTGGCTGCGTTTTATGGCACAGTGGCTGCGTTTTATGGCACAGTGGCTGCGTTTTATGGCACAGTGGCTGCGTTTGATGGGCACAGTGGCTGCATTTGATGGGCAAAGTGGCAGCTTTTGATGGGCACAGTGGCTGTGTTTGAAGGGAACAGTGGCTGCATTTTATGGCACAGTGGCTGCGTTTGATGGGCACAGTGGCTGCGTTTGATGGCACAGTGGCTGCGTTTGATGGGCACAGTGGCTGCGTTTGATGGGCAAAGTAGCAGCGTTGGATGGGCAAAGTGGCAGCTTTTGATGGGCAAAGTGGCAGCTTTTGAAGGGCAAAGTGGCAGCTTTTGATGGGCAAAGTGGCAGCGTTTGATGGGCACAGTGGCAGCGTTTGATGGGCACAGTGGCAGCGTTTGATGGGCACAGTGGCTGCGCTTGGTGGGCACAGTGGCTGCGCTTGGTGGGCACAGTGGATGCGTTTGGTGGGCACAGTGGCTGCGTTTGGTGGGCACAGTGGCTGCGTTTGGTGGGCACAGTGGCAGCGTTTGATGGGCATAGTGGCTATGTTTGATGGGCAAAGTGGGCGTTTTGATGGGCATAGTGGCTGCTTTTAATGGGCACAACAACTTACTTCAAAGTTCCTTGACCGGCCTGGACGCTGGTGCAGGGACAGGGAGTGACTCACAGCAAGGCAGGTCGCCGCAGCTGAGCAGCTCTGCTCTCTCTCTTCAGGAGACAGGAGGCAACGTGACCGGCACAAGACATGCTCCGAGTCCACTCTGGCTCCGCTCCCTCTGAGCCACGCTGTCTGAAGATGGCAGAGGTGGGCGGAGCTTGTAAACTAGTTGCGGAAGGCGCGCACAAAGAATGCTGAGGCGGCCGCAGCACGCTCTGAATGCTGGGGCGGCCGCGGCATGCTCTGAATGCTGGAGCGGCCGCGGCCTCTCTGACTGACGTCACTGGTTGCTAGCTAGACGCCGGGTGGCCGGCAATTCTAGCAAGTAAAGTGAGCAACCAGTGCAGTCAGCTTCGGCGCCCCTCTTCTGGAGGCAAATTACAGTGCTGGGCTGCGGTGCACCCCGTGCACCCACCCAGGATCGGGCCTGGCACAGTCATACATAGAAAATACATTTACTAGTGTTTGATGTTTTTAAATTCTATACAATAATGTTTTGCAAATGAGCCATTAACATTATGGACATGACCATGCTCATGCTGATGTGGCATTGGCTATTAGGGAAAAAAATGGCGTGGGGTCCCCCCCACCTGTCCATACCAGGCCCCCCAAAATCCATACCAGGCCCTTTGGGTCTGAAATAGATTTTAAAGGGGAACTTCATGGCAAAATGTAAAAAAATATTTGCATGGGGTATCCCCCAAAATCCATACCAGACCCTTATCCGAGCATGCAGCCTAGAGGTCAGGATGGGGAGGCGAGCGAGCACCCCCCTCCTGAACCATACCAGGCCACATGCCCTCAACATGGGGAGGGTACTTTGGGGTGCCCCCCAAAGCACCTTGTCCCCATGTTGATGGAGACAAGGGCCTCTTCCCGACAACCCTGGCTGGTGGTTGTCAGGGTCTGCGGGCAGGGGGCTTATCGGAATCTGGAAATCCCCTTTAATAGGAAAAAAAGGAGGAGGCCTAGCAGTGATTTTTAAATCGCACTTGGCACTCACCAAACCAATCTTACAGAACCCAGTGCCTTTTATGGAGACACTGACGCTACATCTTCAATCAACACCCCATGAAACCACCCACATTCTACTTTGCTACAGACCACCAGGACCTAAGACCAATCTGCTTACACCCCTCACAGAGTTTATCTCAATACACACACTGAAATCCAAAAACCTGCTGGTACTTGGAGACTTCAACCTCTGGGCAAACTCTACCCAAGACCCAATCGCGACCGCCTGCATCAGCCAACTGGAAGAACTGGGTCTCCAGCAACTGATAAAGACCCCCACACACGGGTCAGGACATACTCTGGACCTCATCTTCAACCAAAATCTGGACATCAACACAGTAGACAACATACCACTACCATGGACGGACCACCACGCCATCAAATTCAAAATCTTCACCAACACCACCCGCCAAAAACAGAAACCTGCAACAACAACTCATTGGACCAGATCGCAGAAAAAACTGCACTCCGACTCCTTCAAAACCATCTTATCAAACAAAATAGCAACTCTGAATTTAACCCACTCATCGGAGCAAACTCTCAGCTCCCTAAACAATGCATTACTACAATCAGCAGACTCAGTGGCTCCAAAACGCAGAACTCTCATCAAGAGGAAAAACGCAGGATGGTTCAATAGCTCGCTCACGCTACTCAAGCAAGAACGCAGAAGAGCCGAAAGAGCATGGAGAATAAATCCCACCAATGGAAATCACACAAAATACAAAGGACTCACACAGAATTATCAGAAGGCAATCTTCAAAGCAAAAAAAGACCATTTCTCAAATACCATCTCAGCGGCCTTAAATCGCCCCCGGGAACTTTTTAAAATAGTCGCTCAGTCGATGAACCCGGCATGCTTAGAGCCCCCCGCTAATGAAACCCAAGATTTCTGCAATGAATTATCAGATTTTTTCATCAATAAAATCGACAACATCAGGAAAACAATTGGTCAGAAAAAGACATCCGACGGCAGGCAGTCAGAGCAAAAAGTCGATATCGACACAAACATCCCACAACCACCAAAGTTTTCTCTGATCCCAATTACCACGGATACTACTAAAAACATCATCAAAAATCTCAGAGACAGTACATCCTCCATTGACATCATCCCCACAAAACTCCTGAAAGAATGCTCCGACATCCTGGCTCCCACCATAACGCACCTCATAAATCAATCGTTCAAAGAAGGGATTGTTCCAGGCACCCTCAAACAAGGCATCATCAAACCCCTGCTAAAGAAACCCAACCTCGACCCACGGGACCCCAACCATCGCAGACCAATTACAAGCTTGAACAACATCTCCAAGATTATGGAGAAAGCGGTAGTACAACAGATACAACGCCACCTGGACACACACACACTCCTGGACCCGTTACAATCAGGATTCCGCCCAGGCCATGGGACAGAAACCGCACTCCTGAAGATATGGGACGATGCCCTCGAAGCAGCGGATGACGGAGATTCATGTCTCCTGGTACTATTGGATCTCAGTGCAGCGTTTGATACTGTGGACCACAATACTCTACTCATCCGCCTCACAGAAGTAGCAGGAGTCACTGGCTCAGATCTGCAATGGTTTGCATCCTTCCTAGGAAATCGCTCTCAGACAGTGAAACTAGGAGGTTTCACCTCTGAAACCCGGGCAATCTCCTGTGGAGTCCCTCAAGGATCACCCTTGTCGCCAGTCCTCTTCAATATATACATCCGCCCACTCCTCAACATCATCAGAAGGTCAGACCTCTGCTTCCACTCATACGCCGACGACACTCAATTATATTTTCGTATCACCGGACAAAAAGACCATCATCAGCAATTAGGAAAATGCCTCACTATGATAGACGACTGGATGACTGCCAGCTCCCTCAAACTTAATGAATCAAAAACAGAACTTCTTATTCTACATGCAAATCATAACCCCCGAACCAAGATCCCTTGGACACCTCCTACCATCTTTGGACAGACCATCGCCCCAAGGACCAAGGCTAAGAGTCTCGGAGTCATTTTTGACTCAGAAATGTCAATGGATGCCCAAATAGGAGCAGTGGTCAGTGGTTCTCACCATCTGCTCCGCCTGCTACGCAGACTCCTCCCCTTCATTCCAAAAGAGGACAAAGCAGTGGTAGTTGGAACGATCATCAATTCTCGACTCGACTATGCTAACTCCCTCTACATAGGGTTACCCCAATATCAACTTGCGCGCTTACAACTTATCCAAAACACAGCGGCAAGGCTGATAACAGGAAAAAAACCCTGGGAATCCATCTCCCCTTCCCTGAGGAACCTACATTGGCTAAATGTAAGGAGTCGGGTCGCATTCAAGACCCTCTGCCTCACCCACAAATGCGCACATGGAAACGCCAGGCAATACCTTCGCGAGAAAATAAAACACTACATACCGAATCGCAGTCTTCGATCGGCTAATCAAAATCTTCTCCTCATTCCCAAATCCCGCTACAAATCAAAGGGGGAACGGAGATTCGCTGTCCAAGGTCCACGGCTATGGAACGCTCTACCAACCGACATCCGCATGGAAGAAAACCATCAGGCCTTCAGGAAGAAACTCAAGACCGACCTCTTCTAGAAGCTCGACAACCAAATGTCAATACAGCGCCTTGAGGCGATTCAGTTCGCATTGTAGCGCTATACAAGTTATTCATTCATTCATTCATTCATTCATTCATTCACAAGGGGGCCCCCAGATCCCGCCCCCCTATGTGAATGGGTAAGGGTACATCGTACCCCTACCCATTCACCCCAAAAAATACAAACCACAAGAGACAGTTTTTGACAAATCCTTTATTAAAAAAAAAAAAGTGTCCCGCGATGTACATCCATCGTCAATCACGGCACCCAACGGACCTGAAAAATAGAAAAATTTAAACGCTCTGCCTCCATGGGAGGGCTCCCGTCGTATGCGCTCTGGGTGCTTTGACAGTGCTTTTATAGGCAAGGGGGGCCACTCGGGTACGTCACTCGGTGGCCCCACCCCCTCTGATATCACATGACATCAAAAGTGGCGGGGACACCCAGTTATGTCACTGGGTGGCCCCGCCCTTGCCAAGATAACACCTGTCAAAGCAAAGAGACAACAATCGTGGGAGCCCTCCCATCGATGGCGGAGCATTTTTTTTCTATTTTTGGGTCCGTCGGGCGCCATGATTGACAATGGATGTACATCGCGGGACACTTTTTTTTTTAATAAAGGATTTGTCAAAAAAATTATTTTGCCCATTCACATAGGGGGAACGGGATCTGGGGGCCCCCTTGTTAAAGGTGGCTTCCAGATGACGATAAGCCCCCCGCCCACAGACCCCCGACAACCACTGGCCAGGGTAGTCGGGAAGAGGCCCTTGTCTCCATCAACATGGTTCGGGGGGCGCTCGCTCGTCCCCCCATCCTGACCTACAAACTGCATGCTCGGATAAGGGTCTGGTATCAATTTGGGGGGCCCCACACCAAATTTTGTTTAAAAAATTGTTTTTGGGGTATTTTTTTTTCTTCATTTGGTGCTTAGAGAGAATTCACATTTAATTGACATCTCATGGTTTACCTAGTCCACACAATAATTAATAGAGCCCAGAAATTCAGCATTTGAGCAGGGTTTTTTTATGGGGGTTTTTTGCCCCCCCCCCCATTACACTTTCTACTCAAGGACTTGCATGTGTACACCATCAAATTATTTTGTATGCAACTAGATAGATAGATAGATTTAATTCAGATTTGAAGGGTATGAATAGTTTGCACGTAGAAAATATGTACAGTATTTATAGTCTGCAAAAGTTTTAGTATAAAACTTTAGTATAAACATTTGGTACATTATTGTACTTGGGCCAACAAAAACTAAAAGCCATGGAAATTATGCTGCAGCATTTGAAAATATAGTTAGAAGGGCTCTGCTCCAAAAGAGCTTACAATCTACAAGGGTAGGACACTAAATATTAGACACATTTAAAAAAAATCACATTAGAAAAGCAGGAATACAAATCAAGCTAATAACAAGCATGACTAACCTTTTTGGTGATCAAAAGTCCTCACCCAAAAACCCCAAAAAGTTACATGGCAGGGATACAAATCAAGCCAATAACAACCATGACAAACCTTTGTGGAGTTCAGAAGTCCTTGCCCCAAACCCCTAAAAAGTTAAATGGCAGGGTTAGCAAAAGTAAAAACAGACAAAATGAATACAAAAGCCAAAAAGGCAGCATGCACACTACATTGACACACACAGCAGGAATAAATTAGCAAGAACCTTCCTTTTCTAAACCATTGCATAGCAGTTGTAAGTCTAACGTGAGATTTAGAAGGAATCATTAAACCACAGCCTTAGTGGGGTGTGAGTCAGGAATTATTCCCAACCCCCCCCCACAAAAAAACATATCTATTTGTAACCCAATATACACACTGCAAAGAAAGATTTAGACCCCTTTCACACTGGGGCGTTTTTCAGTTTTTCAGGCACTTTAGTGCTGGAAACAGCCTCTGCTAAGCGACTGAAAACCGCCTCCCATTCATTCCAGTGTGACTTTTCACACTGGGGCGGTGCACTTGCAGGACGTTAAGAAAGGTCCTGCAAGCATAAGCTTTAGGCCTGTTCTTAGACCAAACACGTGCCAAAAAAGCAGCCTTTAAAAAAATTAGCTATGATTACAAGCACACCTGGACACACCCAGTAAAGGACACACCCACCAGTGTAATTGATTCTGTCTCTTCATATAGGCTTCAAGTGCTCACGCCTGTTCATCGGGAATACACCCTCTTTACAAATGAAAGAATGCATCAGCATAGATATACGTGAAGGGTAAACTATAAGATAGCAAATGTCCAAGGCTCTGGCCATGATCAGTGATCCCAAAAATCTCAAAATTAAACTTGTACGTTGTTGGGCATGTAGAGGGTACAAAACAGGAAATTACAACTTTGTGAAGGCTGCTTCACACAAATTGGTGACAAAGCGCATTCATCATTCATCATAAGCATACAACATTAAAATATGTATACAGGATCACACCAGACTTATACATCCATATCTGTCCCAAAACACCCCAGTTTTAGATTTGGTGCAAACCCACACTTGCTTGATTTATAATGTTATTTCTTGGGGTTCCATTATATGAAACCCATCAAAAATTTAATCACTGGTGAAAAAGAAACTTTAACACCACAAAACAGGAAGAACATACAAGCCTCTAACCAGGTAGCGGGATTGGTAAATGAACCAAGAACCTCAGTGCTGCTAGGCAGAAGCGATAACTAGTTAGCCACTGTGCTGCCACATGCATTTAGTGTTGAAAATATTTTTATTGACATTTTCCAAAAAGAAAGAAAAAGCATTGTAACAGTGAACAACACGGAAAGAACATAGTTAGAAAACGGTATCAAAAGTACATATAGAACATATAGACATATAGACATATAGAAAAAGTCGGCCCAATGGCTATCGCCCACAGCCGACTCCCTCTCCTAGGCTGGGTAAAGTCAGAGTGCCACATGCATTTAGGCTGCATCTCTGTGGTGTGAAACAGTCCTAAGTCCCAGGGGTGCAAGAAGTTATTCAATGCAGATGTACTGTGGAAGGCCAGAGAGCCATTGAACAACCTGTTTCTGGCATATGCCATCTGTTTTGAAGGCTGGTTGTGGCTGATTACTGTCAGCATGCTGAGAGATAAACAGTTGTAATGTTGTGGGTTTAGGCTTGGTAAGAGGCTGCAATTAGTGCTGGTGGGGAAATGTTAAAGTTTAAAGTCCTTGCCTATGGAAAACATATGACACGATTTGCAATGGTTGTGGAACCCTCCTACACATAAATACTACATTTAGACATAATAATTTATATAAGGACATGAGTCAGGAGCTATGTTTTAACAACATAGGGAGAACAGACAACTTCTCTACATGAAATGGCATGTTTGGGATTCGAACCAAGAACCCCAATGCTGCTAGGCAGAAGTGCTAACCTGTTAGCCACTGTGCTGCCACATTTTGATCCCTCTTATACATAAATACTGCATTTATTTGGACATATAGGTGGTGGAATTACATTAGTCAGGAGTTATTCTTCTTGATTTATTATGTAATATTTGGTGGTTTTGGTGTGTGAGTGTAGAATAGTGATGTTATCCTCTGAATTTTGGGAATGACATTTGTATTTCTGATGTTGGTACACATATTACATTTTTGGGCTCAAATTATAATCATTTAGAAATACTAAACATCGCACAAAATTGTGACTAATTTTAAATTTGCATTAGAAATGGTAAAAGTAAAAGTTGGCTAAAAGTTTTTGTTAGATGGACAGCAGCAAGTGAGAGATACAGAGACCAATATACTTTACCAAAACATGAAAACATTACACATTCTAGCATTCTTAAAAAAAAATAGATGAAGAAGAAGCAACATTGTTGTAAGGACAATTTATTTAAGAGAAAGATACAATTCATCTAAACATTAAAAGTATTTATTCGGGGAAGTTACAAATGTACCATTATAATCAATGGCTGAAACTTGCATTGGGCTATATAGAGCGAATTTTAACTCTCAAAAACGCATTTAATCCCAGTGCTAATTTTGGTAGTTACTATAGCGCCCTGTGAAAAAGGCATGGGAGTGCAAATGAGAGTAGTTTGCATGTCTGAGCATGCTCAGTTATGCTGGCATATAGTTGTACAGAGACGGTGAATTTATCTCTTCTCAGACTTTTAAAGATATTTCAGTGTATATATCACTTTTTAAAGCAGATTATCTTTAACCACTAGCCGACCAGCTGCTGCAGTTATACTGCGGCAGGTTAGCTCGGCTGGGCAAATCGGCGTAGCTGTATGTCGCTCCTTTAAAATGCGACAGCAGGCGCGCACGCCCCCAGAGCCACGCACAACGCGCCTGGCGCGTGTCCCCAGAGCCGATGCGCGTCCCAGGCACTCGCGATCGCTCGTAAACACAAAAATCCTGGTTCTCTCAGGGGAGAGGAGAGAGATCGTGTGTTCATACTAAGTCAGACTCATCCCCCCTACAGTTAGAACACACCCAGGGAACAGTTAACCCCATTGATCGCCCCCAAGTGTTAACCCCTTTCCTTGCCAATGACATTTATACAGTAATCAATGGCTATTTTTAGCTCTAAACGCTGTATAATTGTCAATGGTCCCAAAATAGTGTCAAAAGTGTCCGATCTGACCACCGCAATATGGTAGTCCCGATAAAAATCACAGATCGCCGCCACTACTAGTAAAAATAAATGAATAAAAAAATGACATAAATCTATCTATGTAGACGCTATAACTTTTGTGCAAACCAATCAATCTACACTTATTGCGATTTCTTTTTTTTGATTTTTTTTCTTTTAATTTTCTTTTTTTACCAAAAATATGTAGAAGAATACATATCGGCCTAAACCGAGGAAAACGTTTGTTTTTGTTTTTTAAATTTGAGATATTTATTATAGCAAAAACTACTAAATATTGTGTTTTTTTTTTTTTCAAAATTGTCGCTATTTTTTTGTTTATAGCGCAAAAAATAAAAACCGCAGAGGTTATGAAATACCACCAAAAGAAAGCTCTATTTGTGGGGAAAAAAAGACATAAATTTGGTTTCGGTACAATGTCGCACAACCGCGTAATTGTCAGTTAAAGCGACGCAGTGCCAAATCACAAAAAATGGCCTGGTCTGGAAGGGGGCAAATCCTTCCGGGGCTGAAGTGGTTAAACAATATACCACATATTTAAGTACCATTTAGGCAATCATGTCATGCTCTAAACATTATTTCCATGTGCAATTCTCCAGGTTCTAGCAGGAGTCATGGTTTGAGCGCTATCTCTTCTCTGGGAGCTATAGTGAATTAGATTTTGGAAGTATTTTTTCCCCAGTGCTATAGTGAATTCCGTTTGGGCGCTAATTAGCATGATTTCAATATTTTGAGAGTATTTATTTGCGCAAACACATATTAGCGCTATTAGCACTATAGTAAATGACCCCCAGAGTGATATATTTCAACCATTTCTTTCTTTCAATTTCGATGATTATGGCTTACAGCTAGTGAAAACAAAAAAATTCAGCATCTCAGAAAATTATAATATTACATAGGACCAATGAAAAAAATTGTTTTCATACAGATATATTGGCTTACTGAAAAGTATGTCCATGTGCAGTATAGTATGGGCTCAATATTTGGTCGGGCTCCTTTTACATGAATTGCTGCATCAATGCGGCGTGGCATTGAGACGATCAGCCTGTGGCACTGCTGAGGTGTTATGGAAGCCCAGGTTGCTTTGATAGCGGTCCTTAACTCGTATGTATTGTTGGGTCTGGTGTTTCTCATTTTCCTCTTGACAATACTCCACAGATTCTCTATGAAGTTTAGGTCAGGCCCTTTTGCTGGCCAACCAAGCGCTCATTAAACCAGGTATTGGTACTTTTGGCAGCGTGGGCAGGTGCCAGTCCGGCTGGAAAATGAAATTGGCATCTCCATAAAGCTGGTCAGCAAAGGGAAGCATGAAGTGCTCTAGAATTTTCTGGTAGAAGGCCGTGCTGACTTTGGACTAGATAAAACACAGTGGACCAACACCAGCAGATGACATGGCTCCCCAAAATCATTACTGATTGTGGAAACTTCATACTGGACCTCATGCAACTTGAATTCTGTGCCTCTCCACTTTCCCTCCAGACTCTGGGACCTTGATTTCCAAATGAAATGCAAAATTTAATTTCATCTGAAAATAGGACTTTGGACCACTGAGCAATAGTCCAGTCTTTTTTTCCTTAGCCCAGGTAAGACAGTTTTGACATTGTCTCTGGTTCAGGAGTTGCATGACAAAGGAATGCAACGGTTGTAGCCCATGTCCTGGATACGTCTGTGTGTGGTGGCTCTTAAAGCACTGATATTAGCCGTAGTCCACTCCTTGTAAATCTACCCCAAAATTTTGAATGGGCTTTGCCTTACAATCCTCTCAAGGCTGCAGTTATCCCTATTGATTGTGCCCCTTTTTCTATCACACTTTTTCCTTCCACACAACCTTCTATTAATATGCTTGGATACAGCACTCTGTGAGCAGCCAGCTTTTTTAGCAATGACCTTTTGTGGCTTACCCTCCTTGTAGAGGGTGTCAACGACTGTCTTCTAGACAACTGTCAAGTCAAAAGTGTTCCCCATGATTGTGTAACCCACTGAACCAGACTGAGAGACAATTTAAAGGCTCAGGAAACCTTTACATGTGTTTTGAGTTAATTAGCTGATTAGAGTGTGGCATCACAAGTTTATAATATTGAACTTTTTCACAATCTTCCAATTATCTGAAATACTGCATTTGGGGTTTTCACTAGCTGTAAGCCATAATCATCAAAATTAAAAGAAAGAAATGCTTGAAATATATCACTATGTGTCTAATGAATCTATATAATATGAGTTTCACTTTTTGAAATTAATTACTGAAAAAAAATTTCTTTTTTAGATGCACCTGTATATATACAGTATCTCACAAAAGTGAGGACACCCCTCACATTTTTGTAAATATTTTATTATATATTTTTTAGTGACAACACTGAAAAAATTACATTTTGCTACAATGTAAAGTAATGAGTGTCTAGCTTGTATAATAGTGTAAATGTGCTGTCCCCTCAAAATAACGCAACACACAGCCAATAATATCTAAACCACTGGCAACAAAAGTAAGTACACCCCTAAGTGAAAATGACCAAATTGGGCCCAAAGTGTCGATATTTTGTGTGACCACCATTATTTACCAGCACTGCCTTAACCGTCTTGGGCATGGAGTTCACCAGAGCTTCACAGGTTGCCACTGGAGTCCTTTTCCACTCCTCCATGATGACATCATGGAGATGGTGGGTGTTAGAGACCTTGCACTCCTCCATCTTCCATTTGAGGATGCCCCACAGATTCTCAGTAGGGCTTAGGTCTGGAGACATGCTTGGCCAATCTATCACCTTTACCCTCAGCTTGTTTAACAAGGCAGTGGTGGTCTTGGAGGTGTATTTGGGGTTGTTATTATGTTGGAATACTGTCCTGCGGCCCAGCCTCTGAAGGGAGGGGATCATGCTCTGCTTCAGTATGTCACAGTACATGTTGGCATTCATGGTTCACTCAATGAACTGTAGCTCCCCATTTCCGGCAGCACTCATGCAGCCCCAGACCATGACACTCCCACCACCATGCTTTACTGTAGGCAAGACACACTTGTCTTTGTACCCCTCACCTGGTTGCCGCCACACACGCTTAGCACCATCTGAACCAAATAAGTTTATCTTGGTCTCATCAGACCACAGGACATGGTTCGTGTTATCCATGTGCTTAGTCTGTTTGTCTTCAGCAAACTGTTTGCAGGCTTTTTCATGCATGTTTAGAAGAGGCTTCCTTCTGGGATGACAGCCATGCAGACCAATTTGATGCAGTGTGCATTGTACGGTCTGAGCACTGACAGGCTGACCACCCACCCCTTCAACCTCTGCAGCAATGCTGGCAGCACTCATACGTCTATTTTCCCAAAGACAACCTATGGATATGGCACTGAGCATGTGCACTCAACTTCTTTGGTTGACCATGGCAAGGCCTGTTCTGAGTGGAACCTGTCCTGTTAAACCACT
The DNA here is from genome assembly GCA_028564925.1 of Lithobates sylvaticus. Lineage (NCBI taxonomy): Eukaryota > Metazoa > Chordata > Amphibia > Anura > Ranidae > Lithobates > Lithobates sylvaticus. Next base: position 425,119,371 of record CM053027.1, read on the forward strand.
GTATGGTCTTGGCCACCATGCTGCAGCTCAGTTTCAGGGTCTTGGCAATCTTCTTATAGCCTAGGCCATCTTTGTGTAGAGCAACAATTCTTTTTTTTAGATCCTCAGATAGTTCTTTGCCATGAGGTGCCATGTTGAACTTCCAGTGACCAGTATGAGAGAGTGAAATCGATAACACCAAATTTAACAGACCTGCTCTCCATTCACACCGGAGGCCTTGTAACACTAATGAGTCACTTGACACCGGGGAGGGAAAAATGGCTAATTGGACCCAATTTGGACATTTTCACTAAGGGGTGTACTTACTTTTGTTGCCAGCAAATTTACACTGTTATACATGCTGTACACTCACTGCTTTACATTGTAGCAAAGTGTAATTTCTTCTGTGCTGTTACATGAAAAGCTATAATAAAATATTTACAAAAATGTGAGGGTTGTACTCACTTTTGTGAGATACTGTGTGTGTGTATATATATGGGTATACATATAGATATATAGAGAGAGAGTTCACCTCATTATAACCATAAGGGGTAATGTTATGAAAATGAAGGTCTTTTAATTTATATACAATATTAATGGGGGATTTGTTTCCCTTTTCTTCTCTGTACCATCCTTAACCACTTGCCAGGCACTAACACCCCCCTTCCTGCCCAAGCCATTTTTCAGCTTTCAGCGCTGTCGCACTTTGAATGACAATTGCGCAGTCATGCTACACTGTACCCTGAAAATCATTTTTCACACAAATAGAGCTTTCTTTTGGTGGTATTTAATCACTGCTGGATTTTTATTTTTTACATAAAAAAGACAAAATATTTTGAAAAACATTTTTTTCTGTCAGTAAATTCTGTAACTAAGTAATTTTTTGCCTTCACTGATGTGTGCTGATGAGACGGCACCGATGGGCACTGATAGGCTAAACTGGTGGGCATTGATGAGATGGCACTGATGAGGAGGCACTAATATGCCGCACTTATGGGCACAGGTGGCATTGATATGTAGCACTGATATGCAGCACTGGTGGGCACGGATAGGCGGCACTGATGGGCATTGATGGGTGGCACTGATGGGCATTGATGGACAGCAGTGATGGGCATTGATGGGCAGCACTGATAGGCAGCACTGATTGCCAGCACTGACTGGCATGGCTAATGGGCACTGGTGGCACTTGTGGGCAGTGGTGGGCACTAATTTTTGCCACTGGTGGGCACTGTATGCTGGCATTGGTGGGCAATGTATTGTGACACTATATTTCTTTATTGTAATCAGGGCACTGATGATCAGTGGCCTTGATTACATTCCTACATGTTCCCCCTGTGAGGAGATGCCGCTGATCGGCTCTCTTCTCCTCACACTCTGTCAGTGTGAGGCGAGGAGAGCCAATTACCAGCATCTCCGTGTCTACATGTGACCGGCTGTGATTGGACACAGCCGATCACATGGTTAAAGACACAGATCAGGGTCGCGATGTGTCCTAGCAACACGGTCGGGCGTGCGGGCGCGGCCGTTCTGGTACGGCGTCATATGACGGCGTCCCAGAACGAGAGCTGCACCGCCCCGCCATCAGCGGGCAGCAAGCAGTTAAAGATAACCTCCGAGATTGGAGCAATGGCCCAACTGTCTGCTGCAATCACATACAACAGCCATAGCTGTGCAATGCAAGAAAAATACCTCTTATAGTTTAGTCCTAAGGCCCGTGATTGTTCTTATTTAGTAATATTGGGTGAAGAGTGCTAAACACACTAACCCAAACATTATTTCACTGACCTAATTTCAGTAAACTGATATCTGATTGCTATAGGCTACTGTACTTCATTATGGTCCTTTGCACAGCTTTATCAAATAAGCCTATTGATTGATGAAACCATTCACCTCAGTCTCTGCCCTTGAAGGATCTTATAATCCACAGTCCCAACCACACATATTATTGACATTCTAGGGACAATTGTATGCAAAAGACTATTAATCCACCAGTATATTTTGGGTTTTCATAAGAAACAAGATAATCTAGAGGAAACCACATATACATACATACAAACTCTGAGAAAATAGTGTTTTGGTGGGATTCAGACTCCTATACCAGAGCTGTAAACAGAGTGCCACAGACACATATACAAACCCAGATCTACAGTTAAGCAACCAGAATACTAACTAATTAGTCAAGGTGGATGACAAACATTTTTTGATATAAAGTTATAAATTGCATTTGGCTTAACAACCTATCCTTCAGCTGTGCTGTAATACCTTGAAATAGACACAGTGGAGTTGATTTAACACTGGAGAGTGCAACATGTGGTGCAGCCAGGGGTGGTGCAAGGGTTTTTGACACCCTAGGCAAAACCAAATTTTTTCACCACCATTGGCTCCACCCCCTTTACACTGTCCATGTGACAGAAGGCGGCCCTATACAGAAAGCATTGGCTTTGCTTCCTCTAATTACACTACCAGTCAGACTTAGTTAGTTGCATTCTGCAGCCTGCAGAGCATGCAGACGCGGAGGGAAACCAGTGGCCGAGCGCCCCAGGCAGTAGTGCGCCCTAGGCGGCTGCCTAGTTTGCCTAGTGGTAGCACTGGCCCTGGGTGCAGCTCTGCATAGAAACCAACCAGCTTCCAGGTTTTTCTGTTTAACTGAACAAGCTGAATTAAGAAGCTGATTGGCTACAACTGCACCAGATTTTGCACTCTCCAGTTCTAGTAAATGAACTTCAGTCTGCCCATACTCTAACCACAGAGAGGTCCATACATACCTGTGGGAATATACCAGTCCTCAACAGACAGTGCTACGACAGTTGTAAATTGATCATTTATATCTGGAGATGACAATATGTCCAGTGTAGTATTTACAGCAGTTATTTGATATCAGCAAAGCTGTGTATATCTCTCTGTACTGGGCATACAAAATTCATGGAATTGTAGTTGGTACATTTATTATAAATAATCACAACACAACAGAATGGTGTTTAAATGGCCTTTATTGGTATTAAAATTAAAACACATGACTTTATTCAAATAATCAATGAAATATAAATGCATTTTATTTCAACTTAAACCAATTCTAACTCGCTCAGTCATAGGACTCGAGCTATAAATACATCAGTTCATAAAGCAAGTCCCCCCTTGATTCAAGGGTAACATAACCACATAATGGTGCCAGCGACAAGGATGGGAGGGAAGGGGAGCTCAAGCTTTAGGCCACTTTCACACTGAAGCGCTTCTAAACTGCCAGTAAAAACACTGAGCGCTTTTGAAGAGCTTTTCAGGCGCTTTTAAAGAGCTTTCCATTAATTTCAATGGGGAGGGGAGTTTTTCACAGCCCTGCCAGCACACTGCCCCAGTGTGAAAGCGTTCATTGATTTTAATGGAAATAAGTTTTCGTGAGCTTTTTAGGAGCTGTTTTTAGCGTGAAAGCGCCTGAAAAGCGCCTCAGTGTGAAAGTGGCCTTAAGTTGTCTCAGGGCAAATGTGAGCGGGACCACTGCTAGCACGCAGAGCCCTCTCTGTGGGCACTCAGAAGCTCCGGGCAAACACAGGCTCCTCACACTTCACTAGGAGGACAAAGCGCCCAGTGTCCCCACACTGTCCTGCTTCGTTCCATTGGTGGGAAAGCCCAGAGATGAGGCCAGAGAGGCCGGTGATGAGCTGCGCCACGTGAGCATGTTCTGTGCTATGGTGATAGTAGGAGAGGTGTGTATGGGCAGAGGGAGCAAGACTGGCTACGTGAGTGCCACTGCCGTACCACAGCAGAGTGGGGAGACAGTGGTGAGTTGCAGAGGGGGGATGGAGTGCGCCATGAGCTGCATGAAGGGGTGTGATGCATGGTGAGGTGGTGTGCTACGAGTTACACGTTTTTCACGCTCCCTGCCTCGTGAGCGCTCTCTTTCTTTTTTATTTTTTTTTATTATTTAAAACTTACAAACTAGATTTTTGAATTTTTTTTTAAATTTTTATTGACGACCACAATTCCATGATGCGGGCATTGTGCCCGCTGTTCATTCCCATGGTTACATAATTTGCTTGTAAAGGGCCAGAACAACTTTGGGCTAATTTACTAGAGTAGTAAAGAATACATTGTGTGAATACTCACTTAAATTACCAATTCATGTGCAGATGAACTATGTAAACAGGAATTAGCTTTTCACTTGACTGGATAATTGAAGTGGATTGAGCAAAAGTTCTCAACTCTTTTAGTAAATCAGCGTATGAACAGTTTTAATGTGTCCAACTGTCCATGCATTGGCTAATAATTAGCCAAGAAATTTGGTTGAATCCAATTTAATAAGCACATATCCGAGAAGCACTAGATCTTACATTGTATAAATTAAATGAGTACACTATATGAAGTTATAATGGCACCCACTCCTCACATTTGCCATTAAAAGTAAAAAAAAAAAAAAGAAAACACATGGGGGTAGGGGGGCTTACTAAAACTGGTGCACATGGAATCTGGTGCAGCTGTGCATAGTAACCAGTCAGCCTCTAGTTCTAATTGTCAAAACTGAACAAGCTGAAGTTAGGCCGGCCATAGACAGAGCGATTTTCCACAGGTTGCAGGAAAAATGATCTCTCAATTACCTCCAGCAACATAGTCAGTGTTGATGGGGGAATCCCTCCTGTTGAGCCATTGTGTTATCCCAGTGGGGGGCAGGGGAAGCTGTCCACGCCTGGAGAACACAGTGATTAGTGCTAGCGGCTATAACAGCCGCTAGCAATAATCACATGTAAAATCTGACAGGCTGGTTGTACCATTCAGCATACGCATACATGGTTCGAACAAGGAACTGGCCGAGATTCGAACCATGAATGGCTGGCTTTAAAAGATGATTGGTTACTATTCACAGCTGCATCAGATTTAGGCTGGGTTCACATTTGAGAATGCAGCGGCTCATAGCAGGTGTCCAGTGTCACTGTTTCAGGTCCGATTTTAGCACAAATTTTGGGCTGAATTCGGCTCCTGAAATGGACCAAAAGACACACAGGGCTCCTGTGCAATTCGCAATGTGTGAACCGGCTCTCTATGGAGAATGCTATGGAAATTGGATGCGGGGAATCCACATCCAATTCGCACTGGTGTGAACCCAGCCTTAATGTGCACTCGTTTTAGTAAATCTCGCCCATAGCATCCTCAAAAACCCTGTAACCCAGTGCAAATGCTTATAAGGTGTGATCCGGTTTTCAGAAAAGAGAACAGAATGTTTAGTCTGCGCCATTTTTTTTTTTTTTAAATAAACACATGTGCTTGAAGTGATTACTCTTATGTGTTAGTGTTTTTTGTAAAGTGTTCTGTGTATGTTTTGTATTATATACTTAGGCTAATTTATTAAATTGAGAGTTGAGAATCTTGTGTGAATATTAATTTCAGTTATGCAATCATGTGAAAAGCAAATTCCTGTTCTCTTCCAATACCCAATCACATGCAGATAAAATAAACAGGAATATATTTTTCACATGATTGGATAGTTTTAAGTTAATATATGTGCATATGTACACAGTGGCGTCTCCAGCTTTCATATTTAGGGGGGGCACATGGGGGGACAGGGACAAAAGTAGGGGGGCAACTATAAAATGCAATTTTACTACGATCCCCAGGGTGGCAGAAAACAAGAGATATATGTCACCAGCATACCAAGAAAATATAAGGGTCCAAAGCAGTGGGAGAACTATCAGGGTTGCAAAGGTTGTCTTGCCACCGGGCCTTGGTGTTCTGCCACTGTGGTGTTCCCCAGCCTCCTCTTGCTGTCCTGCCCCTGCTATTGACAGTGCTGGTCTTGCATCTGTGTCCTTGGCAGTGGCAGCAGTCTATTAGGACCTAGTGCTGGTGACATTATGGGTGCATGCAGGGGAAGGCTGGCACTATTGGTTGTAGAGAGCCGAGCCCCCAGCTGGTCACCTAGCAGCAGTAATGTTGTATAACCTTCTCTGTTGACATGCTGATCGGGATGTGATCCAGGTGATGCTCCCAGTCAGATCTAATAAACACAGTATTTATTAGCATCAAGAGTACAACCACATCCACCGTATGTTCAGCAGCCATGTGGGTTCTATGCCTGTAAGGTGTGGGTTCTATGCCTGTAATGTGTGGGCTCCATACCTGTAAGGTGTGGGCTCTATGCCTGTAAGGTGTGGGCTCTATGCCTGTAAGGTGTGGGCTCTATGCCTGTAAGGTGTGGGCTCTATGCCTGTAAGGTGTGGGCTCCATGCCTGTAAGGTGTGGGCTCCATGCCTGTAAGGTGTGGGCTCTATGCCTGTAAGGTGTGGGCTCTATGCCTGTAAGGTGTGGGCTCTATGCCTGTAAGGTGTGGGCTCTATGCCTGTAAGGTGTGGGTTCTATGCCTGTAAGGTGTGGGCTTTGATCAATAAAATCACTATGATATTTAACACTAGGATCTGACTAGGAGCATCACCTGGATTGCATCACGATCAGCATATCAGAGAAGGCTGCACTGCTGCTAAGCAACCTGCAGGGAGGTCAACTGTCTACTCTACAACCATTAGACATGGGCTCGGGTGTGTTTGAAATCCCACTTGCTCGATCCCGCCAGGAAGCCGACACTGCACACGGCTAATCACAGGCAGTGAGACATTCCTGATCTGTGCAGCTGCGGGCCAGGAAATGTCTCACTGCTTGTGCTTAGCGCCGTGCAGTGTGGGCTTCCTGACGGGCTCGGGCATGTGGGATTTTGAACATGCCCTGCCCATCTCCAACAACAAATTGTGCTGGCTCTCCTGTACATTAGCCCCATAAAGTAACCAGCACTGGGTTCCAATGTGCTGCCGCTGCCATGGAGACAGAGACCAGCGCTGTGAATAGCCGGGACAGGACAGCAACCCTGGTAGTTCCACCACTGGTCCACACTGGGAGGATTCCCCCATCCACCTATAATGTGTAGATGGGAGAATTGGATCATTTCTTTTTTTTTTTCATGCAACCTGCTAGTTAAATGAAAAAAGTGATCAATGTATGGGCTGCCTAAGTGCTAAGACCAGCCATAGGCAGTTTAAATCTCAGCTGGTTGAGGTTTGAACCATTAATGAGCAGGCTGAATGTACCAAGTTCATCGATCAAATTGGGAACAACCAGCCTGCCAGATACTCTTATGATTATCACTAGTGGTTGCTATAGCCACTAGTGATAATGACTGTTTGTTGGGAGAATACAATTGCTGGGCAGGAAGGATATTCCCCTGTCACCACTGTCTGTGTTAATGGGGGAATCATGCAAGTTTCTTTCCTGCACTCTGTGGATGCAGGAAAGAAATTTGCATAGTCTATTACCTGCCTAACTGAAAGTGAAAGTAAGTTGTGAAGGTCTTGAAAGAACAGGAGAGGGGGAGCGACAGATGGGGGAGAGAAGGGATGGAGATAATGCAGTTCAGTGATTACAGTGTACTGCAGTGCACACACTTACCCACGCGTCCAGGCTAGAAGAATACTCCCCCTCTCAATAGAGACTGTGTTACTCCAGCGGCAGCCTGAGTAAGATGTGGCGCATCCGCTACGGATGCAAACAAAAAGACATTGCCTTTTTGTAAAAAAAAAAAAAAGAAAAAACAAATTTTTTTTTTGGTGTTTTTTTTGGGGGGGGCACATGGTGGGGCACAACATCATTTTGGGGGGGTCAGGGCCCCCTCTGGCCCCCCCCCTAGGGACGCCATTGTATGTACACAGGGACAACCATATTTGCCCATTACATATGCAGACATTTTTTCCTTATTTGTAGTGCTTTACCATAGTTATGCTTTACAGCTCTTTTACACGATGTAAGTTTTGAGTCAGCTCACTCACTGAAAACAGTTCTGTCCCTGCGTTATTGCGATCTTAAGCCGGCCATAGATGGTTCGAATCTCGGCCAGTTCAGCGGGGACCTGCTGAGATTCAAACCATCTATGGACAGGCTGAATGTACCCAAGTCTATGCATCAAGCTTTTCAAAAATGTTGGCATTTGTTTTTTTGCCAGCTGCTAGCAATAATCACTCCCGGAAGAGTGTTCTCCCGGAAGGGACAGCTCCCCAACCCTCCCCCCCCCTTTATCACTGGGAGGACACAATAGCTCTGCAAGAGGGATTCCACCATTGAGACATTGACTGTGTTTGACTGTGTTGCTGGGGAATCAAACAATTTTCTTTAATGCAACTCCTGGTTGCAAGCAAGGGAAAAATCACACAAGCTATGGCCTGCCTTATGCCGCGTACACACGAAGGGACAATCCCGCGGGATTATCCTCTGGACTGAAGTCCAGCGGATAATCCCCTCGTGTGTGGGCGCCGGCGGACTTTTTGGCGCCAAAGTACGGCGGACTAAAGTTTGAAGTTTTGTTTTCAAATTATCCACTGGACTTGGCAGTCCAGCGGATAATCCCGCCGTTAGTGGGCAAGTCCGCGGGACTTTTGAAATGAACGGACTTGCCGCTCATCGGCAAGTCCGTTCATTTAGCACGTGACTTCAGGTTACGTAGCTAGCGTAGGCAGTAAATGCCGCCGCGCTAGCTCCGTGACCTGGCATGGATTTAAAGGGACTCCCCACGCCGAAAAAAACGGCGTGGGGGTTCCCCCCAAATCCATGTCAGACCCTCATCCGAGCACGCAGCCTGGCAGGCCAGGAAAGGGGTGGGGACGAACGAGCGCCCCCCCCCCCTCCTGAGCCGTACCAGGCCGCGTGCCCTCAACATGGGGGGTGCCCTGGGGAAAGGGGGGCCGTGCGGCCCCCCCACCCCAAAGCACCTTGTCCCCATGTTGATGAGGACAAGGGCCTCTTCCCGACAACCCTGGCCGTTGGTTGTCGGGGTCTGCGGGCGGGGGCTTATCGGAATCTGGGAGCCCCCTTTAATAAGGGGCCCCCCAGATACCGGCCCCCCACCCTATGTGAATGAGTATGGGGTACGATGTACCCCTACCCATTCACCTAAGGTGTAAAATGTAAAGTAAAAAAAAACACCCACACTTTTGAAAAAATAGTTTATTGCACTGCTCCGGGGGTCTTCTTCCGTCTTGGGGGTCTTCTCGCCGGACTCCCCCGCCATTTACCAAGCTCTTTTACCGAGCGGGGGAAGTCCGGCTACCTTCTTCGTCGTCGCCGCCGTCTGGGGGTCTCGATCCGCCTTCGGGGGTCTTCTTCCGTCTTGGGGGTCTTCTCGCCGGACTCCCCCGCCATTTACCAAGCTCTTTTACCGAGCGAGGGGAGTCCGGCTACCTTCTTCGTCGTCGCCGCCGTCGTCTGGGGGTCTCGATCCGCCTTCGGGGGTCTTCCGGGGGTCTCTTCTGTTCTTGCGGCGGTCGTCGTCTTCCGCGCCGCCGGCGCCTTCTCCTTCTTCTTGTCCTTCTTGTTCTTCTTCTTCTTCCGATGTTGACCCGTCGCTGTCTCTGCCCGGAATGCCTGTGCCGATCTGCGCTCGGACTTATATAGGGACATGGGGGACAGGGTCACATGTTCATGTCACATGGTGACCCCGCCCCCTTGCGATGTCACAGTCCCAGCATCCTCCGGGACTGTGACAACACAAGGGGGCGGGGTCACCATGTGACATGTGCATGTGACCCTGTCCCCCATGTCCCTATATAAGTCCGAGCGCAGAGCGGCACAGGCATTCCGGGCAGAGAGAGCGTCGGGTCAACATCGGAAGAAGAAGAAGAACAAGAAGGACAAGAAGAAGGAGAAGGCGCCGGCGGCGCGGAAGACGACGACCGCCGCAAGAACAGAAGAGACCCCCGGAAGACCCCCGAAGGCGGATCGAGACCCCCAGACTACGGCGGCGACGACGAAGAAGGTAGCCGGACTCCTCCCCTCGTGAAAGAGCTAGGTAAAAGAGCAGAAGAGAGCGGAGGAGTCCGGCGAGAAGACCCCCAAGACGGAAGAAGACCCCCGGAGCAGTGCAATAAAATATTTTTTTCAAAAGTGTGTGTGTTTTTGTACTTTACATTTTACACCTTAGGTGAATGGGTAGGGGTACATCGTACCCCATACTCATTCACATAGGGTGGGGGGCCGGTATCTGGGGGCCCCCTTATTAAAGGGGGCTCCCAGATTCCGATAAGCCCCCGCCCGCAGACCCCGACAACCAACGGCCAGGGTTGTCGGGAAGAGGCCCTTGTCCTCATCAACATGGGGACAAGGTGCTTTGGGGTGGGGGGGCCGCACGGCCCCCCTTTCCCCAGGGCACCCCCCATGTTGAGGGCACGCGGCCTGGTACGGCTCAGGGGGGGGGCGCTCGTTCGTCCCCACCCCTTTCCTGGCCTGCCAGGCTGCGTGCTCGGATGAGGGTCTGACATGGATTTGGGGGGAACCCCCACGCCGTTTTTTCGGCGTGGGGATTCCCTTTAAATCCATGCCAGCTTGCGGAGCTAGCGCGGCGGCATTTACTGCCTACGCTAGCTACGTAACCTGAATTTACGTTCGAAATGAACGGACTGCTCCGTGTGTGGGCAAGTCCGTTCATTTTCAAAAGTCCCGCGGACTTTTGGCCGGCGGATTATCCGCTGGAGAAGTCCGTGCGTGTGTGGGCAAGTCCACACCCTCGGAAAGTCCAGCGGACCTAGCCGGAAAGTCCCACGGGATTGTCCGCTGGACTAGGTCCGCCGGCAAAAGTCCCTACGTGTGTACGAGGCATTAGTTTAACTGTTGTTAAAGTAAATTTCCAGTACTAACCACCATTAAAGGGATCATAAACTCTGGTAAAAAAAAAAAAATCTATTCAAGAATAGGATTTAAGAATTCTCCCAAACACTTTTTTCTGCTGTTGGACTATGGGATGAATAGTGTGCATATTATAACAGCTGCTGCTCCTGTCACTGCCAGGATACCCAAACAAAGACTGTCTGATTGGCTGCAGTCACTTTGCAGTTGAGAATTTTCTGCCTGGCACCTTGGTCTTCAGGTTGAAGTTTATGCAGCTAGGTGGTGCTGACAGGGCCACCATAGCCTGTCATTATGCTAATTTGACAGGAATTCTCCAAAATTGGAGCAATGTAAGGCCAGCATAACATTGTAGTATAAACTCAAATTATGCACTCGCTATTAATACCCCATATTCCCTTTAATGGAAAAACAATACCTTCCTATCCCTTAGTGGCACTTGGATACATTATTGGCTTAAATTTGTTTCAAGCACTTTTAGAAAAGTAGGTAGGCCCTATTATATTTTAAATATTTTAGATTTTTAGTAAACTAGCCATCTCCAATATCTGGGGATTATTTGCTTTTTGTAGCCTCCATTACATAGTTATTGTGTAATCCTAAAACCCTATGACCATATAGGGACAGAAAATGATCACATCAGATGATGATGATTGGACGGACTGGAAAATCTTTAGCCTATTCTTTCGATCCCTGCTGCTTATAAAGACATAAACTGATACTACATGGCCTGTTCTATGGAGATTGGTGTTGGATCAAAACATGACTGCGAGACTGATTGTTTCTTAGAATGGATATGATTTTTGACATTTATCCCTCCAAGCAAGCAATTTATAAGAATAACATTTAGGCCAGGTTCCAATTTATCTGTGTCCCCTGTTATCCATTTTTAGTGCGTCCTTTAGCTTATGCTGTGGTAAGTTTACACAAATTTTCATTATTATTATATTGGGCATCACAGCACAGAGTGCACCGAAAAACAGACATGCCTCATTTTTCAAACTGCAGTGGAACACACCACAGAGATCTGAACAGCCTAATTGAAAAAAACATTTACAACCACACAAGATAACATGCATTGGAAGTTGTGTAGTGGGCCTTAGGCCTCATTCACATATTAATGTTTTAATGCATGCATTGTACTAAACCGCATGTGTCATCAAAAGCAATGTCATAGATAAAGCCTATAGAAGATAATCACCGCTCTAGGTTGGTTCCAACCTGTATCACTCCACTGCATGCTAGCAGGTGGCCTTGTTTGTCACAGGCTTGACAATAGAAGAGAAGAATCTGGTCGGCCACACATCCAAAAAAATCACCTATATTTAGACATATTCAAGAAAAACTCTCCACAATACATTTAAGGGAACATAGCACTCTTGCTGGAGGGTTATGTTCCTATTGAATGTAGTGTGGAGAGTCTTTCTTGAATATGTCTAAATAAAGATGATTTTATTGGATGTGCGGCCAACCAAATTCTTTTCTTCTACTCTCATATATAAGAGCCTGTTCATGTCTGTGTGCTGCGCTGCATGGTGTTTTTGAAACCTGCTTAGGTCTGTTTTTCTGTCTTCTTTCATGTGTTTTGAGGCCCATAGAAGTCAATAGTAATGTATGTATGATGCAATTTGCATGTGTTTTCAGCTCCAGGTAGCAAGCCTATATAGTTATCTTATTGGAAAACATAAAAAATTTAATGATTCGTTAAAATGGAATTAAAATATGCTTTAGCAGAAGTTCAAAATCTGCATGAGGGTACATTTACACCAGGTGCGGGAGGACTGTGTTGGGTGCAGTCCCACTGCATAATGCTTTGTTTCCTCCTCCTACTTGGCCGGTTCACACCATCACATTGCAGTGGTGTGAGCTAGAAAAAAGTAAGGCATGCAGTACTTTTTTCCAGTACAGCGCAGTGTGTGGCAATCCACTGGCTCGCTCCACGTTGCAGCCAATAGCACTTAATGAAACGTCACTGTGGGCTTTATTTTTTTTATTGAACAGTGCAATCAGGGCCGATCCTAGGGTCACAGGCGCCTGGGTGCAGAAATATTTCTGGTGCCCCCACATGTGCGTGCTCATCTTACAAACTCCTCCCCTTTACAAACATTTCTATGGCAATGACTCAAACACAGAAATGCTCCCCTAAAGAGTCTTTGTTACCCTGGGATCCTCCCATGATCTCTTAACAATAAATAAAATACAGGAAGAGAGTACTCTAATAGGACCTGGAGGGGGTCTCTCTAATGGACACAGAGAGGGCTTCTGTTAGAGAGTCTGTTAGAAAGAGCCCCCAGACATACTACAGGAGATGGTCAGAGACTGCAGATATGTAATTGTATCAACGAGAGATTGTCAGAGACTGCAGGCATGATACAGGAGATGGTCAGAGACTGAAGACATGATACAAGAGATGGTCAAATACTGCAGACATACTACAGGAGATGGTCAGAGACTGCAGATATGTACTTGTATGAACATGAGATTGTCAGAGACTGCATACATGATACAAGAGATGGTCAGGGACTGCAGACCATGATACAAGAGATGGTCAGAGACTGCAGACATACTACAGGAGATGGTCAGAGACTGCAGATATGTACTTGTATGAACATGAGATTGTCAGAGACTGCGGACACGATACAAGAGATGGTCAGAGACTGTGGAAATTATACAAGAGATCAATGCATCAAATGCAGCCTACCAGTGCCCACCAATTGCAGCCTCTTCAGTGCCTATCAAATGCAGCCTGCCAGTGTCCATCAAATGCAGCCTGCCAGTGTACATCAAATGCAGCCTGCCAGTGCCCACCAATTGCAGCCTACCAGTGACCACCAATTGCAGCCTACCAGTGCTCCTGGATCAAACACAGTGGCAATGGTTTCCTACTGTCATGGAGCTTGGATTTGAATCTTCCGGGCGGCCACTGTAACAAAGTCCTGCCTCCTAGACCAGCTTGCGGCTCCTATGATACATGTCACACTGATTCAATTTCACTGTATTGGATCAGTGTTCCATCTATTACAGGAGCCGTCCTAGGGGGTGGGACTTTGTTACAGCACTGCCCAGGGGCGGAATGACAACTCATGGGGCCCCAGAGCAATAGGAGATTATGGGCCCCCAAGGTTTAAAGATGGCTGCCGTCATACACTCCATACTCCTCTCCTGTACATACCACCCACTGTAATACCCTCCACACTCCTCCCCTGGAGGATATTATAGTGGGCGGTATGTACAGGAGAGGAGTGTGGAGGGTATGACAGTGAACGGTATGTACAGAAGAGGAGTGTGGAGGGTATGACAGTGGGCGGTATGTACAGGTGAGGAGTGTGGAGGGTATGACGGTGGGTGGTATGTACAGGTGAGGAGTGTGGAGGGTATGACGGTGGGTGGTATGTACAGGAGAGGAGTTTGGAGGGTATTACAGTGGGCGGTATGTACAGGAGAGGAGTGTGGAGGGTATTACAGTAGGCGATATGTACAGGCGAAAAAAAAATCATGCCCACCAAAAGGCCCCCACATCCATTATTTTAGATCATAATTAAAACTAAAATTGAATTTATCAGGAAGTCAGATTTACACAGTGTGACAGCACCCCCACTTCACATCAAAAGTCCCCCCTTAACAGCAGGAGCTCCATACTTAGCAGCAGGAGCCCCTTTTCACATTGTGAGCCCCCTAATTAACATCAAGAGTCTCTTTTTACATCAGAAGTCCTCCCCTTTACATTAGAAGTCCCCCTTTGCGTCAGTAGTCCCCATTTACATTAGAAGTCCCACTTTAACATCAAAATCCCTCTTTACATCAATAGGCTCCTACTGAACATCAGGTATCTCCTTTTATGCCAGAATCTCTCTTTACATCAGAAATCTCCCCTTCACATTAGGAGTTCTCCCGCAGCTTTGGGTCTTCTACCCCCTATGGGCGTGCCCGTGTCCTCCACCTTCGTGCGAGTGCCCAAGTCCAGCCCTGGAACATACACAGGCTGGTGAGGTTAACAAGCAACCCCCCGGCCCCAACCTTCATCACCACCAGCGGCTGCTTGACGGCCTACAAATTTTTGCACCCCAAAAATTTTTTCATGCAGAGCAAACTCAGGAGCACGCTCCGCTACTGACGACCACCTGCCACTGACTGAGCCAAGGAACGGATGGAGGGCATGCATAGCCTGAGGGAAGTGGTATGGCCTTTGTACGGGACATCAGAGCAGTGACCACATTTCCAAACTGCCATTTAGGGACAATTTTGCTAAGGACGGTGGGGGGGGGAATGTAGTCTCAGGGTTGATCAGTGGCGGGGTTGACTTTTCAGGCGAATGGCTGGTGTTCACTATTAAATCACCCAGACACAATGCTTGATATGGTGTCAGGATGATCAAATCACATTTCTAATATTACAGTGTATTATATAATGAAATAGTTCAACTCACCATATGCAGAATCAGTGGGAGCCCTGAGATTGTCCCTTTCCACCAGATGCAGCGTGTCACTTGCCACCATCAACTGCCACCAGATGCAGCATGTCACTTGCCACCGTCGCCTGCCACCAGATGCAGCGTGTCACTTGCCACTGTCGCCTGCCACTAGATGCAGCGTGTCACTTGCCAACTTCGCCTGCTGCCAGATGCAGCGTGTCACTTGCCACAGTCACCTGCCACCAGATGCAGCATGTCACTTGCCACCTTCGCCTGTTGCCAGATTCAGCGTGTCACTTGCCACAGTCGCCTGCCGCCAGGTGCAGCGTATCACTTGACACAGTTGCCTGCTACCAGATGCAGTGTCACTTGCCACCGTCACCTGCCGCCAGATGCAGAGTGTCACTTGTCACCTATATCCTGGCTCTCTCTCCCTCCCCTTCAGCTGGGCATGCCGGGGGCTGCAGTTTCCCTCTTAGGATTGCTGGACAAAGCCACTCCCCCAGCTGCTGACTGAAGGAAGGAGGGGGAATGGGTATAAAACAGAGAGCCCTTTCCT
This sequence comes from Lithobates sylvaticus, assembly GCA_028564925.1. Taxonomy (NCBI): domain Eukaryota; kingdom Metazoa; phylum Chordata; class Amphibia; order Anura; family Ranidae; genus Lithobates; species Lithobates sylvaticus. The sequence goes on from CM053027.1 coordinate 425,134,964, forward strand.
TACAGAGGCGGCTTAAGCGGGGGGCAGCACAGTTTCTCCTCCTCGGACCTGCTTACCGCTGCTATCATTTGCCGGCGGGGAGCACACACGGGAGGGGGAACGCGGCACCTGAGCTTCAGCACCCCCCTCTGCCTTAGCTCATGGTGCCTTGGCACGTAGCACCCAGTGCACCCGCCCAGGATCGCCCCTGCGTGCAATGCACCACAATCGGCACATTGGCACTGCTGTCATCACACTGCATATCAGCTGCTTCATTGCAACACAACAACTGGTGTGAATGTATCCTCAACATGCACTGAAACACATGAAAATGTAAAAGCTGAACTCAAGGATAAGCCAATATTATCTAAATACATTGGTCATATACCATACTTGTTTTGCCCCAAAGTCTCTGCATCTTGGGGTTGCTGATCTATATGTTCAAGATTATGTTTTAAGTTTTTGATATTTCCTCTCTTTGCACCTTTTGATATCTTACTCTGGTTTGGATTGGACAGGACAAGTCTGTTGTCATCTGCAACTGTTTTTTTGTTTTGTTTTTTTATTGAATACGTCCTATGTTGCTTGTAATTCATTCTTAGGTGAACAAATGGAAATTACAATAAAAATAGATTAAACATAAATACATTGGTCATGTGTATACTTACTTGAATCATGATGTCTTTGGGGTTGATTTACTAAAGGCAAATCGACTCTGCACTACAAGTGCACTTGGAAGTGCATTACAAAGTGCACTTGGAAGTGCAGTCGCTGTAAATCTGAGGGGAAGATCTGAAATGAGGGGAAGCTCTGCTAATTTTATCATCCAATCATGTACAAGCAAAAAAAAATGTTTTTATTTGTTTTTATTTATTAATTTATTAAAATGTTTTTATTTATTAATGTTTTTTTTTGCCCCCCACGGATCTACAGTGACTGCGCTTCCAAGTGCACTTGCAGTGCACTTGTAGTGCAAAGTGGCTTTGCCTTTAGGAATTAATCCATTTATGGCAGACTGATTAAACCCAAGTTGATCCATCGATCGACTTGGGTACAACCAGCATGTTGAATTTTTAGCATGCGATTATTGCAATCGTATGGTATAGCCGCTAGCAATAATCCCTGTTTTCTGTCGGCAAGGACGGCTCCCCCGCCCCCCTGCTGGGAGAACACAATGGCTCCCCGGGAGGGATTCCTCCATCAACACTGACTGACTGTGCTGATGGGGGAATCGAGCAAAAACTGAATAATCTATGGCCTGCTTTAGCCTTTACATGAAAGTTTGTGTACCTGGCATATGTATATTATATATATATATATATATATATATAATATGTTATGTTTTATTTATGATAACGTATTGTATTGCATGTCCTCATTGACGATTACCTATAAAATAGAGATTAGTATTACATTTCATTTTATATAAAGAGAATAATATGATGTGTATGCTGCTCGGATTGTTAGAAGACTGATCAAACGTCCATCTTTCCTTTAATTCAAATACATCTTTAGTAAATCATGCTTAATGGGCATTAGAGAAGTCACTGTTTTCATGTTCCTCAGTCTCCAATGTTGGTAATATGGATTGCAAGCTCTGTGAAACAATTGCTGAGCGCACTGTGGCGAATTACAAGCGAATAAGGTGGATGTATGTGTTTTAAATGAATAATAGCCCCTGTTAAGTTACCATACAATGCTTATCCTGGCACAATAGGTTGAGCCCCTGGGTGAAAGGGATGCAGCGGTCAAGCCTAAACCTTCTAACAAGAGGTTAGGATCTGAGTGACAATGCTTTCCCCTGAAAGGATACACGAGGAGTGAGGGGCTGAGTGGGGCTGCCTGTGTCCCCCTGCCTTTCTTATTTTTTTGTCCTGAAGACAGAGGCGTCTGCAAGTCTGAGCTGGGAAGTGACTGATTTGGGCAGTCCTGTCACTCATCTCTGCGCCCATCCCAGCAAAGGAGAACAAATCGCTGATAAAGGAGAGAGATTTCAATTCAGCGGCGTCGTTAGGGCAACCAGCAACTATTCCTGCTGTAATAAGTTCCACTTCAAAAGCCTCCTCATTCATCGCTCACTGCCTCTCACTTTTATGAAGTCCGGCCTGTTCACTGGCAGGATTCATCTGTTTGCTTATTTTTCATGGTGTTTATTTTTCACCATTCACCCGGTACTTGTATTAAATAAACAAAGGACAATCGTCCTGCAAATAAGCCAGGGGGACGGGAGGACAAGGGGGGCAGATGGCCTGTAGGAGAGAGTCGGGGTCCAAATAGGATGGGAGCTGGGCCAAAATTATGAGGGGTTCTGATGGAGTCAAAATTGACTGCGCTAATATGGCATGAAAGCAAAGGTCAGGAGACTGTATCCTAATAGAGTGTCTCCAATCGGGGGCTCTGATTAGAATGCGGCTTGCCTTTGCTGAGCTCATTGCCATAGCAATGCTTACGCTTCATATTGATGCACCATACAGGCAGCACTTTGAATTTCAAAGAAGAAGCCTTTGAACCTTTCCCTGCCTGATTACACACTTGCATTGTGGGTGGAACCCTGGTGCAGACGTGCATGCGCAGTACAAGCGCCACTTCTGTTGCGCCATGGACTGTTGGTGCATTATATGCTGTTGCACTGTAAACCGCAGTTGTAAAGTGAACTACCCCACTATTTACTGCTGTTGTGCTCAGTATTGCTATGCTAGTTATTACTGATGCTCTGTATACTGCTGCACTATTTACTACTACTGCATTACATACTGCTGTTGCACTGTGTACTGATGCTCTATTTACTACTACAACTACTACTGCAGAGACTGCTGCTCTATTTACCACTACTACTGCAGTACATACTGCTGTGATGTTCTGTTTACTACTAGTGCACTATATACTGCTGTTGTACTGTGTACTGATGTCCTGTTTACTACTAGTGCACTATACTGTAGTTGTACTGTGTACTGATGTTCTGTTTACTATTAGTGCACTATATACTGCTGTTGTACTGTGTACTGATGTCCAGTTTACTACTAATGCACTACATACTGCTGTTGCACTGTGTACCGCTGCTCTATTTACTACTACTACTGTAGTACATACTGCTGTGTAACGATGCTCTGTTTACTGATAGTGCACTACATACTGCTGTTATGCTGTGTACTGCTTTACTACAACTGAAGAGTACAAAATTTGACACAGCTCTGCATAGAAACAAATCAGCTTCCAATTTTTTTTTTTGTCAAAGCTTAACCACTTCCCGGCCACCCGCCAAATACGGTGACACAATAGCACTCCTGCGAATCCCTGTAGCTGTATGGGGGGGATTTAGGGAGTATAGGGGGCATGCGAGCACGCCCGCAGCATGATGTAAGAGCCAATGCGCGTGGCCAGCGGCCACAATGGCTGCAGGCTACCCGCGATTGCTCCTGAGAAGGACAGAACGGAGATCTGTCAATGTAAACAGACAGATCTCCATTCTGTCAGGGGTGAGGAGATTGATCTGTTGTTCCTACTACGAACTACGGAACACATCTAACCCCTTGATCGCCCCCTAGTATTAACCCCTTTCCTGCCAGTGATATTTACACAGAAATCAGTGGCTATTTTTAGCACTGATCGCTGTATAAATGTCAATGGTCCCAAAATAGTGTCAAAAGTGTCCGATCTCTCTGTCCCAATGTCGCAGTCCTGATAAAAATCGCAAATCGCCACCATTACTAGTAAAAAAAAAAAAATGAATACTAAAAATGCCATAAATCTATCCCCTATTTTGTAGACGCTATAACTTTTGCGCAAACCAAACTATATACACTTATTGCGTTTTTTTTTGTTTTGTTTACCAAAAATATGTAGAAGAATACATATCGGCCTAAACTGGGGAAGAAATTTATATTATATATATATATTGGGGATATTTATTAGAGGTGATCAAATAGCACCAAAAGAAAGCTCTATTTGTGGGGGAAAAAGGATGCCAAATTTTGTTTGGGTACAACATCACATGACTGCGCAGTTGTCAGTTAAAGCGACGCAGTGCCATATCGCAAAAAATGGCCTGGTCAGGAAGTGAGTAAATCTTTTCGGGCTGAAGTGGTTAATTGAAGGAGCTGTAGTTAGAAGGTGATTGGCTACCATGCTGAGCTGCATCTGATTTTGCACTCTCACGTCTTAGTAAATCAACACTGTGTACTGGTACACTGTTTACTACTGCTGCTCTTTTGTGTATTGTTGCATTGTACGCATTATACCTTCAGCTCAGTGTGTACCACAATCTATTTTCACTACAATTCATCAGAACATTCTGTACAGAAAAATCTTCTCTTGCTACAAAGCAAGGCTGATAAACTCACACTGTGTCCCTCTCCCTATTCTGAGCTCCAACTTCCAATCGGATCCGGTTAAATAAAAAATGGATAGTTCCCTCAACCTGAGGACGTTTGATCACATTTCCAAAAGTCAACATTATTATTCCTTAATAAATCCCACCTCATACCTAACAAATTGAATATTTTTTTTTTTTTTACTCCATCAACTCATCCCCCATCAGTCATTACCTTTTGTATTACTTGCCCCTCCCTTTAGATTGTAAGCTCTCATATTGCATTGGATTGTTTATTTTGTAAATTCTGCTCAAACACTTGGTGCTATATAATAAAATAATAATAAGAGCTATATAAATCCTGAATAATAATACTAATAATAATTATAATAAATCAGGTAATGCCAGTTTTTGCTTTGATGTATAGTTGTATATAAATCACTTGTTTCGCTTAGATCGTAAGCTTTTAGGAGCAGGGCTCTCTGAACCTTTCTGTATTGGATTGTAACTGGGGCATATCCCAAACTGTTGGCACAATAAAATGATAAGAATTGCTATATAAATACTGCATAATGTTACTTATAATATATATATATATATATATATAATAATAATATACAATCAGATCATGTAGTGTGTGTTGTATTCCATATTTGTACATAGATCACTTGTGACACTTGCCCCCTTCCTTTAGATTGTAAGCTCTCAGGAGCAGTGCCCTCTGAATCCTTCTGTATTGGATTGGATATATAAGTGGACTGTCTCTGTTAATTTTGTAAAGTGCTATGCAAACTGTTGAAGCTAAATAATAATAATAACATTAATAATATAATAAAACAGGTCATGCCAGTGTGTGCTTTGATCTATATTTGTGCCAGAAGAGACTGCTAGGTACACCTTTTGAGATGAAGGCTTTGATATTGGCCAGCTTAGTGGCAATAAGTGGCTTTATTTGGGGCATACTCAGATGGGAAGGTCTTGCCTGCCAATTGCCATAGAAATCCTAACTCACCATGAAGACTGTCCAAGCGCCAAGCCTTCCGCTCAGTGACTTTGATCAGGACTTGCAGTGGTCAGTGGAGCTTCTATAGGCTGGACAGCTATGACTGGGGGGAAACTTGTTTTCTCTGCTCTATACAAGCTCTAGTCATTGTCACAAATCTTTTATCCTTTATATTTCCCATGGATGATTCATGTCTGGGTGGCTTTGTGTTGCCCTCCCTTTCACAAGAAACTTCATTAGAGAGCTATAAGTTTCTCTATTGATTAGAAGTGCTCTTTGGCTTCTTGTGTTTGGCTGTAGACAATCTGCTGGAAAGGTTCATCTCTTTGCAGCCTCCTTCACCTTCATCCAGCACAAGTGACTGAGGCACACACTAACCCTTTGATGGAACTTGCTATTGACATTTTGAGAACTCACTTTAAACCAGCGTTAAGTACCGCCATAAATAACACTCGGTGGCTTATTAGTTGAGCAAATATTAAATAAGGCTGAGCTGGATTTGCAAATATTTTTCTTAGCCTGAGCTACACTTTGCGTGTGCAGCCAATTAATTGCCAGGGCTAGACTGTTGGTCTTTATTCCAGCCTTGCATGGTTAATTCCAAGAGCTGCTTCACATTATTTCTGTGGCTTGAAGTGTTTTCCTTTGGTATTTTTAGGCAGAACATGTAAATATGATAAATCACTAGTGATGCTGTCATGGAAATTGACGTTAAGAAAAAAAAAAAAAGTCGTGGATTTCTGGGGGGAATTACTTTTTTATGGGAATTAATTAATATCAGAAATAGCAGCATTCCTCAATTCCCCCAGTTTAGAAGATATGATGATGTTTTTACCTAATAACAGTTATTCATTATGTTAAATGTACAGTAACAGAAACAAGACGCCTCTTTCATTTCCTTTATTTAAACCGTATTAAAAATGAAAAGTAAACACAGCCAATGAGTTTTAAAGATGTCTGAACAGTATTTGTTTAGCTTTTCTTTAAACTGTTTGTCTTGTGGAGGATTTGTAGAGTTACTTTACTCACTGAACATGACACACAGACAAGTGACAGTAGCACTGCACAAGTACAGAACTATAGCGAGAGCACTGAGATCAGTATCAAACTGCACAGGATACATGCAGGAAAAGTACCTGTCACATCACATTGATTCAAGTAAAATGAAAATATATATAATATAGATTTCTTAGATTCTCACCTTCATTACTTGTTTAAAAAAAAAAATGACACAGGTTCAAACACCAATATTTCACCATAAAGTAATAGTATAAGTCTTTGGTGTATGATCGCTCTTCCAGACAAAAAAAACAAAAAACATAATAATAATAAAAAAAAAACTGAATCCAGAATAAAAATAAATTAATTCAACTTGTACAAAATCACATTATTCACATACACTTTAAAAACAACGACAAGACTAGTACAATCGATCACATCATACACAACAGGCTCCTATACACCCTGGGGAAGGGCAATCTACTATCTAGAAGTCTATTCTCTGAGGGTAAATTAGTAGTCTTTAGTAGATTTTAGAATCTGGACAGTGGCATCATAATACTAGAAGCTGAGGCTCATGGGCTGACAGCAAAGGTCGGCTTTCATAGCCGTTGGTGACTCTGGTACTTGGGGAATAGGGGGAGAAAACACAGCGGACTGCTCATGCTACAAATCTGCAACTCAATCATTGATACGCTTTATATATTAGCTCCAGTTTACCTGAGAAAGATTCCATGTTCGTTCTCATTACAAGTGCACATTAAGGTTTCTACAAAAAAATTATTTATTTTTTCTTTTTTTTAACGCTGGTAATTGTAACATATTGTATTTGCATTTCACTGACAATTTGACAAAATATTTTTCTCAACTTCAACTGTGATTTACGTTTAGGATAGTCCTAGCAAAAGGAAAAGGAGATCTTAGATTGATCTTTCCTTGCAGATTTTTATGCAATAGCGTACATACACATACATATACCGTAAGTGTGTGTACACACAGCATATATGGGTGTGTAGTGTGTACATAAATGTAAGATTACCTATCTCTCGCTCTATCATATATATATATATATATATATATATATATATATATATATATATATATATATATATATATGAGAGATATAATATTATATTATCATATACACGAGAGAGATAATATTATATTATATATATATATATATATATATATATATATATATATATATATATATATATATATATATATATATAGAATTAGAAGGAATAATTGAAGGAAGACAATACGGTGGAGAATAAATATTTTTTATATATATAAAAAAAAAAATTCTTATTATTTTTACATTTTTTTTTTTTTTTATGTATCACATTTTATTATTCTCCGTCGTGTTGTCTTTTTTTCTATTGTTTTTTTTTTTTTTTTTTTTGCATGATTAAATGCCATTTTCTCAAGTAATTAGTCCCAATCCCTTTCATTACAGCTTGTAATTATAGTAGAGGCGAGGTTAAAAAAAAACTGTTCAGATCTTTTATGATTTAATGGAAAATTAACCATTTCCATAGGGGAAAGCAGTTTGTGATTTGATTGTTATTAACATTTGGAAAGCATGCCAAGACATTGGATTTGAGGCATTTTAAATCTGATGCTGATTATTACATTTTAATGTACACCAGATCAGATTCGGCAGTATATCATGACGTCTAAGGAGAGCTATGACCGCGGTGTCTTTTTACAGTAATAAATACTTTTTTTTTTTTTAAAAAGGGGAAAAAAATACATTTTCAAGTGAAGTCTACAAAAGAAAAGTCAGTGATTTCTGAGAGTACAAATACAATTGTGGGCTAGGAGATGCCAGAAATGCAGGGTGCTCCAGGCAGGCAGAGCAGGGTACTCATGGGAGCTGTGTGTTGTCCATGGTAGTAGTCCATGACCATGGTGCCTGTTCAGCAGTGGGTACTTTATAATCAGGACCACATTACAAGCACTGGGCCTGGTCAGACAGGAACCTCCAGAGTGAATTGATGTAAGTGTGTGTGTGTGTGAGGCACATGAGGGAGATAGAGCACTGTCATTCTGTACAGTATCCAGCCTGCTGATAAAAATACATTGCATTGGCAGTATGATAATATGTTTATCCTCCTTGCTTCTGTAGGGCATCTATCCCAGGAATCAGACAGTTTGCTGTGGAGGCCATACCGTTGTTAAACTCATCAAGCATAGTAACATTTTTCAAGTGTTTGAGGACCTTATGGTGTTCTAGAAAATAAATACTGGGGCTCCCAAAAGCGATCTCTGTGGTCCATCTGTCACACTTGGGGAAGGCAGCAGTGTCTAGCGTATAGTTCTTTCAGAGTTCCTATAAGTGTCTTCATCATCAGAATCTGTGGAGTCAGCATTGCTGGAAGGCGTGTGCAGGTTGTTGGGGCCCCCGCTGGCCTGGCACACATACCACTCATTGAGGTTGGTGACCTGGGGGGACAGATTGCTAGAGCGCCCCCTGACTTGTTCCTGAGCAGGGGACAGAGAGTCATCAATTGGAGTGGCCACAGCAGAGTAGCCCAGAGCTGAAGGGGAACCTGGAGGGGACTTGCAGTGGATCTTCATGTGCTTCCTCAAGGAGCTCGGATGAGTGTACGACTTGTCACAACCTCTGACCTTACAGTAATAGGGCTTGTCACTGGTGTGCACATGAGAATGCTTCTTTCTGTCACTGCTGTTGGCAAACTTCCTGTCGCAACCATCAAATTCGCATTTAAAGGGTTTCTCTCCTACAGAAAGTGAAAGCATATATGTATAAATGATACAAAAAGTCACAACATCACCTGCACTCAGCACAGGCTCAGGTGTGCACATAGTATTGTGTTTGTGTGCTGCACTGTGCCAACATTATACACACATCATTAGATCGGAGTCATCATTTCATCTGACACTTATTATGAAATTACACTAATAAAGGGAACAGTAGACTGTTAGTAGCCTATCTGTGCAGCCGATGCAACCTACGCCAAGAAATCTATAGCAAATCTATTTTAATAGCTTTCCGCATTGCTTAACAGTTAAAGTGCCTGTGAAGAGCAGCCTCGGGGGTGTGCTTATCTGGCATTGCCCGAACTTCTGCCTGTCCTGTAATTCAATCACTTTCTTCTAAATACTGTGTTATATACGATCCCACTTCACATGGCAGGGCTAATAGAATGAAATACAATGACCCCAGCATTTCAGGGCCGTGCTGTCACCTAGATCTGCGTGTGTTGTGTGTGTGTGTGTGCCATTTAACACTTTACTAATGTGTGTATATAAATTATATATATATATATAATACACTAAGATATAGACGAATATATTCATCTATATCTTAGTGTATATTTCAAATATATATTCATATATATCTTAGCGTATTGCTTAAAAAGGTTCAAACGTTGCAGACAACCCTATCCTTGAGAAGGCCTGGTTGCCTAAAACGTTGCTGTGTTGTTTTTTGAACCTCATTGAGCAACTCATTTTGGCTCTCCGTGCTGTGCTGCAAAACCTTGCATTTATATATATATATATATATATATATATATATATATATATATATATATATATATATATATATATATATATATATATATATATTAGTGACCTAGTGGATTGTTCTCCACCAAATCAAGGGTGTGTATTGAGTGAGCTTCGGCTCGCCCCTACACTTCACAGATCAGCACTTTTCCCATGAAGATTATTACCATTACAGACACCCCCTACTAATGTAGCCACAATCCCACCACTAATACATGTTTGGCTGAGCTCTTCTTAATGTACTCTTCACCTAAGGTACTGCCAATATCCTCACTCAGCTCCACCCCTGCTGTGCCTTCTAATATACAATGCATATTCCTTCTCCCACTTGCTTGCCAATGCCACCTCTAGCCCACATTCGTGTCTTTACTCTAGTATACTGGTTTAGCCAATAGCAGATCTGTTCCTGGTGCTCCCAACTTTGTCACATGCAGTGCCACTTATATGGTATTGCTAAGAATGTGAAGCCAGATTACGTTATGATATTTCTGTGTGTAGTATTTGTTTTATTTATTTTACCAGTGTGCTCATTTATGATACGTGTCGTGTACTGTAGCTGTTTCATATATCTTTATCCCTAATTATAATGTCAAGTAATATAGAGCGTTTTTTGTACAGAGTTTAGAAGAGTTTAACTTTTTTCTGCCAGAGCTCCAATCAGAAACGCGAAGGGGGGGGGGGGGGGGTTCCTGCCTCGTTGAGCTCAAAATATGCCTGTAAAGTCCTAATGTGTATGGGCACATAGGATAACATTGGGGTTGATTTACTGAAGGAAAATTCACAAGTGCACTTGGAAGTGCAGTCATTTAGATCTGTGGAGAAGATCTCAAATGCGGGGAAGCTCTGCTGATTTTATCATCCAATCCTGTACAAGCAAAAATCGTTTTTTAATTTTCATTGCCTGTCCCCCTCAGATCTACAGCGACTGCATTTCCAACTGCACTTGTAGTGCAAAGTGGATTTGCCTTTAGTAAATAAACCCCATTGAGTTGAGGCAGAACACAAAACTCATGTGGAAGCAGCGATTTTTTAGCCAGTGTGCATGGAGACTGGTGAATTGTTGCTCACTTTTAAATTCCAAAATGTCCAGGGAGTGATTGACTAAGGAAAACCAGGTTGGCCCAGATAATGTCACATCAGTCAGTAAAAACCCCAGTCGTGATTACAGTTTTGTACAGCAGAAACAATATAGGAATTGCATGTATTTATTAAGGGAGAGTAGTGCTGAGTAATCAGCAGCAGAAAACCTGCCATTCTTATTTATCTCTTGGACTCTGTAGCAGAAATCAAACAGGATAAGAACAAGAGCTTTGGACATGGGTCATTACTCATAATATGATTAGGAATATGTAATCTGGACATCGATGGACCAGACCTAGTTACTGACCTGCTTTATATGGGTGTGTATGTGTGTGTGTGTGTGGGGGGGGGGGGGGGGGGTTGTACGTGTTCTGTTATTTGGATTTTATTAAATATATGTCTCCTAAATCGCATGTCTTAAATGACAACTTTTATAAGCAACACAACCCTCGTGTAATCCATTGCTATTTCATCCCTTCATCCTTTCTGGCCCTGGGAAAAACACGTTCTGGTCTACTTTTTACCATGTCAGAACCAGTACCTGATATGTGGTGTCAAATCGTGTACATACAATTACCACGTTGTACTACACCCCAAGAGCCCATGTGAATGTACAGAATCTAGTTGGAAGCAAATGATATATATATATATATATATATATATATATATATATATATATATATATATATATATATATATACATATTAGCAAGTCCATACAACGGATATATATACAAAAGTCAATGTTTCTCTTTCAGGTGTTTAGCTACAGTACAGTTACGTCACACACACTAATCCTTGTAGTACTATACAGTGTAACATTTTCTGTAGAAGCATCATTGATTATTGTAACAATCTGTCTGTGAATAAAACGTCTCTCTTCCCCACACTTCGATGTATTATATTATTACTCTTTACTAATATTCTAGGTTATTATCGTTTATCACCTTTACAGTTGGCAAAATGCTCTTACTACTCACACGTTTACACTTGTTTTTGCAGCCTTGTATTATGTAAACCCATCTAGGAATAATTTACGTCTAGTTGTGTTTATTTTATCCCTGTCGTGTATAAATTATCTAAGAATGCTCATACCTAAAATACAGACTTCCACTTATCAGATGATGCAGCATGGCTCTAATAAACTCCCAGTGTAATTTCACCTGTCTACTATTAGTACATCCTTACAAACACTGTCCGTCCAGTGTGTTAGATTTACTATGCTATAGTATTAACGTATATTGGCTGTAGTGATCAGGGTTTCTGTGTACTGCCATTGAAGTCATAAAAGCGTGATTCTTTCACGAACACGTCACTAGTTTTGTCAGCAATGGCTTTCTTACATCATACCTTTAATTACCAAGTAATAATTACATTCCACGGGATGTCAGCACGGTCCTTGCCTGATGCTAGTCTATACACTACTCTGTCTCTCAGTCCTATTCTCTTGTCTGAGTCACATCCCCAGTGCAGCCAATCCTGACAGTGCTAGGAGGAAGATGACGTCCTGGACTGTTTGTAGACAACAGGCAAATCACGGTTCCAAATACTCCATCTCACATCCTGCAATGGATGAGGATGATGCCTGAGGTTATATGTAGTTGTGATATCTCTGCTATTGATGCCACATAGTTATCATGTACTATAGGCTTGGGGGGGGGGGGGGGGGGTAATGCTCAGCATCCACACTGAATCCAACACTAAAATGAATAATGCTTTCATAGAACTGATAAAACTGATATTTGGTTACAATTTTACTAGAACTATTTGTAAGGCCATGTACAGTTTGTACATGGTCCAGTTCCCCACACCTTTCCAGCCATCTCACCCAGACATTTCCTATTGTATAGCTCAGACATCTGCCGTCTGTCACCCAAATATCTCCAGGCCTTAATTCCAGACATGTCCAGCTTTATGAACCATTATCAGCAACGTTATCATGGCAGCATCTCCAGAGCTGTCAGTCACCACGCTTCAGCTCCATCATCTCAGCCCCTCCACTTATATAAAACACATACATATATATTCACTTACAGCTCTGTCACCAATCCCCCCAGACCTGTATAGCATGTGAAATACACCACTAACCCTTCTCATGCATCCCATAGGAGGACATTCCTAAAGGGGTCTTTTCATGACAGTCTAGCAAACCTTATAGATCCCTACTACCCTATAGTAAATCCCCGGAAGATCTGCACCTTAGGCTCCATGCACACTGGATTAAACAAAAAAGAATTTCCCTTGGCAGAAAAAAACGCTCATTTTGTACAGGATTTAAGCGTTTTTGTTCTGCCAGAAAGCTCCAATGAAAACAAAAGGGTTTTCTTTCCTGCCTCTATGCTGAGCTCAAAATATGCCCTTATAGTCCTAATGTGCATGGACACAGGCTCCATGCACACTGGCCTTAAAAAATCGCTGCTTCTACAGGAGATTTGTGTTATGCCTGTAGAAGCAGCTCAATGTTATCCTATGTGTGCACATTGGGACGATTACAGGCATATTTTAAGCTCTGCGTTTAAAGCTGGCCATACACCTATAGATTATCTGCAGATTTTCTATGGTTAGATGGAAAAAGTGCAACAGATTTCTCCATGTTCGCTAAACTGTGTGGATGGAGGAATCTCCCACTTTTTCCATCTAACCATAGAAAATCTGCAAATAATCTATAGGTGTATGGCCAGCTTTAGGCAGTAAAAAAAATCCTTCTGGTTTGTTTGAGTCTCTGATTGGAGCTCTCTGTCAGAAAAGAAAAAAAAAAAAACTCTCCTAAAAAATTGCTCTATATGCACACTGGGCTTAAGAAAAACGTCTGTTCTCTTGGGAGTAAAAAACGCTCATATAGCATTTTTTGTACAAAGTCTAGACTAGTTTAGAAGAGTTTTATGTTTTTTATGTCAGTGAGCTCCAATCAAAAACACTAACCAGAAGGGTTTTTTGTTCCTGCCTGCACCATGCACACTGGGCTTAAAAAAAAACGTCTGTTCTCTAGGGAGTAAATTTTTTTGTACAAAGTTTAGAAGAGTTTAGGAGAGTTTTACATTTTTTCTGCCTCCAAGCTCCAATCAGAAACACAAACCAGAAGGTTTTTTTTTCTGCCTCTAAACATTAAACTCAAAATATGCCTCTTCTCCATGCACACTAGGAGCAGAAAAAAACGTCAACGTTTTTAGCTTAAAAACATGGCATAAAAGATGCAAATTTAAAGCATATTGTACAAAGTTTAGGGGAGTCTACTAATGTGCATGGACACACAGGGGGTTATTTACAAATGGCAGATCCACTTTGCACTACAAGTGCACTCGCTGTAAATCTGAGGGGGAAGATCTGAAATGAAGGGAAGCTCTGCTGATTTTATCATCCAATTATGGGCAAGCAAAATTTTTTTTGTTTTTTTTTTCCTTGCATGTCCCCCTTGTAATGTACCTTGCAGTGCACTTGTAATGCAAATAGTAAATAAACCCCATAGGATAACATTGAGCTGCTTCTACAGGCAAAACACAAAACTCCTGTAGAAGCAACATTGTTAAGCCAGTGTGCATTAATAAGCGTTTTTTTTTTTTCTGCCAAGGGAACAGACGTCTTTTTAAGCCCAGTGTGCATGGAGCTATAGGATAGCATGGAGCTGCTTCTACAGGCAAAAAACAAAATTCATGTAGAAGCAGTGATTTTTACATTTTGCATGACACCAAAATTAGTTATTGTATATAGATTATATTTTGACTGAGAGTGCATCGAATGCTTTGAGGTTTCCATGTATGCAGACAATTGGAATAATATGTTCAAATCGCATTTAGATAAATATAATTAATGTTCACAATGTCAGTTAATTTAAACTAATGACATTCATTTCACACTTGCAGCACTAATGAAACGATTGTGATAAGAAAAAATTGTTGATGTCTCCTGGTACTCGGATGTGTGTAATGCCTCGTCATCGTGCATGTCTGGCGTGTCATCAGAATGGGTTGGCTCTACTGTACCCATCATGTGAGAAGGAAGGCCTGGGCTATACACTTCTACACACCAGGAAAGCTCACCCCCATCCTACAAATCACCTGTATCGATTATAGTTGTTGTGTTATTTATAACATGTCATCATTTATTAATTATACATGAGCTTGTTTTATTTTATTTTGTCAGCCTAACTATGTAAAAATGTAATAATGTATTAAATATAGAAATATAAAAATATAATTATTATTTGCCTTCTTTAGCATAACTACTATACTACGAATTTTGCTTTTTAAAGTGCAACATGTCGTCTATATAGGAGGGTTATGTCTAATTTAAGAACACTCTTCTGAAAGTTTACACTGAGCTTCGGAAAGTTACAGCAATCTGTTGAATCATGTCATCCTTTGGTTAACGGTTACTTTATATTATGTCTACTCAGGGTCTGATGTAATATTAGAAGGTGCTATAGAAAAAAAACTGTTTGTAGGCTCATTTCATAAAACTAAAACACAAGGCTACGGATCTTTAGTTCAGCCATGTGACTGGAGCTTTCAAATCTTATTGGACTAAAAAAAAAAAACGCACTTTAATTTTTTTTTCTTAGTTTGTTAGCTTTGTGAACTGGGCCTTTGTGTATGGCTGGTCATGCACTACTATACAATCGGATTGTACAATATCTGTACAATCTCACTTAGATGTAATAGGAGGTTCAATCGAAACTATCCCTTAAATTATCATAAAATCAGGCAGGTAGATCTAAAGGAGTGTATGATCACCTTTAACTGGGAAGCCCTGAGGATATTTACAGGTTGCTAAAACAACCCCCTGTGCCCACAAGGCATATTAAGCCTTGGTCAAATCTAATTAATTAAAGGTAGCAGAAAACTGGGGACCCTCTAGAACCCTATATGAAAAGTCTAAACTGGCTGATCCTTTTGTTTCCCTCCCTCCTGACCGTCCACACGAGGTCTCTTCCATTCATAGAGAAAACTTGGCATCGGTCCTGGATGTTGGGGAACCAGAAGAAGACAAATACAACGGTGTAAATGTAGTGGTGGGGGGGGCATGACCAGGTTGTCTAGTCCTCGGAAGTTTCCTGCCAATGTGTGCAGCTAAATGACTTATTCATGAGCAGTCACATGGCTGAGGAAGTGTGCAGAAAAGACAGAAAATACCTACCTGTATGAGTCCTTTTGTGGATTTTAAGGTTTTCTGATCGGGCAAAGACCTTGCCACATCCAGGGAAGGGGCATGGGAAAGGCTTCTCCCCAGTGTGAACTCTGATGTGGTTGACCAGTTTGTATTTGGCTTTGAATGGTTTTCCCTCCCTGGGACATTCCTCCCAGAAGCAGATGTGGCTGCTCTGCTCGGGGCCCCCGACGTGCTCCACCGTGACATGGTTGACCAGCTCGTGCATGGTACTGAAAGTTTTGGAGCAGCAGGTCTTTTTGGAGCCTTGCTCCTGATCGATCCACTTGCAGATGAGCTCTTGTTTGATGGGCTGCCTCATGTACCTCAAGAACGCCCCTGCAGCGGCTGGGTGGGCGGCAGCAGCAGCAGCAGCGAGGTTGACATTTAAGTTCATAGAGTTGTAGCTGTGGATGGAGGAGGCTGCATAGTGTTCGGTTCTGAAGGGCTCCGCTCTCCCGTATAGTTCTCCGGCCAAGCCAAGGCGCATCTGCCCGTTGAGGGGGTGGTGGACTCCTGGGGCTGCCTGCTCGTGGATGCCAGTGAAGAGAGGGTGGCTTCCTCCATCAGGGTGTCCATAGGTGCCAGTGGAGGAGATGAACATGCTATGGGGGTGGTGGTGGTGGTGGTGATGATGGTGATGGGGGGAGCCGGTGGCCGGATGCTGTTCTCCTAACATGGCCGAGGTGGATAGCTCCCTCCTAAGGAGAAAGTCCCTGGGGCTGCTGCTGTAGCCAGTGTGGGAATGAGCCACGGCGGGATAGCTGACTGTGGCTGGCGAGGCGAAGGCGGCAGCGGTCTGAGCCTCGGGATGAGCTGGCATGTGCTGCGAGGGACTAAGTTTCAGAGCACTGGCTTGAGCCATGTGCTCAGGTCCGAATGGAGTCAGGGCAACTCCAGGGTCACTCCCCAACTCCCCAGGGTGGATGTGGGCAGGGTGGGAGTGAGCTTGATGACTCCCCAACCCCGGGAAGCCTGTCATAGTCTGATGAGGATGGGCTTGAGCCGCTGCCAAATCCGCTAACCTCAGAGTCTGACTCCTCTTGCTCAAAGGGGGCTCCATCACTACACAATCAAGTCCATCCACACTTACTGTTGTTATTTTTCCCCCTCTACCATCCTCCTTCAAAAACATGGGTAGATTAAGCGTTCTTTAACTTCTTTTGTCTGCCTCCCAACTCTGCCTATTCCTTTTCCCACTCTGTCCTCCAGCGATTGGCAGAAAGCGCAGCTTTGGAGGCGCACAGTGGGGGCATCGAGTTTAGCGATGGCACAGCCGGGATTGGACGGGTTGCCAGGATTGGCAGGAGGCCCGCGCAGCCCATTGGCTGGCTGTCAGGCCGCCGCACAGCGGGGATCCGCCCCCATGCTCTCAGCCTGCATTCCACTTCTCAAAGTTGGACTTGGAGAAAGTTTTTCTAGTGAGCCCGGAGGAGGATGGCGGGCGGCTGGCGGAGGAGTATAGTAGTAGTAGTAGTAGTAATAGGAGCAGAGCCAAGCGGGAACAGAACTGCTCCGCCATTGTCACCCCTGGCCGGCCTGGGAGGGCGGGCAGCCTGCCATTCCAATCACTATTATCATCCCCTAAATGTCATATTAAAGGGATCACTTCCACCACCGAATCCATCACAGCAGCGAAGTCATCTATACTTCTATGGTGGGGCCACACCGCTACTGACATCCCCAAACTCTGCCTGGGAAAGAGGGGGAGAAGGACACATCATACATACATATCTGAATGTATAAATAACATACTGATCACATCCCTATTTACTATCATGTGTATTGTGCTGGGATCCCATTCAACTTTGAATGGAAGTGAGTGGACGAGCTTAGGTCATTCAAGGTGACGCATTGTAAAGATTGCACATCGGCCACTACCAGTTCCATGGCGATGTGCTGTGCGCAGTAACCATGGTAACCAATCACGGTTCACTTCACAGCATCAGCTCTTTGTAGTAACATTACATCTTGTGACACCGATGACCTGAAAGTTTGGATTTGGACAGCCGTGACCCCTAAATGAGGGTATCTCTGTGTACTCAACACGTATTTTATTCACATTTCCTACTAACCTACCGTGCTATTTACACATGCTTTTGCTATTTTATTTTTACTTTTTAACTTCCCATCTCAAAGCTAATGAAAGCTAATTGCTCCAGGCTTATTTTTATCCTTTGCTCCAGGTGACATAAAAGCAGCTGCACACAATGCAGTCCCCCAAATCCTTACTGTATTAATATAGCAGGTGATTACTAGGAGTCAAAGTACTATTTGTGACAAGGACACGAATCCAGAAATGTTTTTCACATCATCGCCATCCAGAAATGTTTATTGAAATTATATATCGCTCATCGCAGCGGCTCAGGTGTAATTTCTTTACACAGAAACATTCGGAGAGCTTTTTTTTTTAGTAGAACCCAAATTCATTCACTTGTTTAATCAGTTCGGAAACTATTTTAAATGTTTCCAAATGTCATATTTAAATATAGTAAATAACGTAAAAAGTTTTTTTTTATTGAAAGGGCTACACACAGGGCATATTTTATCCAGGAAATGTTTGCCCATAAGACAATATAATAGCAACCATAGAAAATATTATAGATAGATAGATAGATTTAATACTGTAAACAGTTATAAAATAATTATCTCCGGTAATTCCATGTACACACCCCCTAAAATGTTTTATTTGTATTTGCTGGTGAGCACGTGTCCATAGTTTTATATAATGACTTGAAGTTTAATGTGTGGTGGAAAACTTGTAAAAAGAAATGCTGGTGTGAGGTTGGCTTGTGGATCTGGCTCAAGCCCACATCCATACCTCGTGTTAAACCCTGCATGCTGGGTACCTGTCATCGATTTAATGAATTCCAATAAGAGTGATAAATCTACTTTTTATAGGCAAAATAAAATTCAGAGGCACGCATGCTGTGTTTTTTATAAAGCATGGCCGGTATAGTTATGTATTTTTTATTTATCTAACTAATTTTTATCTCATGATTTCATTTCAATAAGTATTGCTACATAACTATAAATTGTGTCTTTATGGGATGTTTGTATATCTCAGAAATTGCAAATCAGGATGTTCTATATCAGGATAAAGTCAATCAGAAACAAAAGTTGCTCTTTGGGGTAATGTACTGACTGGAACAAATCTTGGGGCTGATTTACTAAAGTTATATTACCGCTTTGGATGCCCCAAGTCTGTATCTCCCCTACACCTCCCCTATAGGTAGCTGAAGTGCAGTACAGTATGAGTCCAGTGTGTAAATGACTTCTCCAGAAGAACTGCCAGCATAGTATCCCTTTAAGGATCCGATTAAGGGGGTCTCTTTAACCCTTTTTGTTGTTTAGAACGTCCCCCCAGTAAGTGAGTTGTTCTTAGAAAAAAGTGGGGATTTGAGAATGGCCTCAAACTGCCTTCTCCTTCCATCATGTAAACAGACTACTACTAGCATGCCATTGGGAAATTTCGCAGTGTGACCACTATTTATTTATTTATTGTTAAACGTAGCCCACTGAAACCATGCTTGCTGCAACCAATTCTGCAACAGTTCCTAATTTTTTAATTCTGCTGCAAATTACTGAGTGTTCGGAAGTGAAGTTCAAATTCACAAGGCTAATAAGTAATTGTATTAAATAAACCACCTACATAAACTTTAATCAAAGGGAATCTACTCACAACCAACATAAGATCACCCAAAAAAGTACATACCGTATGAATAGTGTTCAGCACTATGATAACCATAAGCCTAATGTGAAATTTAAGTTTGTTGTATTTACTAAATAGAACTGGATTTATAGCCGTTGTATGCATCTACCATGCATGTGCTGCTATATACTGCCCTATTAGATTGTAAGCTCTTATGAGCAAGGCCTTCTAAACCCTTTTGTATTTTATTGTTAGTGTATTGTTTCCTAAGCGCTGCACAAACTGTTGGTGCTTTATACATCCAGTATAAAAATAATACTATATGTGTACTGTACTATATTCCCTAGGCAGCTGTAGAAGTAGGCCCAGCAAATAAGCACTGGTAACTCAGTCCTTCAGGCACCAGGTAAGTTGTTGTGTTTATCATCATCACGTCCCCCCCCCCCCCCCCCCCCCCACAGCCACATGTGTGCTGCTGAAAGATAACCGGCCCGGTGTAAGGCCTTTGTAAAGTTGTAAAGATGTATCAAACAGCGACATGTTGACGGGTTTACGTGTTAGAGCAATATGGTTAACATATGTCCTGTTATTTATGAGTGACAGCATAAATTGCCTCCTTAGCCCCCTGAAACTCATTTGTTAGTCGTATCAACCCTGAATACTGGACAGCTACAGCAGCCACCAGCAGAAATACACAGCTTCATTTGTCAGTATTTCATAGTACTTTAAAGTCAGGGCAGATCCCTGTACATTAAGTGTATGTACAGCTAACATAACAGTCAACCATGAAGCTTTTCAGATGATCGATTAGACTGCAGGATTAGCTGTTACTGATCAGGGCAGCATCACACGAGGATAAAAAGAATAGAGAGACAGAGCAAGAGAGAGGGGCTGGGTATGGCAGTACAATTATGTGAATAATTCTCTAACTGGATGGATAGATAGATAGATAGATAGATAGATAGATAGATAGATAGATAGATAGATAGATAGATAGGTATGGCAGTAAATATGTGAATATGTCCCTAACTGAATGGATAGATAGATAGATAGATAGATGAATAGATAGATAGATAGATAGATAGATAGATAGATAGATAGATAGATAGATAGATAGATAGATAGATAGAGAACTATTCACATATTTTACTGCCATACCTATCTATCTAACTGGGTAGATAGATAGATAGATAGATAGATAGATAGATAGATAGATAGATAGATAGATAGATAGATAGATAGATAGATAGATAGATAGATAGATAGATATGGCAGTAAAATATGTGAATATTTCCCTAACTGAATGGATAGATAGATAGATAGATAGATAGATAGATAGATAGATAGATAGATAGATAGATAGATAGATAGATAGATAGATAGATAGATAGATAGATAGATAGATAGAGAATTATTCACATATTTTACTGCCATACCTATCTATCTAACTGGGTAGGTAGATAGATAGATAGATAGATAGATAGATAGATAGATAGATAGATAGATAGATAGATAGATAGATAGATAGATAGATAGATAGATATGTTAGTAAAATATGTGAATAATTATCTAATAAGATAGACAGTCCAGGTTTGACAGTAAAAGATGTGAATAGTTTTATGAATAGATAGACAGATAGATAGATAGATATAATCTAGGCTTGGCAGCAAAAGATGTGAAAATGTTCTAATTGGATGAATGGATAGATAGAAAATCTAGGTATGACCGTAAAATATGTGATTATATTTCTAATTAGATAGATGATCAAGGTATAGCAGAAAAAGATGTGAATAGATACAAAATCTATAGGACCGTAAAAGATGTAATTACATTTCTAGATAGATAAACTCTGGGTATGGCAGTGAATACTTAGTCTTGGTTTTGCAGTAAAGGGTGTGAAAAAGAAAAAGAAAGAGAGGAAGAAAGAGATAAAGAAATAGAGAATAATCTAGGTATAGCAGAGATAATCTAGGTATAGCAGTACAAATTTTGAACATTTTCCGATTAGATAGATAGTTAATC
Source organism: Lithobates sylvaticus (assembly GCA_028564925.1). Lineage (NCBI taxonomy): Eukaryota > Metazoa > Chordata > Amphibia > Anura > Ranidae > Lithobates > Lithobates sylvaticus. The sequence continues at coordinate 425,156,686 of CM053027.1, forward strand.
TATAGGATGTAGATAATTTTCTTTTGAGATAGATAGATAGATAGATAGATAGATAGATAGATAGATAGATAAATAGTCTAGGTATGGCAGTAAAAGAAGTGGGTCATTTTTTGATGGTTTTCTATTCATTCCCAGGAGGACTGGAAAGCAGAGATGATAATAATGATAATAATAAATCTAGAAAAGACTTAGAAGGCGATTATAGCGGGACATTTTAATAAGTGGTATAAAGCATGCTAGCAGCAGGTGACAAGTTATCACGTTTTTCTTCTATTCCACAGGGAATCGGTGCGAAGTAATAAATATGGTCGAGGTGGCAGCTCGGTCTGTCTGCTGGCCATTAAAGCGTCTCTAAAACATTACAGGCTTGGCAAAGACTTTCACGAGTTCCTTCTTGCACATTGCACTCCAGCCGCAGCCTGATAGTGGCACATCCTATGTGGTCTGTGTGCGGTCACAGGTCGAATACCCTCGGAGTGACCTGAGGTCAGACAATCAAAGGGAACCTGTAACCTAATAGGCCGCTGATGACCATGTTGACATTCTGAGGTCCTGTCACACAGACAACGGTGCGGCCTGTTCTTCTTTTCATCTGTGCTCTCTCGCAATGCATACCATATGGGGAAGAGCATTGAAATTTGTTTATAATAAATACCATGCCAGGCAGAAAACTGTATAGAAACTTGCAATGATACTTATCAGCCAGCAGTTTCTCGTGTTTTTCATTTAGAACTGAATACTTCTGTAACCTTCAATGGAACCTTTGTAATACACAACACACGCAAAGCTCTGCTCTATACTTTTATGATGTCTAAAAAATGATAATAATTTATACTGGCTTCAGATGCCGACTCATTTCCCTATACAGCACATATAAAGATTGTAGACGCCGGCAATGTTTTATATCACCAAAGGCAGAAAGCAGGCAATATGAAAATAAAAAGCACACAATCGTTACCCGTCATCTGCAGCTCTGATATAACTTGTGCTTCAAGAAACTGTACAAAAACTCCTAAAAAAAAAAAAAAGTATCTGAAGTTTAACGGTCGTCTCTTTCCTTCAAACAAAAACAGCTCAAGTCCCTGGTAGTGGCTGTAGAAATGATTGGAGCCTGTGTTTTCTTCCCTTCTCACCCTGTGACACGGGGGAAGGGGGCTCTGTGGTTTGAAGAGAAATAAAGCACTTCTTAGGAGGGACGGCAGAAGTGACTTTGAACTTGGATCAGCTCCTCTGTGTCCTGCAGAGAGAGTAGGACTGCAGCCCTGAAAGAATAGCAAATACACACCAGCCTGCGGGGTCTCTGTGTGCAATTAAAGAATCCCCCCTAAACTTTATCTGGGAAAGCTCCTGAAGCTGCACACACAGCACCAGCCAGAAATCTAGCAGGGAGAGGAAGAGAAAGGCCGAAGAAAGGTAAGAACTTTCATGTGAGAATTGCACTGTGCCACCGATGGCTTCTACTAAACGCCTGATTTCAGAGGACACTTTGCTCCTCTGCATACACGCTATTTGCCTTGGTAAAAGCAGAGCACATTTATTTGGGATGGTGTGCATTCGCCCATACATGCTGATGGGCGAAGATGGCAAGCAGAGATTCAGGCAGTGCCAGTAGAATAGGTACTACCCCTCCCCAGTATAATTTAACATCAGAAACGGGCAGTGCGAGGAGATACTACACCTCTCTAGTATAATGTAGCATTATGTCTAAGCAGTACCAGGAGAACGGTTACTACCCCTCTTCAGTACTTTTCAGTACCATCTAGCAGTATAACCATTGAGTTCCCGGAGACCAGTTACTACAATTCCAATGTAGTATAACCAGGCAGTGGCAGGAAGATAAGTTACTAACCTTCTCCAGTATAATCTATAGCATTATAATTAGGTAGTGTCAGGAGGCCAGAAAAAGGCTCCCTTCAGTATCATCTAGTATTATAAATAGGTAGGGCAAGGGGGCTAGTTGGTGGTGGAAATTTTTAAATCCATATTTTTTTGTACTATTATGAATTTTGCATTAAATATACCTTTATAAGCTGCTTAGTCCGTGGTAATTACTATAGGTGGAGTTCTTCCTCACCTGTTTGTTTTACTACTCTTCCAAGCATCATCTAGATGTACCAGGCAGGTTAGGAAACCAGTTACTAATATTCTCTATTAAAATAAAAACAGTACCAGAAGAGTATATTTAGGCAGTGCCAAGGGAGCAAATACTACTCCTCTCAGGTAAACATAGCAGTACAAAATATTAGACAGTGACAGAAGAGCAGATACCACCACTTAGTATAGTTCGACAGTGTCAGGAGAGCAAATACAACCCCTCTCCAGTAAATATAGCAGTATAAACTATTAGGCAGTGCCAGGAGAGCAGATAATACCCCTTCCAAGTGAATATAGCAGTATAAAATATTAGGCAGTGCCAGGAGAGCAGATACCACCACTATTTCGAATAATCAGGCAGTGCCAGGAGAGCAGACCACTCTCCAGTATAATCAGTCAGTGCCAGGAGACCAGTTATAACCCCCCTCTCGTATAGCCTGGCAGTGTCAGAAGCTCAGTTGCTACACCTTTCCATTATCACATCAGACAGTGCCAGGATACCAGTTACTACTCATCTCCAATAAAAAAACAAAAAAAAAAAACAAAAGCAGTGCCAGCAGTGCCACTAGACCAGTTACTACTCATCTGCAGCAAAAAAAATAGGCAATGCAAGGAGGCCAGTTATTTCCGCATCTGCACTATACAATCAGGATTTGCCAGGAGACCAGTTACTACTCCTCTCCAATAAAAAATAAAAAAGAAAAAGCAGTGCCAGCAGACCAGTTACTATCCCTCTACAGTATAACCAGGCAGTACCAGTAGACCATTTACTAGCTCTCTCCAGTATGTAACCAGTCAGTAGCACTAGATCAGTTACTACTCATCTTTAGTATAAAATCAGTCAGTGCCAAGACACAAGTTACTACTCCACTGCAGTATAAAAGCAGGCAGTGCCAGGAGACCAGTTATTTCATCTGAAGTATAAAATCAGGAATTGCCAGGAGACCAGTTATTACTCCTCTCCAATAAAATAAATAAAAAGCAGTGCCAGCAGACCATTTACTAGCTCTCTACAGTATGAAACCAGTCAGTGGCACTAGATCAGTTACTATTCCTCTTTAGTATAAAATCAGTCTGTGCCAGGACACAAGTTACTACTCCACTGCAGTATAAAATCAGGCAGTGCCAGGAGACCAGTTATTTCCTCTGAAGTATAAAATCAGGAATTGCCAGGAGACCAGTTATTACTCCTCTCCAATAAAAGAAATAAAAAGCAGTGCCAGTGGACCATTTACTAGCTCTCTCCAGTATGAAACCAGTCAGTGGCACTAGATCAGTTACTACTCCTCTTTAGGAAAATCAGTCAGTACCAGGACACCGGTTACTACTCCTCTGCATTATAAAATCAGGCAGTGGCAAGAGACCAATTACTCCTCTGCATTATAAAATCAGGCAGTGCCAAGAGACCAGTTACTACCCCTCTCCAGTATAAAATCAGGCAGTGCCAGGGGACCAGTTTCTACCCCTCTCCAGTATAAAATCAGGCAGTGCCAGGAGACCAGTTACTACTCCTCTGCAGTATAAAATCAGGCAGTGCCAGGAGACCAGTTACTACCCATCTCCAGTATAAAATCAGGCAATGCCAAGAGACCAATTACTACCTCTCCAGTATAAAATCAGGCAGTGCCAGGAGACCAATTAATACTCCTCTCCAGTATAAAATCGGGCAGTGCCAGGGGACCAGTTACTATCCCTCTCCAGTATAAAATCAGGCAGTGCCAGGAGACTAGTTACTTCCCCTCTCCAGTATAATATCAGGTAGGGCCAGGAGACCAGTTACTACTCCTTTGCAGTATAAAATCAGGCAGTGCCTGGAGACCAGTTATTACTCATCTGCAATATAAAATCTGGCAGTACCAGGAGACCAGTTACTACCCCTCTCCAGTATAAAATCAGGTAGGGCCAGGAGACCAATTACTCCTCTGCATTATAAAATCAGGCAGCGCCAAGAGACCAGTTACTACCCCTCTCCAGTATAAAATCAGGCAGTGCCAGGGGACCAGTTTCTACCCCTCTCCAGTATAAAATCAGGCAGTGCCAGGAGACCAGTTACTACTCCTCTGCAGTATAAAATCAGGCAGTGCCAGGAGACCAGTTACTACCAATCTTCAGTATAAAATCAGGCAATGCCAAGAGACCAATTACTACCTCTCCAGTATAAAATCTGGCAGTGCCAGGAGACCAGTTACTACCCCTCTCCAGTATAAAATCAGATAGGGCCTGGAGACCAGTTACTACTCATCCCCAGTATAAAATCATAGAGCCAGGAGACCAGTTACTAACCCTCTCCGGTATTAAATCATAGGAACAGGAGATCAGTTACTACCCCTCTCCAGTCTAAAATCATATAGGGCCTGGAGACCAGTTACTACTCCACTCCAGTATAAAATTATAGGACCAGGAGACCAGTTACTACCCCTCTCCGCTATAAAATCATAGGGACAGGAGACCAGTTACTACCCCTCTCCGGTATAAAATCTCAGGGACTGGAGACCAGTTACTACTCCCCTGCAGTATAAAATCAGGCAGTGCCAGGAGACCAGTTACTACCCCTTTCAATTATAATCATCTAGCGGTGATTTATTTATGCTTGGTGGTTCTTGGTTAAACTCGCACTTGTGGTCACACTTGTAATTGTTTATGCGCCTTCAGCTCTCTAAACAAACAGTAATTAGTGAGAGGGACTGATCATGCCTTTATTTACAGATCAATGTCTTTCTGTTATCAAGGACACTTATCTTTGTGTCTATCTGCTTGCTTGGTTATCTCAATCTCCTCTTGGCGGGGAAGGATCCAGCCAGCCATGGTTTGGTGGGTGTCTGCTCTTGTCTCCCCTAGATGTGACCTCAGAGCAGCCAGACCAAGGCGTGACTCGGCCCACAGTGGGCTCCAGGTTGGGCATTGTGGAAATCCCCGTTTCTGGAACTCGCTGAGCTTTGCCGGGGTTGGAGGCACATCAGAGCTCTTATTGCATTGTGCTGCTATGGGTGCGGCTTTGTTTTCATTAATGTGCAATAGTATCCCCCTCGTAGCATTCATCGGCACTATAAATATCACAAGAGTCGTGTACACATAGTAGCCACGGGCAGCTAACATTACATCACACAATACTATGACATCTGGGTGGGTGAATGGATGGATGGATGGATGGATGGATGGATGGATGGAGAAGGGTACTGCTAGTCCCAGTAACATTCTCTGGTTACAAATGATACAGACATGCTTGGAAATACAGTTATTTTATTAACGCAGGCTTTTAGAATAGCAATAAAAGAACCTCCATAGGAATAAAAAAACTCCACAATCATGATAATCTGATCACCATAATACCTTGTGTATTTATTGTGCTTTATTTTCTACCTGGTGTATCAGATGACTGATTCCAGATTTCCTCCATATAAATAGGTATTCTAGTGACTGTTGGGCTGCACATACACAGGTGTGTGCTATGAATGGAATTTATAAACGAGGAATATATCTATATTTACACATCAGAAAATAGAGGCTGGTCAATAGACCTCATACACTGAATCTACAAATATGCCAATGCTGCCTGTAGGAAATATTACATGGAAAGAATATTCAGCACTATGTACCAACTCAAATTCCCAATTTTCTGAGTTGAATACGTTTGATACACCTTACAGTTTATTCACATTTCATTTACAGGACGATATGTGCTATTAAACGATCTCATAATCCTCTTTCGTTGAACACATAACACAATTTTGTAAAGATTTAGCAATATGCTATGCCAATTTCCCCCAAATCTCTATACAATTCATGATTTGGGTTGCCTGCTAAACGTCTAGGGTGTCACCAGGAAATGAATGAACTGTGGATTTGTTTTTGCGTGGAGCCCTTTTTTTCCTATGACAGGGAGATAAAAGCTGGGAAATCGATGGAGAGCTTCATGTGCCCAGGGCTGCAGCCAGAGGGGTGGGAGGGGCGGAGCTTGTGATTGGCAGGAGAGTTGGGAAGAGCTCCAAACATGTCTCCAGTGTGTGCAGCCAATAGGAGAGCGGGCATAGCCCGGCCGGGCAGCTGTTAAAGAGGGGCGGTGGTGAGTGCGGTCGGCAGTCCAGTAAGAGAGTAGAGCAGACAGCAGAGGAGGGGGTGTCATCGGGTGGAAAAACAACTATAAAAAAAAAAAACACTACACAAAACATAAAGCCGCCAGCACAACAAAAGACCCACACTAACTACATCTACTGAATAGAAAAGCAAACAAAAGCGACGGGAAGGAGGAAAAGTGTTGTTCGGACAATGAGGAGCTGAGGATCGGCCGATTCCCGTGCACTGCTTGGCTGGCTTGTGAGCTGCTCCCTCCACGTTGTGTGCTATCACTTTTCTTTTCTGCTTGTTTGTGTTGTTCCCCCTCCCCCTCCTCCTAGGACCCCTCCTCCTCTGACAGCCCTCCTCCCACCACCCAGAGCAGCAACTTAAAGAAAGAAGAAGAGGAGAGAGAGGAGCATCTGCCGTCCGATCGTTCATCTGGGGGGAATCTGAGCCGACTTCCCCGACTGAGGAGGGCCATTTGGAATGATAATGATCCCATTGCATTGAGCTCAGGACATTGGCCATGGACAGGCTCCAGTAATCTGGTGGTGAAGCTCTCCTTGGATAATATACATTTGATTGTTCGGCTGTATCTGATCTCCTTTGTAAAGTCTCCATCGTCCTGATCCAAGACAGGTGACTGACACCCTCCCCCCTACAGACTGTGGGAGATGTTGCTGGACGCTGGCCCTCAGTTCCCGGCCCTCGGTGTGGGCACCTTTGCCCGGCATCACCACCATCATCACCACCATCACGCCGCGGTGGCGGCAGCGGCGGCCGCCGCCGCAGAGATGCAAGAGAGGGAGCTGAGCCTGGCGCAGAACAGCTTCGTGGAACCGGCGCACATGGGGGCTTTCAAGCTGAACCCATCGGGGGGCTCTGGAGGGGGCAACGGTGGAAGCAGTGGAGGTGGAGCCGGCTCGGCTGGGGTGGCAGGGGGCAGTGGACCTCATGACTTGTCCCCGCCGGGGCAGAGCTCAGCCTTCACTTCCCAGGCGGGGTACCCCACGTCTGCCCTAGCTCCGCATGCCGCCTACACGGGCGCCGCATTCAACAGCCCCCGAGACTTCATATTCCGCGGGCGAGGCTTTGCAGAGGGGGCTGCCGCTGCAGGAGGGGGGCAACATGGCTTATTTGGGCCCCCAGCAGGCAGCCTGCACCATCACCCCCACCATCACCAGCTATCACATGGGGAGCACCCACAGAGCCACCTGCTATTCCCTGGGATCCATGAGCAGCATGCTGCAGCTTCTCAGAACGCCCTCGGTGGACAAATGAGACTGGGTCTGCCCGGAGAGGTGTTCGGCAGGACGGACCAGTACCGCCAGGTGTCCAGCCCCAGAGGGGACCCCTACACTGCTGCACAACTGCACAACCAGTATGGCCCAATGAACATGGGCATGAACATGGCTGCACACCACCATCATCACCACCACCACCCGGGGGCTTTCTTCAGGTACATGAGACAGCAATGCATCAAGCAGGAGCTCATCTGCAAGTGGGTCGAACCCGAACAACTCAGCAACCCCAAGAAAGGCTGCAATAAGACTTTTAGCACCATGCACGAGCTGGTCACCCATGTGTCTGTGGAACATGTCGGGGGCCCCGAGCAGAGCAACCATATCTGCTTCTGGGAGGAATGTCCCAGGGAGGGAAAACCATTCAAAGCCAAATACAAACTGGTCAACCACATCAGAGTTCACACTGGGGAGAAGCCTTTCCCATGCCCCTTCCCTGGATGTGGCAAGGTCTTTGCCCGATCAGAAAACCTTAAAATCCACAAAAGGACTCATACAGGTAGGTGCCCTCAAAAAAAACCTCTTTACTTACAGTATACCTAATCTAACCAAAAAAATAACATATTTCTACTGTATATGTGGCCGATCTGACAACCTAAACGAATCGCTGCATAGGGTGATCTTCGCTTAGATATTGTTCCAAAATTCACAGCTTAGTCCTACCTGCCATGATGGCTTTCCTGGTGATCATTCATAGGCTTACTCTGGGATTGACAGCCTTTCGTTTTTTAATAATTCCTGCAGTTTCGGTTTAATATTTTGCCGATTCCTTATGTGGGAACCACCTAATGCTAACTATTTCTTTATTAACGGTTTACAATATGAATGACAAGATCTTATATGGACACTAGTGGAAATTAATAGGCTTCTCATATCCAGCTTTATTAGTAGTTTGTGCATATCATAGGGTTTTTCTTCAAATATTATTTTTATTATATTACTATTTTGGGGTGTGTGTGTGTGTGTGTGTGTGTATGTGTGTGTATGTATATATATATATATATGTGTATATATATATATATATATATATATATATATATCTCTGTTATGTGAATGCTAACTTTCCCTTGGTGTAATTTTTCTAAATATCGATGCTACTTTCAGGAATTCTCTATCGAGTTTATTTTTGTATGAATTTCTAAAGCCGATATCACACCTTTTTTCGGGCAATGTGTCTGTAAACATTTTACTATTAGGAAAATAAAAAGACATGTGAGGCCGTTGTGTCGGGATTGAATGTAGGTGTGAGACAAGATTTAACAAGGTTTAAAATAAAGGGCATTTCTTAGCATGGAAAGTCCACATTTTAAACTCGTAGGATCTGAACAGATGTCGCTTAAAACAATTTAGGTGCTAATGGAATTTAATGCTAAGTGGATTCCCTCCAAATGGAGGATATTTGAGTTATCACACCTCTAAATTGCTCCAAACAACATAACATTTGGATATGTAGTGAGAGGGGGAAGGGACTGGCTGTGAAAATCAAATGAAGGCATTTTAAATATGTTTAGCTCTTTACAAGGCGCTTGTTTACCCCACCTGGGAGCATCAGTAGAACAATCTCCTCCTAAACTGTTTGCAAATGAATCAACAATTAGCATCTATTTCCAAACTGATGGGGAAGGGAATTCGACCTTGAATTCAACTTGCATGGTTTACTAAACTGAGGAAATGAGCCTGCGGTATTTACATCTGTGTGCTTTTGTTTCAACAAGCTGGATTGTAATGTAGCCTTCTGTTATGGCAGTGGTGTGGACGTGTGTATAATGTCTGAATTGTCTATTTCCAGGGGAGAAGCCTTTCCAATGTGAATTTGAAGGCTGTGACAGAAGATTCGCGAACAGCAGTGACAGAAAGAAGCACATGCACGTTCACACTTCGGATAAGCCCTACCTGTGCAAGATGTGCGACAAATCGTACACTCACCCCAGCTCTCTGCGGAAACACATGAAGGTAAGGGCCTGGCTAATTCTGCTAATCCTAACAGTCTTTACTCCAAATGCTACATCCATTGATGGCTAGTATTGTCTCCTATTCTGATTCATCGGTAAAGACACGATTCCCTCCTTGTTATGGCATTTTTCTGAACCCACACTAATATGCTTCTATTCTTTTCTCTCCTAGGTGCATGAGTCTTCCCCTCAAGGTTCAGAGTCGTCTCCAGCTGCCAGCTCTGGCTATGAGTCTTCTACTCCCCCAGGCCTGGTGTCACCCAACACAGAGACACAAAGTACCAACCTGTCCCCCGCGGGGGCCGCAGTCTCTGCAGTGCACAGTGTAGCCAGCGGCGCCACGGGTCCCCTGTCGTCAAATTTCAATGAATGGTATGTGTAGGGGCCACCGCTGGCTCTAGTGGGACATTTTGGAGGCCACCAGAGACAATGCAGCACTCCACATTCACCAGCTACTGTTCTAACACGACCAAGTGGACATTCCTGGGAAGGATTAAACTGCACAATCCTATCAAAAATGAGAGCGAGAGTGTGTATGTGTGTACCCGATAAGAATCTATTTATTCTCCCATCCTTCTACCCCAAAGAAGAGCAAATGATTTTACTCTGCCCACCCCCTTCCATTTCTACCCATCTTACACTGTACATAGTTCACTTCTCTTGGATGAGATGAAGAGGACATTTTAATCTACTTGTTGTATAGCGGTTTTATCCGGTTGTATATACAGCTTCACATAACAAGTGCAGGACTTTTATCTTAATTCATCAGTCTACAAATACAGCGAAGGAGGGGTTTCCCCCCCTAGTTTTTATTTTTGTATATTCCTTTTGTGTGTCGTGCTATTGGTATTGTGTGTCCTTTTTTTTTTTTTTTTTTCCTAGAAGAAACATGATTGTAAATGTTCATGCAACTGGACTGGGAAATAATAAAACTCCGTGCCAAAGTTTCTCCTGTGTTTTTTGGAGTTCCAGAAGGCAGTTCCCTTTATACACAGGCTTGTGAATGTCATTTTCTGTTTCACGTGACGTTTTCTGTGCTTTCTCCAGTTCAGTTTGTTGGTGGTGACTGTTTGAGAGACCCGTGGGGAAGGGGGGATTCAACGTTGTGCAGTCCTTCCTCCTGTAAATAGTCCTTACCATATTTATCCATTTGTAATTAAATTATGGCATTAACTTGCTACAGAGGAAACACTATTTATAAAGAATGTTTCTTAATTATAAATATGTACAATTGTGAGCATAAATTGTTCTCAGATTTTTTTTTTTCTTTCTTATTTAAAGTGGTTTCATCCTTTCTGTGACTTGTTTTGAGAGTAAATGCATACAGACCTATAATAAATTGTTTTGAAACTGCATGTATGATTCCGTCTGTGTCCAGGGTATAAAACTGAGTTTACAAGCATTCTCATCATCTGCTATATTCTAACAAATCAAAGGACTCCAGAGATTGGAGAGAGACATGGGTTATAAAATACATTAGCAGGAAAACATAGTAATTTTCACTGCCTGACCTATATATTTTAATACATAAGGCTGTTAAATATGCTATTTAAGGAAATAGTTTAATGCTCTCGCATTCTGTGCTGAAGGTGAACGCAATTCCCATTAATTAGGCGACAATCAGAAATTGAAATGATACAGCAGTACATTGTCATATAGCTATTTAGTGAACAAAACTTGTTAAAAAATCCTCATAGGCTTCTGGGGTTGTAGCGGATAAAACATTACAGTCTTGCTATGGCTTAGCAGAGGGAGATAAGCGCGCTCCTGTTATGTGCAGTATGGCTGGGTCAGACTAGTGTAGAGGCAGACATCCCATCCACCACACTGGATCATGTCTGGTCCTCTACATCCATCTGCCTGATGTGTGATGCTCGCCAATCTGATGCCATATTACATAGAAGTTCCCATGGGAAGGCCGATTAAAAGGGGAAAAAGAAAGGGCTGGGCAGCATTTTTTTATAAGGATGCAAGGAGCTGAACATAGATGATCAATTTCCAGACCATCCTTCTAGAATGATGCAATAAATACAAATTGGATAAACGTTTGTACATAAGGTTTCCCATATGCTATGGTTTTAGGTGATCAAAACGTAACCCAATCAATAGCATGGAATAATTGCATGTTTTTATATTTTTAAACATACACTTTTTTTTTGTATACAGATTTCTTTTCGAATTTGTACATTTTTCTGAAACACAAAAGCTGTAGAGTTGTTTTTAATACAACTAATTCGATCACCAAGCCCACTGCTGTATGTACAAACATGAAAAGAAAAAAACTAAAGTACCACCCCAGCATGAATCGGGACACGGTTCTCTGTGTATAGACTATATATACCTGGAGTGGTGTATTACAACTTGACTTTCAGCAGGAGCCTATGTCATAGCCAGGCTGACCGTGACCTTGAACTTGACATTTATGCCTCCTCTAAATCCTAACGCTCCTATCGCATGGAATGATTGAAAATGTTTCAGTGACACATGCTACAGGGGCATGCCTATGAAATGCGATAGATAATCTAGGCAAAGCAATAACAATTTTTTAACATTTTTCCTATGAGATAGAAAGTTACTCTAGATAGATTTCTATACCAAGTCCCCCAAATTGCATCAAGCAGTTTGTGGTGGAGCCCTAATCTGTACACAGACATCACTGCTTCAATCAGCTACAGTCCCTGTAAAACAAAATCTATTTTGTCTTCTTCATTTGTGACCTTTAGAATTCTAGAAAATGTATTATTCTATCCATGGGCAACCAAGGTGAGGCATGTCCATATAGCTTATATGCCAAATAAATAGCAATTTAAGAAAAGCGCCGAATCCTCTCCCCAATGTTATAAAATGCCCTGACAAAGACGCAGTTGTTTTTCTTAGACAACACGTATATATGAGACAATAGTCGCCTATTTACAGACTGACAATCAGGCTCCTCTTTTCCTTATGGCAGTGTAACCAGTGCACCCACAAAGTATCAGGTATTCATTTCGTTCGCTAAATGAATGTCATATTGTAACAAAATGATATTCTGCTCTAAGGAGTGTGAGAGTCCAGCAAGCACAGGGCAGAGCATTAGTGTACTATAGTTCTGCATACCTCACCATCCGTACTCATGTTATTCCAATATTACTGGAAGATCAGAAGTATCACCAGCTATCCCCTTTCCCTTCTATTAATAATTGAAAGCCCGTCCACATTGCAGTGGCCTGCTGAGAGTGGTCAGTAACCTGCAGCTCCTGCAGAGACAGGTTTAGAGACTACTGCCATGTATATTTTACAAGAACAACAAGATCTGAAGCGTTATGTTTTATATATGGCTCTAAATTATATATACATGCCTACATATAAAAAAAAAGCTGTAAATAAATCATAATAACCTACGAAACAATACAATTATGGCTTTATACAACCAATATTTGAATAGGACACGTTACAACTTACTCTCTCTTATGTACACACCTCTATTCTGAGATCCTAATGGAATTATATCATTCGTGTGCACCCACATTTTGACACAAGTGTGGCCAGCACGCATTATTTATCGGTGAAAGCTAGTGGATCCTGATTGAACGCCAATGTAATGCATTCTGCATAAGGGGATGTTACGAGGCAATAAAACAAATCGAGTATTAACCCATTCATTGCAAAGCATACGCAGTGTGTTCCATGCCAACTTCCCATAGAGGCACTGAGCTATGTTTCTCTCCCTCCAGATATCGTCCTATGGTAAAGTAATTATGTTAGATGATATTCTACACCACACGTGCAAGTTTGCACATTTCAGGATTTTTTTTTCTTTTCTACAAACTCTACCATACTGTCAAGATGAATAAACCCGACTGAAGGATAATTATGGCATTCAGACCCAGATCGGATTCCAGAAAACACAACCGATCTGTCTTTGAGGAGAGCAAATATCCGTTGAACCCAGTGCTCTTGGGAAGTTTAGATGGGTCATCTCTGAGTTACCTACTTCACAATAAATCTTCTTAAATTAATTTTCCTACTTGGCTTAGTGTCAAGCTCCATTGGCGGAAGTTGTTGTGTTCTGCTGAAGGCTGGTGCAGAGTGGGTGACCTGTAGGGAGAGAGTAGGAAAAGGTCAGCCCCATGCAGTGCCCACACTCCACAGCTCATTGCTAGCGCATGCTGATCCGATATTGATCCGCCGAGCAAGAGAAACACCACAACGCTATTCTATGTCATGAATACTAATGAACGCTGCTTCACACTGTCACAAGAAACTTTTACCACAGTCATCTGCCGGTCAACTATGAGACTGGAGCCTGGCTACCACCATCTACATTTACAACACTGGGATTAGGCATCTATGAATATACCAGGGTACACTGGGCTTGGTGCTATGCTGTTTGTTTGGGGCGTCTGTGTTTGGTGCAAATAAGCGCAGCTTTATAGTTCTTTGTAGAAGCAATAGCAGAATAAACAAGGTGTTTCTTACAAATCTGTCCACAAAATCTGAGCTTAAAACAAATCTCACAAAATATCCGCATTTCCCCCACCCATATTCAAATTGTATTTCATGTTATGTTATTTGCTTATTTAAGGAGTGCAGACACTGCAAAGTGTGACCATATTACTGGAATGATCTGATAGATTTTATTATTATCAGTATAGTCATATAAATGTAACTTTGTTATATATATATATATATATATATATATATATAAAACACACACACGCGCATATATATATATATATATATATGTGTATATGTATTTATATATATATATATATACATATACATATATATATATATATACGTGTGTATGTATATATATATATATATATATATATATATATATATATATATATATATGTATAAAACACATAGTTACCATTTATATGACTATATATATATATATATATGTGTGTGTGTTTTATATATATATACACACACACACATACATATATTCTAGTAGTTGCCACTTTATCAAATTACATTGCGATCCCTTTGAGTGCCGTCTTATATCCCTATAAATTAAAACTGTAGATCTCTTCTAGGTTTTAGGAATGACATGACTCCATTAATATAGGTTGCTAATGGTTACAGCACAATTAAACACTTTTCAATTCACCTAAATGAGGAACAATTACGCAAGTCTGGAAATGATCGGTTGGAGCAAGTGCAGACTGTGCAGCAGAACAGACTGATAGAAGATCAGAGCAACAGAAGATACCGGCCAACACTGCGATGTAATACAGTGCTGAGTATAGGGTGGGGGTAATGCGGATATTTTGTGAGATTTATTTGAAGCTCAGATTTTGTGGACAGATTTGTAAGAAACACCTCGTTCATTCTGCGCAAGTCATGAAACGAATGGCTCACCCTGCAGCAGAGGCGTTGCTAGACCCTGACACCCAGGACACGTGCCCCCCCTCCCCACTTTTACTCGGTGCCCCAGATCTCCTTTGCAGTAATTGTTGGGGGTCATCCCCAAAAATGAGCCTAGATCGATCTTAAGTTATCTTGTATATCCATTTTCACATCTCCACCAATTACTGCATTTTCGCCCACAACGCATAAAAACTGTACATTTAGTAAATATAAAAAATTGGCACTGAACAAGAATGACTAGATACCTACAATGACCTGTACATTGCAATGCACATTTCTTTTTCACACAATAATGAATACTGATGAACAGGGGGAGATGTTGCATTCTATGCACAATACTTTTGAAACATGGTTCTATTTTGGCAATTGCCAATATATTTCTGAAACTACAGGTCTGAAAGTGAGGTTATTTTCTTTACAATACCAGTGAAAAGCATGCCCAAGCATTAGGTGCGGTTGAAGCAGTGACATTGCGAGGTGATTTGGGGTGTTCTTATAGGTACCGTATTTTTCTGGTCTGGGGCTGATGTCTACACCCTCAGAGGTGCCCCAGATCTTTGAGGACCCTGGGAACGCCTCTGCCCTGTAGTACAGGGGGCTTCTGTGCAGAGGTGGAAAAATCAGTAGGTAGTAGTACAGGCAAATGTTTAAGGAATGAATGGCTTGTATGCATGCAATAGAAGAGACTGGTGGCAGGTCAGTATATAGGATTTATTTTCAGTGGAATAAAAGGGGCCAATGTGCAGTGCAGTAGAAGGTAATGATGTCCAGGCCAGTGGAAAGACAACAGGGTGAAACACCATAGGCTAATATGCGCAGTGGGGTGAAAAGGTCATAATGCAGTGCAAACAAAAATGTAGAGAGACCGACATGCAGTGCGACAGAAGAAAGCATGGAATATAAACACGCATTGCGATAGAAGAGAACACATGCACTACAGTAGAGAGACCTGCATGCAGTGAGCTATAATAGACCATTTTCACCACAGCAGAGAGACCGCCATGCACTGCGAAAAAGAGATGTGCGCTGCAGTAAAGAGACTGACATGCAGAGAGGAGTTTAGGTGGGGTGGTGTAGCAACTAGTAATGCAGAATGAATTAATATACAGTACAGTGGTAGGGACTGATATTACTTTCAATAGATATAAATATGCAGTAGACTGATAATACTTCAAGTACAGATACATATGCAGTACTGATAGAGACTGATAATACTGTAGAGATGAATATGCAGTACAGTGGAAAACCATGATGTGGTTGGAGATATTGGTACGCAGTATAGCAGAGGCTGCTTTGACTTGCAGTAGATGCCAATATGTAAGACAGTGGTTGGTAAAGATTAATATGCAGCACTGTAAAAGAGATTGATGATGTGACTTGCAATGGGAATGAAGATGCAGCACAGTGGAAAATGCTGATGTGACTTAGACGCAGTACAGTTTAATATAGACCGGATTGACTTGCAGCAGAGATTACTATACAGTACAGTGGTAGAGACTGGTTTGGTTTGCAGTGGAGATTAATATACAGTACAGTGGTAGAGACTGGTTTGGTTTGCAGTGGAGATTGATATACAGTACAGTGGTAGAGACTGGTTTGGTTTGCAGTGGAGATTAATATACAGTACAGTGGTAGAGGCTGGTTTGGTTTGCAGTGGAGATTAATATACAGTACAGTGGTTGAGACTGGTTTGGTTTGCAGTGAATATTAATATACAGTACAGTGGTAGACTGGTTTGGTTTGCAGTGGAGATTGATATACAGTACAGTGGTAGAGACTGGTTTGGTTTGCAGTGGAGATTAATATACAGTACAGTGGTAGAGACTGGTTTGGTTTGCAGTGGAGATTGATATACAGTACAGTGGTAGAGACTGGTTTGGTTTGCAGTGGAGATTAATATACAGTACAGTGGTTGAGACTGGTTTGGTTTGCAGTGAATATTAATATACAGTACAGTGGTAGACTGGTTTGGTTTGCAGTGGAGATTGATATACAGTACAGTGGTAGAGACTGGTTTGGTTTGCAGTGAAGATGAATATATATTACAGTGGGAAAGACTGGTTTGACTTTGCAGTGAATATTAATATACAGTACAGTGGTAGACACTGGTTTGGTTTGCAGTGAAGATTAATATATATTACAGTGGGAAAGACTGGTTTGACTTGCAGTGAATGTTAATATACAGTACAGTGGCAGAGACGGTTTGGTTTGCAGTAAAGATTATTGTACAGTACAGACTGGTTTGACTTGCAGTATATGAATATACAGTACAGTGTTAGACACTGGTTTGACTTGCAGTGGAGATTAATATACAGTACAGTAGGAGAGACTGGTTTGGCTTGTAGTGGATATTTATATACAGTGGGGGAAAGTGGTTTGGTTTGCAGTGGAGATTAATATACAGTACAGTGGCAGAGACTGGTTTGACTTGCAATGGAGATGAATATACATTACAGTGGTAGACACTGGTTTGGTTTACATAGTAGGTGAGGTTGAAAAAAGACACAAGTCTATCAAGTCCAACCTATGTGTGTGATTATATGTCAGTATTACATTGTATATCCCTGTATGTTGTGGTTGTTCAGCTGCTTATCTAATAGATTCTTGACACTCTTGATGCTCCCAGCTGAAACCACCTCCTGTGGAAGGGAATTCCACATCCTTGCCGCTCTAATGCTATGTACACACAATTGGACATTCTGACAACAAAACCATGGATTTTTTTCCTGACCAGATGTTGGCTCAAACTTGTCTTGCATACACACAGTCACAGAAATGTTGTCAGAAATTCCAAATGTCAAGAATGCAGTGATGTACAATGAGCCAAGAAAAATGAAGTTCAATAACCAGTGCGGCTCTTCTGCTTGATTCCGAGCATGGGTGAACTTTTGTGCTTTGGAATTGTGTACACAAGCTCAGAATTTCCAAAAACAAGTCTTCTTGTTGGAAAATTTGAGAACCTGCTCTCAAACAGTTGTCGGAAATTCCAACAGCAAATGTCCAATGGAGCATACACATGGTCAGAATTTCTGACAAGCTCACAGTGAACATTTGTAGTCAGAAAATCCTGTTGTGTGTACGGCCCATTACAGTAAAGTACCCACTACACAGTTTAAAGTTAAACCTCTTTTCTTCTAATTTTAATGAGTGGCCACATGTCTTATCAAACTCCCTTTTGCTGAAAAGTTTTATCCCTATTGTGGGGTCACCAGTATGGTATTTGTAAATAGAACACATATACCCTCTCAAGCGTCTCTTCTCCAGAGAGAATAAGTTCAGTGCTAGTAACATTTTTTCATAACTAATGTCCTCCAGTCCCTTAATTAGTTTTGTTGCCCTTCTTTGTACTCTCCATTTACAGTACATCCTTCCTGAGGACTGGTGCCCAGAACTGGACTGCATACTCCAGGTGAGTCTGGACCAGAGTCTTGTAGAGCGGGAGAATTATTGTTTTATCTCTGGAGTTAATCCCATTTTTAATGCATGCCAATATTCTGTTTGCCTTGTTTGCAGCAGCTTGGCATTGCATGCCATTGCTGAGCCTGTCATCTACTAGGACCCTTAGGTCCCTTTCCATCCTTGATTCCCCCAGAGGTTCTCCCCCCCAGTGAGTAGAATGCATTCATATTTTTGACACCCAATAATGGATAATAATAATATACAGTACAGTGGGGGAGACAAGTTTGACATGCAGTGGAGATTTACATACAGTACAATGGGAAAGACTTGTTTGGCTTACAACTGATTTCAGTATGCAGTCCAGTGAAATAAAGTAATGCCGAGTGCAGCAGAGAACGTGAAGAGAAATACACTGCTGCCTGGCCATCTGTAATTTGGAAGTTTCCAGCACTGCACACCTCTGGATGACACATCAATCTTCAATGATGAGAGTGCAGCTGGTGTGGCGATGTGAAGCGCCTGTCCACCTAGAGCGGCCAAACATTCCCATACAATGTATGTTTCCTCCTAGCAGAGATCAAACGTGTCCGTGCTCAGAAAACACAGGAAGCCCCGGCAACTTAAACAAAAGCATCGTATCTCTGCAAAAACAAAGACAAAATCAAGCACACATGCTCTGACTCCTTTTAACCCAATTCCAACTACGAAGGAACAAAAAAAAAAAAAACGGAAAGCAGGTCTACTACTACCGATCCTTTCATATATGTCAGACATAACAAGAAGTTATCACTGTGAATATAATAAACACATACTAAGCGCTAGACAGGATATATAGTGCATCCATGTCAAATATACCCACCTGGACACTTGTTTGAGCACAAAATAAAATCTATCTGGAGCTTTCCAAACAAAGATAATATAATCGGATTATTTCAGTGTATCAAATTGCTTGTGCTGGTATAATCAACCCGCACATACAAACAGTGTAGACATTTGTTTGTTAGTGATATCAGTAAATATTATCTTACCTAAAACTTCAATAATACAAAATAAAAAAAGCAAGAGCCGTAGCTACTATATTTTATTTTACGATTAATAATTGTGAAGACATATTCGATACATTGATTCATTTTATATATACGGATTTCTGAGGAATAGTGATGATACCACTTACTACTACAACCACAACTACTACTACTACTACTTATAATAATAATAATAATAATGTATATTAGTTTCATATAAGAATTGTTCTAAATTATTTACTCAGGTATTGTAAAGATGTCTTATTTATAAAGATTACAAATTTATATTTATTTTATTTTTTTAACTGTATTTTTATTTCCTTTGTTTTTTTTAGATACTTATGTACTTATGTGTAACCACAGTAGACTTTATGAAAACATAACCGGTCTGCACACTGCAGTATGTAGTCGATTTCGTTCGGTATTTTCCTTCAGTTATTAAAACGTTAGAGATTTGTCATTTATTTCGTTAACACTTCTGTAACAGTGGATGATGATTGTTTCAGCAATGTTATTTACAGAAAGGGATAGAGAGCAAACAAGGAAAGAATTCATAACGGGATACAGCTGCAGAAAGCATATTAGAAATCTGCATTGTTGGGTTCTTCCTAATCCACTATGGTAGAGAATAAAAAATCCAAACGAAATTTAGCGTTGCCAATTACCTAAATGACGACTGGCAATAACATAATTTCGTTTAAACAGATCGAATGTTCTACAGTGAAATAGATAAAAGAATAATTGTATTGATAAGAAGCCAGCAAACGATCGAATTTATCTGTACACTCTGTAAACGAAATGAAGAAAGTTTTGCAGGAATCTTTAGTAGCCCCAAGGAATACATGGAGCAGCTCAGTCCAGGCACAATAAATGAAGAAGTGTTTTTTGTGTAGTGGGTGTATCAGGTGTTCAGTGTGGTCAGCACTCACAGACAGAGCCAACAATTATCAGCAGATTGTCTGTGTTTCCCCGGCATGAGCTGTGTTCTAGAATGCACATCTCTCCAAAGTCTGCTTCATGTCTGCTCATTGTACCGATAAGTGTATTTCAAGCAGACTAGTATGTACAATACAAACGCGTTTTGTTAAACCTGATGGATACTCTTTTCTTTTTAACAGGTTTGTAGCAAAGCGGGACAAAGGCAGAATGTATTCCCTTTTAAAGGTGCATTGTTCATATAAGTCTATTAGGGCTTCATATAGGCTATTTCTCATTCCCATTACTCAAACACAACAGCCAACAAGCGCCAGCTGCCTGCACCAAAATAGAAATCTAACCCCTTTATTCATGCTCTCCGCAGAAAGGGGAGCTCTGCTTAATTCAAATCATTGATGCCTTATTGAAACAATGGAGATTCAAGTTCAAGTGGGGCTCCTCTGATTTAGCCCTCGGAATAACCCCTGTCTACATGTTATGCTATGGTTATGCTCTGTTGGCGTTCTATGGGGAATGGGGAAGGTCTACTTGCAGTGTGTACACCAGTGCTGTCTCCCAGCCAAATCCCATCTTGGCTCCTTCCCACCTGAGCAGTTTAGCAGAGCAGCACATGGTGACCGCCTGGGAGAAGTGAGCTCATTTATTTAGAGGTTCAGGTCACATGATGAGGTATGACAGCGGGTTTGGGTTCCAGACAAGAGGACACCTTCACTGCACTCAGACTACCATAAGGCTTCCAATACACACAGGAATGCACTGTCATTTAGAGCCCATTCATACCATCATATTGCAGTAAGGCATACCTCCCAACTTTTTGAGATGGGAATGAGGGACATCTATCACCAAAAGTATGCAGGCATAGGACACACCCCTTGACACGCCCCCCTAAAGGAGAATTGTATAACACAAGATTGGTTAAACCCACAAGTGCTTTTTTTTTACCACTGCTATTCCTTTATATTGGCTTTTGGAATTTACAAATGCAGCAATTTAGAAATCAGATGAAAGGTTTAGTGCTGGAAAACACTTTTTGATAAATAAAAAGTGAATTTTATATACAACTGTATAGATCAGACCAAAATGAGGGACAAATGAGGAGGAATGAGGGGCAGAGGGACATTGCTCTAAATCAGGGACAGTTGGGAGCTATGGTAACGCGCGGTGTGATGCGTTGTGGTGCTGGAAGTATCACAGGTCAACGTTCATTTTTGCCAGTACACCACGGATCATCAATGTCACCCGAAAAACATTTTTTTAATTGAAGAATGATCCCATCACAGAAAGCCTTGCAACATTTCGGAGGCTCGTAGGACCCCTTCATCACATAACTGATGAAGGGGTCCTGCACAGCTCCGAAACGTTGCACCTTTCTTTCTGTGATGTGATCATTCTTAAAAAAAAGGGGTTTCAGATGACATGTTTGATCCGCTGTATGCTGGCAAAAATGAATTCTGACCTGTTTTGTTAGCACAGTGCCAAATTTAGTTTTGTAGCATGGTGTGGTCAAATAGGGACTGCACACCTATTTTCAGAGTTGTGCTGCAACTGTAAGCATGCATTTAGCAATAACATTCAACCTTAGATCTGTTGCAGAACTTCGGCATGTCAACCTGTTGCCAAGTGCATAATGCATATACAACTCTAATTCCCAAAAAGTTGGGACACTGTATAAAATGTACATAAAAACAGAATGCAATGATTTGCAATTCTCATAAATGCATGAAGAAGCAAAAGAGCTCTAAAGTCCCCACCCCCCCCCCCCCCACGTTGAGGGCATGTAGCCTGGTGTGGTTCAGGAGAGGGCGCTCACTCATTCCCCCCTTTCCTCGCTTTTTTTTTTTTTTTTACCACTTGAAGACCAGGCCTATTTCTGACAAGTTAAAATCAGTATTTTTTTGCAAAAAATTACTTAGAACCCCCAAACATTATATATATATATATATATATATATATATATTTTGTGGCAGAGAACCTAGAGAATAAAATGGTGGTCGTTGCAATAATTTATGCCACACTGTATTTGCGCAGTGGTCTTTCAATTGCAATTTTTTGGGAAAAAATACACTTCAATGAATTAAAAAAAAACTAAACAGTAAAGTTAGCCCAATTTTTTGTATAATGTGAAAGATGACTTTTACGCCAAGTAAATAGATACCCAACATTGCGCACACTCGTGAAATGGCGACAAACTACGGTATTTAAAAATCTCCATAGATGACACTTTAAACATTTTTAACAGTTACCTGTTTAGGGCTACAGAGCAGGTCTTGCACTAGAATTATTGCTCTTGCTCTAACGATTGCGGCGATACCTCACATGTGTGATTTGAACACTGTTTACATTTGAAGGTGCAACTTACGTTTGCGTTTTCTTTGGCATGCTAGAGGGATGGGGCACTTAACATTTTTTTCCTTATTTATTTATTTTAACACTATCCCTTTAAAAACATTTTTTCTGATTACTTTTATTGCTGTCACAAAAAATGTAAACATCCCTTGTGACAGTAATAGGCAGTGACAGGTACTCTTTATGGAGGGATCTGGGATCTAAAAAAAAAACAAACCCTTCCTCTGCACTTGATAGTATTCAAAACGCCAAGATTGGCATTTTGAATACTCACATTTTTTTTAAAACTGACGCAGTTGGCTGCTGAGCAAACCGGAAGTGACGTTGTGACATCGCTTCTGGGTTTTTATATGGGAGACCCAATCAAAGCTGAATCCGTCTTTCTTCATGTTTCCAGACAGCTGGCGGATGTGTTAGCTGGTGTCTTGGGTCTCCTAGTGGGACGGGAGACCCGGGCGGAGCAGTGGGAGAGGTGGAGGGGGGATGTCCCAAACAACCGAGCAGTTGCTTAGCCGCATCGGTTGTTATTACACCACCATTTTTTTGTTTACATTTTAGCTGTCAGTGGGGAAGCCTGCTGCCAGCTGACGAGCCATCGGTTGTTAAGGACACGGCTTCCATCTTCCCGACTCCTTAACAACCAACTATTCTTCACACAGAATTGAAATTAAGCGATCATTTTTCAACCGTTCTGAAAATTTGGAATTCGTTAGAAAATTAATAAACAAAATAAAATTTAATTAAATGAAACAAAGCTAAAGAAATTCCGAAACTAATGAACAAAACCAAATTAGTAACATAACAAATTTATCATAAACAAAACAAAACACATTTTTCCATTCTGTCTAGGGTGCACTGACCAAGGTGACAGATCCTTGTCAAGGCTTCTGATTTGGAGTACAAATGAATACAAAGCTTTCATTGATTGGCTGAGGTGGATAAGCAAGTGGATGACATCACAATTACCACCCAGGCAAATCAGAGAAAAATTTGTAATCGGTGATAAAAAATGCAAAGCTTCCTCTGAAAGGCAGCAGGCATACAAGTCCCCATGATGCTGCTGGAACACAGAGCTGCTAACTGCATCTGATTCTAAGGCCCCTTTCACACTGGGGCGGTTTTCAGGCAGTACAGCGCTAAAAATAGCACCTGTACACCGCCTGAAAAAACCGGCCCCATTCACTCCAGTGTGAAAGCCGGCGGGCTTTCACACTGGAGCGGTGCGCTAGCAGGACAGTAAAAAAAGTCCTGCTAGCAGCATCTTTGGAGCGGTATAGGAGCGGTGTATTCACCGCTCCTATACCGCTCCTACCCATTGATTTCAATGGGATACCATGGCAATACTGCCGCAAACGCCACTACGGTAAAACCGCCCCGCGAGCGGCCGAATACCGTGGCTAAAACGACGGTAAAGCAGCGCTAAATATAGCGCTGCTTTACCATCGCCGCGGCTCCCGCCCCAGTGTGGAAGGGGACTAATAGAATATGATACAGCGCTGACAGCAGCAGGATATCTTAGTTATGGAATTAGTGTGTTTGGGTCAGCTTGGACCAAACAAACTATTTAAAAGGAAAGGAAAGGAAAACTGGATTTTGTTCACTCATCTTCCAGTGATAGATCCATTGTGTGCAAAGAAAGCTGCACTCTCCATTCTGACTGAAGTATAAGCATTAGTGTGAAACAGCATCAGAGAGCTCTCCTTCGCAGGCCACACCCCCAGACACATTTTGCCCCACCCACAGGGCTTAGTCATGACCGAGCCCCTGTGGGCGGAGTGAAATGTGTAGTGCATTTTGCATATGCTTTAAGAGGAAGAGGAATTCTATTCACTTCTAGGCATAAAAGCACTTACAGAACACATTTTAGGGTACATTCACACCTGCGAATGCACCCAATGCCAATTACATATGAGAACACCAGTGGGGGTTCCTGGGGATTAGCTGTGGGGGAAAGCCCCATTGAAAGGCTGATGGCTCCTTCAGGTAATCACAGGCACTCACTTGTAATTGCTCATGCAGTGATCACATGCATGTGATTGGTCCTGGACACAGACCGCCTGCGTGGTTTACCCTTGGTTTACATTTGACACCATTCATCCTTGTGCAGGGTGTATTTTGAAGAAGCTACAGGTAAATTTCAGCAAGCTGTATTATTTATAAATTTGCCTTAGGGACACTTGTCCCCTAAGATACCAAGTTAGAGACAAGCACTGTGCAAACTGTTGGCGCTATATAAATCCTGTATTATAATAATAATAATAATAATAATAATAATAATAATAATAGAGACATGATGGTATAATTTATATTTTTGCAATTGTTCTGTGTTCATACAAGTCAAAATTGTAACAAAACTTATATTCAATTCAATCATATCACATACATCAATACTGTGAAAATATAAGATAATTTTAATAAATATGACACTAAAACTGTTGAAATATGATATTTGTAGCATGTACTGTTATAGGTTGAAAAAAGATACAAGTCCATATAGTTCAACCAATAAAAAAAAACTATTAGAAAACATCCACATACACAGCCCTATACCAACAGTTATAGTTAACAGCTAACAAGACAAAAAAAACCAATAACGCATGATCCAATTTTCTCCAGAGGGTGAGAAAAAAAATCCTTCCTGAGCCCCCAAGAGTTAATCAAATATTTCCTGAAACAATTATCCCTCTTGTTAGTACCACTTACTAAATGTAAGTATCAAGTTATGTACTTTGTACATTTAGAAATTAATTCAACTCTTTTTTTAAAACAATCTGCTGAGCTGGCCAGAACAAATTTTTGAGGGACTCCACATTTTCACAGCTCTTAGGTGTCCGTTTATGAAGCAGTGGAAAACATCCACTGCTCTGTTTTCCGGCATTCACAGAGGAGATCATTCTCCTCTGGATGCCTGTTTATGAAGCGGTGCAGATTGCTTCTTCTTTTGTGAAGTGAAGCCAGTGCCGGGACAAGGTCATTTGGTGCCCAGGGCGAAGATGACAAACTACGCCCCCCCCCCCCCCGTAAACAAAGAGTCTGTGCTTTGTAGGGAAAATAGAGAAAAAAAGAGATCATTCCCTCTGTAAAGAGCCCCTGTATTGATTGTCAACACAGTCACTTGTCACCAGATGCAGATTGCCACATGCCACCAGATTCAGATTGCCACAGCCAAATGCCATGAGATGCAGATTGCCACAGCCACATGCCACTAGATGCAGATTGCCACAGTCACTTGTCACCAGATGCAGATGATTGCCACATGCCATCAGATGCAGATTGCCACATGCCATCAGATGCAGATTGCCACATGCCATCAGATGCAGATTGCCACAGCCACATGCCACCAGATGCAGATTGCCACATGCCACCAGATGCAGATTGTCACAGTCACTTGCCACATGCCACCAGATGCAGATTGCCACATGCCATCAGATGCAGATTTCCACATGCCATCAGATGCAGATTGCCACAGCCACATGCCACCAGATGCAGATTGCCACATGCCACCAGATGCAGATTGTCACAGTCACTTGCCACATGCCACCAGATGCAGATTGCCACATGCCATCAGATGCAGATTGCCACATGCCATCAGATGCAGATTGCCACAGCCACATGCCACCAGATGCAGATTGCCACATGTCACCAGATGCAGATTGCCACAGTCACTTGCCACATGCCACCAGATGCAGATTGCCACATGCCATCAGATGCAGATTGCCACAGTCACTTGCCACATGCCATCAGATGCAAATTGCCACAGCCACATGCCACCAGATGCAGATTGCACATGCCACTGTCTCCTGCCTATTAGACGCAAATTGTCACCAAGCAGAGAGGCGTGCAGTGGAATGGTGGGTTCCGCATGAGAGAAAACATCAGTGATGCGGGGCGGGCGGTGAGAGATGATGTCATCTCTCTGCTCCCCCTGCTTCACCTCCAACAGTGCTGTGTGGGCGGAACAGCGGTGATGCGGGCGGGCCGTGAGAGATGATGTTATCTTTCTGCTCGCCTGCATCACCCCCAACAGTATAGCGGCTGGCTGTGTGGGCGGAACAGCGGTGATGCTGGCGGGCGTAGGGAGATGTCATCCCTCTGCTCGCCTGCTTCACCCCTAACAGTGTAGCAGCGGGGCTGTGTGGGCGGAAGTGCAGTGTTGGCGGTGATGTCTCTGCTCACCCGCCGCCGCCATACCTCAGATTGTGCAGACCTTGTGGCCCACCTGTAAACAGGCTGCGGTAGTGGGCCGCGGCCCGGGGGTTGGAGACCCCTGCTTTGAAGGAACCCCTTATGGCAAGTGGACACACCACCCAAGAAACAATATCACAGATGGTCCCCAAAATACAAAAAGCCATACTGTAAAAAGCTTTAAAAACTTTAAAGTATAACATTTTGCTTTTACTGCAAAAACATGTAATCGCATTAGGATCAAAACAAGCCAGCTGGCTAATCGCAGCTACCTGTCTTTCTCGGATTCGCTCCATCACCTGACGTTACTGCGCTTTATCGAATCCCGGGAAGGACAGGTAGCTGTGATTAGCCAGCCGGCTTGTTTTGATCCTAATGTGATTACATGTGATAGGAGTTCCATGAAATCTAGTAATTGGGACTTTGTTCTTATCACTGGTGTTTGACCCAATTTGTATCATACAGCATGAGGGGGGGTTAATATATTGCCATTGGTCACTGATGTATTAGTGACCAGTAGCAGTTAATTAATCCCTTTGTGCTGCATTGGTGGCACCAGTGTCAGTGTTAATTTAAACTAACACTGGTGCCACCAATGCAGCACAAAGGGGTTAATTAACTGCTTCTGGTCACTAATACATCAGTGACCAATGGCAATATATTAACCCCCCTCATGCTGTATGATACTGAAATTGAATACCATTGGTAATTAACCTCCCCTCAGCCACCTCCACCGCCCCAAATCTACAGAGTTAATTAAGCTGCAATCCTCTGCTTTCTTGTGTGATACACACTGCAGTCATGCAGTGTTTAGTTCTTCCTCCTCAGCTCCTCTTGGTCACAGCACTCTATGATGCTCCTTTGAGTCCTCCCATCCCACCTCCCATCATCGCCGACCTCTCAGTGAGTGACGTCACGCCGGGCCGGCCGGAACTACGAAGCGCCTGTCAGGGGGGGAGTCCGAGTAGCTCCACTGACAGGGAAGGCAAGTAAAGGGCTGGAATGCTGGCTTGTGCCGGGTGCAGGAGCGCACTCGGCACATCGTTGCAACTGCAGCTATTAGTGGCTGGTGTGTACAGTCGCACACACAATTTCAGACAGTTTTTAGAAGCCCACTTCACCTGCGCCCCCCCTCCCTGCAGAAAACTGTACCACCCAGGGCATCTGCCCCTTCCGCCCCTGCCTTGTACCGGCCCTGAGTGAAGCAATCTACAAATGCTTCCAACAGTGGAGAATGCCCCCCGGTTCTGTAATCTCATGAGACATAGTGAGATTACAGTACCAGAAATTCACTGAAACACAGAGGTGTCCGTTTATTAAGCAGTGGTTGTAACGACACCCTGAGTATGAAAGGGGTTAAAGTCGTTTAGGACATTGCATACCCAAACACAAAGGCAGCTACCAAACACTCCAATCATCTGAACAAGAAACCCATATGAATAATTCTCCCCCAAGTACGAGACGAGGCTCTGTGTTGAGGGTCAAGCAGGAATTTGACTCTTTATTCAAGCACATGTTATACAGATCCCACTTCAAAACACTTCCCCCCACCACCCTTGGAAAACAGGGCGGGTTAAACTGTCCAATGACAATGGACACACAGGTCAGGTGTGTTTAACTTCTCATCAGTAAACAGTCTTAGCAGGGGGCTGCTGGAGGAATCCCCCCTCCCTCCATAGAGATAAACATCCCATAAAATCCAAGGCAGACAGACACAATAGAACATTGGAATACAGCTACACCCCAAACAATCACAGCAAAGAGTCCACAACAAAATGAGACAATATACAATATATACATACAGTATATACAAGATTGAGTCTTATTAGTACAGATCAGACTGGATTTCTCATTCACCTCGCAAAGAGTATTGTTCCCTTAAAATCCAGGGCCCATAATCAGAAGGCAAGAGGTCAGCATTCAATCTTCTCCAAAAGCCTCTTTCCTGGCTAGGTCTGTCACAATGGTAAATTATCAATGCTCAGTAGACGGACATTCCCAGAGGAGACCGCCCACCTAGTTAATAAAATTATTAGTCTCCCTACACAATATATATACAGTATCTCACAAACGTGAGTACACCCCTCACATTTTTGTAAATATTTTATTCTATGTTTGCTACAATGTAAAGCAGTGAATGTACAGCTTGTGTAATAGTGTAAATTTGCTGTCCCCTCAAAATAACTCAACACACAGCCATTAATGTCTAAACCGCTGGCAACAAAAGTGAGTACATCTCTAAGTAAAAATGTCCAAATTGGGCCCAAAGTGTCAATATTTTGTGTGGCCACCATTATTTTGCAGCACTGCCTTAACCCTCTTGGGCATGGACTTACCCAGAGCTTCACAGGTTGCCACTGGAGTCCTCTTCCACTCCTCCATGACGACATCACGGAGCTGGTTGATGTTAGAGACCTTGCACTCCTCCACCTTCCATCTGAGGATGCCCCACAGATTCTCAATAGGGTTTAGGGCTGGAAATCTGATTGGCAACTCCATCACCTTTACCCTAAGCTTCTTTAGCAAGGCAGTGGTCGTCTTGTAGGTGGATTTGGGGTCGTTATCATGTTAGAATACTGCCCTGCGGCCCAGTCTCTGAAGGGAGGGGATCATGCGCTGCTTCAGTATGTCACAGTACATGTTGGCATTCATGGTTCCCTCAATGCAAAAAGAGAAAAAGACGGTGCCCTCTAAGTGCAGCATATATTAAAACATTTATTGCAAGGAGATTAAAAACACTCACAAATGAGCTGTAAATTCAGGCATGTGTATAATGGCTGGGTTCATCCGTTTTTCTCCGGAGTGCTGTGGATCTCATGAGCTGGTGGAGGGGGTCCTGTGTCCTTCTCTCATGGCTCTCCGGTGGCGCTGTGGGTGCCCGGCGCTTCCGGGTGGCTGGAGTGCAGACAAAGGACGCTCTTGTTGCTCCGCTATAGCTTGCTGCAAGCATTTCCGGGAACGGGGTCAAGTGGGCGGCGATTCGGAGCATGCGTGATCCCTAATCAGGCAGTGTCAGTGGCCATCTTAATTCATGGAAGATATACCCTAAGTGAGGTGAGGGATTGGTGATGATAGGGAAAAGGGCAGGACTAAGAAAATGAGCCGGTGACGTGTGCTGGTAACCATGGAAACGATCATCTAGCGGCAACAATGTATTGGAGTGTCTGAGAGGAGACTTATATCTGTGTTGTGTATGTAGGAAAAACGGCATATGGGCACAATTAATATATTTATTTATATTTATTACTACTATTGATATGGCTGGGGGATTAGTGTCCTAATGACAAACTAACTGTAATATTGAGTGACATTTAAATAAAGAGGAAGAAAAAGCAATTGATTTAAATATCGCTATAGGGCAACTTATTACTGAAATGTGGGCTATTAACTATATAATTACATTTCAGTATTAAGTTGCCCTATAGCATTATTTAAATCAATTGCTTTTACTTCCTCTTTATTTAAATGTATATCGTCCCTGAATTAAGATGGCCACTGACACTGCCTGATGAAGGAGCACGCATGCTCTGAAGCGCTGCCCACTTGACCCCGTTCCCGGAAGTGCTTGCAGCAAGCTACAGCGGAGCATCAATAGCGTCCTTTGTCTGCACTCCAGCCACCCGGAAGCGCCGGGCACCCACAGCGCCACCGGAGAGCCATGAGAAAAGGACACAGGACCCCCTCCACCAGCTCATGAGATCCACAGCACTCCAGAGAAAAACGGATGAACCCAGCCATTATACACATGCCTGAATTTACAGCTCATTTGTGAGTGTTTTTAATCTGCTTGCAATAAATGTTTTAATATATGCTGCACTTAGAGGGCGCCATCTTTTTCTTATTTTATCTTGTTAAAGAGCTTCTTCTTGCTTTTATGGACTGGCCGCCTTTTATATGCTAATGCTTTTTCTTTTGGCCATTTTCTTTAATAGTGCAAACATAATTTCTTTGATACATGAGGTGACAATCTCTTCTACAGCTAACTATTATGTTGTGGGTCTGCTACACACACACACCTTGTTTTTGTTGTTAATGTATGTAATGCATTAATGCTAAAAATATTCATAATTGTAAGCACCATGAAGTAATTTTTGGGAGTCACAAAAATGGAGTGATTGTTGGAAATTATAAAGCGCTGTGGGTGCCAGTTACTAAAGGAAAATCCACTTTGCACTACAAGTGCACTTGAAACTGCACTTATAGTGCAAAGTGGATTTGCCTTTAGTAAATAACCCCCATTGTCACTGTAAACACCAACTTACTCCAAAAAATGCTTTTGAGCATTGAAATAAGAAGCCACACATTGTTGAATCTAAAACGTTTTACTCAAAGCACATTCACATGTGTGTTTATAAAAGGGTTTTTGAACAAACCAACATCTTTGTTGTATAACATTATTTCCTGGTGCCTCCATGGCAGCATACATGTGATAGAGCTCCGCCTCTACTCCGCCTTCAGGACTAGTGAATAGCATAAATTAAAGGGCATAGCCCCTCCCCCAACATTCTCCTTTTTTTCCTCATTCCTCTTGACTGGTGAAGAGTAGCAGTATGTATGTCCATACCTCTGCAGTCGGCAGCGTCCGCCGGGTTAAGCCTCTCCCGTGCGCAGTCCCTGTTCTTGGGTCCGCTCAATGCACTGATAAGACTGGGAACCCCTTCTGAGGATCTTTTGGGGTCTTGCAGAGTTTCCTCATAGGAACGCAGTCTGCTGAATTTCCAGAAAAACGAATGCTGGTGATGACGGCGGGAGGATCAGATTCTCTTCCTTCTTGGTCAGGTTAGGTTTTCCTTTTGCTTCCATGTCTGCACTGTTTTTGAGCACTGGTGGTTAAAGCTTATAGGTTTAAAAAAAAAAAATGTCCCCTTTAAGACATTTATTCCTGGTCTGCACCTGTGGTTTTGTTTCTTTTTTTTTGCCAGTAATAAGGTAGGTCCTTTTTAAGTAAGCTGCTCTCCCTTTTTAGCTTTAAAGTGTTGGCTCTAAATTGGACTCAGGGCTGCTCTGCATATCAGGTGTATGCCCTGCAGTCCAGATTACTTCAGCATTACAGGTATGTGTGGAGCTTTTTTTTCTTATTCTTTCCTTTTTCTCTAGCTTTTTTGTACTAACCTTCAGGGTTCTCACTCTCTTGCCGTGGCCTTGGTTTTGTTTCTTTTTTTTTGCCAGTAATAAGGTAGGTCCTTTTTAAGTAAGCTGCTCTCCCTTTTTAGCTTTAAAGTGTTGGCTCTAAATTGGACTCAGGGCTGCTCTGCATATCAGGTGTATGCCCTGCAGTCCAAATTACTTCAGCATAAAGCTGGCCATGCACCATACAATTTTCTTATTCAATTTCCTTTAGATTTACCTTCAACTGTGTAGTAGAAGGGCCTGCCTGATTGCATACAAATTGAAAGTGTTTAGATTTGACCTCATATTATATGGTTTTGGTAGATCTGGGGGGGGGGTCTATGGGAGGGGGTTGTATGGTGTATGGCCAGCCTTACAGGTATGTGTGGAGCTGGCCATTCACCATGCAATTTTCTTGTTCGATTTCCATTGGGTTTGCCTTCAACTGTGTGGTACAGGGGCCTGCCTGATTGCATGCAAATTGGGGGTGATTAGATTTGACCACATATTGTATGTTTTTTTATAGATCTGAGGGAGATCTATAGAGGGGGGTTGGGTAGTGTATGGCCAGCCTTATACTTTTATCTCACTCCTATTGCGTTGACTTCGTTTAAAAATTTGGTGTGCAAATAGACTCTATTCCTTTTTGCTTCTTACTTCGCCTTCCTACAGCTGATCCTCCTGCCCATTATTTACCATGAGCCATTCGTCACAAAGCCAAGATCCTCTCATATCCAATAGGTATGTGGACCACCTGTACGTGAGTATTTAAAAAAAAAAAAAGAGTGCACCACTGACAAACTTTTTGTTTGTTTCAGCCCTGTTCCTTCAAAGCGGTCCAGAAAGTCCTCAAGGCGCTATGACAATGACGATAGTCCTGAGCGAAGACCGCGCTCTTCTCATCATAAATCTTCCAGAAGATCAGGATCTTATAGACGTCGTCATTTGCCTTCGCCTCCACCGCGGGCGTCAAGGAAAAAATGTTGGGCCTGTGGCGCGGTTCCACTCCCTGATAAGCTCGTCTGCAGAGACTGTCTCAGGGACTACGCAGCTAACCGGGAATTAGAAGGCCAGCAGGTGGTTGACCTGCTTAAGCAAACCATGAGAGACTCTCTTTCTGAACTGACGGCCATGATTCCAGCTCACCCGGTTTCACAAGCTGCCCAGGTGTTGGATTTGGACCCCGACATTTCGGGCCCATCAGCTGTTAGTACTCCTTTGCCTCCATCAGGAAAAACAGCTAAACAAATCCCACCGGTAGATTCATCCGAGGAGTCCTCAGATGATACAGAACCGTCTGGTTTCAATTTCTCCCTGGTTCAACCCTTTGTACAAGCGGTGAGGAGCGCCATTGCCTGGGAAGACCCGGAAGGGCCTCCTCAAAAATCAAAAAACTATTTCTCATTCCTCAAGAGAAACCAAATCTTCTTCCCATTAATGGGGGAGATCATAGAGGATGAGTGGAACAAAACTGATAGAGTTTTCTGTAGCACGTTTATGCAACATGTATCCACTGGCAGATTCGGATACTCAGTTCAATGACTGTGGTTGATGCGGCTGTAGTGCGTCTGGCAAAAAATGTAACAATGCCAATGGAGGATTCAACGTCTTTCAAGGGTCCCCTAGATGGCTCCATTTGAGGTCTAGATCAATACATCTATCTAGAAGCAGGGGTGGCTTGCAGACCAGCCATTGCGCTGACATCTGTTTCCAATGCCATCAGGGCTTGGACGGAAAATATTGAGACATCCCTGCACCAAGACGTTCCCAAAGATGACATAATCAAAGCTCTGGAGGAGCTTAAGTTGGCGGATTTCGTGGGAGAAGCTGCAATTGACACAATCCGGTGTTCAGCCAATTCAATGCTGCAACTCTGTTATGGCAAAGCGGGCCTTATGGCTAAAGCCTTGGACAGCCGATCTAGCATCAAAGCAGAATTGGTGCAAGATTTCCCTTGATGGAAAATCTTGGTTTGTTGAGAAACTCGACAAAGTAATCTCCAGAGTAACAGGGGGCAAATCTGGCTTACTTCCTCAGGACAGGAAGGTCCGGAGAACAAAGGCCTATTTATCACGATTCCGGCAATCAAATTCTAGAGACTTCAGGCAGTCTCGCCCCTTTAGGGACAACAAGAAATCGTGGAGAGGCACCCAGACTTCTTTTCTGGGAGCCAGAAAGTACAAGTCCCTCACTGCTCCCCAGGAGGGGACAAAGTCCTTTTGACGTCAGCGGGGAGGAAACGCCCCCAGTGGGAGCCCGGTTAAAAAAACGTTTTCCCCATCTGTGCCTCCAAATGTCAAGACCCATGGGTCCTAGCAACGATCCGGTACAGTCACTTCTGGACTTTCTCTCAGCAGCCTCCTCACACGTCCTTCAAAGAGACAGTTACCAGCCTCCCCACAGAAGGCACTGGCCTTAAACCAATTTTTTTTTTTGGAGTCCCTGCAGCGTCAAGGGGCAGCAATACCTGTCCCCCCATCAGATCAATTTTACAGGTTTTTCTTCCACCCTTTTCCTGGTGCAGAAAAAAACAGGTGACTGGAGACCTGTAATAGATCTGAAAAAGCTAAATCAATACATCCATCTCGAAAGCTTCAAGATGGAGTCACTCCAAACGATCATACAAACCATACAACCAGGAGATTGATTAATCTCGATAGACCTGCAGGATGCGTACCTCCACATCCCTATTCTACCATCCTTCCAAAAATACTTAAGGTTCGCAGTGGGTCATGTCCACCTGCAATTTCAAGCTCTGCCCTTAGAGCTATGCACCTACCCTCTGGTATTCACAAAAAAGTGTTGATATCTGTCTTGGCCCCTATGAGAGAGAGAGGGGGTTAAGAATTTATCACTACCTGGACGATATCCTCTTGCTGTCAAAAAAAAAAAAAACTCGAGCCACCTTTTAGTCCACAGGGAGATTCTTCTCCAGTCGTGGTCGGAGTTCGGGTGGCTGGTGAACCATCGGAAGAGCCAATTAGTTTCAACACAGCAGATGGTTTACTTAGGGGCAATGTTCGGTACGCTCCTAGGCACAGTCTCTTTACCCCAGATGAAGATGGAGGGCATCATTCAGAAGGTATCCAAGGTCATAGAGATCCCATCTATCAGCCTTGCAGTGTCTGAGCCTTATTGGCACGATGTCCTCGTGCATACCTCTAGTTCCATGGTCTCACTAGCATCTGAGACACTTCCAGACGGGATTCTTAATGCAATGGAGACGACAACATCTGTCTCAGACAATCCGTTTAACAACGCTAATAAGCAGTGGTCATTACACTGGTGGATGAATCCAGAGGATCTCTCCCGGCTCTATCATTTGGGTTCCCACTCCATGGTCCACAATTACGTCAGATGCGAGTGGCCAGGGGTGGGGTGCCCATTGCAGAGAATTCAGGGAAGATGGTCCTTGCCCACCAGAGGGACAGTGTCCAACGTCCTAGAAATGAGGGCAGCATTTCTAGCCTTAACCTCTTTTGCATCTCAGGTCAAGGGACAGAGAGTACTTCTATGTTTTGACACCAAGGTGGCGGTCTCGTACCTTCAGAAACAAGGGGGCACCCACAGCAAGACACTTCTGAGGGAAGTGGAACCTGTAGTGCTCTGGGCAGAGAGGAACCTGGTAGACCTCAGGGCAATGTATCTCCCAGGCAAGATGAACACAGAGGCAGATGTCTTATCGAGGAGGTTTGGGGACAACGAGTGGTCTCTACATCCCCATGTGTTCATCCAAATCTCCAATCTAGGGCAGACCCCACTGGTGGATCTTTTGCTACGCATGAGAATTGCAAAATCAGGAGATTCTTCTCTCACCTTCCACATCCACAGGCGGAAGGAGTAGATGCGCTTTCTTGTCCTTGGACCTTCAAGACAGCTTACACCTCTCCTCCTCGCCCACTCATTTCGAGGTTTCTCCTCAGACTCCTGAACGAACCAGTTAAAGTGCTAGCAGTGCTACCCTATTGGTCGAAGAGACCGTGGTTTCCACTAGCCTCAGTGTGGATCATCCGATCAGAATTCCTCCCTTTCTGCAGTTTGTTGACCCAGGGCAGGCTGGACCATCCAGACCCACAGAAGCTGGATCTTTGTGTATGGAAGTGGAAAGGAGGAGGTTTGAATCGTTAGGCTGTTCCCAAGAGGTCATATCCACCCTGTTAAAAGCTAGAAAGCCTACAACCAACACAATCTATGCAAGAATTTGGGACAAGTTCTTATCCTATGCCCCAGGAAAAGGATTTGATCCTATCTCTCTCTTTCCACTGCTGATGTTCTGAGTTTTCTGCAAACTGGTCTCGATTTGGGGCTCAGCCAGAGTTCCCTCAAGGTACAAGTTTCCGCAACTTCTGCAGCAACTAACACCAGGGGGTCAGAAGACCCTCTAGTGGTTACGTTCCTCAGGGGAGTATTGAAGATGTGTCCCCCATCCAGACGTTCCTTTCCAAAGTGGGATCCTCCTCTAATATTGGAAGTCCTATCCACTCATCCGTTTGTACCGGTTGAAGAGGTCTCAATTTGTAACTTGACTTTAAAAACAACTTTTCTGTTGGCTATTACATCCAACAGGAGGATTTCGGAAATCCACTCCCTGGGCATTGGGGATGATCACATATCCCTTTTTTTCCAGATAGGGTAGAACTTCGCCCTCTCAGAGGTTTCACACCCAAGGTCACCTCAATGGCAAACCTATCAGAACCATGGGCGTTACCAGTTTTCATGGACTCAGAATCAAACTCCTGTTATGAGTTAGACATATCCAAAGTTCTCAGGGCCTACTTGGAAGCCACAGCAAGTTTCGGCTCAGGTGAATGCTCCTTCAACAAGAGCAGTATCGGCATCTTGGGCAGCGAGGGCAAATGTTTCTCTTGAAGCATTAGGCTTGGTCTTCCCGACACACGTTCCTCAAACATTATCGTATTGATCCCGGGGCTCTTACAACCGTAGAGTTCGGGAGTAAAGCGCTTCATGCTGCTATGTCTGTGTTTGATTAAAGTTTCTTTTTTGTTAAAGCATTAAACCCACCCATGTGAGCTAGTTATTTATCACATGTATGCTGCCATGGAGGCACCAGGAAAACGGAAAATTGTATCATACTTACCGTAATTTTCCTTTCCTGGTGCCAATCCATGGCAGCATAAACTCCCACCCTCGGTATTCTATATTACGAAGAATGTTGGGGGAGGGGCTATGCCCTTTAATTTATGCTATTCACTAGTCCTGAAGGCGGAGTAGAGGCGGAGCTCTATCACATGTATGCTGCCATGGATTGGCACCAGGAAAGGAAAATTACGGTAAGTATGATACAATTTTCCGTTTTTTTGTCACATTAATTAGAACTAGCCTTTTTTGGTTAAACAGGCATGTTTCAAAGCATAACATACACAACTCAGGAACCTACAAAGTTCAACTTTGATAACGTGAAGGCAATATCAGACATTATTATGTCAAAACTGTGTTGATCTTGCCTTCATCAGATGGGGTGATATCACCCCTGTAAAAGCCAAATTTTGAAGATGCACACAAATTGAGAGTAAAAATGGGGATTTCCCTCCTGATCCCATGCCTAATGTCAACATGTGCTAGCTCCCATCATGGGAGATCAATGGACGTGCTTTAGGGGTGCAACCCCTTCCTCTCAGCTACTTTAGTTGGGAGGAAGGGGTTACACCCACAAAACGCGTACATTGATCTCCCGTGATGACAGATAGCACATGTTGACACACTGTGTGCATCTTCAAAATGTGGCTTTTAAAATACTTTAAAACTTTCTTTTTTTAAAGCAAAAATACACAATAAAAAAGTGAAAAATGTGTGTGTGGTTTAGATTCTCCATAAAACATCAATGATGTTCTTAATTTTTTGTTGAACATCATT
This sequence comes from Lithobates sylvaticus, assembly GCA_028564925.1. NCBI lineage: Eukaryota > Metazoa > Chordata > Amphibia > Anura > Ranidae > Lithobates > Lithobates sylvaticus. The sequence goes on from CM053027.1 coordinate 425,194,318, forward strand.
GATGTTTTGCTTAAGATTTTCTAAATCGCGATTGCACCCCATTATCTCGCCCGATGAGGATCTGGGCACTTTCACTTGCCATGTATTATAAATATGCAGGCATCCATATATTACCTGAAGCTGTGGTCTCAGACACTCACCTGTTGTGGTGACAATTTCGCCCACGTCCAAAACGTCTCCCTATTCCTCCTCTGCTTGGGTTTTGGTGACTTCCCCTTTTTTCAAAGGTGGGGGTCCCTGGTGTCCTCAGATGTCCTGAGTCTTTTATCCCCTATGTGAATAAAAAATAGGTATACTTAGCACACAGATATTGGAGGGCAGAAATAGTAATATGAAACATTGCTTGGAAGTGTCGTACAATTGTGTGTTTTGGCAGAGTTCCAAGCTGAAGATATTTTTATTTCCTTTCCAATGCTGGAATACTTCCCTTTTTTGAACAAGTTTCACACATGGAGACACCCCAAGTATCCACTGGAGCACCTGTGTGGGACACCCTAAAAAGTTTGTTTTGGTGTCCAACACTAGTGCTCCTGCGTCCAGATGTGTAAACAGCTGCTGAGTGCCCTCTCCTTTACAGTGAATAAAGTTTGCATTTCATTCTAGTTACAAACCCATCTAGACAACAAATTTCTTTTAATACAAATAGGCCTGAACAAATGTAGTTAACCTGCATGTGCCCAAAACATCATATTTTAGTGGGCAAACAATGTTTCCTACGACCAATTAATGTGACCATGAAAGTTGCCATTTTAAACTGTACAACAGTAAAAAAAAAGCACATGGAGCAGCATGCAAGTAATAATAATAATAATAGGAACACAGGGCAACTACTTACTTTTTAGAAGCAGTCTCTTGATTCTTCTGTACTGATCGTGTTCCCTCAATTTGAGGTCTTACCATCATTTCCTCAGTTGATCCTTGGATCGCCGTACCCCAAAATTCTTCTGTCACAGCCAAAAGAGCGATGTGGCAAAAACCCTGGGTGGCTGACCCATACTCAAAGCAGAATTGCTGTAAACTGCCTTTTGATGGGAAGGCGCTTCCATCTCCAGGGTTACAGGAGGAAAATCAGGTCTTCTGCCCCAAGATCGAAGATACAGAATGGAGGGGGCAATCAAACAAGAGGAGCGCAAAACAGATTCTGGGATTTTGGAGGCTTTCGCCCATCCAAGGAATTCAGAAGGCGTTGGAGGGGTACACAGTCAATCTTCGTAAGATCGCAGAGAGCTAAGGCCCATGCGGCGCCCCAAGATACCCAGGAACCCTTTTAACGCCAGGCCCGCACAGGAGGCAGCTGGAGCCAGGTGGCTCAAAGTGGAAGAGTTCGTCTAGCCCAGCCAATTAGGATCACCAGCCGGAGGCGCCAGAGTCACTGGTGGTAGATGAAACAAACGTTAACGGCATAGTCCATTAGGGTCGCAGCCATGGATCATTGCTACCACAGATGCCAGCGCAGCAGGGTGGGGCACCACCTGCGAACAACTCAAGATCCAGGGCAGAGGGCAATTTCCCACTCAGGGCCTAGTTTCCAATATTCTGGAACTTCAAGCAGCATTCATGGCGTTGGCCACCTTGCTGCCTCACATACAGGGTCGCCCAGTCCTGCTCTATCTGGACAACATGGCAGCAGTGTCCTACATACAGTGACAAGGCGGGACACACAGCCAATCCCTCTTGAGAGAGGTGGAACCAATCATCACATTGGCACAACAATATCTCCTATATTTGAGGGCCACATATCTTCCAGGCTGCCAGAACTTGGAAGCAGATCGCCTAACCAGACAATTCATGGACCCCAACAAATGGTCCCTTCACCCCGAAGTGTTCAAACAGATCATCAACAAGTTGGGGTGTCCGTAAGATGGATATTTTTGCCTCATCAACCATCTGAAAGGTGAGCCTGTTCCTCTCACGCTACCCTCATTCATTAGCAGAGGGGACGGATGCCTTCAATCATCCTTGGGTTGGGCAAGTGGCCTATGCCTTCCCTCCAATTTTTTTAATCCTGAAATTCCTGAGGAGATTGACAGAGAATTTGACAGTACTCACAGTATTTTCTTATTGGCCTCAGACCATGGGTCTCTCTGGCAATGGATCTCAGTGTGTGCACACAGATCACTCAGCCAGTGACTCCTCATCTCCTGTCTGAAGGAGATACCCTACATCCCTAAACATCACGACTGGCCTTAGCGGCCTGGAGATTGTAAGGCAGGGGTTCCAAGAGTTAGGATGTTCTCCAGAGGGTATTAGAACTTTATAGAGTTCCAGAAAGGGGTCAACCAATTCCATAAACTCCAGAATATGGAATAGGTTCACAAGCTTTGCTGGACGTCAGTTTGACCCTAGTGACCCAAATGTATCTCAAATCCGGTCTTTCCTGCAATTTGGATTGGATTTGGGGCTCAGTTTGCTTAAGATGCAAATTTAAGCCATCTCGGCTTTTACCCAAAAGAAATGGGCAGCAAACCTGCTTATGGAGCACTTCATGAGAGCGGTACTTAGACTACGCCCTACCAAGAGAAATAGGTTCCCTCAATTCCTAGCAAACACTCCTCGTACTCCGAAAGAAGACTGTTCATTATGGGATATCACCTTAAAAAATGGCTTTCCTATTAGCCATAACTTTAGGGGGAAGGGTGTCGAACTCCAAGAATTGGGGGCAGCAGAACCTTATTCCATGTTCTTCCCAGACAGGGGTGTGCTGAGGCCATTGGATCATTTTGTCCCAAAAGTGGCATTGATATTTCATCTCTCCAGTGAATGGGTGCTTCCAGCCTTCCCAGCGGAATCAGATGCTAATCTGCATGAGTTGGACATTCCAAAAGTCCTCAAAGCCTATCTCCAGGCTGCTTCTACATTCAGACATTCTGACAGACTTTTTCATCATGAAAATTTAACGGGAAAGAGGCCTCGGCCAGAACCATCTCGGCCTGCATAGTAAAAACTATTCACTGGCATATAGAGCGGCTGGGAAGGATCCTCCAGAGGTGGTTAGAGCTCACTCAACCAGGGCGATGTCTCCTTCTTGGGCGGCACGGCAGGATTGTCTCTTGAGACAGTCTGCAAAAAGGCTAGCTGGTCATCACATCATACGTTCTTAAAACACTACAGGGTGGATCCATCAGCTCTTACTACAGTACAGTAGAGTTTGGGAGGAAAAACATCCAAGCTTTTCTGTCTATTGTCAAATAAAGACTAAGTTTGTAGCATTAAACCCTCCCTTTCAAAAGCTCATTATGTATCATATGTATGTTGCCATGTTTGGCGTCAGCAAAATGGAAAATTGTATCAAATACTTAGCGTCATTTTCCTTTCCTGACGCCAATACATTGCAGCATACAAACCCTCCATCTGATCTTTGTGCTTTATACAGAGAGTGGGGGAGGTAGTTCTCAGTCAGACTTTTATAGAGCTAAACAGGTCCTGTGGGTGGATATAGGGGTGGAGCTATATCATATGTGTGCTGCCATATATTGGCGTCAGGAAAGGAAAATTACGGTAAGTATTTGATACAATTTTAAATTTTTGTGTGTTTCATGGACTGCATGTGTTTTCAATTGCCTCATTAGCACACAAACCTACTGTATGTTATATAAAGCTTGCAAATAGAATTTTTTACCTTGCCCTGAAAAGAGGTTAGAATGCTTGATGGTGTGTGTGGCAAGAGAGTACATTTGGGTGTCCTTATAGAGTTTGTAACACATCTATTTTCTGTTTGTATTTTGTTTGTTATGTCCTTGCAAAACAGATGTGTTTTCGAGCAGGTATTTTTTACTTTTGTTTGTATTTATTTTTTGGGGGGGGGGGATATTTTTCCAAGAAATATTTTTGATGCTGTCAATGTGTGTCGTTTGTAGGTTGTTAGTTGCACTTTGATATAATTGTCTGTGCTGCATTATTTTGAAAAATCATACTCAAGATGTTGTGACTAATGTTTAAATCCTTAAGAGACTGTCCTTTTGTGGGCGCAGTCCTTTTAACTCCTGTTAATTTCCTCTGCAAAATGGTCAGACCTCAAAACTATATTCTGCTAGTGTCTCAAATTAACATACATGTGTTTTTTGCTTTCCTTGCTCCTTTCCAAGTCCTGTTTTGTTGACCAATAAAATTTGTAGCAAATTTTTATGTTTTATGTGTTTTGTTAATTATTTGTTTTGCAGATGCATGCTCCAATCCAAGTAATGCATTTTACACCCCCCCCCCAAAACAATTTTCATGGAACAGATTTCCCAGCTGCAGCTTAACTAGGCTGATTGGCATGGCAACAAAAAAAGAAGGTATGATTTGTCTAGTTTTTAAATTGCTGCCAGCACCCAGCCCCGCAGCTTGAGCCAGTCACGCGCCCCGACACCCTGGGAAAGAGAGTCGGGTGGCATCCTCTGTTTTTTGATTGCGGCTGAGATCCGAAATACTATATGTGAAGTGCTGTTTTTTTAAACATTTGATGTAAGTGCATTTCTTTTATTAAATTCAAGTTATTTAAATGCTACACTATGGAGTCCTCCCTTTTCTCCTCCTAAAACAATCTTTGTTGAGACCTCTTGGAATCCTGAGGATTGATTAGGTGGAGTACGGAGAGCCCTGGGAGCAGTATCACTGCAGGAGACCTGGAGCAGAGCGGAGTGGATCGCCCAGTGCAGACCTGTCATTAAGCCTCATTAAGGCTTGCTTTGCCTTTACATAAGGTGAGAGGCTGGGGAAACTACTTATTCATGCACACTGGGGATCAGCTGCATGAGTCACTGACCTGATTGGATGAATTTAAACTCACATTGAAAGGAGAGTGTGGCAATTATAATTTCACAACTGCATTTGCATTGTTTTTGCACATACTATTGGATGCTTTTATATTTTTCTGAAGAACTGTGCATCTATCACTTTTGGATTGGACTTTTTTTGGATTTATTTATTACTTTTTATTATTGCAGATTTTTTGCACATTTATTAATTGTTGCACATCCCCACTGTTTTCCTATACCAATTTTATTGATTTGATTTAATTCATTAATTTGGCTATCTCTATCACATAGTTTTAATATATTTTTTTAGAGTTTTTCCCTATTTATACACAGCTTTGGCTTTTTTGGCTTTTTATCATACATATTTTTACATTTACATTTGCACATTGTTAGTCTTATACATTTTTGGTAAATATTTTTTCCCAGGCCTTTGCTAATTTGGCACTTCTGTCACCACTTGCACTTTATTGTGATTTTTGCACATATTATTTGCACCACTAGTACACATAAATGTGATTATTATGTATATAATTCATTAGTTATTTATCTTTTAGACTTTTGATTGGTGTCTACCTTGTTATTGAGTGGGATCCTGTGCATTTGGGTTTTTCTCTCTCTAATGTTGTCCGTTATGCCCAATTCATTAATACTTATGCATTATTGATCAGCTTACCTTATTTGGTCATTTGGAATAAGGATTGAGCAATTAGTTTTTACTTGTCTGATGACCTTAGGATTGGATGCTCACGAATTGTTGTAGCACTGATTGTATAAATCATTGGCTATACAATATTGATGAGATACTAACTGTGAAGGACGCTTTCTATTCCTTTGGATTTATGTTCTGTGTTACTTCCAAAGGTTGATTTTACTTTGTAGCTTGATTTGATCCTCAAGAGCCACAAATTATTTGGAGAGTGAGACATTGTTGCACAGAAGAACTTTCACCTTAATATTGGTTGTCTTTTATTCTTATTTTAGCAAGTTATTTTACCTAATTTTAGTTTAATTTAGCGCCGCAGTCCTTTACCATTTTTATATTCTTGTTGAGTGTGTGAGCACTCTTTTCTGCTGGCAGCTTCAGTTACTGTTTATCTAATTATTGTTATTAATTTTTTGATTTGAGCATCAGTAACCCCCGCTTTACATATTTATAGTTTAGTTTTCCCAGGGCTTGTAAATTGAAGCTGAAGCCTGATTGGTTGTTATAAGTGTCAGCTTATGTTGCATCAAATGTTTATATCTAAATCACAGATATTACAGTCCACTGCACAAATGAACCCGAATAAGCAGCTACATGCTAGCTGGCATTATACATTGTGCACATCAATATTCAAATGAATAACTACATATTGATTTTCTTGCCATTTCATATATCATTAAACGTCCAAATGAGTCAGTTATTGTCTTTATACCTTTATACATTTTGAATAGAACCCTAGCAATTGTCTACCAATTATCACTAGCTGGAGACTGATGTTGAGTAATTAATGAGCTTTGACTATGACACTGAATGCACTGCCTAATGAGAAGACTTTAATTCCATTTCAACAGGACACCTGATGCTTTGCAGGAATGAGAGCGAAAATGTGACTAGTACAAAGACAAAAATAGAAACATAATGTATATGACTGTAGACATTTTTTGCGATATTCAATTATTTTGTATATAGTTCACGAATATGTAAAGCTATGTTAAAGGTTATTCATATATTTACACTCCAGCCACGTGCAGGTCAGGCAAAAAGAAAAAAAAAGATGAATCCATATACAGGTATAATGAAAGAAGAATGTAGGTCTAAACAAAACTCCAAATAGCAGTTCTGTAAGAATTCTAAATATAAACTAATTGTTTCAGTGTCTGAAGCTAAGAGAAATGGTAACAAAGCAAGTTGGATACCTAAATTAGACACCCAGGATTATTTATTGTCCCAGTCCGAAGATTGCATATGAATAATTTGTGCATTCATACATAGCCAGCTAGTAGGGGTTGAGGGCTAATTCACACAGAACAGGCACCTGCCGGAGAGGTAAACCACATCGGTTTTCTTTCCACCAGCTGTCTGCTCAGGCTGCGGTAGGGGGTAGTGTGGTGCATGATTCAGCGCATCACACAGCTCCCGACAGCCCTGGGCTGCATTACAGCCTCAATGGGACACACAGAAAACACATGTTTTCGGTTTGTCCTTGCAGTCACAGGCGCTTTAAAATTCAGTAAACCGCCGGCCACTGCACATAGTGTGAAATTAGCCTGAGTTTACCTATCCACAATTATTGTGAAGCCAGTTTACAGAGTACAATAACGCAAACTAAAAAGTAAATGAAGCAGAGTAGTATCAGTTTAAGAGGTAAACAGGTTCTGCTGTGCTATCTCTTTAGAAAATATACAAGGCTCTGGGCATCCTGTATAAATATCTATTTGTAAAATAAAGTTTTAAGGAATAAATATATACATTTAAATTAAACAGGACCAGAACTATAAGTTCCTCTTTAATATTAGTCAGAGTGTTAAGCTCCAGTGTATTCGCCTTCCCTTACCACTGCATGATTATATCTAACACCACTGCATGTCAGAAGCATTAATTATTGCATTCATATAGTTCTAAAAAGGACATTTAAATGGATTAAAATTACCTTTAAATGTAAATATAAAGGCTAAATATCAGAATCAGCCTAGTGGCACTTGTGAATCAGCCTAGTGACAGTGTTATGTCCTTGTGGTCATACATTTTCTGAAAAATTGCTACAGAAATACCTTTTTATGCTTTATGTTTGTCCTGTAACGACAAATCCTCTGTCTCACGTACCTTCCTCTGATGGTAGTAGGTGTGAAGTTTAGCCAGGCTAACGTAACAGCAGGACAACACCTCTAGCACTGTCAGATTAAAAGGAAGTCTTCCCAATGCAAATACATACAAAAAGCTGACAGGGGTTCTAACCATTCTCCCAACTATACAAAACTAAATGGAATTGAGCTTTAATGATATGATTATCCTATTCAGGACACCTAGGAAGGTAGTATAATCTTTACTTTATTGTCTGCAATTATCTGAAGAATCCTGTTTGTTACATGCACAAGAGACTAATACAGAAATATATTCTTTTATAATAACACCAATTAATAATTCAGTAATTTAAAGCATTCCGCCAGAAGATAAAAAATTAAAGTCAGCAGCTAATTCTGCAGCTGCTGACTTTTAAAATAAAGGACACTGTGCAGGGTGCCCGAGATGTTCTCACCCGAAGCCGACCCATCCCTCGGCTCCGGGTGCAGGCACCGGCATCTTCAGTAAGGGAATCAGGAAGTGAAGCCTTGGCTTCACAGCCTGGTTCCCTACTGCCGATGCGCGAGTTGCGCTGCACCTTCTGAATGGTCCCTGCTGTCTTCTGGGACCTGTGTGTCTCCCAGAAGACAGCGGGGGGATGGAGGAGGGGCTGCATATGGCGTAGTTTGAAACAGATTTTGCGCCGCTCTTTCGCAGTAAGTGGGAGCAAATACCTGTATTAGACAGGTATCTACTCCCCCCTACCCCTTGAAAGGTCCTAAATGTGACACCAGAGGGGGGGGCAGGAACCCCCGATCAGCGGAAGTTCCATTTCTGGGTGGAACATTGCTTTAAAGTAGACTGACTCTAGGTAGATTTTTCACAGAGAGCTCATAGTGATGCAAGCAACGTTCAATCAGGTTTGTGCATGGCTTACTTCAGACAAGCCAATATCTTTATTGCATACACTGAAGAGCACCAGACAAAAAACACATCATGGGTAAAAAATAAAAAAATGTCAAGCTCATCTAGATTATAAAATGTATTTATGTTTGTTTTATGTTGGTTTTATGTTGGTAAAAATGTAATTATCGCTCCAAATTTGTTGAATGACTATACCTAAATCAGTGCTTGCTCATTTTAAATCTACTATGCAATGGATCGGGTTCATGGTCACTTCCCTTACTAGGGCCATTCTCCCCTAATCGCTCAGTTTGGCCAGGCAGCCCACTGTAGGAAGAGTCCTGGTGGTTCCAAAATTCTTCCATTTACGGATGACGGAGGCCACTTTGCTCATTTGAACCTTCAATGCTGCAGACATTTTTCTGTACCCTTCCCCAGATCTGTACCTTGATAAAAACCCATTTCAGAGGTTGGTTTGTGCTCTGACATGTACTGATAACTTTGGGACCTTATATAGACAGGTGAGTGTCTTTCCAAATCATGTCCAATCAACTGAATTTACCACAGGTGGACTCCAATCAAGTTGTAGAAAAATCTCAAGGATGATCAGTGGACAAAGGATGCACCTGAGCTCAATTTTGAGTGTCATGGCAAAAGCTGTGAATAATTATGTACATGTGATTTTTTTGTTTTTTATATTTAATACATTGGCAAAGATTTCAAACAAACGTCTTTCATGTTGTCAGTATGGGGTATTGTTTGTAGAATTTTAAAGGAACATAATATATTTAATCCATCCATTTAATGTAGAAAAAGTGAAGCGCTGTAAATACTTTCCAGATGCACTGTAGAAAGCAGGAGGTCTTGGGAGGAGCGGAGGGCGATGATTTGGGCGATATCTGCAGATGGGGTTGGTGATGTAGCTGGGGGCGATGTTGTGTATGGCCTTGTATGTTGTGGTTAGTATTTTAAATTTTATACAGTGGGGTAGGGGAAGCCACTAAGGCCCCCTAAGCCAGCTATGAGTAAGCACTGAAATACAGTGCGAAACGCGTCAGCTCTGTACCCCCCTTTTTGCTTTGTTTGGATTGTAGTGTCTTTTTGCTTTTAAATAAACCCTTTGGATTTTATTTTCCCGGTGTGCGGCTGTCCGGAGTTCTTCCTTTTGATTTCTAATCAAGGCCCCTTTCACACCTAGGCGTTTTTCATGCGGTGCAGCGCTAAAAATAGCGCCTGTTCACCGCATGAAAAAATCCTGCCCCTTTAACTACAGTGTGAAAGCCGGCGGGCTTTCACACTGGAGCGGTGTGCTAGCAGGATGACAAAAAAAGTCCTGCTAGCAGCATCTTTGGAGCGGGATAGGAGCGGTGTGTTCACCGCTCCTATACCGCTCCTTCCCATTGAATAGAATGGGACACCGCGGGGGGTGTTTAACCCCTTTTCAGCCGCTCGCGGGGGTTAAAACCGCACCGCGAGCGGCCGAATACCGCGGTTAAAACAACGGTAAAGCAGCGCTAAATATAGCGCTGCTTTACCGTCACCGCGGCTCCCCGCCCCGGTGTGAAAGGGGCCTAAAGGAATTGGCAGAGAGGAGCAGCAGTCACGAAAAGGTTAGTAAGATGTACTAGTCTAGCAGGAGCATTCATAATAGACTGAAGGGGGGATAGCCTGTGTTATGCTGGCCATACACTATATACGAAAAATCGGCAAAACCCATTTTCGAAAAACGAACATTCGGCCGTGAGTGCAAACGATAGTGCCATTGTGTAATGACCGATAAATCGTTCAATGGACATAAATGAATGCATTTTTTGTTTGTTTTTTTACATATACCTAGTGCAGACAGTTCAGACGGGAAACACATTAACCTTTCAATTTATCGTTCGTTGGACAGAAAATTTCCAAACTTGTCCTTCATTTTTTCGACTCAAAAACTTCCCAACAATTATCGATTTTGTGCCCATTAACTGGCCGAAAAATGAAAAAACTGTCTAAATGACCAAATTTCGGCTGATGTTTCGTATAGTGTATGGCCAGCATAAGGGTAGGCCAGTGAGGAGAGAGTTGCAGTATTATTTGTTTATTACCCTTCCACACAACTTAATACTTGCTAATGATGCTGAGATTGGTTGCATCGTTCGTGAATTTCAGGCTTTATATGGTTGACCACATAGGGAAACTAACAATCCATCACAATGTGAAATTTGTCAATTTTAATAATGATCCCTCAGACCCTAAAACCTTCCAAAGGACCCCAGGGCTTGTTATTAATCATCTGTAAACAATACACTGCCTAATTATTGGCTGTAAAATACATATGATGACACTTTGAATCAGTGATCTGGAACAAGTACAGTGGGGAAAATAATTATTTGATCCCCTGCAGATTTTGTAAGTATTCCCACTTACAAAGAAATTAAGGGTCTAGAATTTTTTATCATAGGTGTATTATAAATGATAGAGACAGAATATCAACGAAAAATGCAGAAAAAAACACATAAAACAAAATGCTATAAATTAATTTGCAGTTCAGTGAGTAAAATAAGTGATCCCCAAGCAAAGCATGACTTAGTACTTGTTGGAGAAACCCTTGTTGGCAAGCACAGAGGTAAGACATTTCTTGTAGTTGGTGATCAGGTTTGCACACATCTCAGGAGGGATTTTGCTCCACTCATCTTTACAGATCTTCTCTAAATCCTTAAGGTTTCTTGGCTGTCTCTTGGCAACTCAACGTTTCAGCTCCCTCAATAAATTTTCTATAGGATTAAGGTCTGGAGACTGGCTAGGCCACTCCATGACCTTAATGTGCTTCTTCTTGAGCCACTCCTTTGTTGCCTTGGCAGTATGATTTGGGTCATTGTCATGCTGGAAGACCCATCCACGACCCGTCTTCAGTGTTCTGGCTGAGGGACAAAGGTTCTCATCCAAGATTTTAAAATACATGGCCCTGTCCATTGGCCCCTAAATACGGCAAAGTGATGGGGGGCGTGACCGGATGCGAGAGACGGGAGAGTGTGGAGTGTGGAGTATGGAGCATGAAGTGAGCACGTAGATGTTAGCGGGCTCTCTCCTACCCCCAGCCTGGAAGTATATTACTGGCAGACATCCCTACTGTGGCGGCTAAAACTGTTTAAATTGCTATGGCAAGAGTATCCTGATTCCAACCCCCTCTGGCTGTAGCTAGCAGCAGTACCTGGATTGGATCGGAGCGACAGAGGAGAGCAGAGGAGAGCAGCCTGGCGTGGTGAAGTAACGTGCAGCAGCCGGTCGGTTCCCGCGAGAGTATCTCTCGGACCTCACATCTTGGATCACCCGACCGCTCGACCGCTCACCTGACCAGACCGTTCGGCCATACAGGGTGAGGAGCGGACGCCGGCTGACGCGGCAGGGGTCCCCGAGCGTCTCGCGGGTCTCGTGGGCGGTTTGCCCTGATAGAGGAGAGACGTGTCCCAATTGGAGAGTGCATCGGGAACAAGGAGGGAGCCGTGAGAAGCGGGATACCCCACCAGTTGAGGTACCTACACGTGGAGGGGTGAGTGGAATACCGGCAAGTAATAACTGCAATAACTGCAGGTATCAAATTTACTAGATGTTCCACCATCTTCCTACATAACAATTGCTATTTGAATACGCCTGAACTCCTGACACAAGTATATTTAAAAAAAAAGGAACGTACTCCGATGTACTACATATATCAGCAATTCTCCCCTATTCTAACCCTTTCTCACCAATTGATTTATCGGGTGGCATAACCACATTTTCGACTGCTCTAAATATTCTACTAGCCCCCCTCTATGCCGGAGCCATTATTGATTTATCGATTTATTGATTATTGAACTACAATTCTGTTGAGCAGGAACGACTATAAAACGCACTAAATGCACTAGCAAATCTACAGCAACTCTACTATTGAACTGCTATTGAATTGAACCTTTAGAGTGGAGTAATTATATATGTGCAAGTTTATTAAAAACACAGCAGCAAATTTTTACTAAGTCTAATAAAGCCAGAATAAGCCAGAAGAAAAAACGCAACTGGTCTATAAAAGAGTAAAGAGCAGTATTGAGCAACAAAAATATTTCTCCCTCCTTTTTTTTTTTTTTTTTTTTTTTCCTTTTCTGTTTTTGTTGTGTTTTCTGACCACGCATAAAATCAACCCAGAGTAACGCAACCTTCCCCTCTGGGTACTTATATATGTTACAAGGGGTTATTGGTGCTTTGGCATCAATTTATTTGTGTACTCTAGGGGCTTTTTTTCTTTTTCTTTTTTTTTTTTTTTTTTTTTTTTTCTCCCATTTTTTGGAAAGATTTTTTTTTTTTTCTTTGGAAGGACTACTTACTAAGCCTATATCATCTCTGCAAACCTGTGGTTATTCCGCAACACCACATTACCCCCTTGGGAGAATTGGTTTGAGCACCACTTTTTCTTCGATCAACGGTGTTTACATTTAATACTACTATTACCATAACAACCAAATAATTTTTCCCGATCCAATCATCACCAGCAGCCTGTAGACTCTGACAGTACAATTCTGGTGGGACAGTGTGAAGGCGGGGTGATCTGTTTTAAACACTAGTTATTCATTTACTGTTTTATTCAGCTCTTTTTGTTCGCCGCCAGCAGCAACATTAAGCCTATATACCCGACTGTATATTTACATACTTACTTGAATCCGCTCTAGCTTCTCGGAGAGAGGGGCAGGTAAAGGGTTGGAACTTAATAAAGGGGGCCATGTCTAGAAAAAGGCTCCCAGAAGAGCATCTACCACAGGAAGGGCTTCAAACTACCCGCTCTACAAAAGATAGGAACAACCAGGTAGCATCGGCCGCAGCTAACAAATTGGAGAAATACGCGCATTCTGCACCAGTCTCTCCCAGCAAAACGATCTCTCATCAACCAGCCCTACAGGTCAAGGACCAGAAAAGTTCTCTACCGGATAGAAAGAGTCAAGGAGGTGTATCTACCAACCCACTCACCCCATCGGTTACCAAAAACCCTACTGGCAAGAGCTCAGGGGGAGGGAAAATCTTAGCTTCTACTTCTGATATTGCTGCAACTACTACACCAACATTAGTATTATCCAATACACCAGCCTCTATACTCGACCCAGAAGCTGTAGAGGAGCAACCTACTTTGAGAGAAGTATTGAACGCAATTAACCAGTGTAAAGACTCAATTGCTAAGTTTGATAATCAACTGAGGTGCATCAAGGAGGAATTAATCTCTATTAGACAAGACTTAACCAAAACGGAGCAAAGAACTTCTGACCTAGAAGAACGGGTTAGTCTCATCGAAGACGACTTGAGCCCAGTTAAGACCGAAATTAAATGGCTTAAAGACACAATAAATACCCAAGCTGCAAAACTGGACGAGATGGAGAACAGAAACCGTAGAAACAACATCAGAGTGATAGGCCTCCCAGAACGAAGCGAGGGTCCCAACCTAGTGAAATTCTTGGAGGAGTGGTTTGGCGAAGTTTTTGGCGGCACCTCCTTTAGTCCGCTGTTCGCGATAGAACGAGCACACCGAACCATCTCAAGAGCCCAATACTCTGGGGACCGCCCTAGGCCAATATTAATTAAAATTCTTAATTACAACGATAAAGTGTCTTTGCTGCGAAGGGCTCGGGAGCTGGGAGATATTAGGTTCCAGGGTGCCAGGATTTCTCTCTACCCTGATTTCTCGCCTGACCTTCAGAAGCGTAGAGCGGAATTCACTCCAATCAAGCGAACTATGCTAAATCATAGAATAGAATATGCCTTGCTGTACCCAGCTCGATTGAGGGTATTTGCCCTAGGCAGGACCTTTTTTTTCAACTCTCCAGCTGAGGCAACTCAATGGCTTGACGAGAACAAAAAGGAGCTATAAGAAATAAATGAACACTATCCCTTCTCCCCCTCTTTTTTTTTCTTTTTTTTTTTTCTTCTTTATATAAAAGAAGGGAAAATACATTTTTTTTTTTTTCTTTTTTTTTTTTTTCTCCTGTTCCTTCCCCCACCCTGATTAACGTCTGTTTATTAATATTGTTAAGAGATGATATAGCTGTGAACGAGGGATGGGATTGTTTTGTTGTTCTGTTTTTTTTTTTTTTGGGTGAGGGATAATAATTTACTTTTGGTTTTTTTTTTTTTTTTTTTTTTTTTTTTGATCACATGACACGTAGGATATTGGAATAAGCAAGGGGAGTAGAGAGGGCCCTTTAGCATAGGGCTAGGTGGAATGTATGAAGGTTTGAGTGTAAGGGAGCACTACAGCTCCCTAATATTGTTTGAATGGGTACTTATTATACTAATAAAGATAGTTTTAAATGAGAGATGGCAGGGAATTGGGAAGGTCACGAACACACCCCTAAGGGGTAGCCCTGATGGGCAGGGAGGGAGGGGTCTGGGAGGGTGGTATCGGGGGGGTCTAGGGGTAAAGGGGGGGAGGGGGGTAAAGGTGGGAGTTAAGGAACGGATACCAAGAATGTTTAGGTCACTGTCACTAAAAAATCACTTTATGAGCTGCGTAATGAAAGAAGATAAGAAACTGATATCAGTAACACTTACTTTACTAGAAAGTCACTTTTTGAGAAATGAAAGGAAGGAGGATTATACACAACACGGTAAATACCAATGGCACGAATGGGAGAAGGACCTAGTGGAGTTTAGGGGCCCCTTTTCTTTTTTTTTTTTTTTTCCACTCTTTTAACAATATCTTCACTAGAAGGAACCCCCGATTTTTTTTTGCAAAACATGCACTCTGCAAATCACGAGCAAGAAGGGAGTTATAACACAGGGTTAACTATTTTAAACAGGGAGGAGAATCTTCCTCTTTTCTTTTTTTTCTCTTCCTTTTTTAATCCCCCTTATTTTCCTGGTCTTTTTTTTTTTTTTTTTTTTTTTCTCTCTCTCTTATTACTTTCTTGGTAATTGCCCTAGTTAATATCCATACTACTTGGATGACTTTCCTACGTCCTCTTGGGCATGGATCATATACTTAGGAAACTAGATGCAGACTAAAAAACTTAATCTGATTTCCTGGAATGTTCGGGGCTTGGGATCTCCGGCAAAGAGAGCACTGGTGCTGTCCCTTCTAGATGGTAAAGAACCTGGAGTATTGTGCCTCCAGGAGACACACCTAACCGACGAGACGGCCCCATTGCTTCGAAGCCGGAGATTTCAGGCGCAATACCATTCGAATCATACATCATATTCAAGAGGGGTGAGCATCATGATAGGTAGGGGACTATCGTTTTCCTGCTATCAGAGTCAACTAGATACTCTGGGTCGTTACATTTTTTTACATTGCTTAATAGAAAACAAACCGTATGTTCTAGCAAACATTTATATCCCACCCCCATTTAAACTTGAGGTTTTATATGAACTTATCGCATTTACAATCGATAAGACCGGGATTCCAGTTATGGCAATGGGGGACTACAACGAAGTCTTGGACAGGCACCTGGATAGATTCCCATTACCAAACCGGGCAATTTCGGGCGAGGAGGGGAGACTAGCTCGATTTTTGCAAGAGGCAGGACTAACCGATGTATGGCGGATACGCCACCCACTAGTAAGACAATACTCTTGCTTCTCAAGCTCGTTTCTCACTTTATCTAGAATCGATATGGCTTTAGTTAACCCCGAGGCCCTACACATCATAGGCAATATAGAATATGGCCCAAGGGGAGTATCGGACCACTCCCCCTTGATGCTGGTAGTTAATGTCGGTAAAAAAACATACTTTAGAGAATGGAAAATAGACCCAGCATGGCTGGAGATAATTGAAAATTCCGAAGAACTAATATCAGCGTTAAAAGAATACATGACTATAAATCTAGACACAGCGCCGGCGGGCGTGGTCTGGGACTCCCTTAAAGCCTACCTTAGGGGGCTTCTTATCCAGCAGATAGCTAGAATCAAGAACAAAACGAGAGAACAGGAGGGGGAAGCAAAAAAGGCAGTAATACTGGCTGAACAACATTACATTAATAACCCAACACCAGAGACCCGGGAAAGGTGGCTTCACAAACAGCAAGATTATAAGAGGATTAGTATGAGCGAGGTCGAGGATAAGCGCATATTGCAGAGACAATCAAGCTTTGGAGAGGGTGAAAGGGTAGGCCGGCTGCTGTCCTTGCTGGTCAAGACGAACTCGTCTCCCTCTTCGGTCCTGGCAGTCAGGACCCGACAGGGAGAGGTTTCGTCGGACCCAGTGGTTATAATGGAAACATTTTGCCAATATTATACTTCTTTATATAAATCCCACCAAGAGGTTGATGACAGGAAAATGGCAGCATTCCTTGATAATCTGGATATCCCACTTTTACCAGAGGCAGATCAACGGACTATGGATGCCCCAATTACCCTTGAGGAGTTGGCCCGTGCTGTAGCTGAGATGCCAAACCTAAAGTCACCAGGACCTGACGGGTTACCAATTGAAATATACAAAAAGTATGGTGGGATTTTATTACCAGAATTGCTAAGGATACTGGACCGGGCGATGCTCAGTGGAGCCCTCCCTGCCTCAATGTCAGAAGCTACAATTGTTGTTATTCCAAAAGAGGGAAAAGATCCTATGGACCCCTCCTCGTACCGCCCGATATCATTATTATGCACGGACGTGAAAATTATGGCAAAGGTACTCGCAGCGCGCTTAAATAGTTGCATACACAAACTTGTTCACCCCGACCAATCAGGCTTTATTCCAGCAAGATCAACTAGTATCAACATTAGAAGAACGTATTTAAATATACAGCTACCAGTGGACAATGGTGGCTCCAGGGCCATCATGGCGCTGGACGCCGCCAAAGCGTTCGACAGCCTTGAATGGGCCTACCTTTTTAGAGTACTGACTAAGTTCGGGTTTGGAACAAATTTCATAAACTGGGTGAAACTGCTTTACACCAATCCAAAAGCCAAAATAAAAATAAACAACGAGTACTCTGAATTGTTTCAGCTGGAAAGAGGGACGAGACAGGGATGTCCCCTGTCTCCTCTACTCTTTGCCCTTGCAATTGAGCCACTGGCTATTGCAGCCAGAGGTAATCCGGATATACAGGGATTCAAGAGGGGCAAACACGAGGAGAAGATAGCACTGTTTGCAGATGATGTCTTATTCTATTTAGGTGACGTTCAAGCCTCTTTAGAAGCAACAATAACAATGGTTGGGGAGTTCGGTAAAATCTCTGGACTCGTCATCAATTGGGATAAATCGGCCCTCCTCCCGATAGATCCAATCCCAGGAGGTAAGCTACTCTATAATGCAAATCTCAAGGTGGTGGAGAAATTAAAATATTTAGGAATCTGGATCTCAAAAGATACAAATATGTATCTCAATGATAATCTAGGTCCTTTATTAACAAAATGGAAGTACAAGTCAGGGGTGTGGGGACATCTGCCTCTTTCGGTGGCAGGAAGGTGTAACCTACTAAAAATGATATGGCTGCCCCAGATGTTGTATATTCTTCACAATGCCCCACTGTGGATAGCACAGAGCTGGTTCAAGAGGATAGAATCACTCTTTAGAGATTTAATTTGGAAAAGAGGGCAGCCCAGGATAGCTTTGAAAACCCTTCAGCTCCCGCTCCTGGGGGGGGGGATGGCGGTCCCGCACCCCAGGTTGTATTTTTTGGCATCTCAGTTACAGCACCTGGCAGGGGCAGAAATATCTAGGGGATCCAGTATTAGCCTGATGATGATGAGATGCCCGCACAGTGGACTCATTGAAGCGCTGGAGGCAAACTCATTTTCAATACGCTGCCCAACGATAGACTTAATAGCTAAACTTTGGCAAACAGCCAAGGCTATGCTGGGATACCAGGGCATTTCAGAACTGGCCCCCCTATGGCATAATAACAACCTGGTTGAGCTATCTAAAGTGGCCAAGTCCAGAGAATGGGCCAATCGGGGCCTCATCCACATAAGTCAACTCTTTGTGGGCCAAAATTTAAAATTATTTGCGGAACTGAAGCAGGAATTTTCCCTCTCTAATAGCTCATTTTTTAAATATCTACAGGTCCGACATGCAGTCCAGACACAATTTGGATCCCAAACATTGCAATGGACCCAAACTACTACCTTAGTACAAGTGGTGGGATTGGCATCAACTAAAGGTTTGATATCTCGGCTGTATGCTAGACTTGACGATAGAATGATAGATGGAAGTGCCCCAACTAAAACCAAGGGAAGATGGGAGAGTGATGTGGGTCCGCTATCAACAGCAGAATGGGATTTCATCCTGGGACAAACTACACGCGTTTCAATTGCCCCCTCGCATAAAATGTCACAGCTTTTTTTTCCTCTACAGAGTATACTATACCCCCAAGAAAATGCTAAGACTGGGACTGCGGGATGATGACCAATGCCCTAGATGCGGGGCAGTTGGGGATTTTATCCATATGCTTTGGAGGTGTCCGAAGCTGTATAGATACTGGACGAACATTGTTGATATCATCAACAAAGCCCTAAACACAAAACTGGAACCAACAGCTAAGACTTGCCTTTTGGGCTTGATAGAGGGGGGTAGTGTCCCGGAAAACATGATTAACTTAGTTTTAAGGCTCCTATTCCAAGCGCGGAAACTGATCGCCCAATATTGGCAATCGCAACTGCCCCCTACAGTAGAAAACTGGTTAATGACCATTGAAAAAATAACAGGAAACGAGAAAGTATTCTTTACAAAGCAGGGTAACCACAGGAAATTCATGGCTATCTGGGGACCCTGGTTGACGAGGCCTCCAGCCTAGCAGAGAGATTGTTTGCTCTGGGCTTGACCTCTTCTTCTCTTTTTTTTCTTTTTCACTCTTCCGCTTTTTCTTTTTTCTTTTCCTCATTCGCTTTTTCTCTTCTTCTTTTTTTTTTTTTTTTTTTTCTTCCTTTTTTTTCTCTGGTATACGTTCTTTTTTACCCTCTATCTACATCCTCCCTAGGGAGGAATAAAGGGGTGACACAAGACAGTAATGGGGGGGAAGGGGGGTAGGGGTAGGGCAAAGGGGGGCACCACTCGATATGAAGATAAGTTATTTCCATATGTATGAATACCAAGTCAATATTGTGATATGTATGCAACCTGCCGATGAGTTTTTTATGCTGTGTTATATACATATGTAGTTCTGTGGAGAAGCTTTTCTATGCTCCTAATGTATGTGATTTTGATTTATTTATAAATAAAAGAAAAAGGATTGTTAAAAAAAAAATACGGCAAAGTCGGCCTGCACCTTTAGCAGAGAAACAGCCCCAAAGCATCATGTTTTCACCTCCGTGCTTGACTGTAAGGATGGTGTTCTTAGAGTCATAGTCAGCATTTTTCTCACAAGGAAGGCAGCATTTGCAGAACTCATATTTATCTCATTGCAGCTTTATTTTAAATAGTTATGGCACAGACAAAAGAAGGAGGCAAACTACTTCAGGTATGAAGGACAGAGACCTGGAGCTGCATCTAGGCACTTGCAGCAGGCTCCCAAACTTTCACAATCCATATGCCAGGCTCTTACATTTATGGGAATTATTTGTGCATGCCACAAACCCTGCACCACAAATTATTTTTGGCTATCCCTATCATGGATGGCCTCACTAGAAAATAGGAATGATCCGCAGTCTGTAACAGATAGTTCTCAATTTAATTCAATAAAGAATGTGTGAAAGCTATAGACAGACCAAAATCCTTGAGGTTAGAATAGCCACCCGCATAATAATTTCATCTACTTACTTTTTCTGAAGAGAGTTCAAAACTAATCTTAGAAAGTATTATTTTACTAAAAGGGTGGTTGATGATTGGAATAAACTACCAACAGAGGTAGTGAGACAGTCAACAGTAAATTGCTTCAAACATGCCTGGGATAAACAGATCTATAGTCAGACAACAAGGTTAATGAAAAAAAAAAAAAAAAGAACCTCCAAAAAATAAAATGGGCAGACTTGATGGACTACACTTTTCTATGTTTCTATGAATGTTTGGGGCAAAAATAGGCAATGTGTGTTAGAACACAATAGGAAGGGTTTTTCTCAGCTTTTCAAAAGAATAAAAATTAAAGTAGATGTTGGGAAAATAAGTGAAAACTTTTACTTTTAGCTGGATCACTGGCAGGAAGCAGGAAAATGTTCAGTGGCATAGGTTTTAAAACGTGGCTCATGTTCACAATAAAAAAGCAGTAGTAAAGTCCTTTTTTTAATATATATACCTACAGGTAAGCCTATAGTAAGGCTTACCTGTAGGTACAGTAAATACCTCCTAAACATGCTTTGTTTCGGAGATATTTACTGTAGTAGCAGCATGTAACGTCACCGGCGCATGCGCACTGCGCTTTCAATGGACGGTATGCCATCCCTTGTCCTCCCTCTCTCCTGCAGCCTTGGTTGCAGGACCATTCACAAGGTGCTCACACTTGTGCAGTGGGGAGCCAGCTGTGGCTTCTCAGAAAGCCAAAGCCAGCTCCTATATCCAAGATGGCGGCACAAGGGACCCACAGAGGCAAACAGTTCTGGCTGTGGGAAGACAATACTGGACCCCAGGCACTGGTTATTACCGGATTTGTCAGCAGCTAGAGTATATGTAGCTGCTGATGTAAAAGAAAAAAAAAAAACACAAAAAATACAAACTGAAGCTCCTCAATAAGGCTGACTTTATTTACAGAATGCACATTACTTAGAAAAAATATAAGGCATTCCTTATCGATTAATAGATGGTAGGTTATTATCTTAGTAATTACAGAGTACCAGCAATTTATTTCATTTCATTAATACTATGTACCCAGCAAACAAAGTATCTATAACTTGAAATTGCATGCATCAAAAACCTGTACAAGAAACTTAACATGATTAGAAGTAATAAATCGATGCAATTAAATTCTGGGTCTTGGCTCTCTGTTGCAACCTGTATGCTATTCATACAGTATATTAAATCTACATATAGTTAAGTCACACAAACCAATTACAGCTCTGAGACTTAACAAAGGACACTTAGCAATCCACTAACACTTTTCAGCATTATAAAAGGCCAGCAAAAAGGTCACAGTGAACGTGACTTATCTGAATAAAGATTTAAAATAGTGGTTTGCTTAAGACAGTTTTCAGGAAAATGTATTTCTTGCTACTATTTTGCTTTCAAAAATGCCTTATGGTTAAACCATGTTATTTAAGAAGATTAATATTTTTTATATATATTTTTTAAGGTCGAATTCCAGACATATTTTTTGCTTTTGATAGGGTGAGTGTGAGTTATATTTGTCAGTATGTTTCTATTTCACATCCCGACCAACAGATGTCAGTGCCACAAGGAGTGAAGAAGAGTCAGAACTTATTTGATAGTTTTATTGCTGTGTCTCCATTGGATAGATTTCCCCTACTTGCAATTGTCATGAATCACTGGGGCAAGAACTGAGCCAAAATCTGTCTAATAGAAACATACGAATGAAAACTTTTGTTTCCAAAGGTTTTTTAAGGCTAAGAATTTATTAAAAACATGTTAATTTTAATCATTAATTATAAATATCTATTTTTCTATATTTTACAACAAACTAGTGCAACATTAGAAACAGGCATAGGAAATTATCAGCTGAAATAGAAAATCTATTTAATTCGTTTTTTATTATTCCATTAACAGGTTATGTTCCTGCTAACAAAGTAGGGTGTTTATTTTTCAACTTTTTCAAAAGATTCAAAAAGGGATAGTAAATATTAAATGAATTGACTATTCTCACCAGCAGCAAAATTACGAGTACAAAATACCCTCCAGTACCATTTTCTCAACCATACTGGAACAGAGGCTTATTTACATGCTGAAGTTAGACAATGGAGAGTCTGTATTCCTTGTACTGTGAAAATCCACTTTGTTGCTTTCCTCAGGATAGATTGTTTATAATATACTTATTAAGGCTTGGTTCTCACTGCTGCAATCCAACTTTGATTTAATTTCAGTGCGATTATGTAGAGAAAACTTGGATGTGCAAGATAGTACAGGATTTTTTTTTACGAAAATCACACTGTGCTGAGTTGCAGTGGTGTAAATGGGCACCGTTGAAAAAAAAAAAAAAAAAGTGATTTCCATTCTCATGCGATTCTGTACGACTCAAGTCACATCTGAAACTGTACTAGTGTGAATGGAGCCCAAGTGGCAATCATCTGCTACTGCTTAACTATAAAGTCAGCTTTTGTCCCCACTGCTAATAATGCTGCAGGTGTCTATAAGTAATAAGCATTTTTTTTATTATTGGGTCTCATTCACATGGCTGTAAAAAAAAAGCAGTTACAACCATTTTGAATTTTCAATATTATTTTATTTAATTTTGAATATAACAATACAAAAAAAAAAAAAAAGGCCATAAATAGTTCCACGTTTTCCACCTTATAGAAAGGAAGGCCACAAAATAAAAAAGCAGTGTTATAAAGAAATGAAGTGAAGAAGAGTATTCCCGCTCTATCAGGATAATAATAAACAAACAATGAAACACTAGTTGCAGCAGACACCGGATTGGTCAATCCGTACCAACATGTTGCGCTCTAATGAAAGGGGGCTCACTACCATAGATAAAGTGTTAAATTAGATAAAGTGCTAAATAAAATGTACATCACATGTGCAAAATTGCATTAAAAAAACGCATGATAAACGCTACATAATCACATAAACTTCAAATTGCACAGAAAATAGATAAAATCAAAGTACTAATGTTGACACACGGTCGGATTTTCCGACGGAAAATGTCGGACAATGTTGTCGGAAATTCCGACCGTGTGTAGGCTCCATCGGACTTTTTCAGTCGGATTTTCCGACGGACAAAGTTTTATCTCCTGCTCTCAAATTTTCCGACAACAAAGTCCTATCGGACTTTTTCCGATCGTGTGTAGTGAATTCCGATGGACAAAGTGCCACGCATGCTCAGTTCACATTATAAGACCCAAGCTATTGGCTACTAGCCTCTACGTAGTCCCATTGTAGGCAACAAACGTCACCACGTTCAGAATGATCGGATTTTCCGACAACTTTGTCCGACCGTGTGTATGCAACACCAGTGTCGGACAAAATCCGTCAGAAAAAATCCAATGGATTTTGTGGTCGGATTTTCTGACCGTGTGTACAGGGCATTACAGTGCACATAGGTTTCCAAAAAAAAATTGGTAGATAAAGTGCAATAGATAAAGTGCTGTGCTCCAAGTGACAATCTGTGCAAATACAGTCATTCAGTGCATAAGTGATGTGAATCCTCTTCAGTGTATAAACATCTCGGTGTGCAGTGGCTCCATACCTTACCGTTGTACGGTAACAGCGTGATGTAAATAGTGATGATGAGTGAATCCGGGGTCTTCCAGTGGCTATTGCCTAGTGTTCTTGTCATACAGTGGTGGTCAGGGGAAGCATCAATAGAATTGGTGTCCTAAAGTGCCTTGGTAGCCTGATATACAATCCTCATATACAGCAATATTTTGCCTCTGTGTACCTCGGTAGCAGTGGACAGCCTCCCAAATCCATGAGCATGAAGTAGAAAGGAAAGGGGGACCCAAATAGTGAAGTATGTAAACACTAGATAATTTATTGGGGTTACAGCTTAAGAGGTACTCACATGGCAAACAAGTAAAAAACAAGATAAACAACGAGCAGCGAGCTTGTGACCTGACGTCACTTCTGGTGCCTGTCTAATCCAATCCGACGAGTATCATCACGATCACGTGACTTCATTAGGGAATGAGAAATAACACCAGGTAATGTATGTCTCGCTGCACTTATTGGGAGGGACAAAAATTAAATAATAAAAATCAAACCACCATGCATAAAAATATAGATATGATATATAGAACTATTTTGTAAGGCTACGGAAAATGACGTCATAGTCTCAATAAGGAGTAATCTAGTAGATAAATCACATAGTTTGTAAAAAAAATTTAATCTATAAAACAGTAGGGGCCAGGAAGGGTTAAAAATGTTGGAGATCTCAAGATCGAACGTATATTCAATGGACAAGTAAAGAAATTATTGGAGATTGGGGACTGTCTAAGGTACAAACGCAAAATAAATAATTTCATAAGGATACGATAAAATTGTTTGTTTTATTGACATAAAAAGAAAGAAAACAAAAGGGGGGTTACATTGTTTGACTATATGTACATCGGTATGTCAATCATAGGGTTCAAAGGTATTACATACAATTCCTAGTAGAGCACCTATATTATCATACATTCAAGATACACAGGTCATAATACTTGTCCGATCGCTCGACATGTTTCGCCCAAATAGGCTTCATCAGGAGACAAGGATAAGATATATTTGTAGATGGACGAAGATTTTTTGAAATATTTCCGTATTCTAAGGTATGTATACAAAACAAGGTATTTAGTTAGTATATACAAAACAATAAACAATCTTTAAAACATTATGTATGCTGCATAGAATGTGTGGTAGCAGGAATGTCTGGTGAAGTCAATTTGCACATGCATGGTTCCCTACCTCCAATATCATAGGGGTCATAAGCATGGACAGGCTTCCAGAGAAGAGTGCCGATGGTTACACCGAAGCGTCCCCCAAATGGGGATCCGAGCAGGGCAGTACCCACCGATCACCACCAGAAGTTGTGGCTGGGGAACTGTTGGGGGAGAAAGAGGTCCTATTCCTTTACCAATAGCGTATTTACAGGGCCTGTAAAGTACAAAGGTACTTATTTAACCATAGATATATTCAAATAAACTATAATTATTCGTAGGGTGGGAAAGTGATATGGCCATGCCCAATGTCAGTTGTCAAACCTTACCTACCTCTACGGAAACTTGTAAAAATTCGTACTTGTGGGAGGCTCGGGTCAAACTCCCCCCCCCCCCCCCCAAAAGAAAGAAAAACAAATGGGGGGGAAAAGGAGAGAGAGAACGGGAACTATTCGATCTTTGTTTTGATTGCTTATCCACTAGGCCAAGACGATTTCTGAAATATAACGAAAGAAGACCCTAATAAAATTGCAAAGGAAATATATCCAATACATTTAAAGGACCCCTAGAAGATAGAGGGGTGGCGGTCCCATACCTTAATGTGGAGTATATATGACATCAGAGCGTATCAGATTTGATGGCTGATTGGCCCATGTACTGCCTCTCAACAGGGGCTAGGTATGTCATCCAATGCCTATAGGTATAAATATTAAAGAGTAGTTGCAATAATTCCATATGTTCAGAATTATAGTGGACAAAATGTCCACCATTTTGGAAGATATGGTTGTGTCAGTTTACCTGTATAGATCGTTCCCAGAGCGTCCCGAGCCTCACATCCACCTCAGTCTGACTCAGCGTCAGACTGGGTTTAAATAGTCCCCCCCCGTGGCGCCAAAAACGCACGGCGTGTGACGTCACGCCGTGCTGACGTCACGCGGACGCAGTACGGGGGCCGGCCGGCGCTCGTCCCAGACCAGGTGACCGGAAGGTTCCTATGGGGAACTCCTTCCGGTACATAGTTCAGCTGGGACTAACCTGACATGCCCTGCTGACAGCAGCCTTGCTGTTCCGTCAGTCATAGGGCATGATGGGATCCCTGTAGATGGAAAGCTGGAACTTGGTGGCTGGGTCAAAGCTTCCGGCCGATCCCCAGCCCGGAAGCGTGGCGAGCGGGGGACCACCCTAGGGTGGACCCAAACAACCACGCCACGCGACCGGAACAGTCCGTACAGTTCCCCAATACCCCGGGGCGATCGTTTTGTAAGGCACTGCCCATACACCAACCCCCGGGGCCCGCGTCAGTGCAAAATCCACCGGGACCAATCAAAAGCTGATAAGGGGAAAAGCAAAAGGAAGGGAATAAAACAAAAAGGGGAAGAAAAGATCAAAGGAGAAAGGCAAAAATTATATAAAAAAGTAAGAAAGACACCCTGTCAGCACACATTCACCGCAGCATATAGTCATTGTTATTTTTATTGTGAAATTATTATTGAACACATAATTTTTACAACTCAAATTGAGTATCTTAGTAAATCAATAAAGACATTGAATAAGCAATTCCACCCCCACAGCAAGGGGGGGGGGGGGGAAATTATTTTACATGAACAAGCACGCTTCAGCACACACAAATTAAGACCTGGTCCCGGTCCCGTATGGCCCGCGCACCGAGCCCAGTGGTACTCAGCTAATGGTGCTAATGAGGGGAGGGGGGGGGGGGGAAAGGGGAAAAGAGGGAGGGGAAGAGCAAGGGCAAAAAAATGTAGGACAAAGAGGGGCAGTGGAGAGGGAGGGAGGGGAGGAGGGGGCTCCCGCAGCTGGTGGGGAAATGAATAGCCGAGGGGGAGACATAAGGAACCACACATTATAAAAAAGGTTTAAAACTGATTCCTTCGTTAAGGCCCGGATGCCGGGTAGCCCTCAACAGATAGATCCATCTGGTTTCGATCTGTAAGAGTTTCTTATCTAGATCACCCCCCCGTTCCTGTTGGGGGAGGTGCTCAAGACTGTAGAAGCCAATGAACTTCAGATCAAAATTGTGATATAAGCCTACATGACGGCTAATTGGTGTCTCCATTTTACGTTTACATATTAGTGATACATGATCTCTCATGCGACAGAATAGGGGGCGTTTTGTTTTTCCCACATAGAATGCTCCACATAGGCATTTCATCAGGTATACTGATCCTACTGATTGGCAGTTAGTACGATGTTTATCAGAACATGGACTCCAAAACATCGTACTAACTGCCAATCAGTAGGATCAGTATACCTGATGAAATGCCTATGTGGAGCATTCTATGTGGGAAAAACAAAACGCCCCCTATTCTGTCGCATGAGAGATCATGTATCACTAATATGTAAACGTAAAATGGAGACACCAATTAGCCGTCATGTAGGCTTATATCACAATTTTGATCTGAAGTTCATTGGCTTCTACAGTCTTGAGCACCTCCCCCAACAGGAACGGGGGGGTGATCTAGATAAGAAACTCTTACAGATCGAAACCAGATGGATCTATCTGTTGAGGGCTACCCGGCATCCGGGCCTTAACGAAGGAATCAGTTTTAAACCTTTTTTATAATGTGTGGTTCCTTATGTCTCCCCCTCGGCTATTCATTTCCCCACCAGCTGCGGGAGCCCCCTCCTCCCCTCCCTCCCTCTCCACTGCCCCTCTTTGTCCTACAATTTTTTGCCCTTGCTCTTCCCCTCCCTCTTTTCCCCTTTTCCCCCCCCCCTCCCCTCATTAGCACCATTAGCTGAGTACCACTGGGCTCGGTGCGCGGGCCATACGGGACCGGGACCAGGTCTTAATTTGTGTGTGCTGAAGCGTGCTTGTTCATGTAAAATAATTTCCCCCCCCCCCCCTTGCTGTGGGGGTGGAATTGCTTATTCAATGTCTTTATTGATTTACTAAGATACTCAATTTGAGTTGTAAAAATTATGTGTTCAATAATAATTTCACAATAAAAATAACAATGACTATATGCTGCGGTGAATGTGTGCTGACAGGGTGTCTTTCTTACTTTTTTATATAATTTTTGCCTTTCTCCTTTGATCTTTTCTTCCCCTTTTTGTTTTATTCCCTTCCTTTTGCTTTTCCCCTTATCAGCTTTTGATTGGTCCCGGTGGATTTTGCACTGACGCGGGCCCCGGGGGTTGGTGTATGGGCAGTGCCTTACAAAACGATCGCCCCGGGGTATTGGGGAACTGTACGGACTGTTCCGGTCGCGTGGCGTGGTTGTTTGGGTCCACCCTAGGGTGGTCCCCCGCTCGCCACGCTTCCGGGCTGGGGATCGGCCGGAAGCTTTGACCCAGCCACCAAGTTCCAGCTTTCCATCTACAGGGATCCCATCATGCCCTATGACTGACGGAACAGCAAGGCTGCTGTCAGCAGGGCATGTCAGGTTAGTCCCAGCTGAACTATGTACCGGAAGGAGTTCCCCATAGGAACCTTCCGGTCACCTGGTCTGGGACGAGCGCCGGCCGGCCCCCGTACTGCGTCCGCGTGACGTCAGCACGGCGTGACGTCACACGCCGTGCGTTTTTGGCGCCACGGGGGGGGGACTATTTAAACCCAGTCTGACGCTGAGTCAGACTGAGGTGGATGTGAGGCTCGGGACGCTCTGGGAACGATCTATACAGGTAAACTGACACAACCATATCTTCCAAAATGGTGGACATTTTGTCCACTATAATTCTGAACATATGGAATTATTGCAACTACTCTTTAATATTTATACCTATAGGCATTGGATGACATACCTAGCCCCTGTTGAGAGGCAGTACATGGGCCAATCAGCCATCAAATCTGATACGCTCTGATGTCATATATACTCCACATTAAGGTATGGGACCGCCACCCCTCTATCTTCTAGGGGTCCTTTAAATGTATTGGATATATTTCCTTTGCAATTTTATTAGGGTCTTCTTTCGTTATATTTCAGAAATCGTCTTGGCCTAGTGGATAAGCAATCAAAACAAAGATCGAATAGTTCCCGTTCTCCCTCTCCTTTTCCCCCCATTTTTTTTTCTGTTTTTTGGGGGGGGGGGGGGGGGGGAGTTTGACCCGAGCCTCCCACAAGTACGAATTTTTACAAGTTTCCGTAGAGGTAGGTAAGGTTTGACAACTGACATTGGGCATGGCCATATCACTTTCCCACCCTACGAATAATTATAGTTTATTTGAATATATCTATGGTTAAATAAGTACCTTTGTACTTTACAGGCCCTGTAAATACGCTATTGGTAAAGGAATAGGACCTCTTTCTCCCCCAACAGTTCCCCAGCCACAACTTCTGGTGGTGATCGGTGGGTACTGCCCTGCTCGGATCCCCATTTGGGGGACGCTTCGGTGTAACCATCGGCACTCTTCTCTGGAAGCCTGTCCATGCTTATGACCCCTATGATATTGGAGGTAGGGAACCATGCATGTGCAAATTGACTTCACCAGACATTCCTGCTACCACACATTCTATGCAGCATACATAATGTTTTAAAGATTGTTTATTGTTTTGTATATACTAACTAAATACCTTGTTTTGTATACATACCTTAGAATACGGAAATATTTCAAAAAATCTTCGTCCATCTACAAATATATCTTATCCTTGTCTCCTGATGAAGCCTATTTGGGCGAAACATGTCGAGCGATCGGACAAGTATTATGACCTGTGTATCTTGAATGTATGATAATATAGGTGCTCTACTAGGAATTGTATGTAATACCTTTGAACCCTATGATTGACATACCGATGTACATATAGTCAAACAATGTAACCCCCCTTTTGTTTTCTTTCTTTTTATGTCAATAAAACAAACAATTTTATCGTATCCTTATGAAATTATTTATTTTGCGTTTGTACCTTAGACAGTCCCCAATCTCCAATAATTTCTTTACTGTATACTAACCTGGGATGATAGTACAATATTTATGTAAAGTCTTAGGAGAACATTCCAGTCTAGCGAGCTTTGAAAAAAATTCAATGGACAAGGTGAAACATAGAAAGTTCAACTAGCAGTGACCTCTTGTACAGTGAACATGCAAGTAATTAAAAATCGCTCAAAAAATATTAAGGTAAAATTCGATGTTTAGTCCTCGGGGTGCAAAAGTGTCCAATATAAAAATCCATTTAGACTCTGACTGAGGGATCTTACTTTTTGGCTCCCTCACCAATATTTTTTGTATGGTTCAATCCCCCAGAACCTAAGGTTGGTAGGATCCTTATTATGATGTGTGGCAAAATGTTTAGAAACGCTATGTTTGTCAAACCCTTTAATTATGTCCTGGACGTGTTCTTTAATATGTACTTTCAGCGGCCTTTTCATCAATCCTATATATTGTAGCCCACAGCTACATTGCAACGCATATACCGCCCCCTCTGTATTGCACCCTATGAAGTCTTTAACCACTTGCCGACCGCCTCACACCGATATACGTTGGCAGAAGGGCTCGTACAGGCAGAATCACGTACCGTACGTTGCCCTTTAAGTGGAAGCCGGCGGTGCGCGCCCGTGGCAAGCTCCGTGAGACGGTTTGCGGGTCCCGCAGACTCGAGCGCCACAGGGATACCAGCGATCGCCTCACGGGGAGGAAGAACAGGGAGATGCTATTGTAAACAAGCATCTCCCCCTTCTGCCTAGTGACAGTGTCACTGATCTCTGCTCCCTGTGATCGGAGTAGAGATCAGTGATGTGTCACACACAGCCACGCCCTCACAGTTAGAAACATGCCCCTAGGA